>CM029501.1:15715650-16335645 GCA_017140595.1 Eucalyptus curtisii | reverse complement strand
CTGATGCAATTAATCACCACCTTGTGAAGAAGAATATTAGAGGCATTCATTCTTGAATAAGAAATCTTGTATTCGACCATTCTGTCATTAACAATGGACAAGGTAGCATGGGCATGAGACACACCAATTGGTTGAAATCTTCCTCTTTCCACACCAATTATATCAACCAAAATGTCTATATCAACTACGAACTCTTTGTCCCTCACAGTAAAGTTAAATTTATTCGCATCTATAAATGACATATTTGAATAAAAGTAGGCAATAAGTTCGGGATATGCGACGGTCGTCTCGGTGCAAAAGTGTTCAAGTTGAAGCAAACTAAGCTTCTCCCTCAAATTAACCTTCAAAGAGTCAAGAAAATCAAAATCCACGCTCCTGGGGTTCATAACTCATCTTTTCAGCAAACTCGAGTAAGTTTTCCTATGGTCCTTGGATCGAAATAAATTTGTCCCTTCACCACAAACCTTTGCAGCAACACCCATCCTAGGCTAAAAATGAACAAACATTCTTTCATTGTCATCCTTCTCCTCTGGCTGATCGAATCTCGGATCACTAGGAAAATTTTCAAACGACCATTGTGCCAAACCCTAAGGCGCAACGCCTAATCTTTCCATAGTGTTCAAGAAAAAGGTCTCATTTCTGTAACCATGTGCTTTTAAGAACTCATCGATCATATTCATAGCAGAGTCATCCCTTTTCAAGTTAGAATACAGTCTATAGATAAATTTGGGTTTTTGAGTCCTTACAGGTTCAACGTCTTCTATAACCTCTTCTTGTTCTTGCTGTGGAGGAGGATCTTGCGCTGCTTGTTGACGCTATTGAGAATGTTGTCTTGGTTGTTGCTATTGTTGTTGTTGAGGAGAATCTTCTTCCTCGGTCAAATCGAAATGTGTAGGTCCCTCAAGCATGTGTTGTGGTCCCCGACTTGCAATTCTCGAAGACTTTATTTGGAAAGCCATTGTCAAGGTCTAAGAGATTTTCTCGAACTCGCTCTTTCGAAATGGTTAAAACTTTTTGGATGAAACTCAAGTAAAGATGAGAAAGAGTAAGATCATAGTATTCTAGGGTTTCAAAAGCGTAAATGGAGAAGAAGAGTTTCTACTGTATATAAAGCAAGTTGAAACGAGATATATGAAACGTCATAAGGAAAAAGTAAAACTGCATTTTTCAAAAATAATAATTGCCTTTTTGAAAATGAGAGATCGTCATTAAGGATAATTTATAAAAATGAAATAGGTAAAAATAATTCAAAGAGATAACGTACCTTTTCAAAATTTTATCTAAAGATACCTTTACAACAATTAGAAATTTACTTACAGTCATACACATCTGGAAATTTTGAGTTTGAACACCTTTAGATTTTACTCGGCAATAGATAGAATGTTCAGTCTTGCACAAATAAACTCAAATAAGCTTTTCTTCAGTGGCTTTGTGAATATGTCTGCCAGTTGATTCTTCGAGTCAATGAACTGAATTGTAACTTCTCTATTTTGAACACAATCTCTAATAAAATGATGACGTATTTCTATATGTTTTGCCCTTGAATGAAGAATTGGATTCTTTGTGAGATTGATGGTGCTTGTGTTGTCGCATTTGATTTCAGTGCATGATTCTTCAATACCAAAGTCTCTTAGTTGTTGTCTTATCCATAGGATTTGAGAACAATAACTTCCAAGAGCTACATACTCCGCTTCAGCTATTGAAAGAGCTACAGTACTCTGTTTTCTTGAAAACCATGATACCAGTTTATTGCCAAGCAGTTGACATGTACCCGAAGTACTTTTTCTATCCACTTTGCATCCTGCCAGATCTGTGTATGAATATCCAAGGAGAGTAAAGTCTCCTTCTTTGGGATACCATAGTCCTAGCTTTGGAGTAGTTGTAACGTATTTGATGATTCCCTTTGCTACACTGAGATGAGATTCTTTGGGATTTGATTGGAATCTAGCATAGATACAAACACTAAATAAAATGTCAGGTCTAGATGCAATAAGGTAAAGAAGTGTTCCAATAATGCTCCTGTATAGCTTTTGGTCCACAGTCTTTCATTCTTCATCTTTATTCAGCTTTGAAGAACTTGACATAGGTGTCTTTATCTTTTTGCAGTTTTCTAATCCAAACTTCTTGATGAGATCTTTTGCATACTTCTCTTGGTGAATGAAAATTCATTCTTTTGACTGTTTTACTTGTAATCCCAGAAAGAAATTTAGCTCACCCATCATACTCATTTCGAATTCATCCTGCATGCATCTAGAAAACTTCTTGCATAGACTTTCATTAGGTGATTCAAAAATAATGTCATCAATATAAATTTGAACAAGTAGAAAACCTTTGCCTTCCTTTGTAATGAACAATGTAGTATCTACTTTTCCTTTAACAAATCCATTTTGAGTTAAGAAATTACTTAACCTTTTATACTAGGCTCGAGGTGCTTGCTTCGTCTATACGAGCCTTTTTTAGTCTCGTAGACCGAGTTTGACTTTCTTGAATCTTCAAAGCCAGGTGGTTGTTCCACATAGACTTCTTCTTGGATAAATCCATTTAGGAATGTGCTTTTTACATCCATTTGGAATAACCTGAAACTTTTATGGCAAGCAAAAGCAAGTAATAATCTAATTGCTTCTAACCTCGCTACTGGTGCGTAAGTCTCGTCATACTCTATCCCTTCTTCTAGATTATATCCTTTGGCTACAAGTCTTGCTTTGTTCCTGATCATTTTTCCTTTCTCGTCCACTTTATTTTGAAAACCCATTTAATTCCAATAATAGATTTACCTTTAGGTTTAGGAATTAAATCCCAAACATCATTGATGCTGAACTGTCTAAGTTCTTCTTGCATAATTTCAATCCAGCTTTCATTTTCCAAGGCTTGTTCTATACTTTTGGGTTCAACTTCTGAAACAAGTGCCAAAGCACTAGACTCTTCTCGCCTTTTGGATCTGGTATGAATTCCTTCATCAATGTTGTCAATGATGAGGTCTTTTGGATGACTTGACTTATGCTTGCAGTTGCTGGTTGGTTTGTGGGTTTGCTCATTCTCTGCTTTGGTTGAGTCTTCTGGTTCTTTCTGTTGTTGAATTTCAGAAGTCTGAACTTCTGCGGGGGCAGTAGTTTTTGTAATGTCTCGAGCAGGTTCAGTCTCTTCAAGTTGAGTCTCTACCACTTGATTTTGTGTACAGTCTTGAAACTTGACATTCATAAACTCTTCAACAGATTGAGTCTTTTGGTTGAAAACTCTGTAGGCTTTGCTTGATGTTGAGTAGCCGAGAAAAATTCCCTCGTTTGACTTTTCTTCAAACTTACCAGTTCGATCATTTGCATTTTTCAAAATAAAACACTTATAACCAAACACATGAAAATAAGAAGCATTTGGCTTCTTTCCTTTAAACACTTCTTAAGGAGTTTTCTCTAGAATAGGCCTCAAAAATACTTTGTTAATGATATAACAAGCTGTAGAAACTGCTTCAACCCAAAAACGAGAAGAAACATTGCTTTCAATTAAAAGAGTTCTTACCATTTCCTGCAACAATCTATTCTTTCTTTCCACAACCCCATTTTGCTCTAGAGTATATGGTGATGAGAAAACATGTTGTAAACCAAATTTATCACAGAATTTTGCAAAGTCTTGATTTTCAAACTCACTTCTATGGTCTGTTCGTATGCTTGAAATAACATAACTTTTCTCATTTTGAACTTTCTTGGCAAACTTTGAAAAGTGAGAAAATGTTTCAGACTTACTTGCTAAGAAGTAAATCCAAGTAAATTGAGAATAATTATCCACGATTACTAAGCAATATCTTTTTCCACCAATGCTTTGAGTTCTGGTTGATCCAAAGAGATCTATATGCAGAAGCTGCAAAACACGATTATTAGATACTTGAATTATAGGCTTAAAAGAACTTCTAACCTGTTTACCCAAAACGCAAGGTGTGCATAATTCAGATTTTTGATAAGCTAAGTTGGGTAGTCCACGAACAAGTTTCTTAGAGGAAATCTTAGCAAATCTGCTTCATGTTGATATGACCAAGCTTTCGATGTCATAGATTTTCTTCATCTTCAATAGAAATTAGACACTGGGAGCTTTTTGGTTTTATATCCAGTAGATAGATATTTTCATGTCTTCGTCCAGTAAAATATTGAGACAAATCTTTACTAGTTCCTGAGCAAATGCCTTCTTGGAAGTGATTTTGAATCCAGTGTCGCATAGTTGACTTATGCTGAGTAGATTATAGTTCAAGCCTTCCACCAAGAAAACGTCGTTGATTGTGAGACTTCCAATCTTGACAGTTCCACATCCAACAATTCTTCCTTTGCTATTGTCACCAAAAGAGACTTTTCCACCATTTATTTGAATAAGCTTTATAAAGCAACTTGAATCTCCTGTCATATGTCTCGAACAACCACTATCCAAATACCATTTGATTTTTTTCTTGATAGTGACCTGCAGTTATAAAAAGATTTCAAGTTTTCTTTGGTACCCACATTTTCTTGGGTCCAGGGGAGTTAGTACCAAAAACAGTCTTTGCCCAATCTCTCTTAACAGGTCTCCAAACTTTAGGACAATCCTTCTCGAAATTTCTGAGCTATTACACTTTGAACATTTGAGAGCACTTCGCCAACAGGTTTTACAAAAACTTTTTGAAAATGATTTTTGTAAAAGGTTTTTGTAGGTCTTTGTTTGATTATTTCTTTTATTTTTGGAAAATCAATTAAAGGAATAGTTTCTGGTGTCAATCCTAAACCGGATTTGTTGAAATAAGGTATTTGTATTGAAAGAATTTTATCTAGCTTCTCAGATCCTTTTGAAAACCTTTTTGAAATATTTGAAATATCTTTTTTCATAAAGATATTCTCCTTCGAAAGAGAATCTTATTTTTCATTCAAAATAACCAAACTTTTGTCAAGATTTTCAAATTTTTTCTTTCCAAGAAATTTCCTGTTGCTTCAGTTTGGAATTTTTCTTCTTTAGTTTGGAAAATTTTTTAAGAGATAACTTGAGATTAAGACAGAGTTCATCAATATACTTTGAAACTTTAGCAGGAATTTTAATATTACTAACCTCGATTTCCTTGTTTGAGTCCGAATCGGTTCGAGTCATCGTTTCGAGTCTAAGTCTGATTCTGAATTTTCCATTAAACAATTGTTGGCATATTATTCACTCTCTTTACATTCAAGTGTCGCTCCATATCTCTATTTTGAGAGCCTTTTTGAATTTTCTCTGTTTTTCCTCTTTTCTTGTTCAACGGAGGACAGTTGGGTTTGATATGCCCATTTTTCTTGCATTCGAAGCAAATCACATCTTTGTTGGTCTCGTTGTCTTCGAGTTGATTTATTTTGAAGTCTTTGAGTACTCGCTTCCTCCAGTTGAACTTTCTTCCTTTTTCGTTTGATTTTCTAAACTTCCTAATCATTAGTGCCAGCTCTTCATCATCCAGGGCATCTTCTGAATCTGTATCATCAGAATCATCGTTAGATTTTAAAGCAATTGACTTTTTACCTTTGGGATCTTCTTCCTCATTGATTTGTTCCACTTCATAAGATTGAAGTGTGCCCACTAGTTCATCCACCGAGAGAGGCATGATCCTTTGGGTTTCTCTTATTGAAGTCTTTATGTGATTTCAGTCTTTGGAGAGTCCTCGCAGCAACTTGATGACTTTCATCTGCCCTGAGATTAGCTGTCCATGATATGCTAGACCATTTACAATCTTTGTGAAACGACTAAACATGTCAGTAATGGATTCTCCTAACTTCATCTTGAAGGCTTCATACTGTCCGAGTAGTATATTGATTTTTGTTTCTTTAACTCGATCAGTTCCTTCATAAGTAACATGCAACCTGTCCCAGACTTCTTTCACTGTTTCACAAGATGAAATTCTGTTATACTCAGTAGGAGATAAAGCACAATATAAAGAGTAGATGACTTTAGCATCAAGAGCTTGTCTCTTGGTTATGTCTGCTTGTGTCATCTCGCCAGCATCTGTAACTTCATTTCCTCTTTCTGAAGTTGATGTGACTTTAGGAATAATTCCTTTTTCTACCACATCTCATTTCAAGGGATCTTTCGATCTTAGGAATGCTTTCATCTTGTTCTTTCATACGCTGTATTCCTTCCCATCAAAGTAAGGAGGTCTGGTGTTGCTTTGACCTTCAACCAGTCCTGGAGCCAAAATACTAGCCATAGATATTTAACTTAAGAAGTAAAACACTTCAACAAATAAGCACACAGGCTCTAATACCAATTGAAAGGGCTAGAGATAACACCTAGAGGGAGTAAATAGGTGTAAATAAAAATTTTCGCAAGACTTAATGAAAGCAATTTGCTTTTGGAAGATGTTAGACATTAATCGTATTTCAACTTTAAGCAAATAGACAATCAGTAAATAAAAGTAAGAAGTTCAGGGAAAAGAGAATATGAACACAGGGTTTATAGTGGTTCGGCTTAGGTCAAGCCTACGTCCACTCTCCTCGCTGACAGTCTATTAGTTGGATTCCACTAAGGATCAAAAGAGATGTTACAGCTTGTGATCTCGACTATCACAGTAATGAGTCTCTATCGAACTTTCACACGGTCTCACTAAGACTTTCTCTCTTTTGTATACAATGTTTAGCTCGATAAATGAAAAAGCAAGAGACCAGAAAGCTTAAAACATTAATCGTATTTCAACTTTAAGCAAATAGACAATCAGTAAATAAAAGTAAGAAGTTCAGGGAAAAGAGAATATGAACACAGGGTTTATAGTGGTTCGGCTTAGGTCAAGCCTACGTCCACTCTCCTCGCTGACAGTCTATTAGTTGGATTCCACTAAGGATCAAAAGAGATGTTACAGCTTGTGATCTCATAGTAATGAGTCTCTATCGAACTTTCACACAGTCTCACTAAGACTTTCTCTCTTTTGTATACAATGTTTAGCTCGATAAATGAAAAAGCAAGAGACTAGAAAGCTTAAGACTTTGGAATTCTCTTTGGCATGGCTCCGTATGAGACATTATATGGAAGAAGATGTAGGACCCCTATCTGTTGGAATGAAGTAGATGAGAAAGTGAGGTACATCGAAGAGCCTGTGCAAGTATTGGATCGAAAGGAGCAAGTTCTTAGGAACAAGAAGATACCATTAGTAAAGATATTATGGCGACATCATGATGTGGAGGAAGCCACATGGGAGAGTGAGGAATCGATGAAGGAAAAGAATCCTTACTTATTTCAAGAGATATAAGTGATGTCTAATTTCGAGGACGAAATTCTCTAAGGAGGGGAGAATTGTGGCATCCTAAAATTCATGGCGACCTCCAGATGCATTAAGGCCTATGAATAGGTAATGGAAGTACCCTCAAGTTGTATTGTAGCCATTTGATCCATGATTTGCAATAAGATTTATGGCCAAGCTTTTAATGGATAATTATTTAATAGGAAAATTTTATCTTGGCCATGTGATTTATAGGTTAGAATTTATTAAATTGTGTTGTAAAGTTTTATGAATTATAAATTCCAATTAGGTGTTCATATAATTAAGGATTAAGGTGGATTATGAGGAATGAGGGTGGGCTGGACATTTAAGGACCGAACCAGCCCATAGCCCCACCCTTTCGACCGGCCCATGAAGGCCCAAGGCCGGCCCAGCATAGAAGCCCATAAACCCTTGCATGTGAGTTGCCAAGTGGCATGGAGGAGAAGCCAAGTGTGGCTGCCCCCATTAGCTTCCTTGGGCAGCTTCATGCAATCAAATGATTGCAAATGATTGTAGGGGAAGAAAACTAAAAGAGAGAGAGAGAGAGAGAGAGAGAGAGAGAGAGTCATCCAAGAGAGAAAGGGAAACCGAGAGAGAGGAAGAGGGAAAGAGAGGAAGCGGGCGTGCGAGAGGAAGGAGGAGGATCGTCCGCCTAGCTCGCCGCCGTCCGTTCGCCGCTTTGCCCGCCGTCCTTGTTGCTGTTTGTGCTTAAGTTTAAGGCAAGTGAAGTCCTAAAATCTACTCTTTTTATTGCTGTGTGTATGTGTAGTAGATGGTAAGTCTTGGTTGTGGTAGATGGGATGAAATTTCGAAGCGATGGAGAGAGATTCGTTGGTCATGCATGCTGTTTCTGGAAAGACCAGTTTGACCATTCTTGAGTTTGTGTGTTGCATGCAACTTTTTAGTCGGAATCTTGTTTCAATTTCTTCATGAAAGTTGTAGAGAACACCTTGAATAACAACATACTAAAATTTGAGGCAAAACGAACAAGAAATGGTTAGTGAAATGATTTTTATTTGGAGAGACTAGATCTGGAATTCGTTGTGATGACCTTCAGTGGTTTCGTGGTCTGTAAAGTAACCTTCTTGTGAAAATCTCACTTTTATCTCTTAATTAAAGTTGTAGTATACTTCTTGAGGTAGAACATATCAAAGATTTAGGGGAAATGAACAAAAATAGGTCGGTGAAATTGTTGTCTTTTGAAGAAACTGGATCTGAGAAAAACGCTGCTTCGACCTAGTATGATTTCGGGATTTTTATAAAATAATGCAGTTAAAATTTGATCGTGTGTCCTTAATGACAGTTGTAGGTAATATTTCTGAGGAACAACATACTGAAATTTCAGAGTAAATGGACCAGTAATGACCAAGGAAACGATTTTTTCTTCAACACGGGTAGATCTGGAAAACGATACCGAGAATAGGAAAAGTAAATCGATTTTATCTTTTAATCCAGAACGAATTGGACTACGATTTCTTCATGAAAATTGTAATTCTGGGTCTTAAATACAGCTTGTCCAAATTTCAGAATTTTCTGAGTTCATTTAAGGGTTTAATTGAAATTGTTTTCAAAACTATGCATGGATGATGTTAAAATCCTTTTTCGGTGATGTATGGACCTGCATGTATTCTGTGAAGCCTTGTTTGATATGGTGTTCTTCACGAAATGTGTTTTCTTAGATCTTATCTACAATGTGTTAAATTTTCAGAATTAATTTCCATCGTTTACTAATTTTCCAGAATTTTTCATAAACAGCACGCATGCTGTTTAAGCTGAAAAACTGTTCTATTTACAGGTTATTGATTTGCTATATAAATTGTGATGTCTTGGATTATCATTCGTGCAATGATGTGGTGACATTCATGCATATCATATGACATCAAAAGATTTATGGATTTTCATGAATTCAATGAAGTTTCTCAAAACCATTGCATCAAATAATATTTTTCCCAATGCATATTATATGATTTTAAAAAGGCTGATTCCAATCATTGATATTATTGCATCAAATGCCATGTTGAGATTGAGACACGTGTATGAATATAAATTGAGATGATGACAAGACCGTCGGAGGTGTGAGCCGACGATGCCCCGGGAGTGTCGGGATGCCCGGGATGTGGGGGTGCCGGATGCCCGGTGGCCTAGTGGCGTAATTCCGGAGGGTTCTCGCGCAGTTTCGAGATGCCCGATGGTATATGGTACGTAATTCCAGGGGGAATGCCTGGTGGTATGGCGGTACGTAATTCCGAAAGCCCTGGAGGTGTGTGCCCGGGGGGGATTCCTCGTGATGCTAGTTGGGATGCGAGATGCCCGGAATGTGGGGGTGCCGAATGCCCAGTTGTATTTTGAATACATGCCCGGAGGTTCCTCGCTATGCCAGGTTGGATGCGAGCGATAAATTGTGGGATGCAAACATTGGTCCCTGGAAAGAAAAACTGATGAGATCCTTGTGAAAGATAAGAATTGAAAATGAATCATGTGCATGGGTGTATGCATATGGCATGATGCATGATCTGCTTATGAAAGTAAATTAATGCTATTTGATATTGAAAATGCGATCGTGAAGGCATGAATGGATCTCATGGTGATGTATGCTTGATAGCATGGATGATTTGAATCATGGTGGTATATGCACGATGGCATGATGAGATATGCATGACTGCATGGAGGTATATGCACATATGGCATGGTGATATATGCATAAATGCTTCATGATGAGTGCATGGTTGTATATGCACCTATGGCATGATGGAATATACATGAATGATTGATGATGAGTGCATGGTTGTATATGCACCTATGGCATGATGGTATATGCATGAATGATTGATGATGAGTGCATGATGGTGTATGCACATATGGTATGATGACATATGCATGTCTGCAAGGTAAGTTATGCTCGAATGCATGAATGTGCTTTGTTATGATGCCTTTTGTTCTGTGTGACGCAATGAGTAGTTTGGTGGATCTTTACTGCTGAGTGGTTGTACTCACCCCTTTTGGGGATTAACATTTCAGACTAGATAAGATTCCTCTGCTGCCACTGCTACCAGTAGATGGATCAAGTGGTTGGATATGACCGCAAGGAGGAGGATAGCAAAGGAAGGAACTTTTGGACGCCGACACTGATCGATGGATTTTAAGTATACGACTGTTGGAGGAGATGTCGGTCATCTTTTGAAGTATAGCCGAGTATAGAAGACTACGGCATTTACCTATAAATGTTTAGTTGGTGTGCATCATTTTCTGAATATAGGGAAGGGAGTTGTTGGATATGCTTCCGCCATATGCATTGCGCAAGGGACCGACTAAAAGATGTAAACCCCCAAGATTAATAGACCTTTAGGTCAAGCAAGAGAATGGTAAGCGAACTGTGGCGACCCTAACGGATCGGGGGCCGTCAAGGGGTGCCACAGTCTCCTACTAAATATAACAGAATTTTTTCAAGTGAAACAGCTAAGGAAGTCTGGGATAGACTTCATGTTATTTACGAAGGGACTGATCATGTAAAAGAGACAAAAGTGAACTTCCTGCTTGGCCAATATGAATCTTTCGAGATGAAGCTAGGAGAGTCAATTGGAGATATGTTCAGTCATTTTACAGAAATTGTAAACGGTTTGGTGTATCAAGGTCATCTAATTTCTTCCCCAATGAAGATCAACAAACTTTTGCGAGGTCTATCAAAAGATTGGAACCATGTTAAGACCTCAATCTGAGAGACTTAGAGGATTATACCACTTTTTGTTGATAAATTGATTGGCACTCTTCAATCCTACGAAGTGGAACAAATCGTTGATGAAGATCCTGAAGGTAAGAAGTCTATCGCTTTAAAATCTAACGTTGATTTTGATAATACACACTCAGAAAATGACATGGATGATGAAGAACTTGCTTTTATGATCAAGAATTTCAAAAAGCTGAGTAGAAAAGGAATGAAATTTAATGGAAGAAGACAATACAAGCAGAATGGGCAGAAAAGAACCATGAAAGAAGATGACGAGCAAGGAAATATATGCTTGATGGCACATTCAGACTCAGACTCAAATTCGGAATTAGAATCTGACTCAGAATTAGAGTCTAACTCAGACACAGACTCAGAATCCGACAAAGAAATTGAGGTAAGTCATTCAGAAATTCCTACTAAAGTTCTTAAGTATATAAATGAGCTTTGCTTAAATCTCAAATCTTTTCTTAAAATGATCTCTGACCTAAAAAAGGAGAATTCATGGCTTAGGCAACATGATCTTTCTCGAAAAGAAAAGTTTGAAATTTTGCAAAAATATTTTCTGCAAACAAAAGAAAGGCGAGATTTACTTGTCAAAGAAAATGTTTCTTTAAAAAATAAATTTTCAAATATTTCAAAATTTTTTTCAAAGGGTTCTAAAACATTAGAGCATATCATTTCCATACAAATACCTTACTACAACAAGTTGGGACTTGGCTTCAATAAGGAAAGTAATTCTCTAATAGATTTTCCTAAAGTCAATGAGAGACTAAGACAAAGACCTCCTAGACTTGTGTACAAGAAGTATTTTCAAAGAATCTTTACAAAACTTGTTGGTTGAAAAGCCCTCAAATGTTCAAATTGAGGAGACTCGGAACACTTTGAGAAGGATTGTCCTAACATTTGGAGACCTGTTAAGAAAGATTTGGTAAAAACAACATATTCTACTAACCCTCATGGACCCGAGCAGATTTGGGTACCAAAGAAAAATGAGTTGTTTTTGTAGGAAATAAATGAAAAGAAGAAAGAGAATTTGGTAAGGAAGGTATATTTTTTTCTCAATATGGTTTGAGTACAAAATTCTCATTATACTTATATTATCTTCATGCCTTGATTAATTTAGATTTTATAATGATCATATTCAATGATTGGTTTTATTGAAGGAAGAATCGTGTGATTTGTTTTTGTGATTCGTGAGTTGAGATTTGATTTAATACGTGTAATTATTTTTTATATCTTACTTAGAGACAATTGAGTTTATTTGGATTGATTTTATGCTCTCAGATTTTGTCATATTTTGCAAAGTGAAAATCTGTTTTACGCAAGATATTCTTTCTTAAATAATCAATGATTTATTCTCTTTGATTTTATCGTGCTTTGACTAAGTGATAATTTTCTTTTCAAGATATTATTGTACATAATGTTCTTTCCTTAAATAATATGTCATGATGAGTTAAGAAAGAATATTTGATTATCTATGGAGATTTTATATTTTTCTCTAACAAAATGGAAGAATCCAAATTGATGGATACCAAAAAGGAAATGAGTTGATTGTAGGAAATTCTATAAGGGAAGAATGATTACGAATCTATACAAATTTTGGTGCAATCAGAAAGGTGGCAAAAAGAATCCTTCATATGGATTTTGGAAAGCTTGATCCGAAAATTATGAAGATTCTATACTATTTTCTAGAGGCTCAAAGATTCTCTTCCTTGTGCAAAGTTTTTGCAAATTATTGAGGAAATCCCTTATGTGTCGTACGAAAGGAGGAGGACATGAATCCAAAAGAAATGAAAAGAATCGTGATAATCTAAAAAAGACAACAAATTGAGGGGAAGCATCGATCAATTATGGAAAAATCTTTTTGAATTAATTGTGATCTTGATTATTATGGAAGGAAAGAAAAGGTAAATGTGACAGTACTTGTTAAAATCTATAAAATCCAGTTAGTGTATCTTTTATTACCTTTTGTCATTAACAAATCTCTTATTGATATTATCATGACAAAAATGATATATTTGTTATCGTTTTATATTCTCTACGTGATACTATTTCCATTGTTATCACTTTTTGATTATGACAAAAAGGAGGAGAGAATATAAATATGCATATGTGTTGATTGGTTGATACTATTTATTGCATAATATTGAGCTGCGATTATCTATCCATATATAATTATGCTCAATCTATTTGCTATCTTCTGCTATCTTTTATTTTGAATTAAATTATTCTTTAAGATTGCCTTGATTTATTAATATTTTAGAAAGTGTGATTACACATTTGCATATTCAGAGATTGTTTTGTCATCATAAAAAAAAAAAAAAAAACGAGATTGTTAAGGAAATCCCTTATGATGTTTTAAAGATGATAAAATAAATCATAGGCTAATGACGTGTTTAATGGTTGAGTAACAGACTATGCATATGATAGAATGTGTAAATGATATTATCAAGGTTTATACTTGGAAGAACTAGAAGACAAACTCTATGCTGAAGCTGAACTTATTTAGACTGTGTCCAGACCTTAAGGCTAAATATGTCCAGAAGTAGAATATGTTCAGACTTACATACAGTTGTAAAGTCTATTTCATATGGAAGACACTCGGACTTTACTTTCGACAGAACACTCTCAGACTTTACATACAGAACGAGACACAAGTCCAGAACGAGACACAAGTTCAGAACGTAGCAGATTTAGAACAAGACAATTTGATAGAACGTAACACAAGCCCCAAACATATAACGGCTAGTGATCTAGTTTGGATTCTACATCAAGATAGATTTGATTGATTCAATCTAATTGATTGACAATTGGATATTGAAGACAAAAACTTTCTATTCGAATGAGCTTTACTTATGGAAACCAAGATTCTATTTGTATGGGCGATCAAAAAGCACTTTCATTAGTCAGCTATTGTCACGACATTAATGAAATTGCTTGTAATTACATGTCCCAAATTGATTCGATCGCCCATACAAACAAAATATTGGTTTCCATAAGTAAAGCTCATTCGAATAGAAAGTTAATGTCTTCAATATCCAATTGTCAAACAATTAGATTGAGTCAATCAAATATATCTTGATGTAGAATGCAAACCAGATCACTAGTCAATATATGTTTGAGGTTTGTGTTACGTTCTATCAAATTGTCTCGGTTTGAATCTGCTACGTTCTGAACTTGTGTCTCGTTTTGTAATTACAATAGTCAGCCATTGTCACGACATTAATGAAACTGCTTGTAGTTACATGTCCGAGAGTGGGTTGTGAAAGTGCTAGTACGAACGTCTAGAGGGGGTAAATAGGTGTTTAAAATAAACCTTAGCAAATAAATGTGGAATAAAATAAATTTCGAGCAAAGTCTGAATAAGAATCAGAGTTTGATAAGCAAGCCACCAGACTTCTGGTAGATATTCAGAATTTGTTATGTGATGGAACAGACTTCTGAAATAACCTATAAGTATGCAACAAACTTAAATATGAAGAGTTAAGGAAAGAGAATGTTACACACGGAATTTATAGTGGTTCGGCTTAGATCAAGCCTACGTCCACTCTCCCATGCTAATAGCCTTCTGGCTGGATTCCACTATGTGATCAACAAGAGATTACAACTTTAAGTGCAAACACTCAGTGGTAGATCACACTATCTCACTAAGTCACTCTTTTGGTATTTCTCTCATGATCACAAATGTTTAAGCTCACGAGAGACAAGTGTATGATCGAAGGTCGCTCGGACTTTGGAATTATAAATTCTACGCTCCGTCTCTTTCTTACTCATCGGTCCTTAATCTCCTTAAATACTCCTCCACTTCCAAACTAGACGTTGGACAGTATCTAGAGGATCATCTTCCAATCTATCCATTGGACAGATCTGTATCTAGAAGATTTAGTAGCCGTTGAGTAACAAAAGTAGAATCCCAAATTGATTCTGATCGTCCATATAAACAGAATCTTGGTTTCCATAAGTAGAGCTTCTTCGTGTAGAAAGTTCTTGTCTTCAATATCCAATTGTCAATCAAATCTATCTTGATGTAGAATTCAAATCAGATCACTAGCCGTTATACATTTGGGGCTTGTGTTACGTTCTGTCAAGTTGTTTCATTCTAAACATGCTTCGTTATGAATCCACTACGTTCTAAACTTGTGTCTCGTTCTGGACCTTGTCACGTTTTGAACTTGTATCTCGTTCTGGATGTAAAGTCTGAGAGTGTTCTAACTAAAGTAGAGTCTGAGTGTCTTCCGTCTAAAATAGACTTTACAATTTGGACGTAAGTCTGAACATATTCTGCTTCTGAACATATTTAGCCTTAAGATCTGGACACAATTTGAATAAGCTCAGCTTTAGCATATAGTCTATCTTTTGGTTCTTCCAAGTATAGACTTCGACAATATCTTTTACAAGTTCTATTAACTTCATAGTCTATTACTCTACCATTAAATACGTTAGTAGCCTTTGATTTATTTTGTCATCTTCAAAACATCATACGGGATTTCCCTAACAACTATAACTTCTCCAACTGACCTCAAAGCCAATATATGGGAATGGCACATACAACATCAATATAATCATCTTACTGTAGAACAACTCTAAATTATCCTCTTGCGGATTATGAATATCCAGAGGACCCCGAGATGTCCGAATTGTATTAGTTATGGAGATGAGGCTATAACCATTAAGGTGAATACTAACCATCGGTAAATAGTTACATTTGTAATATGCTATATAAAGCTGTATTAAATTATTTGTAAAAGATTCATGATCATCAACACAAACACTTTTGTGTCTTCTCAGTATTCGCATCTATTTTCCTTAGATTTAGTACTTCTTGTTATTCCTGTTCAAATTGCCATTGAATCCAAATTGCCAGTGGATCCGATTCAATAAAAACAAACATCATCTCATGGTGGAAGGCATTTCGCTATTTGGGCCAATTCCCCAAAACAGAATCTAAGATGGAGAAGAACAAATCCTCTTACTAAAGAAGGTGATTTTGAGAGGTGGTAGTGGAAGGATGGAAGTGATCCATGCTGAGCGACCGAGCCTATGGGGCGGCACAACGATAGTAGTTTGTGCTTCTTCGCTTTTGTATTGGCTATCTCTCTACTTCTTGTTCCAGTATCATATGATATTTTTGTGGGACTAATACCAAGTATTTTAAAAATTGAAATTGTTAAATAGAGACATAGTTTAATATTTAAATATTTTAATAAAGTTAACAATATATTTTTGGTGACACTGGAGAAAGAAGTCTATACTATCCTTTTTGTGAAATAGGCAACGGTCAAAAAGGATGAATAGGTACCCGTTTGAGGACTTGGGATTCATGCGGCCCCTGACGTCGACCCCCCACATGAGTAATGGCCACGGCCTAGACATTGGGTGTAGCACATTTAGGGGAATATTTATTTATCACCACAAATCTGAAAAGCGTTGGCAATATCGGATATGTTGGATGCTATCCTTTTTTCCTATTTATGAAAAATATCTTAACCTCGCGATCTTCCTTATAACATATGTCAGTTCTGTAAGTGCTAGTATGAACACCTAGAGGGGGGTGAATAGGTGTTTAAAATAAACCTTGGCAAATATATGCGGGATAAAATAAATTGTGAGCAAAGTCTGAAGAGCAACGAGACTTTGAGCGAGTTCAGACTTTAGCAGTTAAATAGAACTACAAACAAAATAAAAGAGTTCAGGGAAGAGAATATGAATACAAGGTTTATAGTGGTTCGGCTTAGATCAAGCCTACGTCCACTCTCCCACGCTAACAGCCTTCTACTGGATTCCACTATGCAATCAACAAGAGATTACAACTTTAAGTGCAAACACTTAGTAGTAGATCACACTATCTCACTAAGTCACTCTTTTGGTATTTCTCTCAAGATCACAAACGTTTAAGCTCACGAGAGACAAGTGTATGATCGAAAGTCGCTCAGACTTTGGAATTATAAATTCTATGTTCCGTCTCTTACTTGTTCATTAGTCCTTGATCTCTTTAAATACTCCTCCATTTCCAAACTAACTATTGGACAGTATCTAGAGGATCGTCTTCCAATCTACCCGTTGGACAGGTCTGTATCTAGAAGATTTGGTAGCCGTTGAAAGATAGAAATAGAATCCCAAATTAATTCTGATCGCCCATACAAACAGAATCTTGCTTTTTATAAGTAGAGCTTCTTCGTATAGAAAGTTATTGTCTTCAAGATTTAATTGTCAATCAATTAGATTGAGTCAATCAAATCAATCTTGATGTAGAATCCAAACCAGATCACTAGCCGTTATACATTTAAGGCTTGTGTTACGATCTGTCTTGTTTTGGATGTAAAGTCTGAGAGTCTTCCGTCTTAAGTAGAGTCTGAGTGCAATAGACTTTACTATCTGAGTCTGAGTGCGATAGATTTTACAATCTGAGTCTGAGTGCGATAAACTTTACAATTGGAGTCTAAGTGCGATAGACTTTACAATGAGTACGAACATATTCTGCTTCCGAACATATTTAGCTTTAAGGTCTGGACACAGTCTAAATAAGTTCAGTTTCAGCATAGAGTTTGTCTTCTGGTTCTTCCAAGCTTAGACTTTGACAATATCCTTTACATGTTCTATCATCTGCATAGTCTATTACTCAACCATTAAACACGTTAATAGCTTTTGATTTATTTTGTCATCTTCAAAATATCATAAGGGATTTCCTAACAAGTTCATGTGTGGCCCACATATCCCCTCATCTAAGTCCATCGCCAGTTGTGTTGCCTCCCTCGCGTCAACGCATCTTAGCAATACTGGATCAAAGGAGCACTTCTGTAGAGTTTCACGACTGACAAAGAACCTAGAAGCAAGCTTGATTAGATACCGTCCACTTACCGTGTACTTTCTTCTAGGAACTCGCACCCGTGGATACAATTTTTGACATCATGAAACCATGATTTTCCATCGGATTCCATTATGATGGTCAAATTGATACATTCATGACAAATCCATCAAAATTTTAAGGCAAACTTGAGGATTTAAGTAGATTGTCGAAATTCTTAGCAGATTTTAACAATTTCCCGTCCTCAATTTTATTTTTTAAATGTGGCTTTCTCAAACAACCTCGGTTGTGAGACACTTTTGTGTTTTGTTTTTCCACGTCTTATCTATGTTACATGCCAATCATTCAAGTTGTTTGTTATATGTGTTTCCACACATAGATATTGAACATAAACTAATGGAGGGTAGCTTTATCACGCATGTACTAATTAATTTTTTTTTTTGTAACACTAAATTAGTTAAGCATAAATGTGGCATATGTACTAGTTTGAGATTTTTTATGACGATAAAATTAGGATAGATGTGACACTAGAGGATAATTACCAAAATGTCATAAATAGGGATGAGCATCGATTTAGGGTCAACCCTAGACCAACCCTGGATCGACCCAACCCTGCCCGGTCCTAGTTTGGTTCCCAGGGAGACTAGGTCGGTCATTGGTCCTAAGATTCCTATATCAGCACTGTGCAGGTTGATCCTCGGTCTTGAGAGTTTATAATCGGTTTAACTCGGATCAACCATGACTATCTATATATTATTTATTATTTTTTTATATAGAAAAAACCCTAAAATAAATGGTGTCAACAACATTAAACGACTCCTTAGTGAGGAGTTTAAGTAATTTTATACTATTCTTTAACGAATTAGATTTTTAATGTCTTTTACGGTGTCAACAGCCATAATTTACAAATGAGGAAAATATTTTTGTAATGAGTCCTCACGGCATCCAAAAAAGCATAAACGGCTCCTCACATCATCCTCCTTTAGTTCTCTTCTATCTTATTTGTCCTCTTAATCTTCAACTTGCCAAAATCAAAAGAAACAACTTCTCCACTCACCACTCGACATTTGCCTCACTTGCTTTAGGTTACTCATGCCACTCGTCGCTTGATGCTCACCTTGCTTGTCGTTCCTCGCTAGACGCTCGATGCTTACCCTACTTGATGCTCGACGCTCACCCCACTCAACGCTCACCGCTCACGTCTCTTAACTAACCTCGCTTGTCATTGAACCTATTGGGTCGATTTAGTCCTCGATCCCCTTTTCAATGAGTAAAAACATGAAATAAAAAAATTATCGGTTGATCCCGAATTGACCCTGGAATCGAACCGAATCCATTGGATCGATACAGTCCTTGATCGCCCTTTTAGGGAGTACAAAAAATGAAATAAAAAAATTATCGGTTAGTTCTGGGTTGACCCTAGATCGAATCAAACCCATTGAGTCGGTCCGGTCCTCGGTCCCAAACTCAATAGGATCGAACTTCGATCCCAAAAATTAAGGACCAGTACTATGCGGGTTGGTCCTAGGGTTAAGGGGTGGACTGGTTCAATCCGGACCATACTCACCCCTAGTCATAAATCTATTGTAAGGATGTCAATTAAATCATAAACTTTTCAATTTTACCCATTTAGTCTTAAACCTTTTGACATTTTGTCAATGTAGTCTTTCAGGCCAATTTTGGTAAGAAATCATTAATGTGGACACCAGTCGTCCTTTATGTAGCATTAACACAAACATGCGACATGTGACACACAACATGACATGACATGACACACCGACATATCATTTCTTAAAAAATAGAGAATACCAACATGTTCTGACACATTAGATATTAATATATTTTTATATATAAATGCACAAATAAATAAATAATAATAAAATGATCCTAGAATTAATTTACACTACCTATAGGGTTTTTCATTTTTCTAATTTCTTCCCTAGCAGAATGTGAACATTGATCCAACATTTGTTAATATCATTCATCATTTTAATTTGAAAATTTCAACTGCATTTCATTACAATAATCCATAAAACTTGAAGAAAAAAACAAACAATCCACATTTTACTATTAAATTTAGAGATATGTGCACTACAAGTCTTAAAACTTATCGCTATAGTGCAATTGAGTCCTAAAATTTATCAAATTGGTTTAATTGAGTCTTTCCGTTAACATTGTCAATTTCTTTAATGGAAAATGCTGAAGTGATATTTTTAAATTTATTTATTTATCCTATGTGGCATTTTTTATTATTTTTTTCATAGAAAAAACATTTAAAAAGCTAAAATAATTTTTAAAAAACTGAAAAAATAAAATAAAAATAAAATAGGCATGGTCGTGGTTGGGGACGCCACTTTGTCGGCAATGGTGCGGCAACGGCAATGGC
The DNA here is from genome assembly GCA_017140595.1 of Eucalyptus curtisii. Lineage (NCBI taxonomy): Eukaryota > Viridiplantae > Streptophyta > Magnoliopsida > Myrtales > Myrtaceae > Eucalyptus > Eucalyptus curtisii. The sequence goes on along the minus strand of CM029501.1, from coordinate 16,315,505 downwards.
GTGCCTAGCCACCGTTAAAGGGGGCTGGCAAGGTCCTTGGCCCTAGGCGATGGAGGGGGCACAACCCTCACTGGCCTAAGCAAGGCTTGGACAAGGCTCGCCCAGATCTGGGTGATGCCTCAACTGGAGTCAGCAAAGCTCGCCCTGAATCTAGGCAACGCCGGCCCTCACCTATGGCCAGCGACCCTCACTAGGCCCAAGCGAGGGCGTGGCGTCGTCCAGATCTGGGTGAGCCTCACCTAGGCCATAGCCAAGGCATCACCCAAATCTGGGCAAGCCTCATCAGCCCTTGCCTAGCCAGCGATGGCCCTACCCAAGCTGGTAAGGGCCGCCCCCCCTTTGCCACCTAGGATCGGCGAGGTCACTAGCCTCCTCCGATGGTGGCAGCAGTAGCAACGGTGCCCAGCCACCATCCCCATCTCTTTTTTTTTTAATTTTTTTTTTCATATATTTACATTTTGACTCTTCAAGTATTGAAAATTTTTAAAATTGATACGTGCATGTCGAAATCGGGTGTCAGAGCATGTTGAAGAGAGTTAATCACGTGTCGAATTTTCCAACACTCATTAACCACGTGTCGGAGAGAGTTTACCATGTGTCGGATTTTTCGACACTCATTGACCGCGTGTCAGACACGTGTCAAAGTGTCGGATACGACACAAAGGGTACCAAGAGTGTGGGTGCTTCTTAAGCCGTCCTACATGGCACAATTGACTCTAATGTAAATTATTTATGTAATTTTCCGATTTTTTCTTAAATTTATCTATTTTTTTTCTTTTTTTCTTTTTTCTTCAAAGTATTGGCAATTAGTGGCTTCAACTTCTCTAACGTCATTCCCGTATGGACTAAGACGAGTGATAGCATGGAGGTCAAGGAGAGTAATCGACATTGGTCTTGAATGGAAGAAAAAGCAATTTATTAATGGGGACCAAAAACTGGTTAAAGCTACCGAAAAGACCCAGGTCACAATGAAAATTAGAACAGTAGAATTAAAGAGCCATATCAATTTTGACATCTTCCCAAATGAATTGAACCTATGATTTCAGTTTCATATACCATTGGTAAAATCTGGGGTCAAAAAAGGAGAAAGCCCTAAATCGATTGGATTTGATAGTCCACATACTCAATGATAGAGGACTTATGAATGGGGATTTTTTTCTTCGATAAAACGAGGAAAACGACCATTTAAAAATTAAGGGATACTGTGATGCTATATAAAACAGGGACCCAAGATTGCTTGCTCAGAATCTTCTTTATCACTGAGGAGTTCAAGAAGATAGTTGTCATGGTGATCCTCCCCCTTGAGCTTGTCAAAACGGGACAAGTATGACGAAGATGAGAATGTAGGAGATTTGGGAGCCATGGAAATTCTGAATAAACAAAAATGAGGTTTGGCATTAGAACAAGAGAGAAGAAGATTATTTTGATTTAAGATTGAAGACGAAAGGCAGAAAAGAGTAAAGAATAAAATTGGGATCTTGCCAAGTATATATGTTGTGACCTTCCCAAGGTGAACCATCAAAATAAAAGCTAATAGGTTATTAAGCAAAAAAATTAGCGTAAACTCTATCAAGTCTATCGAAGTATAGACAAAGCATATATAATTCATATAAGGTGGTGCAAAATGTTATTTTTGAAGGCCCAGTTAGAGCCGACTCCCCCACATGAACTAGAGGATCGTTGAGTTGGTGGAGACGCATCCAGCTCCATCAAAGCACCGAAAAGCGTGCGTGCTTCTTTACCTACTTATTAGCCCTGACTATATTTCTCAAGGATCCATCAGATTGGAGACACATTTTTACAGGATATATATATATTACACCAATGTTGGTGCAAAATGTCAGCTGTTGAAGGCCCACTTAGAAAGATTTCTGGATCTCAAACCCTTTTTATAATTTATATTTCTGGATCTCAAACCCTTTTTATAATTTATTTTTTGCAATGCGCTTAATTCTCTTCTCCTTTTTTTTTCCGGCCCAAGTGTTTCTGGAAGGTGAGTTGGCTGTGGTTGGCCCATTCAAGAGCTTCCGTTAATAAACTTCATACTCTTTTTGGTCCGCTGAAAAGGCACGGGAGTGAAGGGAATTTTCTCATTTCCTTAGCAAAAAAATTTTTAAGTGAAAAAGCAAAAACTAACCCACTCTAACTAACCCCCTTTCTTCTGTCGAAAAAAGGGGCAAAAACGAATTCTTTCTCCAATCTTCAGTAAAATTAGTCTGCCTTCCTTGACAGTATATTAAAGAATGATGAGGTACTACAGGTTCTTTAATTGGAGGGAAGCAACATATTTTGCTACCACAGGCATGCCAACGAAAAATTAGCAGTCATCTGGCTGTCGTGAAGTAAAAAAGGGGGCCTGAACCTTGATCAAAGAAACTATAGTTTAAGGTAGCCGCTCTTTTTCCGCGCCCACAAAGAGCATGGAGTGGTCAAATGATTTTTTCCTCCTTGCGTCGGCCCTGAAACTTTCCGACCTTAATCATGTTGCGTGACAGAACGTGACATTTCACGTGACAAATGCGCTCTGTTCCTCGCAACAAACCTTGTTTTGTTTGTGCCTTCTAGTTTTTTAGTCTTGTAGGTTATGAAGGGGAAAGAAGAATACAAAGGGACAACCAGCCAGTAACCCCTTTATTTGGCACCATCACGCAAGTCATGGAAAAATTACCAAAACAGTTCTCCATCTATTATAATTATTTCAGATCAGTCCTAAACTTTTTTTAGTCAATTAAATCCTACATCTTTTGTAATTATATCAATTCAGTTCATCCAGCCAAATTTGGCCAACCAGCGCTAATGTGGATGTCGGGCAATGCCGACGAACAATTTTTTTAATTAATTTTTATTCTTTTCTTTTTCTTTTTTTTTCTCTCTTTTATTTTCTTCCTCACCCCTTCTTCCTCTTGCTTCGGCGACCGGCCAAAGAGGAGGGCCGGTCACTGGATTGACATGGCTAGCCAATGGCAAGCTTGCCTCGTCATCACTAGGTAAGGGCAAGCTCGCCCAGCCACTGGCGAGGGGAGCCCTCATTGGATCTAGTGAGGGTGAGCCTCAACAATGGATCGGTGAGCTCGACTCATCTTGCCATCGCTGGGCGAGATTGAGCTCACCAATCCACTAGCGAGGGGAGGGAAAAAAAAGAGGGAAAAAAAAAAATTAATTTCAAAATTCGAAAAAAAAAATAAAAAATTATTAAAAAAAATTCTCTGCCAACACCAATCGGCATCCACGTCAATGTTGGCTGGCTACATTTGGCTAGATGGACTAAATTGGTATACTTATAAAATGTTTATAATTATATTGAAAAAGAAGGTTTAGGATTGATTTGAACAAATTGTAATAGGTTTAAAACTTACTTGGGAATTTTCCCCAAAATTATGCTTGCAAGTTGCAAGCAATGCATGACTTTATTCAAGTGCAAAATGCATATAGGTTTAAGACTTTTTTGATGATTTTCCCCAAAGTTATGCTTGCAAGTTGCAAGCAATGCAAGACTTCATCCAAGTGCAAAATGCATGGTGCATCATCCTTTTGAGCATGCTAAGTTCTAAAACATGACTTTCTTTTTCTCAAGAGATTTGTTTTGGTGCTTCAAACCACATTGCTCTCCTAATCCCTTGTAGAGTGCCAACGTCACGAATTTTGATTTAAGAAAGATGAATTAGCTCCTAAGACAAAAGATACACAAAATTATCACAGTGCTCACCTCAAGGCACCTCTATCTCAACACCATCTACTTCCACATGAACTCGCCAAGGAAAATCAGCAACAGTTTTATCCATTACATTCTTTGCACCTTCTCTAGCACACAGCAGTATTCATGGACTGCAAATGGAGGATCAAAAGACTATCAGGGCATCGTCAAAATTAATGGCCACTAGGTACCCTATTATCATGAAATTCCTCAAGATATCAATCTCAATATTTCTGCAGTAACCAAAATCCACAAAAAGACTGAACGAAGATAAAATCTTTTCTGATGAAAAGTTTTACATAACTTAAGGCGCACTAATTTACTCTCATACATGTAATCACAGACACTTCATTAATGTTGTGACTATGGCTGACGATAACTTACTCCAAACGACCTCAAAACCAGTATATGGGAATGGCAAATACAAACTCAACATAATCACCTGATAGTAGAACGACTCTAAATTCTCCTCTTGTAGATTATGAATGTCCAGAGCATCCTGATGTCAGAATCACATTAGTTGTGTCGCGAGAGCACCTACATTGGCCATAGTCCATTGTGCGGATAATGAATCTAGAGGATCGTTCAGTTGTACTTATATATATGCCTTTGACAAAACACGGTGTGACTCATTATAATAGATGCCGGTGGGTAAGGTTTGAAAAATTAAGGAAAATTTTGAATAAAGATATGAAGTGGAATATTTTTTTCAAAGGATTGTCCCAAGTTAACATTATTTCAAATAAGAGTCTGGAGTAACCATTTAATCTCAAATAAGGGTTTGAGCAAACATGTGCATCTTACATACCACTTTACAAAACCATGATCTAGGGCATTTTCGGGGTTCTTTCATCTCCTTCTTCGTTTATTGTTCTTCCTTCCGCACCTGGGTCAAGCCACTTCCGGTGCATGATCTCACTCGATGCATGAAGTCACCAATGAGCCTTTATACCTGTATTATCGACGACCACTCCTCTGTCCAATGTTGGATCAACGTTGTGGATGTTCTCTCTCTTTTCACTTGGGCCCATTGACGCTGCCTCTCCAAGCTTTCAAGCATGGCCATGGCCGATCACATACACAACTGGTTAGGGGATACTCGGTCAAGGCATGACACTTTCTGTTCACTTTCTGAGAGTCAAGCATGATAAAAAGCAGTCTAATAGTAGAATTTTGGATCAAGTACAAGAATGGGCTTTCCTTAAACACTCAACCCACAAAAAGTACTTGATTGAATGCACAAGTTTGGAAGAATTCCTATGATTCTATCACTTAAATCCAAAGGATTACTTAGAGTTTGTTTGGTAAAATCTATTTTTGTTCCCTGAAATAAAAATTTATGTTATTTTGTTCCAAGGAACGAAAAAAGAATAGAAACGTGTTTGGTAAAACTTTTATTCCCGGGAACAAAAAATCTTTTTTTTTTTGTTCTCAAGAATAGATTTTGAACAGAAACAAGAAGTAGGAAAAAAAAAAAACTTATTATCCCGGGAATAATTTCTAGAATCAATTTTTCTCTCTACTTTTTTTCTTCTTCTCTTTCTTTTCTTCTTCTTCTTCTTCTTCCTTTTCGGTTCTTCTTCTTCTTCTTCTTCCTTCTCGGAGCATTCTCCTTCCCCTTCGCCAAGCTTCTTCTCCTTTTTCTTCTTCTTCGCCCTTCTTCTTCTTCTTCTTCTTCTTCTTCTTCTTCTTCTTGGCTCGGTCCCGGCCTCACCGCGCCACCTTCGGGATGGCGTCACTCGGGGTGGCTCGGCGAGGCTCGCCTGTCACGCCCAAACCCCAAGCACGTGCCCATCCTCTTGGTTGATAATGTTTTGCGACATCCCTAGAGGTCACCGACCCTTTCATTTTATTGCACATGCGGAAACGAATAACAAATCCCCTAACAGTAACTATCTTGGGATAGAAAATGCTGGACAACAATTTCACCAATAAAACACACCTTCATATATATACTGAGTCATGTACAAAAGTCCATGGCCAAAAAACTACAAAATATTAGCCCTTCAAAAAGAAGTGGTCCTAACTAACCTACACTTCAGATCACTTCCTCTCGATTCCAGGTTCTCCACTCGACGACCCTGAAAATGGTTATACAATAACCAATGAGACAATGTCTCAGCAAGTCCATGTTCTAAACCCCGATTAGGAGTTAAATACGCTAAGAAGTGTCCTAATCACACAATCACACATTTAGCACAGAGGACTTACCTTGGCCTCAGATCCACCCTGCAGGTCAGTACAATCAAATACTCGACCAAACAATCCAATGTAATTCAATTCAAATCGACCATTAATCAATCGACTCATTCGACTCCATGTCATTGATACTATCTATAAATTCTACCGATGTGAATCTCGCTCACGTAAGCTGAAATAGATATACTCCTATATCAATGCTCCCCAAAGCTGATATCCAAAATTTGCTCACCGAAGCTGCTAGATCAACTATTGCCCACCGAAGCTACTAAGTAACTATAATGCTCGCCAAAGCTAATAGATCTATATTGGTGTTAATGCTTCACTGTTATAGATCTATATTGCTCACCTACTGATTTAATAACACTTTTGTCTCACCGACACCCGGTATTTTCTAATTAAAAGACCAATATATTGGTCAATTTACATAACAATCAATTGAACAAACTAACCACACTGCTGCGATCAGTGCGAAATTCTAACAAACGGCTCTCCCGGTATAATTTCTGGAAAAATAATTAATAATTAAATAATTTCGAAATTTAATTAAATAATTCAATTTAATTTTTAAAAATACTATCCTAGGCCAAAATTATTAAATTAAATACCAATACGGACCCGGAAAATTCCCGAACCCTTCTAGATAAATAGTACAATTTATTTAGACCTTAGCTAAACCATGCCAATCACCTAACATGCTCAATTAAATACTTAATTTTCTAATTTAATCTAACTAACCACCTAATCCCTAATTAAATAAATCTAAACACCCCTTAAATTTATTAGCCTATTAAGAAGAGTTTAGAGTGTAAACTCACGGTTTATTGCAAAAACCGGTTCACCGCGACGGTAGCGTGATGGCGGTCGAAATCCGAATCTTCGGCGGCATCGGCGGACACTCAGGCCGGGCCTAAAACAAGCCCAACAAATCTCAGCCCAAATATGAGATTTTCTTTTGAATTGGACCGGGCCCAAAGCGGGCGGACTTCGCGGGCTTGGCTACTGACTTGGGCTTGCAGAAAACACGCGGGCTTCAGTGGACTTGCTGGAATTGGGCCTAAAAAACTAGGCTTGGAAGTGGGCTGCTGGAGATGGGCTGAATTGTTGGCTTGTTGAACTGAAGTAAAGAAGCAGCAATTTGTTGGGCCGAAACTTGGATTCTCGAGTGGGCTGATGGGCTTCAACTTGTGGCAGAAATCACGGTGATGCTGGGCTCATGGACGGTGCAGCTTCGCTTGGACTTCACGAGCCTGCTTTGTGGCATGGTGACACTTCTTCGCTGGGTCTTCAAGATGCTGAAGACGAGGGAGTAAGCGAAGGGAAATGAAAGTTGGTGGCATCGTGGATGGTTGAACATGGGGCTCACGGTCAACAAATCGACCGAGAAAACGCAACGTGGATTGGAACGTGGCGGAGTTGGGAGACAAGAAGGTGGATTTGCTGGCCGAAGATGGAGTAGTGGAGACAAGTGCGTGGACGTGGCTTCGGTCGCTGCACTCGGTGGTCAACTAAGGAGAGGGGAAGCTTAGTTGTTGACCGATGATGGTGGGCTTCGTTGGTAGCCGCTTCATGGAGTCACAAGCGGTGGAAGGGAATACGGCGTGGGCAGTCTTCCTGAGTGGAAAAAAAAAAAGAAATCAAATTGCCAGGGAAATGAAAGCAAGAGCTGAAGTCGTGAGGGGCTTCGATTGCTAAAGGCGGTCCAAATGCGAGAGTGAGGGAGAGAGAATAGATAAGAGAGAAGGACAAAAATTTCCACAAGCTCATCCCTTCCATTAACTACATGTCTCCCCTAATACTTTCTTATAAGATAGTGCCCTAATTAAATCTAAATTGAAGCCAAAATTATAATCCCCTCCAAAATTCCAAATTTCACTAATTGGCTTCAATTTCCTCTCTCGATTATCCAAATCGAGGCCCGATTTCGCTGAAGAAAATCCCAAACAATTTTCTGTAAGTCCCTGACACCCAAAGACTCGGCTTAGAAGTCCAAATTTTCTTTAATTTGGCCCGTACGAATTTCCGCTAATTTTCCGCAACATTCGAAACGGTTTTCCGCAAAAATCCCGAAATCTTTGAAAAATTTTCGGAGGATAAGTCGACGTTCCTAAAAGAGCTCGTGACACCACAAAACTATTAATTTCTGAAATCGGGTTCAAATTCACTGTTAATTTTAATCCGGCGCAATTTTAGCGAGACCTAGTCTACCAAGTAGTTTTTAGAATTTTTTTTTTTTTGGTATAATTGACCCGTGATCGATTTATCTCGAGTCACATAATGCATCTTCGACACATTGGCAACTCTCGGTTGTCGTGAAAATCTCGAGATTTCAAATACGAACACCGGATACAAAAATGACAGAAAAATCGGTCTAGTGCCATTCAATGAGAATTTTGTAATTAGGTGGAATCACTTACATACTAATCACATATCTCAATCGAATCGGCCTATCTCCGATCTCTGATCGATTTTTGACTGTGCCGTAATGACCCTTGCAGACCGACATGGTCGAGCAGTCAATTCCTGGTCGAATTCTCAAGTCCATTGCATTTAGATTCTTTAATTGCTTCCCCAGATAGACTAATTATCTCATGAGTGATCAACTCAGAGGATAGCACTATCAATGCATCGACGAAATGCCCGATTTATTTAATCAAAAACGAAATCTGAAAATTCATGCTGTCACAACTCTTCCCCTCTTATAAAAATTTCGTCCTCAAAATTTAAACCTATTACAATCTTTAAACAAAAATGTGGGGGTACAGTCGTCTCATCGATTCCTTAGTTTCCCAGGTCACTCCTTCAATACCGGGGTGTTGCCATACCACTTTGACCAATGGGATAGTCTTGGTGCGCAGGACTTGCTCCTTGCGATCCACAATCTTAACCGGGCTTTCAACATATGACACTCTGTCATCCACGTCCAATTCCTCAAAATTGAGCACGTGGGTCGGGTCAGGCTCATACTTCCTCAACATCAACACGTGAAAGACATCATGCACTTGCGCCAGCCTTGGTGGCAATGCAAAACGATACGCTAGGTTCCCGATTCTTTCTAGAATCTCAAATGGAACTACGTACCTTTGACACAGTTTTCCTTTCTTGCCAAAGTGCAAAGTTCCCCTCATTGGTGACACCTTTAGAAAAACTTTATCACCAACTTGGAATTCCAAAAGCCTTCGACGCTTATCTGCGTGGCTTTTCTGTCGACTCTGAGCGGTCTTTAGTCTATTTCTGATCACTGTCACGGCATCCACCGATTGCTGAACCAACTCTGGGCCTGTGATTTTCTGTTCCCCGACTTCATCCCAACATATCGGTGTTCTACACGCTCTGCCATACAACGCTTCAAAAAGAGCCATCTGAATGCTCTGCTGGTAAATGTTGTTGTAGGCAAATTCCACTAGGTGAAGCTGATCTTCCTAACTTCCCTTGAAGTCTAGTACACAAGCTCTCAACATGTCCTCGAGGGTCTAAATTGTCCTCTCAGACTGGTCATTCGTCTGAGGATGATATGCCGTACTGTACTGAAGCTTTGTACCTAGAGTACTTTGCAAGCTCTTTCAAAAAGCGGCGATAAATCTTGGGTCTCGATATGAAGTTATCGCAACCGGCACTCCATGCATTCGAACCACTTGACGCACGTACAGGTCTGCGTGTCTATCCAGACCGAGGTCCTTTCGAACTGCAATGAAGTGAGTCGACTTTGTCAGTCTGTCAACCACTACCCAATAGAGTCATTATCTATCTGACTCCTCGGTAAGCCTATCACGAAGTCCATCGTGATATGTTCCCATTTCCATTCTGGGATCTCGAGAGGTTGCAAAAGTCCTCTCGGCTTGTAATGCTGAGCTTTTACCTGCTGACACGTCAAACACTTGGCGACATGCTTGGCGATGTCCGCCTTCATACCAAACCACCAATAGTGTTGACGTAGATTCTGATACATTTTCGTACTACCAAGATGAATGATGTAACTGCTACGATGTGCTTCTAATAAGATCTCCTCTCTAAGCTCTACATCATCAGGTACAACCAAACGTCCTCGAAACCTTAGTGTTCCATCCTTAGAAATCTGAAAGTCGGCTTTCCTTTTCTCAATATCCTCTTGTAGAATTTTTTGAACAACCAGATCTGTCGGTTGAAGTGCCTTAATCCTTATCTGCACTTCCGGCTCAATTCTGAGGGTGGCCATAAGATTTGAAAGGTGGCGTACCTCAAGTTTGAATACCGAATCTCGAGCTCTCTCGATTAAGTTCCACTCCTTAATCAGTATATGAGCAACTGAAGACTTCCTACTCAATGCATTTGCGACCTTGTTCACCTTTCCAGGGTGATACAAGATATCACAATCATAATCATTCAGGAGGTCCATCCAGCGACGCTGTCTCATATTCAACTCCTTTTGAGAGAATAGGTACTTGAGACTTTGATGGTCAGTGAAGATCTTGAATTTTCTCCACACAAGTAATGTCTCCAAATCTTCAGAGCGATATGATTGTGGTAAGTTCTATGTCATGTGTCGGATAATTCAGTTCATGGGGTCTCAACTGACGGGAGGCGTATGCAACAACTCTGCCATGTTGCATCAGCATGCAACCTAGTCCTTTAAACGATGCATCACTATAGATCTAGTATCCTCTAGGACCAGATGGTATGGTCAGCACGGGTGTAGTAGTCAGCTTCTGCTTAAGCTCTTGGAAACTACACTAGCACTTGTCTGTACAGACAAATTTCTCTTCCTCCTTCAATAATCGAATCAATGGCAAAGCTAATGCTGAGAATCCTTCCATGAACCTTCTATAGTACCTCGTTAAACCCAAAAACTTCTGATCTCTATCACGATAGTCGGTCTTAGTCAACTGATTATTTTTCGATCTTGGTTGGGTCTACGGAGATTTCTTTGCCTGAAATCTTGTGACCTGGGAAAACAACACAAGTCAACCAAAACTCGTACTTTCTGAACTTGGCGTACAATCCATGATTTTGCAGTGTCTAAAGCACTGTCTTCAACTGACTTTCGTGCTCCTCAACTGTTCGTGTCCAGGACGGTTGCCAGATAACCTTGACAACCCTCGTCTAACCAACGGGTTGCCTCAAGTGACGAAATTGGAGGGATCGAGGGTCCTCCTCGATCTTCGATAAATTCGAAATTTTCTTCCGTCAACGGGTCAAACTATATCACATTGCAACAACAATTCATTTCAACAAAAGCTCATCGAGCCAAACCTTTTTATACATGACGTCAAAATTATACGTAGGCAAAATAGTCAAGTACAACTATAGCCAGTGATTCTCCTTTTTACAACTTCATTTCCACAAACTAAAATTCTACAAGCTTAACCCAAAAATTTCCGTTGCGTCACTCTGATAAACTTTACCTAAATACATTCTTTCTCCCAATCGATGCATAGCTCGGTTTGTTCTTGTCCCCTTCGCCATCCTAGTGGTGTTCTATTTGTGGTGCTTTCCCTCTGTCCTGTCCGCTAGTGATGGCGTATGTCCATCCTTGAGCTGGAGGTCTGAGTAGTCCACCTTGCTATGCATTCGGTGGCGAGAGTCCTTGGTTCTGACTCATTTGTGGTGGCGGTGGCAATTGCGGCCATCCCCTCGGCCTTCTGGGACAATCTCTAGCCAAGTGACCTGCTGGCCACATTCAAAACAAGCTCCCATCCTTAAGGGGCATGGGTGTCGCCTTCCGCAGAAACGACACACATCATTCTGTCTCTGTGCTGATTTTCCTATTCCACAATTCCTTTTGGGCGGGACAAGGTATCTTCCTCCAGTCATCGGTCTTTTCCCAAACCGATTTCTATCGTGGTTAGAGCCAAACCGCGATCCAAATGCGGCGGCTTGCTCGTTTAGATTCTTCTCTATTAGTTGGGCTCATTCATACAGCTCGTTATAGTTCTTTATATCAAACGGCACCAACGGATTTTTCAGCTCTGATCGGAGGCCATCCAAAAACCTCATTACCTTCTCCTCAGGATCTTCAATCAATCTCAGAGCATACTGTGAAAGCTCGGTGAACTTTGCCTCGTACTGATCCACAGTCATTGGACCTTGACGGAGGCGTAGAAATTCTGCCATCTTCAATTGCTTGGCATAGCTGGAGAAGTACTTGATGTTGAATGCTCTAACGAAGGTGTTCCACACTGGAACCACGCCTTCCGGGAATACCTCTTCTTTGGTGGCTCTCCACCAAGTACTTGCAATCCCCTGCAACTGATATACTACAAAGGTAACCTTCTCTTCTTCAATGCACTTCAGTAGCTCAAATGCTTTCTCCAATTCTTCGATCCAACGGGTTGCAGCCTCGAGATATCCTGTTCCGGTGAACTTCGGTGGTTGCAAGTTAAGGAATTACTCAACGAGCTTATGGATCGGTCTCTCTGCAACTATGTTCCCTTGTGGAACTTCAGCATGTGCGGCAGCCGCTACGACAGCTTGGTTCTGGGCCTGCTGTCCCATCAGATCTCCAATAGTTTGAAGCGCCGCATGATCCCTTCAAACCTGGGATCACCAGGGGCTGCTACCCCAGCACCAACCGACGGAACCGGCGGTGGTGCTACACCACTTGCGCTAGCCTTAGCCTACGCTCTACCTCGACCACCTCAGGCATTGCCTCTTGTCGGCGTTCTTGCCCGAGTCACTCAGGATAAGGTCCTCTGCCTAGGAGTCCTCTGCTCCTGATCACTCATAATGTAGATCTTCTACAACACATGTTCCCAATTCCATATAGAATTGAAACTGAGTGATCTCACAACTAATTTACCAAACAACTATCAATCACATGAATCAGCATAAAATTAAAGGCATTTCCTACTAACTATCCCAAGAACCCATCGCACCTTATCACTCCAAACTCAAACTTCGCTCTGATACCACTAAACGGGGATGTCACGCCCCGAACCCTAAACGCGTGTCCATCCCTCTCTAGTCGATAATGTTTTGCGACTTCCCAGGAGGTCGCCGACCCTTTTATTTTATTGCACATGCGGAAGTGAATAACAAATCCCCTGACAGTAACTATCTTGGGATAGAAAATGCAGGACAACAATTTCACCAATAAAACATACATTCATATATATACTAAGTAATGTACAAAAGTCAATGGCCAAAAGACTACAAAAGATTAGCCCTTCAAAAAGAAGTGGTCCTAACTAACCTACACTTCATATCACCTCTTCTCGGCTCCAGGTCCTCCACTCGACGACCCTGAAAATAGTTATACAATCACCAGTGAGATAATGTCTCAGCAAGTCCATGCTCTAAACCCCGATTATGAGGGAAATACACTAAGAAGTGTCCTAATCACACAATCACACATTTAGCACAGAGGACTTACCTTGGCCTCATATCCACCCTGCAGGTTAGTACAATCAAATACTCGACCAAACAATCCAATTTAAATCAATTCAAGTCGACCATCAATCAGTCGACTCATTCGACTCCATGTCATTGATACCATCTATAAATTCTACCGATGCGAATCTTGCTCACCTAAGCTGAAATAGATATACTCCTATATCAATGCTCCCCAAAGCTGATATCCAAAATTTGCTCACCGAAGCTACTAAGTAACTATAATGCTCGCCGAAGCTGATATTTATAGTGCTTGCGAAGCTGATATTTATAACATTTGCTCACCGAAGCTACTATAGACCTATATTGGTGTTAATGCTCCCCGAAGCTATTATAGATCTATATTGCTCACCTAAGTTGATTTGGTACTCGAAGACCACTTTCGGTGTCAACATCCGACACCCGGTATTTTCTAATTAAAATACCAATATTTCACAACCATCACTCAATTTCACAAACATAACAATCAATTGAACAAACTAACCAGAAAAATAATTAATAATTAAATAATTCAATTTAATTTTAAAAAAATACTATCTTAGGCCGATCAGTGCGAAATTCTAACAAACGGCTCTCTCGGTATAATTTCCGGAAAAATAATTAATAGTTAATTAATTTCAAATTTTAATTAAATAATTCAATTTAATTTCTAAAAATACTATCATAGGCCAAAATTATTAAATTAAATATCAATACGGAACCGGAAAATTCCCGAACCCTTCTAGATAAATAATACAATTTATTTAGACCTTAGCTAAACCATGCCAACCACCTAAATACTTAAATTTCTAAGAATTTTACCAAATATATTTCTATCCCGGGAATAGAAATTTTGGTAAGTTACTAAATGCGTTCTTTTGCTCAGAAATTGTTTTCAAGAAAACTGAAAAAATCATTTCTCATAAAAAATTGTTCCCAGGAACAAAACGATTACCAAACGTGCCGTAAACAAAGGAGAACAGTTACATTTCTAGGTGCAAAGCTCATGGAAGAAAATCATCTGAAGCAAACAAAAGAGTTTCACGTTACGAAATTTTGCCAGTGTTGCAAAGTAAACAATAATGTCAACAAAACAAAGACAACTGGTAAAATTACCTGCAATCTCGGTCAGACTAAATTATGTTACAAATCATCGTTCATTGACATCAAACACTCTCCAATTACATATCATTCATCACCGCTGGAATCGAGCCTTAGGACACCGGCCCAGCTGCATCACACCGAGAACAGCCGCCTTTGTCGTCGTGGAAGCCACTCTGGCCTCCATCACCATTCGCTTAGTGGCTTGCAAATCTTGTCATCGTCAACGCCTCCGTCCCCTCCCCCAAATCGAGCTCACCGGGCATAAACCTTAAGACCTGAGAGTGGATAAACTCGTCCTGTCAATCACATCTTATTTCGAGAATTATGCAATGTGTGCGGACAAATTTAGATCATCGTTCATTCCTAGTCGTCGCATTTTAGGGCTCTAATTTGAGCGATTTGATTATGAGTTTCCTGACAATCAGGATGCTACTTTTTCGCCCCTTCATCTCGGCCATTTATTTTGGGTAGGATTCTTCATGTTAATCTTAGCAATTGATTTTTTTGAATGGTCTAATCTAATACAATCCCTCCTTACTCAGGTTGCGTTTGTTAGTCAAGATAAAATTTGGAATATGATAAAACTTATCCTATCCTATATTTGGTGCCTACTCAATATAGGATAAATGAGAATATAATGGAGATATAGACCGGATAAAATTATTCCATTTGAGAGGTGAAATAAAGGTATATGGGATTTCTAGCATTTATAATAAAAAAGTTGTTTTTCTCAAATGAGAGATTTTTTAAATTAACAAAATTAAAATGATATCTCAATATAAATAATATTTGAATTCTAATATAAGAAATTCAAAATAACAAAAAAAAAAAAACATTAGCTATTTTAATTTAGCATTATTTTTATTTATATATTCAAATTTAATTATATTTTATAAAATAATCTCAATATATAAATATATATTTATATTTATTATATATTTTAGATATTTTAGTATTTTAGGCATATTTGTACAGTTTACTATTTAATAAAATTTTATTAGAGAACAATGGGAAGGGAAAAAATTAATTAATAAAAGGGAGGAAAATAAAATAAAGTAAACAAGAGTGTTGCGAGAGATAGTTATTTTTCTCAAATAATTTTTTTTAAATTAACAAAATTAGAATTATATCTCAATATAAATAATATTTGAATTCTTATATAAGAAATTCAAAATAACAAAAAATAAGGCTTTAGTTATTTTAATTTAATCTTATTTTTATTTTTATATATTCAATTTTATTATTTTTTACAATATAATTTCAATACATAAAATACATAAATATAAATTAGGTATTTTAGTATTTGGTTATATTAGTATAGTCTAAGAAAATTTTATTAGAAAATGATGTGAGGGGAAAATTTTTCAAAAGAAATTAATTGATAAAAGAGAGGAAAATAAAATAAAAATCAAATAAAATAGAGTAAGCAAGAGTGTTGCGAGAGATTTTTACTATCTCCGTTTGTAAAATTTTTGGTTCATTTTTGCTAATGTATTGTTTATACTAAACAATGTACATGATATGATGTGAATATACCCGATTTTATTATTGCAATTATCAAATAGTGAATAGGATATATCAAAATCTCCTGGATTTCATATCCTGTCATATACAATCCTATCATAATTAGAAATTTAGACGATCAAACGTAGCCTTAGGGTTTACTTCTCTTCCCAAAAACACTTACTTGCCTTGCTATTGAGGTCTCTAGTCTCTCCCTTGGGCATTTATATTAGTAATTACAATATTAATACAAACGTGACAAAAATTTAAAAAGTTGGGACCTCAATATATTGACAGATCTTCTTAGACGTGACCTAAAACTTCATTTTGTGATACATTTTGAAAATAATTAACCTATTCTAGGGCCATAAAAATTTTAAAATTATCAAAAGAAGAAAGACGAACAAAAAAACAAAGCTGGAATGGTACGATGGAGCGGTATAGGTAGAAATTCAGGAAAATTACCAAAAAAATCATAAACCTATTGCAATTGTGTCGATTCAGTCTTAAACTTATTTTTTTGGCCAATTAAATCCTAATTTTTTTGTAATTATGTCAATTCAGTCCTTACGGTCAAGTTTAGCCGGCTAATACTAACATGGATGCCGAGCAGTGCCAATGAACAACATTTTAATATTATTTTATTTTTTCAAATTTTTAATTAACTTTTTAATCTTTTCTTTTTTGTCCTTTTTTTCTCTCTTTTTCTTTTTTTCTCCCTTCCCTCCTTCTTTCGACGACCGGCGTGGCCGGTCCGCCGAACCGAGGCGGCCGGCCCAAGCGACGAGGGTGAGCTCGCCTCGCCATCGCCGAGTGAGGGTCACCTAGCCATTGCCAAGGCAAGTCCTCGCCACTCGCCCTCGCCGAATCTTGGGGAGCGCAAGCTCGTCGATCCACTGGCGAGGCTCACCCTCACTCAGATCTAACAAGGGCTTGCCTCGCCAGTGGCTAGACCGCCCTCGCCCAAATTCATCAAGGGCTTGCCTCATCGATGGCTGGGTAACCGTCGTCTAGCAATGGTGGGGTTGAGCCCTTGTTGAATCTAAGTGAAGGTGAGCTAGGTCGCCTTTGCCCAAATCCAATGAGTGCTTGCCTCGCCGATGGCTGGGTGGCCCTCGCTTGGCGACGACAGGGCGAGCTCTCCCTCAATCGGGCCTAGCCGGCTGCCTCAATCCAGTGATCGGCCTTCCCCTCTAGCTTGTCACTAGAAGGAGGGAGGAGAGAAAAAGAGCGAAAAAAAAAAAAAAAAAAAAAAGGGGGAAAGAGAGAGAAAAGATTAAAAAATTAATAAATATTTGAAAAAATATAATAATATTAAAATATTATCCATCAATGCTCGCCGGCGTCCACGTCGGCGCCGGTCAATCAAATTTGTTCGGAAGATCGAATTGAAACAATTGTGAAAGGTTTAAAACTTAATTGCAAAAAAAATAATAATAAGTTTATGACTGAATCGGTACAATTACAATAGGTTTACAACTTTTTTGATAATTTTCCCATAGAAATTTTGTCCCCATTCCGGCCCCCCATGCTTCGTGGTGAAAAATTATATGATTGGAGTTTAGGGTTTAGGATAGATTTTGGACTGATTTGATGATGTACTATGTCATGGACACATTTTGAACTAGAGGGTGATTTAGGGTGTGTTTGTTTGTGTTTGTGTTTAAAAATTGTTCCAGGGAACAAAAATAGAAAAAATTATTTCTGTTCCGGAGAACAATTTTTTACTAGAAAAACACGTTTGGTAAACTTGTTCCGGGAATAAAAAAAAAAACAAAAACATGTTTGGTAAATTTGTGTTCTTTTTTTGTTTCTTTTAATTTTTTAAATTTTTTTATTTTATTTTTCCTTTTTTCTTTTTTCTTTTTTTCTTCTTTTGGCCACTCGCCGGCCTTGGCCATGGCCGGCGACCGGCCGACGAGGGTTGGCGGCCTCGCCCAACCACGGCGAGACCGAGCCTCGCCAACCATGGCTGAGGCCTGCGATTGGCCAAAGAAAAAAGAAGAAGAAAAGAAGAAGAGAAAAAAGAAAAGAGAGAGAGAGAGAGAGAGAGAGAGAGAGAGAGAGAGAGAGAAAATTTGTTCTTAAAAAGTGTTCTAGAAACAAGAAACAAGTTTTTTTTGTTTCTTGTTTCTATTCTTTTTTTGTTCCCGGAAACAAAAAAACAGATTTGGAACAAAAACGCAAACAAACGTATTTCTGTTCTTTTTTTGTTCCCGGGAACCAAAAAACAAAAAATCTGTTCATGAACAAAAAAAAAAACACAAACAAACAGCCCCTTAAGGCGCGCATGACAAAATTTCTATTCCAAAAATTGATTTATGACCATAAATTGATTTCTCAATTTCTATTCCCCAGACAAGTTTTTGAGCAAAGAAACCCGTTTGATAACGACTCAAAATTTCTATTTCTAGAACATAAATATGTTTGATAACAGAATAAAATTTATATTTCTAGAAATAGAAATTGATTAGATAACAATATAGGAAATCCTCAAATACAAAATAATAGTCGAAATAATACTAATACATTACAAAAGTTGAAAATACAATTCCATGGAATTTCCGGCATATTATTATCCCTTGCTATTTTATTGGCAATGGTTTTCCTAAGCGTATTTATTTGGTTTCCCTCCTCGGTCAATGTATCGTTTACAAGCTCATCCTGCGTAGGTTCAGACAAGTACTGCGGAAGCATAAATATGGGTGCCATCAATGGCGCCTATATAGCCTTGTCATTTTATCAAAGACTAGTATTAGACAAGATTATCAACAAAATAAAATTGATGGTGTAAAGGAATATATGAGAATTCTACCTTGAAGTAACGTTTATGGTTAGGAACCAATCAGAGGAAGGTCGGTTTATTTTGATTCTCGAATTGAATCAGTCCAGTTGCTCATCCCTAATTTCTTTATTGTTGCTCAATGAACCTTTAATGGCCCTTGCATAGCAAAAGAGAGATTCTCTTGAATCTCTTGCCTTCGAATTAAAATTCAAGATTGTGTAACAATCTAATTATTTTGATTTTGCAAGAATTTTGAATCCATAAAGAAACAAGGTTGAATTTCTAGGCACGTTTTTATTCATCTATTGCGTAAGAACTTTTTCTTCAACCGGCCATGCGCGTGCCCTTTCTAGGAGGAAAGAGCCCCATTGTTTTTAAGTAAGCATTTAAGAATTTTGGTCGTTTTTGAAAATTGGGGACCCATTCGATTGCCTTTCATCCTAAAGAGGAAGTTATCAAAAAAAATGAAAAAAAAAAAGCAAAATAAGAAAAATAAAATTAGCAATAATTTGTAGGGGTGAGCGCGGTTCCCGGGTAGAACCGGGAACCGGAGAACTGAATCAGAGGTTCCGATTCGGTTCCCGGTTCTTAAAGAACCGTTTCCGGTTCCCGGTTCCATTTTTCCGGGAACCGGCTATCCGAACCAGAGCGGTTAGGGTTCCAAAAGGAACCCCCTCCCTCGCTCGATGCTCTGCTCTCCCGACCCTTTCACGGTTTCACTTTCGAGACTTTCTTGTGACGCCGGACGCCGCTTTGAGTCACGCCGAACGCCGCTCACCCTCAAGGCCACTGCCGCCGGACGCCGCTCGCCCTCAAGGCCGCCGCCGCCGGATGCCGCTGGACGCCAGTCGCCAACGTCGCTCGACGCCCGCATTCGCGACACCTGACGCCCCCTGCTTTGGGTCCTCCCTCGCTCCACCGCCGCTGCAACTTGATTTCCCTTTTTTTTTTTTTTTCACTCACTTCTCTCCGCTTCATTGCCTTCCTATGCTTCCTAAGCATCGGGTTTGTTTTGGGCTGCAAGTTCGATGCTACAATGCGTCGGATCGATCAGCAATTGATGTTTTCGCGTTGTGGAATGTGCTCGCCTAAGAATGTCATGATCGGGACAGCTGTGAACTGGTTTTCGTGTTGCTGCGGTCTTTAACGGGGTGACATGGAAGCAGCGGTGGCTCAAGGGGTTGAGGAGAGAGGGAAAGCTAATACCGACGAATGCGGGGCGACATTTATGAAGCTGCGCACTTGAAGCAAAGCATATGCGGGGCCATTTGCTCGAGGTATATTGAGCTCTTTGTTTGTCTCGCCGGAGTTCTTTTGTGTTCTTGACAATGCAACGTGAAAGCGAGTACATTGAAAATATCAGTCAATTTTCGATTAGATTACGTCTGTCATTGAGGTGGTCGACAACGAGGTTCGGTTGTAAAGTGGAGGGGTTCGATCGCGGTCGCACCGGTCTTGTTGAACGAGATAGTTTTGATGTGCAATGCTTGGTTGTGGTCTTTGCTTTTAAAATTTTCATATTTGTAGCTTCTAATGAGGTGTCGGAAATAGTATTCAGATATTGTCGTTGGGGATGTACATGATTTTCTGGGCTGTGGAATGTCGAATACCTAAAAATATAGTACCGTGAACTTGTGGAGCAGCATCACATGGAAGCACCTATAAGAAGCATCAATCTTTTATTGTAGTCTGGTTTTACGAATAGATTTCATGTTCATGCTTGCATGCTTGTAAGTGTGTGCCTTGTGTGTCCACTTTGCTTTAGGACTAGTAGAACCGCTTAAAGCTAGTCATCGGATTAATAATTGCTCAGAAGGATGGTAATTTGGGAATTTATGTTTGGCACAATGCCGTTGCTATTTTTCTCATATTAAAAATTGTTGATAGGGAGCAGCTGCTTGAAATCAATTATAGGTATTTTGTTAGCCAGGACAAAGGAGTACTTTGCTCGGTTTTTCATGGTAAAATCGAGTAAGTTGACCATATTTAGTTCCAGCTTTTTCTTGTAATGGGTTTTCACCCCTAATGTAAAGGTTCAAGTCATTTCCTACTTTTTGAATGTATATTCTTTAATGTTTTGTTGCCAGCCCAAAAAGGTCAAGCTGGAACGGTCCCTTAGTTTGTCTTGTTTTATGAAGTGAAGAAGTGTCAATTAATTGATTAGAAATCAATACGGCATGTAACCTTTGTGAATCTTCTTTTCCCACTTCTTATTAGTTTTGATTATGTATGTCCAAATTCTTGGCGTCGGCATTGGTATGTTTGCTAAGATATGGGAAGTTACTGTAGAATATGCGCGTACATTATATTTTTTTTTGTAAAGTTTTTTTTTTTTTGCGCGTACGTCATAGTTCAAATATGAAAATAACCAAAAAAAAAAAAACCTGTTGGAACCTGGAACCGACCCTGGAACCTGTGACAGGGTAGGTTCCAGGTTCTCGGTTTTGACGGGTAGGTTCCAGGTTCCAAAAAATGAGGAACTTGTACCCGAGGGTAGGTTCCAGGTTCCAGACGGAACCAAACCGGAACCTGGAACTGCTCACCCCTAATAATTTGTTAAGTTGTGGTTATGAGTGAATTAAGTTAGCAAGAAAGTGCAAGGTTCTTTTATATGGTTTGATTTCAGCTTCGATTTCTATTTGAAAAGCGAGAAGTTAAAAATTTCAGCTTCGATTTCTTCGATCACTCTATTTCTAGAATAGAAATCTGTTTGAGAAATAGAGAAATCAAATTGCGTTACCAAACGGATTTCTGTTTCAAACCTGTTCCGGGGAACAGAAAAACAGAGAAATCGAGAAATAGAAATTTTGTCATGCGCGCCCTTAGTCTCTTACTTAAGTAATTTTTGTCATCAAATGTAAATTAGGAGTTTTGAAAATAAAGAGGCGAGGTGAAATAGTTGAAAAACGTCGGGTGAAGTTTTGATATTTTCCCAAATGGTATCTACAGAAACAGTGTTGAATAAATGATACATCTACCCAACAATACGTTCTCTTGGTTAAAATGCACATGATTCTGTATTGAATCTGAAACTGCTTAGAAGATCTTATTTTCCTTTGGAAACAATATGTTTTAGAAAAATCACTCAGTTAAGATATCACTTTGATCATTTCAACTATGTTGTATTACATGATAATAAAAGTTTCACTAATAATGATGCCTCCAAATAGGAATTTTTTATGCAATAAAAGTTTTTCTTTTTTTTTTTTTTTTTGTGTAACTGAAGCTATCATCCATGATAACGATAGAATATGAGTAATAGGCTTGTCGACGAGCCGGTCACAGAGTTCCAAATCCGTCATATGAATTCGTTGCTTTACCGACTACAAAGAATAGCGCAATGAGGCTACAAACAAGACCATAAAGAAAATGCTGGGGAAAATTATCAAAACAATCATAAATCTATTACAATTTTTCCAATCTAGTCCTAAACATTTTTTTGACCAATTCAGTCTTAAATATTTTATACTTGTGTTAATGTAATCTATCCGGCTAATTTTAGCTAATCAGCATTGACGCGGACGCCATCGGGCATCGTGCGTCTGGCCGACGCTGACATGTTAATTTTTTAATTTTTTTTTTCCTTTTTTTGTTCTCTTTTCTTCTTCCTCTGATCAATCTGGCGACCAGCCAGGCTAGGGCCAACGAGGTTGACCTTTCTAGCCACTGGGGAGGCTCCCACTCTTCGAAACTAGTGAGGGCAAGCCTCAGGCCTCGGCCACCCGTAGAGAGGACTCGTTGTCACAAGCGAGGGTCACTAGGTGAGGGTGAGTGACACTAGGTGAGTGGTGATGGGCAAGGCTCGCCTAGTGCAAATCTAGCGAGGGCAAGGGCGAGCCTCCTTGTCCGCTAGCCTTGGCCACCCCTGGCGAGGACTCGCTGTCATAGGCGAGGGTCACTGGGCGAGCCTCACCATGGTTGGGCAAGCAGCAAGGGTGAGCCTTGGCCACCCCTAGTGAGGACTCACCATCGTAGACGAGGGTCGCTATGCGAGCGGCACTAGGCCCTTGCTTGCAACGGCGATGTCGACCTTGCCTAGCGACCCTCACCAAGGGTGGCTGAGGCTCGCCCTCACTACCATCACTAGTGCCAGCAAGGGCAAGCCTCCTCAGTGGCCGGCACGGCCAACCTCGTTGGCCATAGGAAGAAGAAAAGAGAAAATATCAAATAAAATAAAAAAAGAGAAAAAGGAAAAAAGGAAAAACTTTCAAAAAAATTTGACACGTCAGCATTGGCCGAACGGCCGGAGCCGGCCAGCATCCACGTCGGTACTAGCCGGTCAAAATTGGTTGGATGAATTGAATTGACACAAATACAAAAGGTTTATGACTGAATTGGCAATAAAAAGGGGTTTAGGATTAAATCAGAAAAATTATAATAGATTTATGATTGTTTTGGTAATTTTTTGCAAAAATGCTGTTAAAGATGGCGGACAGCTACAAAGATCGGCATGAGAAGCTTCCCAACACGCTGATGGCATATAGGACGTCAATTTGAGCATCAACCGGGCGAAATTATTTTTCCTTGGTTTATGAAAGGGAAGATAGAACCACCTCTAAAATTCAAAATCCTATCGTCTAGGGCATCGACCGAAACAAAGCTGAATGAAGCGTAATGGGTCGCTCAGAGATTTGAGAAGTTGTCCATGATGGAGAAAAGAGGCTAAAAGCTTTGTGTCATGGTCAATGCTCTTAGAATTGGATAATAAGGTCATTCAATTGGAGAGTTCGCCCTCGACGATTTAAGGTCAATTATCAGGTTCCGAGAGAGGTACTGTCCTTTAATCCAGATGCTCCTCGAAAATTTGCCGCAAATTATGGAGGGTCCTATTCACAAAGAAGATGCTTTGATTTTAGCAAAAATGAATGATCGAGTGTTCTCGAATACTATAAATGTTGATGCTATAAAGAAGTATTTCTCATGACTGAAGTCTCAATCGGGAAATGGCCTTTTTCGTTAACAAGTCTCAATTTGTTTGCCATGGAATTTTCCATCACATGCATACACGTTCGCATTTGTCTTTTGCAGCATTGAAGGGGGAAAGTGGAAAGGGCGGCATTTGAAGGCTAGTATGATTACTGTTTCAAGTTACTTTTGAGCATGTTTAGCACTTTTCATGAGAAGTGATTAGGGAAGACCTTTCTGATCGAGGGTCCTTTGGCTGGCACCTCTAGCGCACCCAGTCAATGGTAATTCAAATAAGAACTTTTCCGCCGAAGTTTTCGAATACAAGCATGGCAAGTATTTCAACAAAAACATTGTTTTTCCAAGAAAATAATAATAATGTGGCGGAAAAGTATTTTACAGAGAAAGTTTAGTTTTCTCCACGAAATTACGCGGGCAGTTCTAGCGACCAATAAAGCAGAAACCTTGCTAGTCAAATGCCATCCTCTTACTCATTTCACTGTATCCACAGCCTTATATGAAACTGGACCACTTCCAGCTATTGGCCAATCGGCAAGTACTGAGGCAACACTTCTTTTATTTCAAATATTTCAATCAAAAGAGATTTACGTTTAGTCCATTCCAAAATGCGCGATGCCCGCGGACAACGTTAGGATGTTTACATGCGTCCGATGTAGAGAATTGGAAAAAAAACGTAGATAAAAATCCGTGGGTCATTCTGACCAAAAGTTGCTTTAGAGTCAGGGTCGTCTGTGGATAATTACATATCACAATCTGAATGAACTCGCTTTTACATATTATGACTTACATGAGCTCGCTTTATTCTCTTCCAGAGCGGCTTCTTTATTCACGAATTATAACTTACATGAGCTCGCGGAAACAAGGAAGCGGATGTCCTTGATGTTCCTCTGTTAAACCTGTAAACTTTTCACATTCCATGCTGAATGGTCGATGGATGCAACACGGAATTGAGTAGGAATTGAGTGGATCTACTCAATTAAAACATGCATCAGCTGTATAGCTTCAAGATCTGATCTTTGTAAAGCTCTACAATCCTGTCCCTCCGAATTTTCATTGTTGGAGTCATTAGACCACCATCGATCTGCAATGAGAGAGAAAGTTCAGCTCAAATTCATGCCACAATGACAAAACTGCTCAAAAAGTTTTGGAAGCTCAACGAAATACCGTAAACGGCTCATCCATGATGAGAATTGGCCCAATTTGGAATGTGCACTTGGAGGTCCTGCATAAACAGATGTGCTGTCTAAAGTAATTCTTTTGAAAGATTCATACTGGTTAAGAATGCAGATATGGTGCACGATTCATCCAAACTTAGATACTGTCACTGCACCTTCCTCCACGATTGACAGACTAATGAAAACTGCGATTGCTCCTAGATGCAGGAGAAAGTAGTATATTTTTAAATCATCAAAACCTACTCTTTCCAGCATAATAAAAATTGACCTATAATTCACATAGAACCATCAAACTGGCCCAACCAGCAACCAAAGCTATGTGCATTGTATGGATAGAATGTGGGATAACTTAACATGACAATGTAAACATGATACAAATAATAATGCCATGTTAACACCCCTTTTTCATGAAAATAGACACATTGTAACTTTGTTGCTTTGGAAAAAAATATGCAACGAACCTCCCCTTTTCAGGGGATTTAGAAGGTTACTGCTGGAGGTTCTCTAGTGAATCAAGTCAATGCAAGAGAAGATAATTTCCAGCTGAAATTCGGGTGCTATCAAAAATATGAATCTCATATATTTATAATAGAAAGAACAGAGGACTCGTTGAAAGTTGATGCGCTTTAGCCAAGTCAGTAGAGTTCATGTGCTTAAATCATGTCAGTAACCTACAACCAAATTCATAGAAATGAAGAATCATTACCAGGTTCTCAATTCTTCATACAACAGACTTGACATTTTTTCTTTACTAAGTTCCATGGAATTAGCATCTACAATTGACATCCTTTTAGCGACCAGCAGGGCCTCTTCTTTGTTCGGCACAATTATAGCTCCTAGACGCCGTTGATCCTGCATTTAACAGTCAATGTCATATAGCAAGTGGATAGCATAAGGAGACCAGAACTGAGTGTCACTGCCATAGCAGAATTCAGAGGGAAAAAAACACTTCAGCATGAAGTTTCCTTGTTCACCTGTCCAATAACAACAATCTGTTGTATCAGGCTACTCCTCATTGCAGCCTCTTCAATCTCTGCGGGTTCAACATTTTCACCTATATTCCAGAATTACTCTGATTAGCACAGGACAGGTACCCAAAGCAGCATGCTTGTCGTTAGCCAATCAATTTGTAAGTCAAAAGCGTGATAGGGCATTATGAAGAATTTAGACATTGTAGCAATCATCTTAAGAATCACGAGTTAAAAAGCCAATTTGTGTCAGACGGCCACAAATATAAACAATGTTTGTAATTGATAGATAATTCATGTGACAGATGCAGCCTATTGTGGAAAGCACACGCTAGTACACACATGTTCATGAAATTACCATCGATGTACTAGACACGAGTCAAAAGAACCCGCTGTATAATTTTAATTGCAGAACATATGATTGGCATGATACCTGTTGAAAGGACAATGGTGTCCTTAGCACGGCCTTCGAGAACAATCACACCTCCAGAGCGACGGCTTCGCCCTGAAGAATGGTGAGGTGCCATCCAACCAACATCACCTGTGTTGAACCAGCCGCTTGCATCCAAGACCTGACTTGTAGCTGATGGATTCTGATCCAACATCAAGATAACAGACTTAGTTAAAATCATCCAATATAAAGATAGAAAAGTTGGTATAATGGAGGCTTGTGCTTGAGTCCCCTGTCACACCACCTTGAAGCTCCATTCGGCTACCACTTACAACATTGAATTCATCAAAATAAATTGACTGTATCACACTTCATCAAAATAAATTGACTGTATCACACTAACTCTAATGGTAATATAGAAAAAATAATTCCATAGTTATATTGTAAAGAATAATGTACGAATTCAAGTAACTTGGATTGTTTAACATCAAAGCTGCTATAACCAAATCCTCCTCTTCAAAGTACACTTATTGTACAAAAATTAAGAGAATTCACTTTTCATCTCATAATCAAGTACTTATGGAATATCACGTGTACATGATTAATTATACTAAAGACCATACGTGTCATTCTAATTCATGTGCATGATTATGTCCTGCAGTAAATTTAGATTTGTTAACCACTCAGCAAAACAGATTGGTAAACTAAGAAACAAATTTCGATTTTTCCTAAAATCCCTCAGTCATTATCAAAGAAAGCTAACAAATAAAAGTCTAGACCATGCATAAATGGCGGCTAAGCAAATTGGCATTATACATGTTTGAGCACGTGCACGCATTAGTTAATCATCAAAACACTTACATAAATAAATAACTAAAAGGACCGAAATGATCCCAAAGCTCACCACTCCTAGCTTATGCGCTAGAAGATTATTTATACTTGCAATTTGCTAAGTATATACACAACATGCCATGTAAATTATCTAAGTTATCAATGTTGATTGAAAAAAGATAATACAAAATTGTCTACTAGATAAACATCACACTAAAGTGAAATTACTCAAAGAAATTCTACAATTTTATAAACCAATATATTTGTTTAAGTAAATATATTTGTCTTATGGTCTTCTGCTAATTTCAATAAGGTATGACAATCAATACTTGGCATGAAAAATATGGCAACACGAAGGACTCGTTTTAGAGAACTAACGAATCAGAGTTTG
This sequence comes from Eucalyptus curtisii, assembly GCA_017140595.1. Classification (NCBI taxonomy): domain Eukaryota; kingdom Viridiplantae; phylum Streptophyta; class Magnoliopsida; order Myrtales; family Myrtaceae; genus Eucalyptus; species Eucalyptus curtisii. The sequence continues at coordinate 16,288,194 of CM029501.1, read as the reverse complement.
TAAATGGAACTATGACAGAATCTACCCTCATTGAGCAGCTGTGAATTTATCAAAACAAAGACATCACCAGGTTCTCAATATAAAAACACTTTTATAAGGAAAAATGCTTATACTATAACCTATTTCTCCAAGGATTAAAAGGTAAATGACGATACTCACTAAAAGCATAGCTCTTTGCCTAACTTGTATAGAGCAAGATTATACTCTCCATATAATTATGAGACTTATGGGACTTAGGCAAACATCACCAGGCTTCTAGATGACCTACAGAATCATGGCAAATGGGGTTCTTACCTTGTAATAACCCTTCATCACTTGGGGACCCCTCAGTTTGACAATGCCCTTTGAGCCTGGGGGAAGAAGCTCATCCGTTTCAGGATGCACAATTTTAAATTCTGTGTATCGAATAGGATGCCCAATTGAACCAAGAACCTTCAGAAATCAAATGGATACTATCAGCAATGAGTATATAAGAGAGGGTGAAATATATAAAGTAAGATGTTCAACTCTAGGTAAAAGAATCCCTGAATAATCAGATCAAGTCATGGATGCTTTGATTGAATAATTTGATAATTTTATGGCGATGAGTGGTATGATCATACCATCAAGCCTTCTTTTATTTCCATTATATCTGTTTTTCCCAAGTTCCTTCTCTAAGTGTGGACAAAGATGAGATGCAAGCACAAAAATGCACCGTGCAAAGCAATTTCAAGAAATCAAGTCACTAAAATTGACATAGGTAACTGAATTAATGGATAATGGCCATGCAACAGCAAACTTCACAGTATTCAAATTTGTTCCCTTCTTGATAGCCCCACATTATTCTAACTAAACAGAAAGTATAGCTTTAAAATTGACTTTTAAGTAGCTTCGCTCTCACATTGCAGGTACGTCTTCGAGCAGCAGTAACGGGAGAACATTCTGTTAGACCATACCCGTTCTGTACAGTCACACCAATGGCCTGCAGCAGCCATCTCAACTGTTACAAGGAACACCAATGTTCTTACATGTCTTAAGTAAATAAGAGTCCAACCTCAAAGAATTTATCAATAAATGTAGGCAAGCTTCCACCTCCACTGATGCCAGCCTGCACGTTTTGAAGACAAAGATTTTCTGTCACAAAACATAAATGCCTGTTGCTATTATAAGATGAATAATATACCTTTTTATTGCTGAAGGACAAAAGATAGCTTACTTAATAACAACGAAGAAGACAACATAAATCTAAATTATGACAATCATCTAGCAGTACAACAAATCTCAGATTTAGCTAATCGCAGAGCAGAAAATGAAAGCCATTTTTCCATCCTCACTTTCCAACCTTAATCATCATTCAGTTACCACACCTCTATGCAGTCTGCTAATAAAAATAAACTCATCTCACAAGGGTGATTTCAATGACCACTGCTCTTAATGCCACATAGCAGATCAGAAGACAAGTACCTTTGATATTCCAATGGCTGAATGAATCTTACTGTAAACTATCTTCCTTGCTAACATGTGCAGTGGCCACAAGATGGCAGCAAATATTCTTGCCAATAGACAATCCAACATCGAAACAAGATATGAAGGTTCCTTCTGATCCCTCGTCAGATATTTTCCCTGTGGAAAAATACAGCTTATACAATAACTCAAGTGTAGATCCTCTCAGTCCAAGTTTATAATGTGCTCATTTAAATTGTGTTTCGTCAAATGGTAATCATTCAACTATATATGGAATAGACTTGGTGCAGTTGCTTAAGAGTACACAAACAATCAACCTTTCTTATTCAGGAAAGGCTTTGTACAGAATGTTGTTACTTGTTGTGCATATAGATCATGATACTTGCTTATGAAGTAAGCAGTTAGCATATACTGTTAGTAGAAGAACTCTGAATTGCACCTAATGGCAGGTTGAGGCAGCACACTATTGACAAAGGGTTTCACCAGTATTGTAAAAACATAAGTCTGTAATGCTGAATGCCATGAAGATTAATAAATAACACTGACTAGCAAATAACTATGAAGAGTAAACCTACGTAGAAAGAGTAACAATTTCAGACACCGTTCTTTGAAAAGAAAAATTCACACTACAAAGCTGTATACTTTGATGCTTAATGAGATCTTTATTTAAATAGCTTTAACAAAGACAAATAGATCCCGACCATGAAATGGTCAATAACTTTTTAAGTGTGGAACCTACAAATTACTATTATCTTGTCTTAGAATGATTTACATTGATACTTCGTAGCTGTGATCAAGAATTAACCTCATATATCCTCTTGAAATCCATAAATGCCATACTGATCCTGATGAACGTGAGTGCTATAAGCTTGCGAGCTGCAGGGCCTGTGGATAACTGTTTCTGAATCCCACTTTAGCAACAAAATGAAATTGAGATTACTCAATGCAGCAAGACTTCTTTTCACTAGTAAAAAGGAAACATCAACTAAAGCAGATAGCATTCTGATATAAGTTTTGCAGAATAATAGAATGCAATGAAATTGATCCTAGGGTCTGTTTGTTTAAAGGAAAACTGTTTCTAGAAAATCGTTCTCCGACTTTCCAGTGTTGGGATGACGGAAAACTAATCGATCTACGGATATCACTTTTCATTAACTGAAAGCAACAATCTTAGATTGGGAAAATTGACTTCTTTTTCTGGCAAGAAGGAAATCACTTTTTTCTAAATTGCCAAACAAATGAAAACTCGAAAATGATTAGCGTGGAAAATATTTTCCTTTATCATGAAGTTTTCAGTGAAACAAACAATTTACTCTTAAGGGCTAATTCAGGCAGGTCAACAATGTACACCGGCTTCTTGTGCTCTAGATGGCCAATAGGTTGAAGGAAAACACATAGGAGTCCATGATTATATTGGTTGGCGAAAGCTCTCCATAGCTAGACTTTCATTGAAATAGTATAAGGCTATACTGAATACTATATACTCACTCTTCTATGGAGTAACATTCCATAAAGTGTAACCAATAGCATGCCAAAAGACACCTCCATATTATGCAGCACTAGATAAATATATCAATGACTGGAAGAGGTACCTGTAGAGCGTCTCATATACTAAAGGGACGGAGATAAGATAATGTGGTTGGTATTGTTGCAAGTCCTCCTATAATGAGCGTACAATAAAAGATGAGATAAAATTCATATTCTGGAATGAAGATTCTGGAATGAAGACCATAGTTTACAAAATTAATGCCCTCAGCCACAGATTAAAGTACATACAGTTTGGTGTCACCACCCAACACCAAATAGAATCAATTAGCAAAACAAAGAATCACAAAATATCTATTAAGCCATTCAGAAAGCTTATAAATTATGGAAGCAGAAACCTCTACAATCTGCCAGATCCTACCTTCAGGTACCTCACGGTTGTGTACACTTGCTCAACTCCGTGAGTAAAAATGAAGTATTCACAGGCACGTTCATAGGCATGCCATGGTGGAAGGATACTCAGAAATCTATCCCCAGGTACAGCTGGTACAACATCCCACAAGTTCTTTATCTGAAAAACAATTAGCTTAAGAAGTGGTGTACTGCTTCTCATTTTACGAAGCCACTGACAGGATTGAGAAAGCAGAAGTGTGTCTTTGAACCAAAAAAAAGGGAGAAAATAACTTAGACATCATGATATTCTTCAGTAGGAAACACTGCTTAAAACTTTCAGCAACAGCAAACAAAACACATGCACCAGCTGGAGAATCTAGTCAAGGAATCACATTTTCCATATAACAATGAGCGCTCTTAGGTAATCAACAAAAACATTTGAGAGAAGAATTAGTTGCATTAGCATAGATGACCAGAATGAGAAAATTCATGACTAGGATTAGAAGTCTAGAAAAAGAACAATCACATTCAGTTTCTGCATTAGCTAGAATTACTGAACACCAACTGTGGTCGTGAGATAGTCCTTTCTCTTACAGGTTGTCGCTTTGTGCCACAATACAGCTATTTACAGATGTAGACATGCACTTACCCCTGAATTTCTGATATTTTAAAGTCAAGAAAACTTTAGGAGATGGTGCATTGGAAATGCTAACAGAAATCTCATCAATCTGATCAACCTCAGGCTAGGGTGTACCTCATGTGTTGTGGTCATTCTATTCTACACCATATTGAAACCCAATGCAGGAAAATCTACTCAACTATGCGAAGTACCAGCAATATGTCTCCTAGCAATCCACTTATCAATTAGAGCAAAACCTACAGTGCACCATATGATATGTATACATATAGATATTATTTCTTCTACTCACAAATGATAAGCAAGTCAAAGCACAGGTACCTAATAAACATTCAAACAGTACCATAATAATTCCAAGAAAAAAACTGTGGCACTTGGTAAACTTAACAATAGACTAGAATCAGGATCGAGTAATTGAGTTACCAGTGCCTACTGCTAAAGCAGAAAACCTTAAGCCTCAAAGAAAAACATTTAAAACCTGATGTAAGAAATTTCGATGTGTTAGCATAACGCCTTTTGGATTCCCAGTGGTGCCACTTGTATACATAAGAGTAGCAACATCATCAGAGCTGATGAGTTCATAGTCATCAGGATTCCCTGCGATTGGCTTACCTCATCAACAGCTTCCTTAAAACATTTTCAAGGGAATCATAAACAAGGTTTAAAGCTTTGAAGTTAGGCTATTTTGTGATGTTTAACTCTAATTAACTGATTATCCCTTCATAGTTGAATAGCTTGTTGGAAGAGCCACGAAAAGCACAGCTATCTCTCTGTGCAATTAGTGTGTAGTACACAAGAAAATTTAAGATAGATAACTGACTAGTTGAGATTTTGCCCTTGCTCACTAAGTACCACTAACCCTTGCTCCAAACTCTCACGTTGATTCTTTTATCCTAGATTTTAAAACATCATCCACCTACATTAATCATAATCTTCATTAACAATCTTCTACTAAATAAATCAGTTGTTCACAGCTGACAAATCAAATGAAAAGATTTCTAGAGATGCAAGTTTGGTACTTGATAAGAAGGAATAATGTCACAAGTTCAAAGCCAAATGCTTCTAGTCCACCTTTCAAACACGAGTCTCTAACAGATGGTACAACATCTAGTCAATTGCACTTGATTTATTTGCTTCGGTGATGTAAGTAACTGGAATTACAGGAAGAGCCAAACAGAATGGACACATTCTGATTCTTAAACATCTTCTCCTTTTATATGTATATGTAATTATCTTCATCAAATGAATTGTCTTCCACAAGACCGAAAAAATGAATTCTTGATGTAGCCAGAAAAAACTTGTGTGAAAAACCAGAAGCACAGATTCCACTTAAGACATATCAGCAACTTACAGGTATCATTGGATGAAAGCAGAGATTTACGACTGCCTTGCCCCAAATGTATAATTTCATTGTAGGTAAAGACGGGTATCTCCTCAGTTCCTCTAATGGGTAGGGATGCTTTATCCCCCCATAGTAGAATAACAAATCTCATAGAGGCCTTATCACAGAAGACTTCCGCAATTCGATTGTATAATTCAGGGCTATCAACAGCAAGGGCAACACTGTGATGGATTGAAAAAAGAAATTAATAGTGCTCCTTGATCACATTAAGTTTAAAGAGAGCAGATCATAAGGCAAAAATCACATCTGAAGTTGAAATCAGACAATTAGCAACAATTCCCAAAACCCGAAAGTTGGTTTGAAAAAATTGTTGATATTATCATCTATCGCTGGCAATGGAATATGCCCATAATGGCTCAACTCCTAATGATGGTGTATCCTAGATATAGAATGAAATGAGGAGCAAAAGTTTGCTACATGCTTATCCAGTTAAAAATTTGCATCATCTAAAACAAATGTTAGCTATGTCTAACTGCATCAATCACTACCCAGTAGGGAACAGGACCTTGCCAGTACTTACAACATTGAAAAGTTACGGTCTTGAACTTAAAAGATGAAGAAATAAGCACATATAACTAATGGAGGATCTGTTAAGTTGGCTGAGTATATATCGAGAGAAGTAACATTCATATAACAGGTTATTGGTGACTTTTATTTCAATGGAGGATATTCAATGACAAAAAATTATCTGGACCTTTCAGAATGCTGGTATATCTGCAATAGTTCTTCAACAGATGACCTTGATCCCCTAACCACATTAATAGCTCCAGTGGCCATTATACCTATTTAAAAATGTCATCACTAATGAGCTCAAATTTGAACATCAGTGCATAAGAGAAAACATCATAAATTAAATTTATCAGACAACTATACAAAAAGTCAAAATGCATCAGATGCCAATAAATCCTGTTAACATGCCGTATGCACTCATGAATAGCCTTTTTACGGGAGAAAGAAGACTGTTATTTGACGAACTGACAAATAATGAGATACATGGAAGATCACTCAAGGCATCAAGCAACAACTCTGGCACAGCTCCTGCGGCTTCATAAGTGAATTCATAGTAAAACATGACAAGTATACACATGCAACACAAAAGAAATGGGAAAGCAAACAACTGCTAGCTAAAAATCTATAGTTGCAAGCTTGCAACCCAAGAAAAAAGAAAGCACATGCAGAGGAATAATTGTCCTTCAAATGCATATGAGTCCTAACCTAAAGAAGCTACCATACATGGCATCCACATCATCCACGTCTAGCCACAAGGCACTATGTTGCATTACTATCAATGAAGAGACAATTTCATTTTAAATGATAGCAGAAGCATTTTCTCGGAAAGGTATTTGCTAATGAAGGGAGAAATGCATTTAAGATTCAAATTCCTCACAAAATAAGAAGAAAAGCTATCTTCTTTGTCTCACAGCACCTAGGTTCCTACTCCCTTTAAAAACAGTAACTGACTCCTAGCCAAAAAGCAATCTATTCTTGCTCTAGGAAAAGTTGGATTAAATTAAATTCATATTAATTTACAAGTCTCCTTATGCAAAATAAAAGTGCAAAAACTAAAAAAGCCAAACAAGAATGCTGAAAGATGGAAAGTCAGAGCTCCCAAATATATGTAAATACAAAAATAAGTTGTCTGTGAGCAGAAAACTCTCTTTGATAGATGTCATAAAAACCAGAAAAGGTTGAGCTGTAACCAGCAAGCATGTCTAACTAGAGAAAAGGGTGACCTGAGAATATTTTGGCAGTCTCACTAAAGAAATAAAATTTATATTGATTACTTCCAAACGTTAATGTAGCCTTCAATTCTTGTATTGACCTTGTGATCAGGCCAAAGAGGCATGTATGAAGATAGTTAGTTCCATCTGATGGATGAACATCCTAAATTATGGTGATTTTCTGAAAGAAGTTTTGTTTTCACAATAAAATCAGAAGGCAAAAAATCAAATCCCTTCCATTTTGGGTGCAGAAATAACAGCATTACACCACATCACGCCAAAATTCGGTGCTGTACACCAAGAAATATTCTAGTGGACAAACCACAAGAGAAGTTTTAGGGAACAGGCTTTAGCTACTGACTAGAAACAAAGTGATTACTAAAGGATCACAGAATCGAAGACGTCCAAAAGCATCAAACCATCAGTCTGAAAGAAACAGAATGATTTACAAACTAAATAAGAAATGTTGAATATGAAGTAAGAGGAGCATTGAATGGATATATCTGAAATCTAAATAATCAGCCACCACACAAAACAATTTAAAGGAACAAGAAACAAATTTTCTCATTTACAAGTGAGGACTAAGGAGCACTTCACACATCATTTATCACTTCTTCATTAGTTCACTCAATTCTGTATACATGAAGAGAAAAAGGAACTTCAAGGTCGAGCCTCAAAATAATGTCACAGGCATACCAAAGAATTTGTAGATGAATCTAACTTGAAAAGGAAAAATTGTTGCAGCTGAACTGAAGAATAAGCCCCAAAGTAATGTCACAGACATACCAAATTAATAGTCAATAAATCTAACTGAAAAAAGAAAAAGGGATAACAGACGAATTGAAGTTCAGATTAAGCATATACTCAGAAATGAGCAGGGATAGAAGACCTGGCCAAAAGAAAAGAAAAAGACTAGGGAGGAAAGACTAAATGTAAGAGGCTGTTGGCATAGTCCAACAATTCCTTGAACAAAGAATTGGCGAAAGGTTGCTATATCACATGCCTTGATCAGCAATAAGCCAGCGGTACGAATTATCAGCATAGAGTGCTACTTTTTCATCTGGTTTGACTCCAATGACTCTCAGACCTTCAGAGAAGTTCAAGATTTCTTGCTCCAGCTGCATCATGAAATAGAACCAATGACTGTTTCTCAGCCAGCAATAAGCAACACCATTGAGATGGTATTCACATCTAGGTTTTGATGTCACGAATAATAAGGTGGAACAACTTGAATGATAGAGAATATGATCAATAGCGCCACTTCACTGCACCACCACATTCATATAACACAGACAGGCTTTCCGCCTACTAATACAAATCATATTTGAGCATTCAATGCAGAATGAGATGAATGACCTTATCACAATTAGAATAAACGAGTTTTCCGTTTATAGTCTGAAGTCTCTATTGTAAGTTCTTATCCAAGTTTCTCTATGAACTACGATATCTATCGGACAAGTTCTGAAGTTAGCTTGCTTGACAAACAATTGAGCATAGAAGATGAAGATAAAAGGAACATGAGAGACAAATAACAGATACCAAAAATGTTGACAAAAATCACAAGGACAAGAAGCAAACTTTATCCCATTAAGTGGGGATGAATATAAGGATCTTTATGCTATTGAGGACTATTCAGTATCAACTATCAAGTTTTAGGGAGATGAAGGTCAACGAAGAAAAATCAAGACGAACCACAAAATACATGGTCTATCCACTTTACATTTTCCCAGTATATAACCCTACAAAGTGTTGAGCAAATCCAGAAAGCACATTTGAAAAGATGTAAAGAACTAATAAATGCAGTAGTACAATAAACCCCAAACAACTGAAGAAGAAAACAATGGCCGGAGCCAGGAGGGCAATGTTTCTAGAAAGGAGATTTTAATACTCCAGAAGCGTCACTACTAGAGTTCCATTTCTCAGCAAACAACTTAATTGTTCCCCTTTTTATGATACCTGATTATATGTAATGTTTGAAAGTGGGTCGTGATAAGGATCGACCAGTGCAATTCTATCTCCATACTTCTCAGCACAGAACCTCCAAATGTCAGGAACAGCTGTCCACTCATCCAATGCCAATCCATCACCACTTGATAACAAAGCGCCTTCCAGAATTGGCGAATACCGTCTCATCTGCTTTTCATCTGTCTAAACAAAAACCATAAACATGCAGAACATTGCAGACTCCTAATTCATTCACTCTTCTTTCCAATGCAAATACAATAACATAAAGTGACTGGATACCTTAAGCTAACAGAAAACTCTCCCGGACTCAACACTGACCATGCACTCAAACCCAATAAAGCATTTATACGTAATCCAATTAATTCATGGATCACGGGTATGGAAAATGTCGATGCGATCATCTAAGAATGTTACTCACGGGAGCCTAATGAGTTGAAGACCTACACGATTCCATCTGGTCCTGAAGACAGAGAGCACTAAGATAATAAAATCGGACAAATCGGCGAATCAGAAAGAGACAGAAAGAGAGAGAGAGAGAGAGAGAGAGACGAAGTCCACCGGGGGTACGTAATTACCTCGGCCCGGCACGAAACACGCAGAGGACGACGATGACGAGACGGTCCCCGGTGGGCCGCGGAGCGGAATCCGCCTCTACTGAACGCGGGGTGGCAGCGAGATAAGGCGAATCGGAAGCCGCGACGGCGATCGAAAAAGGTGGCGACGGAGCTCGGCGTCGAAGCTTTCGCCGTCGCCGTCGCCGTCGCCGCCGCCGCCGTGGTCGCCGCCATCTTGCTCGTGGAAGAAGACGCGGTAGCCGCTGAGGAGCTCAACATCGAGAGGGCAGCTCCGACGACGAAGCGATGTCAACGTACTGATGAGAGAGAGAGAGAGAGTGGCCGCACTAGTCCAAACCAAAGGCCTGGAGAAGGCCGCCCGCACGCGCCGCACGCGCGCCGTTCGCTCCGACCGCGTTGACGCCTGACTGTAAAACTTCACTGCTCGTACGTGATACAGATTGACTGTTCAAGGAAAGGCTCCCCATTCATTGCTCCTCGGTATGCGATGGTCTTCCTTTTTGGTGTATTCTAAGTTCTTTAGTAAAAGACCCAAAGAATATCTGCTAGAGGAGAGATGATTAACTTTTTTGCTTTTTAATTAGCATTATATCCGGTGGTGTATCTTATCATATCTAGTAGAGAAGATTGACTTTTTTTCTTTTTAATTAACATTGTTATATCCGGTGGCACTTCTTATCATTGGTTAGGGATAACCGATAGATTTGGGAGGTTTCAATATATTTAGCTATCTCTTATGATCAATTGGGCTAATTTCCTTATTTGTAGAAAAACCAACTTCAAGTTCAATGTCAATTTTACTCCGAACTTTTTTTGTCTTAAAAAAAAAAAAAGAATAGAACAAGTCAAAGGAAAGGCAAAAAAAAAAGGATCTTCTACTTAGAATATGCTACCACCAAAGGTTAGCTTCTCAAGCAGCAAAGAAAACAATTTAATTAGGTCTCCGGGCACTACGGTAGCACGTGGATCGATCATGACGAGAATGGACTTATCCGTAATGTAATGTAACCGAACTTTAGGTAGATTGCAATTGTGCCTCAAACTTTTTTTTTTTGCCTAAAAAAACCCACAAACTTTTAGTCTAGTCCCAAATCTGTCTCCAGATTATTTTTGTTTACAAAAAAACACAAACTTTATCTCTAGTCCCGAATCTGCTCTCTTTAGCCCTCAATCCATAAATCATCGTTAGTCGTTCCTAAATTTCCCTAATTTTCATATCTAAGAGGGGTTTAGATTTGGAGATAATTTTCAACATTACATTGTCCATGTGAATTTGTTATCACTTTGGAAAGGCCACGTCAAATAACTAATGAAGGTTTTTGGGCAAAGGGTTAATGGGGTCAAATTTGGGACTATACTTAAAGTTGATATTCTTTTAATAAAAAGTTTGAACATATGTGGAATTAGAATTAAAGTTGGTGATCTTTTTTTTTAACAAAAAAAGGGTTCAAGGTAGATTTGAGACTGAACTTAAAGTTTGGAGTTTTTTTCAACAAAAAAAAAAAAAAAAAAAGAGGTCAAGGCAAAATTGTGACTAGACATAAACTTGGGGTATTTTTTAAATAAATAAAAATTTCATCATAGAATTGAGATTGGACTTAAGATTGGGTTTTTTCAAGAGAATTAGGCCTAATTAGTTAGGGATAATCAGTAGATCTTATAAGTTCTTTTTCCTTTCACTTTCTATTGAACAATACCTTGTATACATTTTTACAATGTACAATGAGCAATACCAATACATTACTAATTCTCTCGAAAATATTAAGTAATTGTTAAATGGGGATTTTCACGCAAGAAAGACATCAACTTTTCTTATGTCAATAAGTGTAGGCTACGTTTGATCATCCGAATTTTTAACCAAGATAGGATAGGATAGGATATTAAATTCAAGGAGTTTGTTATATCCTATCTAATATTTATTTATTGCAATAATAAAATTGGATATATTCACATTATATTATGTACATTAATTGGTATAAAATGACAAATTAGTATAAATAAACCAAAAATTTTAAAAACGGATATGGTAAAAACCCTCTCGCGATACTATTGCCTATTTTATTTTTATTTTATTTTTTTCCTCTCTTTCTTTCTTTTAATTAATTTCTTTTTTTTTATTTCTTCCCCTTCCATCAATCTCTAATAAAATTATATTACATTGTAAAATGTACTAATATACCTAAAATATGTAATAAATATAAAAATATATTTATATTTATATGTTGAATTTATATTCTAAAATAGAATTAAATTCGAATATATAAATATAAATAATATTAAATTAAAATAACTAAGTTATTATTTTTTTTATTTTGAATTTCTTATATTAAAATTGTAAATATCATTTATATTGAAATATAACTTTAATTTTTTTAATTTAAGAAGTTTGTTATTCGAGTAAAATAATTCTGCTATTATAGATCTTAAAAAATCACATCCATATTTATCCTACTTTCCCTATGGGATAATTTTATCCTATCTATATCCTATTTATATCTGACTTTAGCTTTCTTAAGTACACACCAAATACAGGATATAATAAATTTTATCACATCCTAAATTTTATCATAATTACCAAGTGTAGCCTAAGTTTTATAGGATGGACAATTTTGAACACCTTGTACGCGGCATCTTAAGTTGGAAGCAAACATTAACGTGACAAGATGAATGTCATGACATGACTTTTTCATTAACAATTAAAATGACATAGTCTCTTACATAAAATAAAGACAACCTCATTTCAATTGAATCAAAGATAACCTAGAGTCGCAAATTAGGGCTTAGGGTTAGCGTTCTTCATAATGAGATTGAAGGTGGGAAATTTGGTGAATGTGCTGTAATTTTCTGAGAACCCAATCCCCAATTCGCATACCGCTCTCACGATCTAATTTGAAACCCTATTATTTGACTAAAAACCGATGTCAATGCCGTCATTTGTGAAAGACGACATCGTTTTAATTTATCGATTGATGACAATTTACTGTCTCATGTGAGCATCCATTTGCCACCTCAGACCCCACAAACGCACTTTTTTATGGAAGTTGTAATGATGTAAAAGATTATTTCTCCAGTAAAAAAGTGGATACATTTTCATGCAGCACATGAAAGTTTTGACCAAAATTGTCCCCAAATGAAAATCGATGTCTTTTTATGTGACATTTAAAAGTTGAGCATACAAAAGGATAAATTGCTGCCTTTTTATGAAGAACTCTCCTCAAATTTTACGCTAATATCTTATATGATTGAACAATATATAATATAATATAATATAAAGCTTACAACATTAGGAAAATAACAAAATTAATGTTTGGGAAAAATTAATAAAGAAGAAAAATCGAATAAAAGGGAAACATGGAAAGAGTGCACGGCAGCCATTCATAACCAGCCACTCTCTCAAATTCTTGTTGACTCATGATGGACCAGCACCAACACCGGCACCGGCACCGGCACCGGCACCGGCACCAACAGGCAGTCTTCACCCCTTCCCCTTATTTGATCAAAACGAAAAAGTGAGAGTGATTATATATTCAAGGAAGGAGCATGTTTTTTTTTTTCCACATTAAAGACTACACTTGAAGTGTAATTAAAAATAGAAAAACACAAGTCACTTACATAATTGCAAATAAGTCATATAAGAATACAAATATACGAAAGCGTGCAGCAATCGACTACAGTATCTAAGGGGAAATTTCTAAGGCACATCCGATGTACCTTAGCACTTTCTTTGCCACCTTTTTACACTTGACGATGATGATGACACATCCCGACATCATAAAACAATTATACGTTGTGTCATGGCATTTTTATATTTAGTTATAAGGACATGTCGTAAGATTAGCAAGTTTCACTGGTGGTATCACTGAAGTGTCTGTTTATAGGGGTAGCTAATAGTGTGAACGTGGGCTAGCAATTTCTAGGCAGAAAACTATGACCGGAGGGCTACTTGTAGAGGAAGAAGACTAATTCTACTCTTTCTAGAATTAACCTTTGATAAGGTGCTTTTTCTAGTTATAATAGTGGGTAACATTTCGGATATTTCCTTACCAAAAAAAAAAAAACATTTCGGATATTTGACACCAATTTTGAATTTTCCTCATGCATGGACTAGATTTTTTAGCAAATGAACAAATAAATAGGAAAAAAAAAAGATAAATAAAAGAACAGATAATGCATCTAGATGGGAGTTAGTCTCGGTTTGGTGGGATAATTAATGGTCTTCGGACCTTTTCTTATTGGTGTATTAAATCCATCGACAAATGGCTCAATCCATCGATAGAAGAAATTATTCATATTGCGGGTCCCATTCCTCACCTTTCTCTCTCTCCACCAAGCCTGTACTTCACCTGCCCATCACCCCCATTTTGTTTTTCTTTTTCTTTTTTATTTCCTTCTCCAAATAATGGCAGACCAGCGGTCCATTTTTTTTTTTTTTCTTTTTTAAGTTCTAGATTTTGTTCTACGTACACTCAAAGTGTGTGATCAACAAAACTGACTCCTTGAGCCACAAGTAAAAAGAAAGGCTTCATTTTGCAGTCTTGTCGTTTGTGTTGCTAAAGTTGATTCCCCCACTAAAATTGTTAGTGACCACCTTGAACGCTGTGCAAAGCCTGTCATTAATGGAAGAAACAGCTTGAAAAAATCCAGTGGAAACTCACCAAGAGAGGACAACAAGAAAAAGAAAGATCTTTATGTTAGTTGCATGCCCTAAAGCAACTATATAATAGTTACATGTTAGGAAATTTAGTTGTGTTGTTAAATTAATGGCATAAATTAATGACAAAGACGTATTCATTTATTTCTCCATTTTATTTATATGAATGATTTCATAAGATCAGTAGTAACCGGACTTATTCTTGAGATATTAAGAATATGTGTGACGGATTCACAGTTAGACTGAATCTTTAAACCGTTCCCGGTTAATGGATTATTGAGTAGATATTAATGATCTTGTTGAGACCGGTGTGTTCTTAGCTTCACCATTAAATATTGGATGCTTAAGGTAATGACGAGTCACAAGTCATTAGGTATTATGATGCCCGAGTTAGAACACAGATGCTTGTAGCAGACAAGTTCACTTAACGTGACATATATAAAATGATTGGCAACATGAAAGCTTTTAGCAAGGTCAATGACTAATTGTTGATGCTCTGGTCTTGTGTAAATAACCTTTAGACCTGATGCACAGTTTTAACTTGTGTGTTGGACGGCTATGGTTCATGGGTACGCATATTGGCAGCTCATTGATCTGTCTCTGTACCCAATGGTCATAACTTGTTCACATACGAAGTTACACATGTGTACAACATGGAATCTGTCTCCTTGTTGCATGCAATGTACAGTAATGATGTCCTATGCGATCTAATTGTGACACTGCAATTAAAAATTCTCGGGCGAGGTTGTAACCGATAATGAGTTGTTTATGTCTCGTATAAAATGCATGTCAAATAGGTTTGTGAATATGATCGAATTGGTGACTTGACAAATATTCTATGGTTTTTGTTCGATCGGGACATATTAAGACAAAGGGATTGAATTACACTGTAGCTAAAGCTAACAGGTTCATTATGTTCTTAAAGTATTCGCATTGTATGGGTAGCCATGACATATTACTATATGTCAATCATGACTTGTAGAACTTAGAGATTGATCGGGACAATCAATTCTCTTAGGAGTATTAATGTGTTAGTGCAAGTCTTACTGTCAGCTCAATAATGAACCTAGGGATGTCATACACCATAACCAATTCATTCGATCAGACATAGCTCACTCACGAGAGCTATTCTCTTGCTCACCCAGCTTCTGGAGGAAGTAGTCAATAACTTATTTGAGAAGTTATAAACTAGCTTCTAGAGGGAGTGGTCAATAACTTATTTGAGAAGTTATAGACTAACTTCTGGAAGAAGTAGCTTATGGAAAAAGTAGTCAATAACTTTTTTGAGAGGTTAAAGACTGGCTTCTAGAGGAAGTTAAATGTTGACTTCACCAAGACATTATAAATAGAGTAGGGAGAGGATGAGTGGGTTAAGTTAAGAAAAAGAGAGAAAGAGAGAGAGAACTACATGGTTAGCAAACGGTTGCTAACCGCATGTAGAGGATTGTCTCTAGATAATTGCTAGCACAATTACAATGGTGATTACCTGTGAGCTCTTTTTCATTTGAGGTGCATTGGTGGTGTGTCTGAACTAGAGGCCCGACACTGTGAGGCTCGAAGTGAAGAACACTTTTGAATCAAGTTGTTTAAAGTGCGCTTCGAGAGATAATCCATATAACCCCCTTTGATATTTTGATTTTAATTAAAACGCACGAACAATGCCATTATATAAGAACGTGAGCATGGGTGTTGTAAATCGAAGCCATTAGAAAGCATTTTAAGAACAATTTCTCCCTTCAATTTTATGCCCTTATTTCAAAATTTTTAAAGTTATCATTAGTCATTTAATTCTAACATTTGGTATCAAAGCTAGAAATGACATCCACCAATTCCATTCAATTGTAACTTACAAAGTTGAACAAGTTGAACAAAAGGAATTTCAATAATTGGCCCATCTAAATGAGGGTTCTCTTCAAATCGCAAGATTTGTGGAATCTAGTGGAAAAATGGCTACAACAAAATGGCCATACTAAGGCGTTTGAGGCTTTAAGAAAGGAGGACAGAGATTTGTTGCTGGAGTCCTAGAGGAAAAATCAAAAAGCATTGTATGCAATCTTTAATGCCATGGAGGAAATGACATTTGAAAAAATATCAAGTGCAAGGACCATGAAAGCAACATGAAATATTTTGTAAAAATCCTACAAAGGCAATGACTATATTCAACGGGTGTAGCTTTGAACACTTTGAGATAACTTTGAATCTTTACATATGTATGACTCTAAATCAATCTCGACATATTATGATCGAGTGTAAACCATTGTTAACTAGTTGAGAGTTAATGGTAAACAACTCCAAGATATACAAGTTGTAGAAAAAAAATCTTAAGGTTTTTCACCAAAAGATTTGACTACTTTATCGCAGCGATCAAGGAAGGGTGAGACACCCTAATGTTGGAGCAGTTGATGGGTTCATTGTACTTGCATGAGCAAATTTAAAGTGCATTGATTCGAACCCCAAGCAAGCATTGTAGAGTCTAGTCACTATCAAGGCAGTAGAAGTCGCGAAGGAGGTTGAGGTAGTGGTAGAGTAAGTAGCATTGACACTGACACCTAACATGCAACATGCGACATGACATGACACGACACGACACGCCAACATGTCGTTTTTCAAAAAACAGAGAATTCCGACATGTTGGAACACGTTGAATATTAAATATTATATATATATATAACAAATTATCATTTTTATGTTTATTTCAATCAAATTAATTTGATTCAAATTCATAAATAAATAAATAAAGCCTAGAATGAATTTATACTAAAAATACTAATCCACCATTTATTAATATCATTCATTGTTTCAATTTGACACATTCAACTCTATTCCAATAATTCATAAAACTTGAAGAAAAAACAAGCAATCCATATTCTGGACTTGGATGTTAGATATGTCGGAAGAGGAGAAAAAGAACTTAAGGGATGAATTGTATATTACGGGAAGTGAAAGTTAAAAGAGAAGAGAAGATTAGGTTTTTCTCATTTATTCATTTATTATTTTTATTAGTGTTTTATTTTTTTCACATATATACATTTTAACCTCTCATTTATTGAAAAATTTTAAAATACACCTTGATATCGGAATCACGTGTTGGAAACTTGTATGTCGGAACTTCGACTCGAGTGTTGGAGAATGTCGGGAAAGTTGACAAGTATTAACCAAGTGTCGGACATGTGTCGAAGTGTCCGACACGACACAAAGACTCTTGGAGAGTTTCGATACTTCATAGATGGTAGAAATTCAATTTCACTAGAAAGTATAAAACACGCGATAAACCAAAAATCAAGTGTTTTAAGTGCAATAAATTCAAACATTACAATCGCAATGCGTGGAAATGTACGAGCATGTGGAATACGCACATGCCATCGGTGCTAAGGAATATATGGTGTTGGCGTGTGAGAAAAACGACTCGAGCACCATAGACATCAACATGAAGTACCGATGTTGACATCTAATTTTGTCAATCTAGTATGGCGTTTTTCCTTATAAATATGTCAAAATAGCAGGAAAAAAAAAGAAAAAGAAAAGAGGCGATTAGGTATATTAGCAAATAATGAGAATTATTATAAGATATATTAGAGAAATGCTAGTCTTAAAAGTGAAGAAAAAAAAAATAGTGAGAGGAAGAGCCCGGCCTCTTTACCCATTCTCGCGCAAAACCCAGCCTTTTTCTTTTTCACTTTCTCGGCCCAGCCCTATTCGGCCGAAGGGTGTGATCGGGCCCGCTCTTCATCGTCTTCACTGCCCCGAGAACCATTCGCCGGCGCTTATCTCCGGCCTTTCCGGAAAAGCTCTGCTCCGCCCCCATTTTTCCGTGAAAAGAGACTCCCGAAGAGCTTAACACTTTCGTTAAAGACTTTCATCGACGACAGCCATCGTCATAAATGAGATAATCTCCATGTCTCCGACGACGCCGACCATTTTTCACGGCCGTGAACTTCGATTTCGAAGTTCCTCCATCGGAGCCCTGTTCTTCTCTGCCTCGGGGCCGAGAAACCTCGAAGTTTCGCTTCTTCCTTCGACGTTTCCTGTCCCTCGTGGGGCTGGTCTTCATGGGCCACGCACTCCACGATCTATATTCGCGATCGAAATCACTTCCTTGTAAGGTAAGACGCACAAGACTTACTCTCAGTCATCCTGAGGAGTGTTGGTTTGAAAATCGACTTGGATCCCGGCTGAGGTGATGATCCAAGTTCCCATTAGCATTAATCGTCATAGTACGGAGGGAATCACTACTTTGGACTTGTGTGTAAACCGCCTGACCAAACCGCGCACCACGTGTTTGATGAAATGCCGGAACCCTGTTTACATAAATTTCTCTGCGATTTTGGATTAATTTGAGTGGATTTCAGTTCGTCTCGTGTCGTGGCAGATGTTTCTCATTAGCTTTTGAGCTCAATTTCCGCTATATTCTGTTGTCACCGAATGACAACTGAACCCATCTTCTCGTTTCTTTTCCTGGTGTTTTTGATTCTGTGGATTTCTCTCATGGTGCTTACTGGTGAGAAAATGACCTCATGCTTGTCGATTCTTCGCGGGCGCTCGAGTATATATCCCTTTGGTGGCTTGCCTTCACCTTTTCATTTCAAATTTGTCTCAGTCAGTCCTTGTCTTAATAGTTTCTGATGAATGGTGCGATTTTGGTGAGGGACAGTGGAGCATTAAATGCCTGCGATTGTGGTGCTCCGGTGATGGATGGTGGCCGACCGCCGCTCCCTAGAGGTTGAGGGTGGATAGTGGATGAATAAGAAGTGCTTAGTCTTGTATTTTCAGTGAAATCTATGGAGTTTTGAAGTGTTTATCTCGCCGGGTTTTGCTTAGGATGGGTGAATTTTTTTGGTCATACTATGGATTTTTTAGACTCGTGGAGTGACATAGGGGCAGGCGTTCGTGAGAAGTGAAAATAGGAGTATGGAAAAAATAAAAGAGCCAATATGTATCCGTGGCCCAGACCCACAAGATTAGGGTTTTGTTTATATTCTGACCGGACTTAAGGGCTCAGCCCGAGTCCCTATTTTCAAAATAATAATAATAACAACAACACTAAAATATATTTAAAAAAAAAAGATTAAAAACTTGGTTAGGAAAGTAAAACTTGATTAAGGGTGCGTTTAATTCAGCATTTCGAAAGGGTTTTTAGCCTCCAAACCCCTTAGGGAAATATTAAACCGTTTGGCAACTATTTTGAATGAGTTTCTACTTCAAAGTCTGCATTGGGAAGGTTGAAAGTCCAATGTTAGGGGATTAGTTTTGGACTTTCAGCATTTAAACAAATATTGAAACTCATTTTTTTCTTCAAAAATACCATCATCAATTTTTCAAAACTCCAATTTCGTCCTTCATTAGGTTTTTTTTTTTTTTTAATTTAAAAATGACCAAACCCTTTGCAAGACCGGCAAAGGGCTACGGCCGCCGGTGAGCCAAATCTGGTGCCAGCGGCCGTTGGTCGAGGTCGCCCGACGTCAAGCGACCTCTGGTGGCTCTCAATTGAGTTGCGTGACCCTCATCGAAGGTCGCCCAATAGCCACCGACACTAAATCTAGCTTGCCGGTGGCCGTAGCCCTTTGTCGGCCCAACGAAGGGTTTGATAATTTTTTTTAAATAAATAAATAAATATGATATATCCAAAGCCCATTACAAAAGATTTTTTTTACCAAACACACATTCAACTCAAAGTCCATTTACAAAGAGGTTTTAACTAAACACAATTTGCATTTTTCCAAATAACTTTGACTTTCGGCATTTGCTTTATGCCCAAAGCCCATTTGCAAAGCTGAACCAAACGTACCCTAAGATGTTAGATTGTAGTGTGCTAGAATTAGCTTACTTTCATTTGGATAAGTACCTACATGATTTTGGAAAAATAGGGAGTGCCCCTTCTTTGGGTTTGATTGCTTGATTCTCAGGTCAATTGGCCTAATTGCAAGTTTAATTGAGTTTGCATGTGTTTGATTGGATGAATATTAGGTCTAATTACGATTGTCAATGCATGTATCGGCAAGTAGGTTAGCAGGTTTAATTAGCTTTAATTAGTGATTAGTGAGTTAGTTTTCCATTTTGTGAATGCAAGTGGGGCCTAATTATCACTGATCTTAATTAATGAACCCTTAGTTTGATCAAGAGGTGGCTAAGCTAATTGGATTGTGTAGTTGAAACCAATTTCTCGAGAACTAGATTGCTTGATTGGTGAAGTTGCTAATGTTGGATGTATGCCCTAAAACTACCATGTAATAGTTACATATTAGGGATTTCAGTTATACTATCATTATCATTATTTAATTAATGGTAATGACGTATTCATTCATTTGTCCAATTATTTTATATTTATGAATGATTCTATAAGATCAGTTGCAATTAGACCTATTCTGGAGACGTTAAGAATATATGTGACGGGTTCATAGTTAGACTGAATTTTACAATCGTTTCCGGTCGATGGATTATTGAGTGGATATTAATAATCCTGTTGAAACCGGTGTGTTCTTAACTTCACCATTAAGTATTGGATACTTAAAGGAATGATGAGTCGCAAGTCATTAGGTATTGTGATGCCTGAGTTAGAACACGAGTGTTTGTATTAGACAAGTTCACTGAACGTGACGCATATAGAACGATTAGCGACATGAAAACTTTTAACGTGGTCAATATCTAATTGTTCATGCTTTGGTCTTGTGTAAATAATCCTTAGACATGAGGCATAGTGTTAACTTATGTGTCGAACAACTATGGTTCACAGATGCACGTAATGCTGAGTCGTTGATCCGTCTTTATACCTAATGGTCATAATTTGTTTATATACGAAGTTGTAGGTGTACGCAATATGAAATTTGTCTCCTTGTTGCATGTAAGGTATAATAATGATGTTCTATGCAATCTAATTATGACAATGCATTGTAATCATCGGCTGGGGTTGTAATCGAGAATAAATTGTTTATGTCTTGAATAAAATGCATATCAACTAGATTTGTGCATATGATCGAATTGGTGACTTGACAAATATTCCATGGTTTTTGTTCAATCGAGACATAGTAAGACAGAATGATTGAATTACACTATAGCCAAAGCTGACAGGTTCATTATGTTCTTAAAACAATCACACTATCTAGCTAACCATGACATATTGCTAGATGTCAATCATGGCTTGTAGGACCCAAAGATTAATCGGGACAATTAATTCTTTTGGGAATACTAATGTGTTAGTACAAGTCTTACTATCAGCTTAGTGATGAACCTAGGGATGTCACACATCATAAACAATTAGGATAACGTGGAACCAGAGAGAAATAATGTTGCAAATGTTTTTGCAATTATTGCATTTGAATTGTGTCGATCTGAAATTAAATTAAATGAGATTTAATTTAATTTGTATTATAGTCATGAGCCTACGTGCATATGATGCACACGCATGCCCAAAGTGAATATATGTTAATGTATTCCAAATGCACACATAAAGATTATGTCCTTTTTATTTTTATTTATATATATAAAAAAGGGATTGATTAATTATTTTTCATTTAATTAATTAATCAATGTCCACATGGTCAGCAATTGTTGCTGACCATGTGCAACGCAAATCACATGTGCATTTCTTTTTAATAATAATAACTCAAAAAAAAAAAAAAACATATGGGATGCTTCATGCATGATGGTCAGGCACGAATCGTGCAATCGTGCATGACGATCAGCAACCATTGCTGATTTGAGAGGGCATTTTAAAATGCCGCTTAAAGGAGAGATAAAAATGTTGTTGCAAACGTTACCAAAAAAAAATGTTGTTGCAAAAGATAGAGAGAAAAAGGGCCGCGTGTTTTCGTGTGTTTGTACACGAGAAAGAAAAGGGATTATCACTCATTTGGGCCGTGGCTAAAACATCAAGGATACGGGGATTGTCTCAATGAGATTGCTAGCACGATCATAGTGGCGATTATCCGAAAGTTCTCCCTACCATTCGACGTCCATTGGTGGTGTGTCGAACTAGAGGTTCGACGTTTGTGGGGCTTGAACTGAAGAACAACCGAACCAATTCGTTTAAAGTGCACTTCGAAAGGTAATTCATTTAACTCTCCTTTATATTCAGATTTTTGATGAAAACGCACGAACAACGCCTTTGGAGAATCATGTATAGAAATATATCATCTTTGTTTCCGCTGTGTTTTTTTGTTAATTTTACCTATACATGATTCATGAACCCCAACAGTGGTATCATAGCCAACCTTATGCGTTTGTCATGCGTTTAATTAATTTATAATTCAAAGATATTTTTGCGTTCTAATGGCCAATTTATTTTTGTTAAGAGAATCTCTTGCTCTTATGTGGCCTATAGAAGTCGATTAATTTATGTGATAAATTTAATCAATTAAGCAAAAATTGGAACTAAATCAATTTTGGATCAAAAATCCATAACTTGTTATACTTTGTGTTTATATTCTGCGAATGATTCGCGATTGTGAATTTAAAGATGACAACGCAACTTCCATTCGGAATCATGCTCGTGAAATTTGTTTCATCGATTTTGATTTATTGACGTGGTTTGCGTTGTTCGGCTTTAAATTTAATTAAATGCAGAATTTTATTTATGCCTTCTAGAGCTTTAAATTTTGAATTTATGGCTCGCAAGGAAGGGTGGTGATCATGGAAAAATCTCTAATCATTATAATTGTTGTATGGATGAATGTATGATTATTACATGTATTCTTTTTGGGGTTGTAATTATTAAATGGAGGCTGCGTCCTTCCTTTTATATTTATTTTCATGAAATGTAATTTTAGTATAGTTTAGTATATCAATTGTTGATGTAAATGCTACGAGAGAGGAGGAGCTTTTGGAGGAGCCATTAAGTCGGAGAGCTCTATGGGCCCGGTCTTTAAAGAGTTCAAAGATTCAAGAAGAAATGAAGGCTAGGTCTCTATGATTAAAACATGAAAATGGCTAAATGGGTCTCTTTGGTTCGAGACCCATTGAACCATAATCCCATGATCACCACGTAGGATAGATGTTTATATGATATCTATTTATTTATCGTGTTTATGTTATTATGCATGTTAAACCGGTTAATGTGCAAAGTGAAACTGTTAATAACGACACAAATCTTCTTATCAATAATATTAAGTTGAAACGGGTTTCGGATTCGTGACCTTCCATCGTCGTGGTTTGATCCAATTTTATAGTGGTTGATTGACTAGCTATGAATATGTAGGGGTTAATTACCATTCATAATATTTGGTCACTCCATTATGCATGTGATGTTGTGGGGTTGGAGCCAAATGATTTCTAATAACTGTCAGGTGAGGGAATTGTTTGTGCTTTCAACACTTGCATGAGACAATAGGCTAGACTTAATTATGATCATGATGCCAATAATTATTAGGTGAGGCTTTCATGGTCTAGAGACCGAAGTTATGATTGGGACTCGCATATGATGCGTTGAACAAGTTGGTTCATTTACTAAGTTCATAGAACACTAACAACCGTTAGGTGATGTGGGCTTTGGGCTAGTGGGACTCCAATCCCCACTAGTAATCTTTTACCCAACAAAGATTACCGCTTCCCATCTTAAGGAGTATGAGATTCGAATATAAATTTAGTGGGAGGATTTATTTCATTTAAAGGCCAAAATGAAATAGTTATTTTGAAAAATACAACGGCTAACAATTTATTTTCTACAACAGATATATTATTACTTTGAAAATGGTGACCACATATTCACTTGCTTTTATACTTGACAAAAATTGTTTGACTGGACCCAATTTCACTGACTAGGTGAGGAATTTGAGAATTGTTCTCAATTCAAAAAAAAAAAAAATTGGGTATGTGCTTGATGAAAAGATGTTAAACTCCTTTCCTGAGGGTGGGACCAAGAGAAGCGTGTCACTTATGATAAGTGGCGTGACGATGACTTAAATGTTAGGTCATATATGCTTGCTTTGATGAATAATGAATTACAGAAGAAGTATGAATTTATGGAAGATGTCAGGTCGATCATTTTGTACTTAAAGGAATACTTTGATGAGAATAGTCGAACCTTTAGATATGAGATATCTAAGACATTGTGATGTATGAGGATGGCGGAAGGATTATCAATTAATGATTATGTTTTGAAAATGATCTGGCACATTGAAGAATTGGCTAGGTTGAATCTCATTATGGACAACAAGTTAGCTGTGGATTTGATCCTCCAATCTTTACCTAATTCATTCTCTGGTTTTATCCAAAACTTTCACATGCATAAGATGGAGAAAACTCTTGCTGAGTTACATAGCATGCTAGTAGTTTATGAGAAGGAAATGCATAACACGAGACCAAATGTAGTAGCTATGACTAAGGCTTCTTCTTCAAGGGGTAAGACTGTTTTAAGGAAAAAGAAATGGAAGAGGCCTATCTAACCTGTTGTGCAACCAAAACCCAAGATTGAAAAAGGGAAATGTCATTACTGTGGTGTCAAGGGGCACTGGAGGAGGAACTGTAAGAAGTACCTCGCAAGCTTGAAGGTCAAGCCCAAGGACCAACCTTATGAAGGTATGGTGTCTATGCTTATTGAAACTAATGTTATGGTTAGTACTGAATCCAGCTCATGGGTTCTAGATTCTACTGCAACTTCACATATTTGTATATCTTTGCAGAATCTGGAAACAAGCAGGATGCTAGGGCGAAATGAGATTGTCCTGACATTTGCCAATGGAGCAAGAGTTGCTGCGTTAGCTATAGAGACTTTCCGTTTATGTTTGCCTTCTGGACATGTATTGGTTTTAAAGAACCGTTTACATTATAAGAATGTTGTTAGGAACATCATCTCTATACCTCGTTTGGGTAAAGAGAATTATGAATTTTCTTTTGCTGATGATGTATGTTCTATTTATCATAATAGAATATGTGTTGTTTCTAGCTTATTAACCAATCATCTTTATACCATTACAATGTCCGGTAATGCGATTACCATTACAATGTCCGGTAATGCGATTACCGATGTCAATAAGCAAAATAGAATTGATATAAATGCCATAACTAATAAACACCTTAGAGACGATCCAAATAAAAAGTATGTTTGGCATCTCCGATTAGGTCATATTAGAAAAGACAGAATTAACAAGTTGAGTAATGATGGGTACATTGATCCATCAAATTTTGAGTCATGCTCGACTTGTGAGGCATGTCTTCTAGGAAAAATGACCAAAGCGCCCTTTGTGGGACATAGTACGCGAGTTGCTGACATATTAGGTTTTATACATACACATGTATGTGGACCAATTAATGAAACTGCTAGAGGTGGTTATAATTACTTCATTACTTTTACCGATGATCAGTCACGATATGGTTATTTATACGTAATGAAGTATAAATCTGAATCCTTTGAAAAGCTCAAGGAATTCAAGGCCAAAGTTGAGAAACAAATAGGAAAATGTATTAAGGCTCTTCAATCAAATCGAGAAGGTGAATACCTTAGTACTGAATTCTTGGACTATCTTAAAAAGAATAGCATTTTATCACAATGAACACCTCCTAGAACTCCAGAACAAAATGGTGTATCTGAACGAAAAAATCATACTTTGTTAGAATTGATACGATCCATGATGAGTTACACCGATTTGCCAATATCCCTTTGAGGATATGCCCTTAAGACAGCTGTACATATACTAAACAGAGTACCATCCAAATCTGTTCTAACTACGCCCTATGAGATATGGCATAGTAGGAAACCTAGTCTTAATCATATTAAGATTTGGGATTGTCCAACTTTCGTAAAAAAACTGAAAATGGAAAAATTGGAGGCAAGATCTTAACAATGTCGCTTCATTGGATATCCAAAGGAAATTCTTGGATATTATTTATATTTTCATTCAGACCAAAGAATTTTGGTGAACAAGCACGCTTCTTTTTTGGAGAATCAATTTGTCCAAGAAGGTGGTGCTGGGCGGAAAATATTCTTACAAGAAGAAAATAATGAAGTACCAAACAACCGAGTTCAGATACCAATCTCTGATTCAATAGGAGCTTCTGATACAAAAACTCTTAGGAGAAGTGCAACAACGTCTCGCCCACCTTCTTGTTATAGACAATCGGTTGAACATATTAACCCATTATTCATTGTGAATGATAATAATCAACCTGGTGATCCTAAAACCTATGAGGAGGCGATGTCAGACATCGATTCTGGTAAATGGCTAGAAGCCATGAAATTCGAAATGGATTCAATGTATTCCAATGAAGTTTGGACCTTAATTAACCTGCCTGATGATATTATACCAATTGGCTATAAATGGATCTTCAAGAGGAAGATGAATACTGAAGGTCAAATTGGAACTTACAAAGCATGGCTGGTGGCAAAAGGATATTGTTTGAAAGAATGAATTGATTATGACGAAACTTTCTCACTTGTGGCCATGCTAAAATCCATTCGGATTATGTTGGCTATAGCTACACACCTTGATTATGAGATATTCCAGATGGATGTCAAAATGGCTTTTCTAAATGGTTTTCTCGAGAAGGACATTTATATGGAACAGTCACGGGGTTTTGAATCCAATAGTGAAAAACGGAAGGTGTGTAAGCTTAAGAGATCCATTTATGGACTCAAACAAGCCTCCAAAAGTTGGAATATCCGTTTTGATGAGGTAGTCAAATCATTTGGCTTCATCAAAAATCCGAATGAACCTTGTGTATACAAGAAGATTAGTGGGAGTGCGATTGTGTTTCTAGTTTCGTATGTTGATGATGTACTTTTGATTGGAAATTATGTATCAATGATATCATTGATAAAACTATTCTTATCACAGAAATTTTCCATGAAAGATTTTAGAGAGGCAACCTACATTTTAGGTATCAAGATCTATAGAGGTAGATCAAAACGATTTATTGGCCTCTCACAGTCTATGTACATAGATAAAGTGTTAACATGTTTTAACATGCAATGTTCCAAAAGAGGATTATTGCCTTTTAGGCAAGGAATTCGTCATTCTAAAGAGATGTGGCCCAACACTCCTAAAGAAAGAGAGCAGATGGCAAAGATACCATATGCATTTGCTATTGGAAGCATAATGTATGTTATGCTATGTACTAGACTTGATATTGCACATGCTGTAAGTATTACAAGCAGATATCAGTCTGATCCAAAAGAAGAGCACTGGATAGCAGTCAAGAATATTCTTAAATACTTGTAAAGGACTAAGGATCTATTATTGATATATGGAGAAGGAGAATTTAATGTTGTAGCTTATACTAATTCCGATTTTCAATCGGATCCTAATGATTATAAGTCTACGTCTGGGTTTGTCTTTACATTCAATGGTGGTGCAGTTAGTTGGAAGAGTTTTAAACAAAGCATAACTACCGATTCCACCACTGAGATAGAGTATGTAGTCACTTCTGAAGCAGCAAAGGAAGCCGCTTTGATGAAGAAATTTATTTATGAACTTGGAGTCGTTCCCTCAATTGAGCAACCGATTACATTGTTTTGTGATAACAATGGGGCGATAGCTCAAGCCAAAGAACCAAGATCTCACCAAAAGTCCAAGCACATTGAGAGACACTTCCATTTCATCAGAGAAATTGTTGGGAGAGGTGATATTGCATTGCAGAAAATTGCCTCAGCGGAAAACGTGGCACATTCCTTCACTAAGGCCTTACCTCAGTCTTCTTTTGAAAGGCATATTGAAAAAATGGGTTTGAGGTACCAAACAAGTTGGCTTAAGTACAAGTGGGAGATTGTTGGATGTATGCCTTAAAGCTACCATGTAATAGTTACATATTAGGGATTTCAGTTGTACTATCATTATCATTATTTAATTAATGGCAATGGCGTATTCATTCATTTGTCTAATTATTTTATATTTACGAATGATTCCATAAGATCAGTTGCAACTAGACCTATTCTTGAGACGTTAAGAATATATGTGATGGGTTCATAGTTAGATTGAATCTTAAAATCATTCCCGGTCGATGGATTATTCAGTGAATATTAATAATCTTTTGAGACCGATGTGTTATTAACTTCACCATTAAGTATTGGATACTTAAGGGAATGATGAGTCGCAAGTTATTGGGTATTGTGATGCCTGAATTAGAACAAGAGTGTTTGTATTAGACAAGTTCACTGAGCGTGACGCATATAGAACGATTAGCAACATAGAAGCTTTTAACGTGGTCAATGTCTAATTGTTCATACTTTGGTCTTGTGTAAATAATCCTTAGACTTGAGGCACAATGTTAACTTATGTGTCGAACAACTATGGTTCACAGGTGCACGTAATGCCAGGTTGTTGATCCATCTTTATACCTGATGGTCATAATTTGTTCATATACGAAGTTGCAGGTATACGCAATATGGAATCTGTCTCCTTGTTACATGCAATGTATAATAATGATGTCCTATGCAATCTAATTATGACAATGCATTGAAATCCTCAGCCCGGGTTGTAATCAAGAATAAATTGTTTATGTCTTGAATAAAATGCATGTCAATTAGATTTGTGCATATGATCAAATTGGTGACTTGATAAATATTCCATGATTTTTGTTCGATCGGGACATAGTAAGACAGAAGGATTGAATTACATTGTAGCCAAAGCTGACAGGTTCATTATGTTCTTAAAACAATCACACTATCTGGGTAGCCATGACATATTGTTAGATGCCAATCATGGCTTGTAGGACCCAAAGATTAATCGGGACAATTAATTCTTTTGGGAATACTAATGTGTTAGTATAAGTTTTATTACCAGCTTAGTGATCAACCTAGGGATGTTACACACCATAAACAATTAGGATAACGTGGAACAAGAGAGAAATAATGTTGCAGATGTTTTTGCAATTACTGCAATCGAATTGTGTCGCTCTGAAATTAAATTAAATGAGATTTAATTTAATTTGTATTATAGTCATGAGCCTACGTGCATATGATGCACACGCATGCCCAAAGTGAATATATGTTAATGTATTCCAAATGCACACATAAAGATTATGTCCTTTTTATTTTATTTATATATATAAATGGATTGATTAATTATTTTTTCATTTAATTAATTAATCGATGTGCACATGGTCAGCAATTGTTGCTGACCATGTACAACGCACATCACATGTGCGTTTCTTTTTAATAATAATAACTAAAAAAAAATATGGGATGCTTCATGCATGATGGTTGCTGACCATCATGCACGAATCGTGCAATCACGATCAGCAACTGTTGCTGATTTGAGAGGGCATTTTAAAATGCCGCTTAAAGGAGAGATAAAAATGTTGTTGCAAAAGATAGAGAGAAAAAGGGCACGCGTGTTCTTGTGTGTTCGTACACGAGAAAGAAAAGGGATTATCACTCATTTGGGCCGTGGCTAAAACATCAAGGATACGGGAATTGTCTCCATGAGATTGCTAGAACGATCATAGTGGTGATTATCTGAAAGTTCTTTCTTCCATTCGACGTCCATTGGTTGTGTGTCTAAACTAGAGGTCCGACGTTTGTGGGGCTCGAACTGAAGAACATATGAACCAATTCGTTTAAAGCGCGCTTCGAGTGGTAATTCATTTAACTCCCTTTTATATTCAGATTTTTGATTAAAATGCACGAACAGCACCTTTGGAGAATCATGTATAGAAATATATCATCTTTGTTTCCGCTGTGTTTTTTTGTTAATTTTACCTATACATGATTCATGAAACCCCAACAGCTGATTGTTTGTTTTGCTTGGATGCATTGTTGGATTGAATGAGTGAATGATGAAAATCGACACCCACAAGGAGGTGGCGGTCGAAGGCAACACCAAAGGTGGTGGCGGTTGGATGGAACCAATGGTGTTAGACCGATGTCCAATCTGGTCTTTAATTTTGTAATGGTTTAGTTTAGTATAGTCTAAAGTAGGCTAGTTTAAACATTTATGATTCTATTAGAGTAGACTTTGCAAATAAGATCAATTAGACTTAACCACACTCATTTGATAACTAATTAGGGTAGTCTAGCCTAGGCTGTACCTTAATAATTCATTAAATTTAGGCTCGCCTTAGTTTCAAATAGCAAGTATTTGTGGATTTTTATTGAGAAGCTTATAACGAAGCCATATAGTATTCTTTGCCCAACGTTACATTGGGTTTTCTTTTCTTGCACTTAGAGGATTACTTTCAAGTACTTGGATGTTTATACACAGCACTGCATTTCAATAACTTGATTGTTTACTTTTTGCATTGCTATTCAATAAATTATGTGTTAATTTCCCTTCTATATTATGTGAGGCCTAGTTTAGACTTTGATGAAAATAACCCCACAAAAAAAAATAAAAAATTGGATGAACATTTAGCGACATCAATTGCGTGTGACTACTTAGGTTAAACATCAAACTAATTAGTTACCAAAAGGGTGCTAAAAGTGATATTAGTGTAATCAAGTCTTCGCATCTAGAATATCTGAGTCTCTTCTAGCCGATTCTAAAAGGCTAGTGGAGACTTCTAGTAAATTATTAGGTAGAGAAAGAACTTAAAATGAAAATCTTGTGTCCTGCGGAGGACACATGCCTATTAGAGCATGGTTTTCGAAAGTACCCATATGAGCATACATTGAATATTAAGTCAAATACTAACATTGACATAATAATTGTGTGCCCTTAGGCTGATGACTTGATATTTACAATGAGTTGTAAAAAGATGTCTGCTAAATTCAAAGAGGCTATAACTAGCCAGTTTGAAATCATATATTTAGGATTGATGCCCTAATTTCTTGGCCTCGAAGTAAAGCATGAAAATGACGGTATATTTCTTTCACAGCAAAAATATGCCAATGATATTTTAAAGAGATTAAAAATGGAAACGCTTAAGCCAATTCAAACTCAATGAAATAGATCGATTGGCGCTGAAGAAAGAAGGAATTGGGGAACTTGTAAATCTCACTCATTTCAAAAGCATTATTTGCAATTTGAGATATTTGGCTTCTACGAGGCCAAATATTACCTATGGAGTGGGAATAATTAGCAGGGTCATGGAAAAGCCGGACCGATCACATTTGCATACAGCAAAAAAAAATTTACGATATGCCAATGGAACTTGTGATCACGAAATTTTATAATATTATACTGACAGTTTCAGTGCGGTACACAGCTAGTAATTGGGTGGGTGATATCGAGACTTGGAAGAGTACTTCTAAATATGTTTTTTTTCTTAGATCAGGAGTAATTACTTTGTCTGCGAAAAAAATAAATTATTGCTCTCTCAACAACTAAAACAGATTGCATGATGTTAGCTTAGGCAGCATGTCAAGAGGTTTGGCTTCTTAGGATGTTGTGTGAATTGAAACATGCACAAATCAATCCGACGAAAATAATGTGTAACAATAAGTCAACTATTGCATTAGCCAAGAATTTAGTTTTTCGTGGCAGGAGCAGGCACATCAATATCAAGTATCATTATATTCGAGTTCGAGTAAAAATTGGTGAGATTGAGTTTAATTTCTGCAAATTAGAAAATTGGATTACAAATATTTTGACAAAACTATTTAAGGTTGATTTGTTTGAAAAATTAAAGACAATACTCGATGTTGTTAAGTTCAAAAATCAATTTTAGGGGAGGCTATAAGAATAGAATAAAATTGATCGTTGAAGATTGGTGCACGTTAGTTGTTGGGTTCTAGATTTGGTTGTTAGTATACTTCAAAGAATGCCTTGATTTATGGTGGGTGTTAAAGGAAGAATGAGAGCGAATAAACGAAGCATTCAAGATAGGCGCTTAAAGAAGATTGAAGACAAAAAAAAGCTACAAGCATTTAATAAAAGAGGGCTATTAGAGCATGAGACAAGAATGCCAACAAAGGTCATAGAAGAGTTCTCCATGGATTGCTACACCTCGGCATTTATTGTATCGACTTTGTTTATGTTTTTGTTAGCTTTGTGGACTTTTTGTTGCTTCATTCAATGTTTGCTAACGGGGATGCTCGAACACTTCATGGCTTTTGGGCCGTTTAAGTGTGTGGGATGTTTGTCTTCATCATTAAATCATTAAATGTATTGTAGATGTTCTGCTATTAGATAAGGACATGAGGCTGAGTGTCGTAAATTGAAGACATTGGACAGCATTGTTTTCCCTTCAATTTTGTGCCCTTTCCAATTTTTTCTAAGTTATCATTATTCTTTTGGTTCCAACACCATATGCGTCCGTGCATTATGCAACATCAGCCCTCCTCCAGTTTGCCAACCAGTAAGGCTGCCCTCCACCTCCACCGCTGGCGCTGCCTCTAGTCATCATTGTTGCTGCCCTCTCCGCCACGGCAGATCCTGCCCCTCATAGTCCTGGCTTAGTGGCTTCAACACCGAGACTTCCTCCTACGTGACCGCTTCTCTGACCTTGCCGCCTCCTCCTCCTCCGTCACTCGAGAATTTACCCTCTCTTTTTATATGTATATATTAGGAAATGGTGTCATGAACACTACAGCCAAACAGAAATGTAAAACGGTGTTTCTTACAATCAGAGTCTAATTCTCAGCTTGGAAGTCACCAACAGATTCACAACTGGAGAATGCCCAATTACAAAGCATCTTCATTCGCACTACATCCTCTTGGAAGCGGTTACCCAAAGCAAACAGCCAGAAGGATTCTAGTTGAACAGCCTCGTCCTGAGCAGGAAGCAGTGAGGTTTCGCGGGCAAGGGAAGAGGCGCACAGGATCAGCAAAGAGAGGGGGAGAGGAGGAGAGAAATGTGAGGAGCTGATGAAAGACGGATGGTGGGGAGTGAGACCTGCAATTTGAGTAATTTCGTCCATTTCATCCTCTAGGGGCAGATGAAGCCATTTTGAAGGTCGGTTTAGCATGGCCGTTTCCTCATATATCCCATTACGCAAAAACTGGCAATGTCATTCACTTGTTACATAAAAGAGAGAAGATCAACGTAGATATCATTTGGGTATAATTCCATTAGGATCTGTGAAATTTGTTGAGAAAGCATGTTTATATCCTTTTTTTTTTCGTTAATTTAAGTTTAAAAAAAGTATGGAAAAGATGCGAACGACCAATTCAATTAGCTCTATTAATTGTTTTGAGATGGAAATTTAGGGGGCATTTTTTCGTCAATTTTTTTTCTCTTTTGCAAAGATATGGAACTTATGTGGTGTTAAGTGGATAAGTGGATAATATAGAGATATAAAAAAGATAATTTAAAAAATAAAAAAGAGATTTTTTTCCCGGTGGTGCTGACTAAAATAATAATTTTTTTTTTTTGTGTGTGGGGGAGGGATGGGCGGCCGCCCCTTGCATGGCCACCCACAAGATGAGTGCCTCCTATTATTCCCACTCCATAACCTTTCAATATGTTCGATTTATTTATTTTTTAATTTTCAAACTTTTTAAAATTTCCATTTCTGCAATTGCGTTTTTGTTTTCTAGTCTGCCGCTAACGTGGCGTCAGTTGACGGAAAAATCGATGAAATGTGCACGATTTTTTGTCTAGAGAAAATACGAAGTTAACAGAATCCAACAATTGCATTTGTTTATATAAGTCTTAACACCCAAATGACCTATAAATAAATATTTTAGAATTAAGTGAATTATCATGACAAGTTTTAGAATTTTGTATTGAATTTTCTCTTATTTTTCTATTATAAATCCCATATTTCATAAATCTGATCGATGGACTTCTTCACTAATCTCATTATGGTACATCTCAATTCCATGTTAGACGAAAAAGTACTTGTAAAGTGGCAATTGTTATAATTATATATGTGTGTGTGTCCCATTGAGAGGGGAAGGAGATAGAGAATAACATTAGCAGTTGGACATAGAAAATGTGTATATTGCAAAGCATCTTTGTAAATAACTTCTCTCTGATGTCCCGTTACATTGTTCTCTTGAAAATAAGCCAAGCCTTTCAAAGAGCCACGCTAGGGAATTTGCAAGATCCCCGACCTGCTCAAGAAGAACCAAAATCAGCAACGCATGAACACAAACGAAATCAGCAGTTTGGAATTCAAGACTGAATAATCATCCAAAGCAATATCTGTCTCTTTGAGTTCAGATATTGAAACTCACTTGGGTCTCTAACCGTCTGCTCCGCCAGTCCATCGAAGTAGCAAGTCGCGCCTCGGCTCCTGAACCGTGCCCAATAGGCACTGAAAGCGTAGCTCGCGTGCCGAAAGGTCGATGCTGGTTCGTGGCACTCTCTCCCGGGCATGAGTATGTCGCACATGCCGTTTCCCCTCCTGCAGGCGGAGCTCAATGCCGAGCCGAGATCGGTCACGTTCGCATCTCTCCTCGCCACGCACCACAGTTTTCCCTTGTAGGGCCTGTTATTGGTGAGCAACGGCAGAGGCCCGTACGTTGAAGCAGGCTTCTTCCCGGTTAGGTCGATCTCGTAAACGACACCGCCGTTGGCATGTAATAGTCCCCAATGCCGCTCCGTCCCAGGGCCTGCCTTCTGGTTCTCGTCATATAATGAAAAGATGAATGTCGGTATGACGACCCCAGGCCGAGCAGGAGTCCCGGCTGGTGGCTCGGCCGTCATTTTCTTGATCAGATTGCGGTTATATGTGGCAGCATTGTAGCTGTTCGCTCCAGGTTCGTCGATGTCGCCAGAGTTTGGCCATCCGGTCTCGGCAATTAGAAGTGGGACGTTCGAGTAGCCGAGCCTTTCCATCGCGAATATTAAAGAGTCAAGCATCTGGTCCAGGAGATTAGTATATGTCAAACCAGTCGCGGGATCGGTGTAGTTGAAATTTCCACGGAACAGCGCAAAGTCCAGAGAGATGTCGCCTGGGTTCTGCGACCATGGGAAGTAAGGATACACGTCGAGGAAGAAGTAAGAACTCGTGCTGTTCAAGAAGCGGACCAGTGGCATGATCACGGATTCAGCGACGTCCGAGCGGAACCTCCCGCTCGAGGGAGGGAATGTGGATTCGACCACATCCATCGCCATCGGGGTCCCCACTTTGATGTTACGGATGCGGTTCGACCGAAGCGAACTTTTGATCCTGCGCATCGCAGGGACAAGGTCGCGCCACAATTGGCGGTCTCGATCAGTGCTGTTGTAGCTCAAGACCTCGTTCCCAACGAGGATGAACCGGATCATCGTCCCGGGATAATACGGGAGGACATTATTCCTCACCCATTTCTCGGCTAGGGCCTGGCTCGACGCAACGCCTGGGATCTCATGGTTCTGGACCATGATGGAGACTTGGACCTGGGTTCTGGATAACAGCTTCAGGATCTCCGGGTCGGCGTCGTACAGCTTCACACGCCTGGCTCTCATCAATTGGATGCGCTCAATGGATCGAGATGGCGACGGCAAATTGTTCCCTACCCGCCCATAGTTGATGCCCATCCTGTTTGATATTTCACCCTCTGTCAACTAGAGCAGTTAGTGTTCTACGTTTATAATCAACAGTAAAGACATGACAGGAAGGTGGCACTTACTGGTGAGAGCACAGAGAGAGGCGACCAAGAGGGCAACCAAAGGCATTTTGGCAGGTCAGTTTCAACTCGGATTAACACGAAACAAAATGGAAGAGCGGACGATGCATGAGAGTGCCTAGTTTTTCTCTTGAATCCTCTACTTATAGGGAGACTCCATCAGCATGATGATTTTCTTGGCGATTTTCCTGGAAAAGAAAGGTTTTTCTTGTTCATGGCGAAAGAGGGAGGCTAAGGATAGAGCTGATTTAGTCATAGTAAATACGTTCATGTCTTCCGAATTGGGAAGAAGGAGAGGTAACTAAGTAGGAAAGAAAAAAAAATAAAATATAATGAGACGTTGGGACATGTCCAAGAATGTGAACCGGAGAAATATTGAAGTTGGGCTCCTTACATTGCTATCATGTAAACTAAGGGTTGATTTGTTTCGTGGAAAATATTTGCCGGGAGAGCATTATTCAGCGTATGATTCGTTTAAGAAAATTAGTTAACGGAAAAGATTTTCTTATTCAGGAAAATGATTTCTTCTTTGAGAGAACTGAAAAACGTTTTTCAAAATATGACAAGGTATTGGTAGTCGAATTTGAAACTCTACGCTTGGGCATGGAAACTTCAATGTTAGTTCACTGGTCGTCATGTTCAAGACCAGGTCTTTGGCGACTAGGCCAAGGTCCATCGAGGCCTAGCCCGAGACTCTAATGTTTGGGCCTAGGCTCTTGGCACTCATGCTCGAGTCCATCAAGGCCAGACTCAAACCCTTGGTGCCCATATCTAATGCTCCAACACCCAAGCTTGGGTTCACAAAGGTCATGCTTAAGTCCCCAACACTTGAGCTTTGATCTTGACCCTCAAGCTTGGGTCCATAAAGATCGTGTGCGGGTTGTCAATGCTCAAGCTCAGGTCCTTGGTTAGAGAAATGTTTGCTCTTACAAAAATATTTTTAAGAATTTCAAATTTCATAATTCTTTTAATTTTATAAAAGAAAATTGAAATTTTTTATTTTTTTATTTTCTTTTTTATTTTTTCTTTCTTCTTCCTTGGCCGATTGTCGGCAAACTCCAAGCTCACCACAAGTCAGAGAGGTTTGAAGCATTGTCAGATCAGTGAGCTCCAAGCTCACCACAAGCCAGCAAGATTCAAGGCCTTAGGAGTTCGTGCAAGCTTGAGCTCGTCGGCCATCATCATCGCCAACGACTGGCCAAGGAAGAAGCAAAAATAAAAAAAAAATAAAAAAGAATTGAAAAGAAAATAAATATATAAAAATAAAAAATAATTCAAACCAATTTTTAAAAATATATGAATTTTTTTTTTTATAATTTTTTCATCAAATGTTCTTTACCAGACGACAAAAAACATTTTCAAGGTTTTTTTCAAATTTCAGCCAAACATCAAAAAGTAAAATCATTTTCCCTAAAAAAATATAGAAATGGAACATTTTCCGCAAAACAAACAAACCATAAAAATCGTACTAATAAATTTACTTCAAAGCACTCATGGTTGACTTATTTTTCGAGACACTTGATGATAGAACTGAAGTGTTTTTTTTTTAAATAGATATTTAAAGATCTATTAACAAAGTAAAATTATATTAAGAAAGAAAATATGTCTATAAGACCAAAAATGTATTCTTAGCTTAGAAGATGCGTTTTGGAAAACAATAAACAATAAAATGACTTTGTATTTGATTAAATTGGGAAAAAAAAGGAAATAATACAATAAAGAGCAAAACGGAAATAAGGGAAACAAAAATGTGGAAAAAACTTATTTTTATTGACAAAACAAGAAAAGAACAATTTTGCAAAAGGAAAGGGAGAAAAACGGAAAAAAGAAACAAAATATTTGTTAAAGAGGATTAGGAGGAGGCGCCCGTTTCGAGTCATGCTGGCCTCCGGTTGATGACAGAAGTCCAACTCCAGTTGGGCCGACTCCCACGTTGCTCGCCTATTTTGCAAACTCAAGGCCATCTTTATTAAAAGACGAAAAATAAATAATGTCAAAAATATTTTCTTAAAATTAATAAATTAATAAAAAAATTCACGAAAATGTTAGACATAAATTGTGTCGATAATGAAATTATTTTCCTATTGTCTAATTATTTTAAGCAATACAAGTTATCATTTTTTGAAAAATATTATCCAAATTATTCATTTTTCATCAAATAAACGGAACCCTTAGTACATATAATAATCAATAACAATTGATCTACCACAAATCAATATGCGGTGAATCGTGGTGGATGCTCAAGCTTCTTTCTCTTCGTATGCTGCATTGACGATCTCAAAGGATTATGCTCCTTATTTTGATTATTTATGTGCGTCATAATATTATAGTCAAATTCGCTTCTTCTAATTTTTTCGATCGGCTTGCTCAAGGATAATTTATACAATATTCAGCTTAGTTACGATCAGTCATATAATGGACTGTCAACCTCTCGGGGGCAACTTTAGGCAGTTAACTATTCCCTAATTTTAGAGGATCGCAATCCATCATCATAGACGTTGGCCGGCTGAGTTAGGTCACCTAAAAGGACAACTTTGGTGGCGACCATAGCCTAATCACGATTGTTTGGGCCCTTCGCATGCTAGGCTTTTCCTCATACTATTGACATGATTTACTTGTGAACTTAAGTTAAACCATACATCATGTCCCGGTTTATTATATTTGTGCCTTGCATGAAAACGAATCTATGATTATTTATTTTCAACTTGTCATGAATATATTATATTCAGTATAAGCTCTATATTCGATTTTTTTTTTCCCGAACTATTTATATCACGTACTAGGTCTCCGCAATAAGCACGAGTAATTTATCTACTTCATTGTGACTTGTAAAAATTAGAAATTGATTCGTGTATTGTCCAGGTAAGCTTAAGAGACCTTCATGTCATAGATCAATTGTATTTTCTCCATTTCAACTTATCTCAAATATATATATAAAAAAATATATTATTTGATGTAACTGTGTTTTATATTATATTTAATATTTTTTTTCCAGTTTTTTGGATCATTTATGCCCTTAGTAGGTTTTCATTATAGACACATCTAAGATATATGTGGGAGAAACGTAGATAAAGTACATATTACAAGAATGCAATACACACAAAAATACATGTCTACATCGATCCATGTGATGAAAATGAAGGTCAAAACGTATTGAAAGGGTGGATGAAGATCGGTGGTACTTAGTACGCAACGAAATCACCACGTGTTTACCATGTCTGCGTGCACGTATTACAAAATGCAATATACGTAAAAAAAAAAATACATATCTACTTTTTGCCATGCGATGAAATTGAATGTTCATATATGTAGAAAGAGCGGATGAAGAGTGGATGTGAGAGTGAATTATTCATGATAAAAGCAAAAGTGAGAACAGAAGACCAAGGACAAAATGAGAAGTGAGGGTGAGGGGATCAGCAGAGTCAAAATGGGCTTGTTTTGTTGTGTACATTGTTGTATTCCCAAGGCTCGTACATTACTTTTCAATAATTCCAGTATACTTAAATTATATTTTTCTATATAACGGCAGAACCCTAGATCAAAATACCAGTTTTAGAATTTCAATGGATGGACCAAAGGCCTCGGACTAGGCCCGACCCACTCGTTTGTTGAGCCGACAGATGTTGCCCTAAATTTTAGCCAAGCCCGCCCATCGCCCATTTTATGGGTGGGCTGGGTGAACAAATTGAGCCTGTCCAGTTTGTCTGCCCGTTGATCAAGTCTAATCCCACGTTAGGTGACTCGCTAATAACCTTTTTGCCTCCCTGAATCGTGAATAGCTGACTGCATTATACCGTGCTGTATTTTGATTTTGCCTCCACAGAAACTGACTCAGTTCGCCTTTGTTGAACATCACCAGAACACGAAGAAATGGCGAAGTGTCATGATGTTTCATAACATCATTCATCATTGAGTGTTTTTTTATTGACATTTGATGAAAAGGGAGAGGAACTTTTTATCACATGATGGGGGAGTTCTAATCCATTGCAACGCAATTGGCTCCTGCAATTGCGCCCTTGATTGTGGTATTGGTGCATATTGGCAGTGGGAGGTGACCTAACTCTTGATATTGTGTGCAATTCCAGAGAGCGGAGGCTCTTCTGGTGGCGTATGAAACTCCGAAGCAGGCAGATAGTACGCAATAAATTATTAGAAAATTCTTCGATCCGAGCGAGAGAGAGAGAGAGAGAGAGAGAGGGGTCTTCATTGGGACTTTCCCGGCGTGTTAAATGACCACTTAATTTTCCCCACCTACCACAAACTATGCTGCAAACCTTAACTAGGTTTCTTCACGCATAGTCCAACAACAAATTCCTTTCTATATCAATAGCTCATTTATTAGGATTAGAACACTGTACGTGATATAATATTCGCAAGGCATTCACTTTTTTCTCCTCTTTCTCAAACTTTTATTCTTGCTTATTTATCTGAAACTAAACTTTCCCACCTCACTCAATTTTCTTACTACTAAACCGTGTGCTTAGTGGATGTACAATGCCCACTTAAGTGTCAAAACTTTTTTTTTTACAATTATTTGATTGACATTACTTCTAAAAAGGTTCATTTGAGTGTTATAACTTTCAATTGATTACTTGAGTACTATAATTTTTTAGAAAACGTTTACCTAAATGTTGAAAATTTGATGTGGTATGGCACTTACTATGAATGTTTTTAAGAAGTTATGACATTTAAGTGATCAATGGAAAAATTATATAACATTCAAGGAATTGAAAAATAAGTTATAACATCTAAGTGATCAATTGAAAAGTTATATAACACTCAAATGAGTGCCATACGAAAATTATAACACTTGTAATGTCATTTTCCTCTCCTTTTTTGAACAAATTTACATTGGATATATTAAAATATTACAAAGCTAAGAAAGAGTCTTTAACATTTCTATTTGGTAGGAAATATGACATAAATGATCTTTCAATTTTGATACAATGTGCAATGTCATTCCTAAATTGTTTATTTATTCAATGTAATCCTTGATTTATTCAATGTAATCCTTGGACTATTTGTAAATGTTAAATATAGCTCTTAAATATATGAAATATTCTATATCATCCTTCGGTGGATTCAAGGTAAAGAAATCTATTAATGTAGCTTCCAATACGTTGAATTTGACCTGTAGATGACAACGACAAAAACAAAAAGTTACATGTGAGTTATCTATGTAAAATATTTATCTCAAATCCGGATATAAATAACTCATGTCATCAAATGATCATAAATATGTTAACACCCGAATTTTTTTACCTTCTCTAAATTTGATAGATAAAAAATAGACATGTCAACTCATCATTTCTAAAAATCCAACTCAGTATATATAATAATCCACGTCATCAAATAATGTCCAATTTGTTACCAATAGTTTAGGGACCATTGCATTGAACAAATCAAAAGTCTAAATATGATAGCTCACATCTGGTCATAGTTTTAGAAAATTATTTATGTTATTTTCCTCATTTTGCACTTGTCATTCAACTTGTATAATCCTATTAGTTTAATCATTCAAGTGCATGTGCGACATGTCAAAAGTTTATTATTGTGTCGGATGAGGAGAGCCCACTTTCGGTTTAAATGATGAAAGGGAGGCTTCTGGGGAATTCGAGTGAACATTGTGAATTTCCCAAAGGAGGCCTCAGGAGAAGCATTTATAACTTTGGTTTATCAAATAGCTCTATTCGAAGAAATCGAGTGTGCACTAGTGGTCGCAAAAGTAATATTTCAGCGCTGAGCAAATTCCATTGGGTGACCGCCAAAATTTTAGTCAACTTTACAATTATAATTGAAATTGTCCAACGCACTTAACTTTGAATTATTTGTTGTATTTGTTCATTTCGATTCAAATCAAACCAATTTTTCAAATAAGTGCTAGCATGATGGACATGTGACCCAAGATATCAACATTCGGGTCCCCACTTAGCCGTAGAGTAGAGTACCCAAATCATGAAACCTAAATGTCGGTATGCAAATTGGGAACGCCAGCAGCCCAATTCCAGGTCCCCGGCCCCATAGCCCGAGGTCACGCGTCTCAAACCCTAGACTCGATTCCCACACCGGGTTCTTGAGACTGTACTTAGGTCGCTTCCTGAAAAGTATACTTCATACATTCGCTAAAGACCATCACACATTGGAAAAATCAAAATGTTCTTCTTGAAAGCAGTTTCTTTTTCAATGAAGTTCATTTTCTAGCGAAACATACCAACCTATGTTTTTGTTTTTTTCCGCGCTCTGTTTCGTGGCTACCATCGAATGGACATGAGGTTAAGGTTGGCTCAAAGAATAGAATGGAACCACTTGGCTCTTTTGGATAGTAAACAATTTCCAGTTTGTCTTATGCGCGTTGAGGGGATCGAACCACTGCGATTTGGAGGGCCACTTGGACAGCTCAACATAATACCAGCTGGATCTTTTCCAGCACACGAAAGCAATATCTTTGTCGTGAAAGCATTGCCATCTTCTATAGAACAAGCCTTGGCTGATGGTCGGGGGGATACGGTGCCTCAAGATCTTCAATTCGTACACTTCAAGGATGTTCTTGTTTATCTTTTAGTTATTGACATATACAGTTCGCCTTTTATTTAATTCAGAACAGAACTAATCTTCAGAATAAGAAATCGGTAGTATTATAATTTTCGCATAACACCCGCTTTAGTGCCATAACTTTCTTTGACCACTTGAGTTCTATAACTTTGAAAAAATGATTACTTAAATATCGTAAATATAAAAAAAAATTGAAAATATTCACCATAGTGCCAAAAATCCAATATGACATAGCATTTGTGGTGAGCTTTTAAAAAGTTATGATACTCAAATAATCAATTAAAAATGTTAAATATAACTCAAGTGATCGAAAAAGAAAAATACGACACTCAAGTGAGCATTATATCTAAATTATGATACTCAAGTGATTGAAAATAAAATTATGACTCTCAAAAGAGCATTATACGAAAGTTATTATTTATGGTGTCATTTTCTCCTAATCATTTAACAATGTTTACATATTGCTGTCAATGATTGATGCCATTAGAACCCATGCAAGTTATTTAAACAATTTATGCCAACTTAAATGATCTTATTTTCTTCCTTCTAATTCTGGCTGAAAAGTATACATAAGTTTTTGCTTCCAAAAAACTACTGCAAACAGGCTCCTTTTGGCTGAAACTCCTTAATAAAGGGGAAATGAAGCAGCATGAAGAAAGAAACTAATCGGCATCGAGAAATTTAAAGAAAAAAATTGAATGAAGTCTTGATTCGAGAGTTTAAATAATCCTTAGAATGCTACATACTTCAAAATTTTTCAAGTTTTATAGTCTCGTTCTTTACTGCTCTCATATTTATAAAGCTGAAAGGGCAGTGGGATTAGGAAGAACCTGACTCAGATGGGGGAAGGATAGGGTTCCACATTCTTTCATTCAAAACTACGTCTATTTACTCGTGGAAACAGATGAAACTTGCAGTCAATTCAGACATCCTTTTACATAAAAAAGTACAAGTGTGTGTATAAATTCAATCACAACTTTGAGAGGCAGCATGTCAAAAAAGAGGAATAGATAAAGATCAACGTATCTGAAAGTACTCTATAACAAAACCCTTTTCACACTACCGTTTTTAAGTGTTATCTGGAACCAGCTTTCTCTCTCCTAGACAAAGTCGCTTCCACGATTCAAGGCGAGCTTCTGGATCATCTAGACCGTAACTTCCTCGCCAAACAATAAACAAAGAAGCGATGCTTAGAAGGTCTCCACAACATGTGAACCCTGCAAAGTCAAATAAAGGCCCACGTTTGATGCACGCTAAACACATAAACTCTCTACTCGAGTCATGTGTCGAGATGACTCGTACCCTTAGCCCCACCAAATCCCAATTTAAAAACAATGTTGGGAAAGATACTCCTATCTCTCTCTCTCTCTCTCTCTCTCTTCTCCAGCTCATCCTCAATCGCCGTAAGTAACCCTTTATCTAAAGATTTCCTGCTTCTGAAAGTCCAAAACAGCCATCTGGCCAGAAAAAAATACAAACGTCCAAAACAGCTTTACACATCTTCCTTGCAAGTTGCAGAATCCAATGAACAGCATGCTCTATGACACGCTCTGAGGAATGATATCGACACAAGGCGATGCACCGAGGGAAGAACTGGTGCAGCAATTATTCATGTTTTGTGACAAGAGCAAGAAATATTGAGTGTGGGAACACAATTTCAGGCAAATTTAATATCGCTTTCTCTGATAAGCATCCACAAGTCAATCATTTCCTCAAAGAAT
The DNA here is from genome assembly GCA_017140595.1 of Eucalyptus curtisii. Taxonomy (NCBI): domain Eukaryota; kingdom Viridiplantae; phylum Streptophyta; class Magnoliopsida; order Myrtales; family Myrtaceae; genus Eucalyptus; species Eucalyptus curtisii. The sequence goes on along the minus strand of CM029501.1, from coordinate 16,244,287 downwards.
CCAAGAATGAAAAAACAGGAGATCATATACAAAAAGGGCGGGAAGGGGGAGAAGTGGCGAACTTGTATCGACTCAGGATTGGAAGGAAAACATACACTTATCGAAGCAAAATTGCTCTGTACCAATCATGACCACTAGCTCATACAGCCAGCTGCAGTGTCTATTTTCAACAGCCTTGAAGCGTCTTTTCATGAGAGCATCTTGATCTCTCTATCCACCGGCAACCCACTTCATCAAATACTTTACATGGCCAACCAGACCATATCCTTTCCCATTACTTTCCTCACCGGCAATCAGTTGAACTGAACGAGTCTGGAAACGTCAAAGGTTTCGGCGGAATGCTAGACTGCGTATTGGAGAAGGACATAGTGTTGAACATGGAGGAAGTGCCTTCGTCAGCTTGCCATCTTTGCAAGGCTTGAGGAAGGCTCATGTGGAGGTTGATACCAGAGCTTTCTTCTTCATCATGGCTAGTTGGTTTCCATTGCTCCACGGCGGGACCCAAAATATTGACCGCATGGCCCATGTCCGGTCTCTGGAACGGTTCCCGAGCAGTGCAATGACCAGCCAGCTCAGCAACTTTGATTATGCTCTCTAAGGTTTCTTCATCTGGGTCAAGAGTCTGGTCGATAGCTTTTGGGATGTTTTCCTTGTTAATCAGAACTCTACGGAACCAAGTGACCAAGTGCGCCCTCTCATCTGGCATGGTGTCGTCTAATGCTTTTCTACCGGTAATGATCTCCATCAAGACAACACCAAATGCGTAAACGTCGACCTTTGTAGTTACCCTTCCAGTGGCTGTACAGACAGAATAAGACCCATACAAAGTTCAATGCAATTTCATCAACAAGGAAAAATAAAAGCCTATGCTCAGATTTCATGTTAAGAGAGGATAAAAGCACTCCAAGAATGGGTAACATAAATAAGTCACCCTTGGCTTCTAATCAACAATCTGTAGTCAGGTGATTTCACTATCCCCCCTAGAGTAGATCAGAGCAATTAATTTGATGAGTTAGATAATTGAACAGCAATCATGCTCTTGTGATCTTTGAGTTAATTAATGCTAGCTGATCAATATAACCATTACAAGGCTCAATCTGAACAAAACATCCAACTGCAGCAAGGTAAAAGCATAGATCTAAAGTCCACTAGCTCGTCCGCAAAACTACTATCCATTTTAACTACTCAAGGTATCACACTTATGTAATCTCGATGAAAGAAACAATAGAGATCAATTTACCTGCATACTCAGGAGCTAAATACCCAAAAGTTCCAGCCAAACGCGTCTCCACGGAATACTTCCCATCAGGGGCATTTTTAACCAAACCAAAGTCAGCAACTTTGGCTCTCATGTCATCTCCCAGCAGTATGTTCGATGGCTTCAAATCCCTATGGATAAAACTTTGTTGGGCTAAACTGTGCAGGTATTCCACTCCTCTAGCAACATCCAAAGCAATGGTCACCCTTTGCTTCCAAGTCAGAGGTGCATACCCCTTCTCTTGCCACTCGAACAAATGTTGCGTGAGAGTCCCTTGTGGCATATATTCATACACTAAAAGCCTCTCATCACCATTGATACAATACCCTAAAAGCGCAACTAAATGCCTATGCCTCACTTTTGTAAGTACCGAAATCTCAGCTTGGAATTCATTCATTCCCTTTGTGCCCATTGCCCCAGATTGCATTCTTTTAACAGCAATTTTGGTGCCATCGTGCAACTCCCCTTTGTAAACAACACCAAAACCACCTCTTCCTAAAATGTTCTCTTCACTAAAATTATGAGTCACTTGTCTAAGGACTTGAATTGAAATTGCAACATTTCCTCCTTCAAAAACAGGGAAATCACTATGGTCCCCACTGCTTTGGCTATGCAATTCACTTGGAACCCCACCATGACCATTCACACCATTCCCAGCCCCGTTCTTAGCTACTTCCATCCCGATTTCCGGATTGTCTACCCTATTAAATTTCCCGTGTCGTCGGTTGATGTAACAGAATTTGTACAAGACAAACAACACCACCACGATGAAAATAAGGACGCCTACGACAACAGCAGCAATTACACCACCTGAAAGTGAAGAGCCATTTGACGATCCAGGTGAACCAGTCGAATTCGTCCCTGAACCACCACTGCTTCCGCCACCAGTGTCCGTTTTACCAATTAACGGATTACCACTAGTAGTCAACTTCACTGAGGCTGGGAAAACCGGTATCGACCCATTGAGATTATTGTTCGACACATCAAGAACCTGAAGCTGAGTCAGCGTAGTCAAGCTTTCTGGAATAGACCCAGTAAGATTATTATCGTTCAACAGCAACGTGCGGAGCAAGGTGAGACTCGCAAATGCAGGCGAGATGGTCCCACTAAACCCCCGCTTCGAGAAAGTAACAGAGGTCACATTCTTCCCCTGGCAAGAAATGGCACTCCAGCCCTGGCAAGCATCATTCCCAGTCCAAGAATCCGCCAGCGTGATGGGATACCCCAACGCACTGGCCACCTCAAGCAACGTAGTAACCTGTGGGTCGCAAGGGCCCGGCGCACTGTTGCAAAAGCTATTACCCTCATAGGTAACGCGAATATTTCCACTGCTATTACTAGGGACGGGACCCTGCAACTTATTGTTATCCAAGGACACATTCTTCAAGCCGGGGAGTCCCAACAGCGAGGCGGGCACAACCCCAGTGAACTGGTTGTCCCTAAGCTGGAGATCGAACAAATTAGTGCATTGCGAGAGATCGGGGATCGGACCTGTGAACTGGTTGTTCTGGAGCCAGACCTGGCTCAGCTGGGTCATCCCGGCCAACACGCTGATGCCGCCGGAAAGCCCCATCTTCTGGTTGTTGAGCCAGAGGTTCTGGATCGATGAAGTGCCGAAGGAGGAGGGGAGGGGCCCGGTGAGGTTGTTGTAGGAGAGCCTCAGACTCGTCAGGCTAGGGAGGGTTCCGAGGAAGTCCGGGATCGTGCCGGTGAAGTTGGCGTTGTCGGCGTAGAGGGCAGACAGGGACGTCGAGGCGCTGAGCTCCGCCGGGATCTGCCAGGGGGGGAGGTCGATGTTGTCGCTGAGGCTGAGGGTCTGGAGGCCGGTGAGGCCCTGGAAGGCGCCGGGGGTGACGGAGGTGAAGTTGTTGGTGTCGAGGTAGATGGACTGGAGGGAGGCGAGGCCGGCGAAGGAAGGGACGGCGCCGGAGAGGGAGTTGCCCTGGAGGGAGAGGCTTTGGAGCTGGGAGAGGGAGGAGAGATCTGAGGGGAGGGCGCCGGAGAGGGAGGAGGAGGAGAGTTTTATGACGGTGACCCGGGAGGAGGAGTCGCAGCTGACGCCTGTCCACTTGCAGTAGTCCTGGCTCGAGGACCAGCCCGACGGCTTGAGGGCGGCGAGGATCTCGGTCATGACGGCGGAGTCGTCGGCGGCGGCGGCGAGGGAGAGGAGGAGGAGGAGGAGGAGGAGGGAGGGGGCCGGAGAGCGGAGCCTCCCGGCGCCGGCGGCCATGGTCGACGGCGTTGCTGTGGGTCTAGAGAGGGAGAGAGAGAGAGAGAGAGACGGGCGGAGAAAGGGGTGAGTGAGTGCCGAGGGGAGAGAAAGTGAGGAGCAGGTCTTATGAACAGGCGCTGTCGCAGCAAACGGTGAGAAGGACGCGAGGGAGAGGTGCTGGTCCTTTCCGCGTTCTTTTTTTTTTTTTAATCGTATTTTTTTAATTTTAAATTGGTTTAGAGTTCAGACCAAATAAAAAAATAAAAAAAAAAAGTTAATCAACAATAACCCCAATTTGATATATCTGTGATAATTTTATCCAAAATTAATTTTTTGATTACAAAAAATCTTAAATGAATATATCTGTAATATTGCTAAATTGGACTTACCGAATTTACTTTATGTTTATCACAAGTGTATAAAATTGTTATTTTTCATGGTATTAATGTAATTTAATTTAATAGAAATTAACTAATGATAAATTTATCACAAATATACCAATTTGAGCTTATTATTTTTGGTAAATTTGTAATAGATGTACCAGTTTGGGATTTACAATGATCAAAAAATTAATTTTAGATAAAGTTTTCGTGATCGTTTGTGCCAGTTTATGTTTTCTTGGGATATTAACTCAAAAAAAAAAATTGGAACCTTCCCACAAAAAAAGAAAAAAGAAAAATCAGATAATTAATTTGACCATATATAAAAGATTCACAATTCAAATCCAACCCGACGGGACAGAATTAGCCATAAATTTTATTCCAGACGATGTGATGTGATTATGTATAAAATAGCTCAATTTGCTCAATAATTGTTAAGCATTGTAAGCCTTACTTTTGTTTTTTAAAATTTTAAAGTGAGAGAAAGCAGTGTCAATTCGTCATAATTGTGTTTGTAATTTTGCCGTGTTGCAACATATTAGAGATATATTTTTAGGATTGTTCATATATACTAATATATATACTTCTTCTTCTTCTTTAGGATTGTTCATATATACTGATATATATACCATATATAGACATTCTATATTTCTCTCTTTTGAATATTTCTTATCATAATGAAATGCTATGGATTGATATGTTTAGCAACGCATATTTTAAAATTGCGCAAAGGAAATTTGTATATATTAGGAATAAAACCGTTGGAATGGGAAAGGAAACCCCATCATTATTAATAAGCCCAGGCTTATGTAATTTTTTTATTAAAAAACTTTGATATGATACCTAGTTTTCTATTATATATAGCAATTAAAAGTCTAAATCACAATATATATATATATTCCAATTTCAATGTAACCACATGTAGTAATTTTTACATTAATTTTTCTTCTGGTTGCCTCATTCCTCAAATCATATTCTTAATCATTTAAAGAAATAGAAGGAACAAATAAATCTCTACTTCTATGGAGAAATTGCCTGATTACAATTTTTGACCAATGCGATTCCAACATGACATGAAAGTAGCGGGTTCATGGATTAATATTAATTGTACTCGTGTGATAACCATACCAACCTATTTTGATATGATCATTAATTAGGTCAGGATCAATTTCGATTCATATAGCTTGAAATTGACTCGTATGACTCGTTTAAGTAAATAGATGATCAGTCAAATCCATCCAATAAAGAATCTAACCCGCATTGATCTATTTAGTAAAAAATAGCCATTTCTATTTATTACTATTGATGAGTGTAATCTAAGTGAATAGTGACACTACTCACAGTTAAACTTTACCGAGGTATATATAAAAATGGTAAAGCTTTATTCTAGATTAATTAGAATGAAAACTAAACCTTTCCACGAGTAATCACATTGCTTATAAAAATCGTAATTTCTTTGACTTTTACTAAGATTATTTGATTTATGGTAGATCGCATCAGCTTGTTAAACGTATCTATGTAGCGAATCATATAAAAATTGAATTTTATTTCAAAGATACTGTTTGAGTCATCAGCTCATGTTCCGATTAGATTCGCCTGACCAACCCAATGTTGCCTAAGATGGTAAGAAAGTTTGCTCCTCTCCTTGAGGTTTTGGGTTCAAATATTATTGGGAACATTATTAGAGTAAAATCTGGAATACACTAGATCGATGTGTGGGAGGTGTGTCCTTAACACCCCTAAAGAGGTGAACTAGTCAAGATGTGTTAAAGCTTAAAAAAAAAAAAAAAAATTGGTTTCACCTAGTTTGACCCATTTAAATAAACGAGTAATGCGAGCCATGTTCGATTTACCTATTTATAAAAGGCAGGACGCGTTCCAGTTGCGTTCTTTGATGTGATTTTGAAAGAATAAATTATTCATAAGTTAAATGAGACCAACATAACTAGTAAGCACGTGTTGCACGCTCAAGCGTGTTAGAAATATTTTGCAAAATCTTGAGCAACGGTTACATTAAAGGAGATTATTTGATATTTTTCTTGAAGTTTTTTTCTTTTAAGGTCCGTTCGTTTTGCGAAAAATGGCCCATTTCCGGAAAATATTTTTAAAAAGTCATTTTCCAGGAAAATGACAATATTTTACGGTGTTTGGCTAAAAACCGAAAATGTTTGGAAAATATTTTCCGGTGTTCGGTAAGGAAAATATTTTCTAAGACTTTACCACTTAGGCATGCATCACTTATTGACATATAAATCAATCAAATATGAACTTACCTTTAAATCCGGGCAAACTTGTTTCATATCTTTGTTCCTTCATTGTCACCAAACGCTCATCTACTCTAAAAAATGTTCGTATGGATTTTAAAAAGAAGTAAAAGAGAAAAGAAGCATAGCCCTAATGAGAATCTTCAAGTTGAGTGGCATGTTCTCCCCCTGCATCTTTTGTGTTCTAATAAACAAAAGAAAAAAGAAGCATGGCCCTAATAAGAATCTTCAAGTTGAATGGCATGTTCTCTCCCTGCATATTTTGTTTTCTAATAAATAAAAGAAAAAATAAGCAAAGCATGTAGAACATTTTGTTTGAGTAATGTACAATTGTAGGGTATAGTAAATAAAGAAAATGATAAGCAAGAGTGTAGAGTGCGAGCTTGAGATCAACGAGCTCGAGGTTCGCTTAGCAATGGCCGACGACTAGTCAAGAAAGAAGAAGATGGGAAACAAAGAAAAGAAAAAGTAAAAGATAAGGAAAATAAATAAAAAAAGAAAAAGGAAATTAAAAATAATTCGAATAAAAAAATAAAAGAAGAAGAAGAAATGGGAGGAGGAAGCAAGAATTTGTAGAGGTGTGAGATAAGAGATATCAAGTGAGGAAAATGAAGTGGAAAACATTTTTCCCTAATTTAAGACTTTTTTCCTTTCATGGAAAACATTTTCCCCAAGGAATTCATTTTCCGTGAAACGAACGCCGGAAAATCCGTAAAACGTTTTCCTAAAAATTATTTTTCACGAAACGAATAGAGCCTTAGTCTATTGAGTTTTTCAGCCATAGTCTTTCCACTAGGTGGATTGACTGTCTCTAATATTGGTAAATTACAAAAGACTCGGTGTCTCCAGAAGTAAATAAGAAAAGACAATGAATCAAATTTTTTAAATAATTTTTCAGTATTTTGAAATGGTAATTTCCATCTCAATTATAGTGCACTAACATAATATGTGAAAATAAAGTAAGGAAATCCTTAAGAAATGAGAAATTCACTGCTTTTCAACATGTATGATTGATAAATGTGATCCAATAAAAATAGATTGAAATTGCAAAAAAAAAAATTAACATTTATTATCGCCCTTGTAAAATATAAGGTGACACAAATGGCCTTAAGTTTTGACCAAATGTGTAATATTATCATTGAATTATAAAATTTTAATTTGTTTAATATAATCCTTGAACTTTGATTTAACATATAATGCTATATCTCAATTTTAATTTATTTTAAGTGGTTTTTGAACTTTTAATATATATTTAATTTACTTCATATATTATATGAAAGTGCTCAATATTATCTCCAAACTTGAATTAATGAAAATTTATCAAAGTTCAAGGATATTTTCATATAGTTTATGATCAAATTCAAGGATAACACCGAATAAATTAAAATTTCAGTAATGACATTGCTTATTAGGCTAAGATTTATAGATTTTATTGAACAAATTACAAGCTTGGAAATTGACATGATTGACATATGGTTTATGTAATTATCCCTAGAAATATATTATGATGCCTCCAAGGGGTGATTCCTCCTAGAGGGAAAGAACAAAACAAGAAACTTTCCTCGTGTGGCTCATCCATAGAAAAGGTAGGATATTATTTCATCGCCAATTACAGCAATTATTTTAGGGGAAAAAGACATAGTTATCATTATATACGATATATAATATGTATTTTCTGTAGTAATTATTTAATTGTTAATAAATTTGCAAGAGAATGTTTAAGCATGTGCGCTAGCGTTATGGGACTGGTCCCCGCCCCGTACACGGTAACTGCGGACAGCTGTGACTTAGCTTGCATGTTGGATTCGAGTGCGGGCGGCGCGGATAGGAGAGAGCGATGTGACGGTCGCTTTTCCTAAAGTATAAAATCCCAGTGGGCCCCGCCCTTTCGTAATCGCTTTCGGTTCGAAGTTTCCTTTTCGCTTGTGTTTTGCACGACCGAAGATTCTCCCCAGGAACTTTCCCTTTTCGCAAGCAATTGCAATTGCAATCGAGGCTTCCAGCACATGGCGCGGGATCGGTCGTGTTCCAAGATTTGGACCTGTTTTTGTTGCCCAAGCCATTTACTCATATTAGACCTGTCACACGCCTAGATCGGACCGAATTATAAATGGTTAGAGTCAAATGAACCGAGTTAATTCATTTTAATCCCATTCGCGTGTGTTGCAAATTTGGTTATTTATATCCGACCTCAACCAATATTGATAAAATGCTTTTATATTAAATTTAATATACGAAAACTCATAACCTAACTAAGGTGAGAATAAGGAGTAAGCGAGCACGAGATCGAGTGAAGGGAGATAGACTGAACATAGAATTATATAAATGAGTTGGTCCAATTCATACCTCATTTGACACTCATATTGTGTTTAAACCCATTTATAATTCATTTACTCTATATAACTAACTCATTTATAACTTATTTAATGTTTATATAGGTTAAGAAATGAATTTCTAACCCACTTTGACAGGTCTAAGTCATATACGTGAACATTTTGGGGGTCAGGCCGAAAGATGAGGGTGCCTTGAGTTTTTCGATGGAGTTTGCATTTTCAAGCTTGCTTATTCGAATTTTGCCCTTGGAACTGGCGTAGTGTAGCTAATAATAGGGGTGGCGTGATCCAGGGTTTGGCGCGAGTCCATCCCCTAACCCTATGATCAACTTGCACAGTGCTGATCTTCAATTTTTTGGACCGAGGACCAACCCAATGGGTTCGGTCCAATTCCAAGGTCAAGTCGGGACCAATCGATAATTTTTTATTTTATTTTTTGTACTCCTTAAAACAACAATTGAGAACCGAATTGACCCAATGGGTTTGATCCGGTTTCAAGGTCAACCTAGAACCAATCAATAATTTTTTATTTTATTTTTTGTACTCCTTGAGAGGGCAACTGATGACCGTACCGACCCAATGGGTTCGATGATAAGCAAGGTCAGTTAAGAAAGGCAAGCGGTTAAGGTCAAGTGAGGTGAGCGTCGAATAGAGTAAGCATCGAATGTCGAGCGGGAAGCAACAAGCCAAGCGAACATCGAGCGACGAGTGACATGAGTGACCCAAAGCGAGCAAGGCGTGTGTCAAGTGGTGAGCGGAGAAGTTGTTTCTTTCGATTTTGGCAAATTGAAGACTAAGAGAACAAATAAGACAAAAGAGAACGAATACTAGAGGATGATGTCATAAGGAGCTGTTTATACTTTTTTGGACGCCGTGAGGACTTCTCACAAAAACATTTTCTTTTTTCGTAAATTATAACTATTAACGCCGTAAAAGACATTACAAATCTAAGTTATGAAAGAACAATGTAAAATTACTTGAACTCCTCACTAAAAAACTGTTTAATGTCGTTGACACCGTTTATTTTAAGATTTTTTCTATATAAAAAAATTATAAATAATATTATATATATAGTCAAGGTTGGTCCGGGTTGGACCGATCCGGAACTTTCAAGACCGAGGACCGACCCGCACAGTAGTCTAGTCTAGGAATTCTAGGATCAAGAACTGACCCAATCTCCTTGGGAACTGGACCAGGACCGGCAGAGTTGGGCCGGTCTAGGATTGGTCCAGGGTTGACCCCTGGACCGATGCTCACCTCTAGTAGCCAAGTCAATCTAGCTATCGGGATCTTGACCAAGTTCACCCGACAAGTTGGGTTTTGAATTTTGTAGAGCTAATTTGGACGAGAAAAAGGATGACAATATGTGCTGCAATCCTTCTGGGATGAACTTGACTTTATAATTTAGTTGAGATTCTCATCCTATTCTAGAATATTAAAAAGTGAGAACAAGAAGATAATAGTGACTCAAGTTAAACTAAGAAAACAAACTAAATTGCGGTGAAATTGCCGCACCTTTCTCATTTTTTAAGAGAAATTGGGAGGGAGGGACGGACCTTCAATCTTTGAGATAATGCATATTAATATCTATATTTCATTATGAACTTTGGTCAAATTTATATACGGGTCATTGAACTCTTATTTCAATTACCAAATGTATGAACCTTTTTCTTTGGCAATTGATGCCCTTGGATCAAAATTCAATCAATATTTAGATGGCACATTGACATGGAAGCCACTTGGTGTAGACCTATCATTTCGATAGTACGCCATGCGTAACTAAAAAAAAGTACAAAGAAAAGTGAATGAAAACAAAAGAAAATAAGCCACAGGTACCAATTCAAACACTTATAAAATACTTCGCTTAGTCCCAGCTCTCTCAGATGTTAAAACTTGATCTTGATTGGAAGAAAAAATAATAGCCGATTATTTCAGGGCTTGACTAGCAGTGAACTCCTTATTGTCAGACTTGATTCTTCCCCTTTAATTTCAGGGCTTAACAAAATAGTAAATAACTTTCCTTTTAAACAACATAGGAAGTCAAATCTTCAACTTGATAAATCCCTATGAATGCATCTAAATGATGCCATCTACACAAATTGAATAAGACTCCATCTACAAGGTGTCGAGATGACGCAAGGTCGTAAGTCGAGTTGATGTGGAGATTTTGAATACGGAATCAAGCATTTGCCTATTGAGCCAACTTCTCGTGACTATAAGAACATCATAGCACTTTGGTGTCTTTAATCAGAATTCTTAACACAAAATATAGAAATGTAGTCGTGATTCTGCTCTTCCTTGTTTGTCCCCCCTTTTGTTCTCAACATTTGCATCATCCCCCGCCGGCGCTGTTGGTCAAGATGTTGATAACCTTCCAAATTTCAAAGCCAAATTATACGGCCATGTTTTGCTTCGAAGTCTGGATAAATTTGGAAATTGTCGAGCCTCCTCATTTTAATGGGCTGATCGGTTTAAGTCGTGTTTTACGATGAGGTAATTCGGCTAAAAAACAACCTCCAAAGAACAAACACTAGTTGCCTAGTTCTGAAATTGTCTATGTTGTCCAGCCGCCTCCTTGAGGCCTCACTTGGAGCATCGTACATGTCTCGCTCCAATGTCATTTTTTTTTTTATTATGTCGTGTTTCTTGTACAAATTTTTTTATATAAAAAACACAATCCACATGAACTTTACTAATTAATCTCTATATAAATAAGCCAAAATACTTTTCTGTTGTCTTATTTTTTAATTTTCTAAATAACCCTTCCTTTCTTTCTCTCGTATTCACTCATTTCATAAGTAAGCACCCACTTCTCTCTCTCTCTCTCTTCTTACTTTTACACTTTCTAAATTACTCTTTCTTTATCTCGTTCTCACACAGCCATTCATAACTACCCATTTTCTCTATGTGCACAACTACCTAATTATGGGCCTTCATCATTATATCACTTGACCCTAAAAGTGAGCACATTCTCATTCTCTTTCCTAATCTACTCTTCCTTTTCCACCGAATATTGTCGGGCCCTGCCGTCATGGACTTCAGAATGGAGGTCTGTGGTCTTGGACTGAGGACCATCATCCTTGACCAGATAAAGCCCTAGAATCAGCCCGGGAGAGAGTAGCCTTTTTGACCGCAAACAATGACAAAAAGCGAGGTGAAGAGAGATAGGGGAGGATCAAATTGATAAGATTTCAACTAAACCAAATTAATGTGAATGCGAAATAACATAAAAAAAATTAATAATATCAACGTTTCTCTTTTAGCATGGTAAATAATGACTGTCATAGTTGTGGATATATTAGCATAGCACTTAGACGACCAAAAAAACTTCGTTAAAAAATAACATACTTTGGCATATGATTCAGAGGGGATGGATGAACTCTATTTTTTCTTTGGGTGAAAAGGATCTTAGAGCCCATTTAGTAATGAACTGACTCCATTTAGTAACTGCTGTGCCTAATTGATGGACCGCCAGTTCATTTTTCTAAAATTGCCTAATTGATGGACCCCCAGTCCAGTTTCCAAAATTTTCGAGAAAGCCCAAACTAACAAAAGTGCCTCACATATTCTTGGCGGCCCCTTTTCCAAGCCGTACCTGGGGAGAGAGAGAGTAGCAATTAATGCAAACACACCCACACGCGGGTACGCAAGGAAGGATAGAGGGAGAAGAAGCTATTACAATGGTCAGATTAACACTGTCATAACCATTGATCGCATGAATGTTCTGTATAGATTGAATCTTTATAATTTCTTTTTGAGAGCAAAGAAGACATAAAGAGAAAGTAGAGATGATGATAGCAATAATGTCGACGATAGATCATAAATAATGGCAAACGAGAAGTTTTCGTATACTTGTGATTGTGGGGCAGGGAAGGGAAGGACTAGTGAGTTAGGAAGTGATAAATTGCATAAGTACTAAATTTAATGAAGTACATATTGGTGGCATATGCTTGATCATGAAACGAGATAGAAACAAATCATACTACAAAGTCCCTTTCTCTGGGGTGTAATATGACTCAAATGTCGTAAATTTGCATCCCCATTTCCATTTAAAATATTGTGAATGTTTCGTTGAAATTTTTTCTCGTGACGAAATATCTGTCATTGAGAGTTGTTCCTCAAATTTTATCTAAGGTAACCAAGGTCCTGCACTAGATCTGGACTGGAGATATCATAGATGAAAGGAAACAACGGCCTTGATTTGAATAGGACTGTACAAACGCAAAGCGTGCTGAAATTTAATTGATGTTGGAGTGCTTGGTTTGCGGATTGCCGGTAGCGACATTCCCGCAGTGGAGCAATCAACAGACAAATGCGAAGCTCATCGCAAATGCGTGGAGGACCGGAGTGAAGGTGACACCGAACAAGCAAGGCAGCCTGGTGGAGGGCGGCGAGATAAGGAGGTGCTTCGAGTTGGTGATGGTGGGAGATGGAGAGTAGCGAGACGAGATGAGAAGGAACGCCCAGAAATTAAGGGATTTGGCAAGGGAGGCTGTGAAGGAAGGTGGGTCTTCGAACATGAACCTCAAGGCCGTTGTGGACGAGGTCAGAGAGGCTTGTCTGTGAATTATCTGTGGTATTAGCAGCCAGATGTAGTGCTTTCTTGTCGTTTTCTTAAAGATTATAGAGAATACATATGTCATATGTCTTTTATGTAACCTTCATTCGGGCGTTGCGTTGCAGCTTGCTGTTGAAGACACTTTTTTTCGCTTTCTGGGTTTCATTATCCTTCTTTTCCCATTTTGTTTGGTGGGCTGGAGAGTTGGGTGAGAATCTCAGCATGTTAAAAATGTCGCACCATACTCCCTCTATTTCTAGCTGGGGACCCTGCCTTTCTGTTGCACCCAGGAGATTACCCTGATCATATCTGACGCTTCGGTTGCTTAGTTTCGAATCTTGACGCTGGGACATACCGTTTCCACATTGATGGTAAAAATATATCCATGACAGAAAGTAAAAGTGAGAGAGAGAATTTGAGACACTATATTTTATCTAGTTCATCCTTAAATTAGGGCTACATCCATCTAAATATTCATTATAATTAGTATATCGCACCTCTATGTTACATCCATCAATTATAAGAAAAAGTGAATATATATACTCAATAGTTATTCATGGCCATAAGCCTAAACTATCGATATAATATGAGTCGAAACTATAAAAGTCCTCTACGACTTGAGAGCCCATGCCATCTTATTGATGGAGAGTATGAACCACAATCCAACATAGAGGAGGTTGTTGAAAGGGGAGAGAGGACCTTGGTGTAGACAAACTTGAAAGCAATAGGGATGTATGTTAATGCTTTATCTTGGGGATGTGTTTATTGAGGACGAAGCACTCCATCAAGACCCGCATTGCCTAGGGAGATTCCAAGTGAAGCCATTTCTTCCTCCAACTCGGAGGAAGAATACTCATAGATGAAAAGGGCCCCGTGGTGCTAAGGAGAGAATTGCCATTGGCCTTTGTCACTGGCCACTTGAGTCAGCCTACAAATGTTCAAAAAGGTCACCATGGAGTATACTTTGTCAGCCTGGTGGAAGACAAGAATGAAAGCTATTATGTACCAAATGGCGTTAAGGGTAAGTTGACTTGGTGGAAGATTAATTAGCATAGAACATGCCGCCTAGATGTGAAAGGTATAGATGATAGAGCAAATCTCTCATGATAGAGCAATCTTCCACAATCTATGCCAATCCTATTGATTGAGCCAATCTTCCACAATCTATGTTGATATTATAGATTCTTATTTTGTAAAATCTTTTCAATTGTGATTTTCCCGCTCTTGTACATATTATAAATATAATATAAATATCCACACCTATGTATGTGCGATCAAACTCAAATTCATACTCTTTCCTGGTATTAAAGCTATTCAATTATTTTTTTAATCTTATTTATCTTCTCCATTACAATATCTTCTTCCATATCCTCCAACATCATTACTACCTCCAACACCATTATCGCCACCACCATTGCAAACTCTCCATCCTTGTTGGCCCCTTCTTAATCACCATTTGCTCTTAGCAATATATCAAATGTTTTCCAAATCAAACTAGATCAAAACAATTATCTTCTTTGGCGAGCACAGTTTTTTTTTTTTTTTTCGTCTTCATGGGTATCTTCGGTTTGTGGATGACTCATATCCTTGTCCGGCACCCATTATCATTGCTGTTGATAATACTATGACCAACAACCTGGATTACACTATATGGCATTATCATTATCAGCTCATCTTTTGTTGCATCCTCTCCACTCTTATCGAATCAATTTTCTCACACATTATTGATCTTGAGACTTCTCATGATGTCTGGATTTCGCTTGACAAACTTTATGCTCCTCAATCTCAATTCCATGGAAGCCTTTGTTCAAAAAGTCAAGAACATTACGGATCAACTTTTTGCAGCTATTCATCCAATCTCTGATTTCCAATTAGTTCTCAGCATCCTTGGTGGCCTGACTTCATCAGCATCCTTGGTGGCCTGACTTCAGAGTATGCATTTGTTACCTTAGTCACATCTCATCTTGATCCACTAACTTTTGATGGCTTCTTTGGCCTTCTTTATAGTCATGAAGTTATTCTTCAAATCACACCCCTAAATCTCCAATGGAGTCTTCTCCACTTGTGAATGCTATAGTCAAATCATCTAATGCCTTGAATACTCCCTCTAATGATCAAGGATGTGGCTGAGGTTGTGGTGGCAATTTTTTTGATGGGGCTTACTCTCATTCTCAAATCATTTGTTAGGTTTACGATTGTACAAGTCACTTAGCTCTCCAATGCTAGTAACGATTTAATCCTAGCTATAAAGCCAATATTAGCTCTCCATCAGCAATGTAGCTTCTTCAACTAGTGAGTCGTTTGACCCACTATTCATGCACTGGCAAATATCACATATCGGTTCTTCCATTTTATATTCTCCTATCAGTTCTTTATAATTATAGACTATTTATCATGTTCCATCTATAAAGAAGAATCCATTATATGTATCTCACTTTACCAAAGACAACGATGTGATATTTGAATTTCATCCTACTTTCTGTTGTGTTGAGGATGGATCCTTAGGGAACTTCCTACTCAAAGGCCAAAATAAGAATGAACTTTATTATCTTAATAATGTAGATACCACCAATAAGGTCCCTTTGTAGTCAAATAAATCACCACTAGCTCCATCCTGCTTCATGGTGAACGAGTTTCTGCTTCTAATTGGCATGAGCGCTTGAATCATCCGATTGCCCATATGGTATGCTAATATCTCATTCTTCCTCATTTAGTTTATGTGAATCATGTCACTTGGGCAAGTTGCGTTGTCATCTCTTCACTAGATTATTAACGACTTGTAATGCACTTTTGGAAATACTTTATTCTGATCTATGGGGACCATCTCCCATTACTTCAATGAATGGTTTTCGTTATTCCGTCATTTTTATTGATGCTTATAGTGGATAAACATGGTTTTTTTTCCACTTACTATGAAATTTGATGCTCTCTCTACTTTTGTGCTATTTAAATCTGTTGGAATTCAAGTCGGCGAAAGACGACTTACCTGATTCCGATGCGCAAACAGCAAATAGCTCCAGAACGAACGTTGAATTGCTGACGAAATCACGAACAACACTACCTCACGTTTGTCTGGATGCAATCACGAGGAAAACACCCGATTTCCACGGCGTAAATGCCGATTGTTCTTGCAAAGATGAAATGGAACGCCTTGATCTTCTTTGATGGAAATAGAGGGAAAATTTGGTACGAATGAATTGCCAACCATCTTAATGGTTGTGTTCGGCAGACTTTTATACGTCTCCCTTCGTACCCCTCCATTAGTGACTTTCCATCATAACGCATCAAGACGAAACGGTGCGTTCCGTTCACACCCCATCATGGACGTACCAGCTAAAGCTAAAGTACTACATCTCCCACTCGGACATGATGGGTTTGATAGCGCTCTATCAAGAATATAAGGCATTCAACATTCATCAACTTTACAAAACAATTCATACTGACAAATAAGCCGTGCGACCAGTGAGTACACCTGCACTTGGGAGCTCAAATTATGCACTTGTTAGGGATAACATAATGGCTACAACCCCGAAAAGATATAAATAATCGATGTCTCACAGTGCCCCGGACATATTTTGTTACATCGGTCCAAGTATACCTATCCCTTAAAGGTTATACTTGACTATTCTCAAAACACCATGTATTTACAATTATATCCGCAACCACATAGGCCGATATAATTGGTCGACTAGTAAATACACGCGATAGATGTAAAACAACAATAGTCTTCCTTCGCACTCATGTCTCTCTCAATTTCAGAACAACTGCTTTCCTAGACACGTCCCATAGGCCATATCTATTCATGACCGCTCGTAACATGCTAACGTAGCAACATTGATCTTTCACTTCGAGAACATAGTTAGAAGTAACATAGGGCACAAAAATTGAGGTAAAATACAAATTACCTCAAGGGCTCACACGATAAGTAAATAGGGATAATTTTAACTCATCTTCCCTTATTGGTCGTACAATGCACATGTAGTACGAATTACATGCTATAGTGGATTACTCTTTCTATAAGAGCGTATGCCAATCATCAAATATATCCACCATACAGATCTTAGCCTAAACATAGTCACGTGCTTCTCACGTACTCATGTTTAGCCCGAGTGCTATATCAGCTCGCTTTCTATAGCGCCCAATTAAGTACTCGCATCCGGCATCTTTCGTGCATACATGATTGTGGGACTATCATGTTCGGTCTTGTTATAAACCAATCACAGACCTCATCTTGACTCCAATCAAGGCGACATATTTTATGTACCAAACTTGCTCTTCAGCATTTATTTGTACATAACGTCTCATCTCAACGTGCTAACTACAGCACTTGAGGCGATTGCTCGTGTGAGTGAGCCAATCATTGCCTCGCGACATACTTTTCAATAATATATGTGTGTTTGTGCTAGTCTCATAGTGGATTTTGTACTTATTGATAAAACATCAAATCACTAATAAACAAACAAGTACAATACATCAGTCCACAACTATATAAACCAATGATCCTCTACAATAACAGACATCACATTCTACGCAATCCTAGTGACATCCTATGGGTCAAGAATATGTCTCTAGGAATAGCCTTCGTAAATGGATCAGCAACCATTCTATTGGTTGAAATGTATTGCAGGATCACTTCTTTCTGCGCTATAATATCTCTACGATGAAATTATTCTTTATGTCAATGTGCTTTGTCCTTCCATGATACTTGGGATCTTTCACATAGGCAATGGCTGCTTGACTATCGCAATAAACCGTCACCGGTCTTGGAACTTCAAAGGATGACAGTGGCTAAATTTTCCAAGAAACGTTTTAGCCATCCGCTTCTTGCACCGCGCATAACATGCAATAAATTCTGCCTCCATCGTAGACAAGGCCGTGCATGTCCTGTTTCTTGCTATTCCAAGAAATCGCACCTCCACCGAGCAAGAACGCATATCCGAAGTCGATTTACGCTCATCCAGTCTCCACCCCAATCGGCATATGAATAACCCAATAGGCGTAAATCATTCCCTTGGTAACATAGTCGATAGTCCATGGTGCCCTTCAAGTATCTCGAATCCTCTTCACCGCTTTCAAAGTGTGCTTGACCGGGATTTGATTGATATCGGCTCACCAATCCCACGGCATAACATATGTCGGGTCGAGTACACATCATAGCATACATCAAACTTCCGATCGCACTAGCGTAAGGAACAGCTTTCCATCACTTTGATTTCTTCTGGAGTCTTAGGACACATCTCAGTACTTAGGCCTTCACCTTGCATGACGGGGGTATCAATGGGATTACAATGCTGCATATTGAAACGCTCAAGACTCTTATAATATAAGACTCTTATGATAATGCTTCTCCCATGTCCTTCATCTCAAAATTGGAGGACAACCATTCTTTTATGGTGATAACCAAAACCTTGTCATTTCCAACCAACAGAATATCGTCCACATAAAGTGATAAAATTACAAATTTATCTTTGGACCGCTTGACATATACACAGTGATCTTCTTCGATCATCGTGGAACCAAAAGTTATTATTGCTCGATGAAAACGAAGATACCACTGTCTAGATGATTGCTTAAGGCCATATATTGAGCGATTAAGCTTGCAAACTTTATGCTCTTGACCTTTAGCTATGAAACCTATTGGTTGTTTCATATAGATTTCCTCATCTAATTCTCCATTGAGAAATGCCGTCTTTACATCCATTTGATGTAATTCAAGGTCCAAATGTGCAACGATGGCTAGAATAAGGCGTATTGAGGCAAACCTTACAACTGGTGAAAAAGTTTCCTCATAGTCTATACCCTCTTGTTGAGTATAACCTTTTGCCACAAGGCGAGCCTTATACTTTTCAATAGATCCATCCGCCTTCGCTTAATTTTGAAGACCCATTTGTTTCCAATGGCCTTACGATTGGGTGGTAGATCAACCAAGTCCCGACATGGTTTGCCCTCATTGACTCCATCTCATCTTCCAAAGCTTTTCTCCATTCTTCCTTGTCAGAGGATGAGAGAGCCTCTTGAACAGTCTTAGGCTCGGCATCGTCTTTTTGAGCAATCATAAATGCTTCCCCTTCAATCTCAAAACAACGACGAGGAATACTTTTACGATTACTTTTACGCAATTGAATTTCTCTTGAATTCAATTCATCAGGCGATGCAACACTCCCACTAGGTCTTGTGTGTTGAGGTAAATCTTCATTTCCCTCTACAACATCGGTGGGTGTGTTATCGGATCTTCCATCTCATATAATTGGAAGTCCTTATCAATCTCACCTCTACTAGGAAAATCGTTCTCCAAGAACGTGACATCTCGTGACTCCATTTCGGTCACACTTCCATCGCTTGTTCACCTATGAACACGTACCCTTTGGAGTGTTCGGAATATCTTATAAAGATACATTTCTTCCCTCTAGGACCTAATTTGCCATGTTTATGGGAAGAATCATGAACATAAGCTGCACATCCCCATGGACGTAGACTACTCAAGTCTGGTTTCCTACCAGTCCATAATTCATAAGGGGTGGAAGTGACCGATTTTGAGGGCACACGATTAAGTATATAGGCAGCGATCAATAACGCATCTCCCCAATAGGAGATAGGTAAATTTGCTTGCGCCATCATAGACCTAACCATTTCCAATAGGGTTCTATTCCTTCTCTCGCCTACCCCATTTTGTTGTGGAGTACCAAGAATAGTCAATTGTCGTACAATTCCCTTTTCATCACAAAGAGCCTTGAATTGCTCCGATAGATACTCACGTCCACGATCAGTTCTCAATGCCTTTATTGTTTTGTTCAACTGATTCTCTACCATCGCTATATCGTCTAAAGCAGTTTAATGCTTCTGACTTATGGGAGATCAAAAAAACATAACCGAAACGTGTGAAGTCATCTATGAAAGTGATGAAATATGAGGCTCCATGCCTCGCCCTCACATTCAAAGGACCACAAATGTCAGAATGTATGAGATGCAATGGAAATTCAGCTCTAGTCCCTTTACCGAATGGTTTTCTAGTTGTTTTTCCCGCGACAATGTTCACATACGGATAGACTAACATTAGTGAGTGACCCTAAAAGGCCTTCTCTAGCTAATCTTTGCATTCTTTGCAATCCAATGTGACCTAATCTAGCATGCCAAGTACTTGCATCAATCTCAACATTGTTAGAAGACGCAATTAAAGAAAAACAACCATCAACATTAACATTGTACTGATCATAGTCAATGTCTAACACCATAAAACCATTCGATACATGACCGAACCATAATAAACTGTTCCATACAAAATGTCAACACAATCACCATGGAAATTCAATACATAACCTAAGCTAAGAAGAACAACTACGAGAGACCAAGTTTCGTCGAATATCCGGAGCATAAAGGACATCATGAGGAAACGGTTTCGACCACCACGTAAGATTAATTTACATGTGCCGATACCCTTCACTTCAACTTTTGAGTTATTTCCAACATATATCCATCTTCTTCCGGGCGGTATCCGACGATATTCCACAAATGCTTCTCGGTCTCTAGCTACATGGTCTTTGCTCCCGAGTCTCGGTCCACATTGGATAAGACTCAAGCAAGCATTAAATTACTAGAAACAAAAGCAATTCTCAAAGTAATGGAGTAATGGGGTACCTTTTTCGGCTCAAAGTGCATTCACGAGCAAAGTGACCCAACTTGCCACAATTGTGGCACTCCATCTTGGCCTTGTCCTTCTTCCCACCACGCTTCTTGCGTCGGAAGGTCTTAGCCCTTTTGGGTGCCTCGATCGATCATCTTCCCTTTGTTGTTGAGCTGAAGATTCCTCTTGCGCTTGAAGCCCGAAGCTTTGCGCGAACTCGATTCAGCAACATAAGCATGGGTAGAGGATCTCGCAGCCTCTAGGCGCTCATCCTCTAATTCCAAATGACGCGCAATATCATCAAAAGTGACAATATTCTCATTATGCGTCATATTGATCTTCATATGCTCCCAATTGTCAGGAAGAGACCTTATAACAGCCTGAACTTGCTGTTCATCGTAAGGAGTGACTCGCCGACTTCAGCTCACGAATCATGTTTGACATCTCCCGAAGATGCTGCCTCATCGTTACATTTGGGCGCTTTCGGAATGTGTCAAACTTGATGGTGAGTCTCCTCGCTTAGTGGCAGATGTACCCCCAAACTTATCTTTCAAGGCAACCCACATAGCTTGAGCTTTGTCATAACTCTCAAACTCACACATGAGATCATCTTGCATACGGCTCAAAGAACGTGATGCGAGCAATGCTATTTTTCTTTTTCCAAGCTTGATAAGCTTCCGGATCTCTCCTGTGTTGAGCTGAAGTTCCATGCTCAGGTTCATTCATGGTATGGTTGAGGGTTTCCAAAACCTCTTGCTCCTCAAGAATGTACTGAACCTTTCGGTACCAAATATCATAATTGTCATCGTTCAGCTTCTCACCCTTATTGAGGTCAGCCACAATGGTCTTGGATGCCGAAGCCATAATCAATTGCTATAACACATTGACATAATAAACGCAGAATCAATAATAGCACACTGATACAGAGTAACACACACTTAATTTGCAGCAAAGACAAACTAAATTAATGATAATTCAACAAAAGACACAGAGGCAAAAGTTCACTATGTTCCCAATCAACTTCTATGTACAATTGTTCTATTATCATTAATTAGTTTAATTTGCACAAATTTTGAGTTATAGGTGAGAACACCTTTCAATTCTACCAACCTACGAACTCCCACTAGGAAAAATAATTACATGACCTTATGTAATTTCTACATTTTTCCTTAACACAAGAACATAGCATGATAATAATCAACGTATAAACAACAATCATGCTTCAACTATAATTAAAATTGCAATTCAACAGGTAATGGATTTCCTACCATTGTTCTTATTTTCTAGCAACTAGAAAATTGCAAGTATATTAAAATATATACATCATATCATTGAACCAAGCTCTACACAACATATATACATCATTTGCACACAAGCTAGCTACTGCATTTCTCTAATCACAAGAAAATACAAGCTACAAATGAATAAGCTGCATTAAACCCCAAAAAATACGCGTACATAGAGTTCCCAAAGCATTTTCATACATTTATAAAATTCAAAAGTATAAAATAATTATGTCACTATGTAAAGGACACTCATACGAACCAAACGAGACCGACCACGCTCCAATCGGAGCCGCACGCGGCCCCACGCGCCGCCGAGTGCGCGGCGCGTGTGACACACGCGCCGCCGAGCCGAACGGCTCTGGCCGGTCCGACCGGTCCAACCGGTGACCGGTCCGACCGGTCCAACCGGTGACCGCCGGACCGGTTGACCGGTCCGACCGTTGACCGGCAAACGGTCGAGTCGGGTCAACGGGTCGGGTCGGGTCTCGGGTCGGGTCGCTGGTCTCGGGTCGGGTCGGGTCGCCGGTCGGTGACCGGCCGGCCAACTGTCGTCGGCGCTGACGTCATCAATGACGTCATCCCGGTGGTTACCGACCGTTGGATGACATCATGGTGACGTCACCACGCGCCGGTTCGCAGACCGGCGCGTGCCGTCGTTGGGGCGCGCGCGTCGCGCACGCGCCGGTTCGCCGACCGGCGCATGTGGCGCACGCGCTGGCTTCGCAAGCGCTTCAGGCAGGTGATGCCCACGCGCAGCGGCTTCTGGCAGCTCGTGTGGGCGCGTCCGGCGTCTCCCGGCGGCGCTCGACCCATCTCCGGACTCGTCTCGACGAGCTCTTTCACCCTGTATATTCAAAAATTAATTTTGACCAAAAAATTGTTTCGAAAAATGGCCGAAACCTCACGGATCACGCGACCCCGAACCCGTTCTTCGCTCTGGTTCAAGTTCGAGTTTTTCATGGGGCAATTCCGACTTTCAGAGATCCAAAACAGTGTAGAATACAATCTCTTGATCTCAATATCAAATGGTAATAAGAAAACTCGATGAAAAACAAGGCAGAAATCACGATCGGGCTCTGATACCAATGTTGGAATTCAAGTTGGCGGAAGATGACTTACCTGATTCCGATGCGCAAACAGCAAATAGCCCCAGAACGAACGTTGAATTGCCGACGAAATCACGAACAACACTACCTCACGTTTGTCCGGATGCAATCACGAGGAAAACACCCGATTTCCACGGCGTAAATGCCGATTGTTCTTGCAAAGATGAAATGGAACGCCTTGATCTTCTTTGATGGAAATAGAGAGAAAATTTGGTACGAATGAATTGCCAACCATCTCAATGGTTGTGTTCGGGAGGCTTTTATACGTCTCCCTTCGTACCCCTCCATTAGTGACTTTCCATCGTAACGCATCAAGACGAAACGGTGCGTTCCGTTCACACCCCATCATGGACGTACCAGCTAAAGCTAAAGTACTACAAAATCCAAAGTGGAAAAATATTTCAATTGTAAGATCGAGGCCCTTCAAATTGATGGAGATGGTGAGTATAAGAAATATGATCCTTATCTCCATCTTTATGGCATCCTGCACTGTCTCTCATGCCCGTGCACATAGGAACAAAATGGTCAGGCTGAGCGCAAACACCATCATGTTGTGGAAATTGGCATAATATTGCTTACTTGAGTTTCTATTTGTCCATTTACATTGGATTGATGCTTTCCTCATTGCAGTCATTCAGATTAACCACATACCTAAAATGGTGTTGAGAGGATTGTCTCCTTATGAAAAATTGTTTAGCCAAGAACTCAATTATTTATAGTTGCGTGTTTTTGGATGTGCTTGCTACTCTTGGTTGCGCCATTATTCTCGCCATAAACTTGGCTATTGTTGTCTATATCGTAGCATTGGTTAAATATATGAATCTTGCCACGTGATTTTCCAAGAGCACTTGTTTTGATTTGCTAAACCACAATATGGTTACTTGTTCTTACAATCGCCAAGTACTCTTGTTTGCTTTGATTATTTCATTATTAAGCCCCCATAGCTTTAGGGGGTGTCCATTACCACATTGATTCCATTAAGTCCATCTAATATCATGGGCAACTCCTCATCACAATTTCAACAATCATCTACTTCCACAATTCTATGTGGATCCTACCATCTTCTCAACTTCAACCGCCAACTTCTACCCATCCAATGGTCACTCGTCTACAAAATAACATTCATTTACCAAAGGATTTTCTTCTTTGCAAACAAAGACCCAACTAACAACAAACAATGGCCAATAAATTTAATGCTCTAATTCAAAATGACACTTCGAAATTGGTTCTTCATCACCCTTCCATGAATGTGGTTAATGGCAAGTGGATTTATTGCCTAAAAACCGAGGCTAATGGCTCCATTGATAGACACAAAGCATGACTTGTTGAAGGGCTTTACTTAACATGCTAGCTTGGATTATGATGAAACTTTTAGTCCACATATCAAACTGACAATGGTGTGACTTGTTCTCTCCTTAGCTATTATACATAACTGGTATTTATGCAAATTGGACATCAAGAATGCATTTCTCTGTGGCACCATTAAAGAAGAAGTCCACATGAGTAGCCCCAAGGATTTGTTGATTCATGTGATCCTAGCCATGCATGTTGTCTTTGGAAGGCTCTACATGGGCTAAAACAAGCTCTAAGAGCTTGGTTTTCTCGGCTAAGTTCATACCTATTATTTATCAGGTTTGTGACTTCCATTGCTGACTCTTCATTATTCATTTAGCGTATATCAACCACATTCTATTTATTCTCATCTATGTTGATGATATTATAATTATTGGGAGCTCTACCTCTTCCATCACCGAATTAATCACTCAACTTGGCATTAGGTGTCACGTATTATCGTTTTATTATCGACCCTCTATTTCGGATGTGTGCATCCATGAGCATCCTATTTACATCGAGTCACTTAGCCCAAAAGCGTGGCCGTGACTATCTCTGAAATGGGTCTCTAGTATTATGAGGGCGGTAAACCTAACACCTCTCGGACACTACCTTGTCGAGCACACCCAGATCCATCCCATTCCAGCTGGTATTCCTTGGCCTTGTATTATGATGGGGCTGCAGGTTGTTTCTACCCAAAAAAGTGATGCACCCCTGCTATCACTTAGCTTCCTATGGGCTGCATATACTAGGGCTCTGGCTTTGCTTAAACTATTAACATGAGCGATTACCTCACTTCGTCAAGGCCATCATAATATAAGCATATAGACAATTCTTACAACAAATCACATACTTATGAGGTAGAAATAAGAACGTGTAATATTTCATAATCATGCACCAATGCCATGCTATCATTCTCATGCATGTTTCACACATATATGTCTAGATTATTATGAGAACTCAAGGCCACAGCCAACCCAAAGGTCGACGGTCTTCGGGCATAACTAGGCATTGTCCTGTCCATTAGGCACGGCATCATCCCGCGTATGCATATGCCTTAGGATGACATTCCAGTTGAGGAGCTTCGTTCTGAAATCCATTTGCGAATGGCATCCCATTGACATGGGTGATCCAAACTTATTTGGGTATCATCTGCATAATCATATGCATAATCATACGCATCAGGATGATTCCATCACCCCGCATAATCATACGCATCAAGGTTTTTAGGTGATCACATGAGTATACCACCACTCAAGTTCATTTCATATCTTTCTTATTAATCTATGCAGGAGCGTGTAATGCTCATACAATATGCAATAATATTAATTACATGCACCCATGTCGTGCTATCATACCATGTGATCACATCTTTATTGTGCATTCATCAAAATAACAGTACTTTCCATTTCATAACATAATGCATAATAGTAACACATGACACTTTAATAACCTTATCCCTTTACTTAGTCTTGCATACATATTCATTAGTTACCATTATTAAATACCAGAACACTCACCCCTTTCCTATTCTAAGGGCTACATGAACAAATACCACATTCAAAGTTAGCATCCAACAATGCACTAATCAATTTAGAATCCAATACATATAGAACACCTATTAAGACCTAGTTGTTGAACGGCGAGTCATGGGGCAACTAGCCCAATCTAAATCACAATAAGCTGTGAGTTGGAGTTCATTTTTAGCTGGGTCTTGGCCTATAGTAGCCTTTAGATACCATGGGAAACCGTGTGCTACATCCAAATGCAGTTGGCGTGATGCATGCATAAATTGACTTAGGATGCGGATCCTATGAGCAATCTATGGCTTAGTAACAGTCAGATAAATGGATAGACCAATTAAGCATTAATAGAGAGACGGAGCCTCCTGTCAACCGGCAATGCTAGCTAGAGGAGGAAGAAGGGAAGAAAAGAGAAAGAGAAAGAAAAGAAAAAAAAGGAAAATAAAAGAAAAAAATTGAAAAAATATTAAAATATTATAAAAAAATATCCATGTTAGCGTTGGTTAACCTAGATTGTACCACGTAGGATGACCGCATCCACGTTAGTGATTTCATATCAAAATTGACTAGATGAACTCAATTGATAAAGTATGAAAATATTTAGGACTCAATTGACACAATTAAAAAGTTTTGGACTGAAATGGTGAAAGTGTAATGTGTTTTAAATTTTTGGACAATTTTCCAATCAACGGTGTATTCTTAGCCCATAAACTAGATAAAGTATTGACCATTTGTCAGAGAAAAAAGATTCCCTACTCCCAGACGTTTAAACTTGTAAAAGAAAATTTTGATTGGAAAAAAAACAATAATCTATAATCATATGGTCAAGGCTTGACTAGCATTCACTTTCTTCTCAGCTTGTTGCAACTTGACCCTTCCCCTCTTCTCTCTTCTTTCCTCTACTGTGCTTTGTTTTGCATCAACCGCTTAATCAAAATACAGCATCTATAGACACTCTGTCATGGTTTGGATGGTTTGCAATGCTTATATGCTTTGAAAATAATTCAGATTCTCCTTAACAAAAAAGAAAATAACTTCCTTTATAAAGAATATCGGGATTCGGAATTCGAATCCAGCTTGGATATTCCCCATTAATGCGTATAAATCATCTTAATTAGGTGAGTTTAATCAGACTTCAGTTACAGGGTATGGACATGACGTGAAGTTATTAATTGAATTGATTGAGATTTGAACACGGAATGCATTGCATCTGGACTAAATTTTTGTCTATTAAGCCAAGCTGTCGGGACTTGAAAAATGTCATAATGTTTCATTGGCTTTAATCAGAATTCCTAGTTTGTCCACTCTTTTTGTCCCTATCATTTGCATCATTTGTTAAGTAGTAAGGAGAAGGTCCAACTATAATTTTTCCGTGCTGCAACTGCCAGTCAAAATACAGACAACCTTCCGAAACTTAGAACCAAATTACGCGGCCATGTGTTGCTTCCAAGTCGCTTTAATGGACCGGTCGGTTTAAGTCGTGTTTTCCAATTAAACGATGTGATAAACACCACGTCAGAAGACAACCGATGGTGGCTTGGTTTTAAAATTGTTTATGCCGTCCAACCGTCTACTTGAGGCCTCACTTGGAGCATCGTGAACGATGTGATAAACACCACGTCAGAGAACTAAATTAATCCTTAAATACGTGTCATATATGCACATTTATATATACAAGCGAAAACACCCTTTCGTCTCTTTTCTAGAGCTCGATATTCCACCCACTTTTTTTTTTTTATTTCTCTCTCTTCTTCTTTTTTAAGTCACCTTTACTTTCTTTGTCGCATACTCATCTATTTCATTCAAAGATACCCATTTTATTTCCAAACCTATTTTCCTTAAATACGTATTCGCCGGCCTTAGCCCTTGCATCACTTTACCCAATAAACCGAGCTTATTCTCATTCTCTCTCCTACTTTGTTCTTCCTTGTCTACCAAAATTGTCGTGCCTTGCCGTCATGCCTATAATTGAGATTTGTGAATAAAAAGAAAATAAATTTTGTTCATTAACTAGTAAATAATACACGAACTTATTTATAAGCTTTACATGACGACTATCTAAAATAATAAATCAGGATCAATAGAGGAAAATATGTAGAATCACAGAATAATATACAAAATATCCTAAGTATATCTCTAGCATCCCACCTTCAAACTCAAGATAATGTGAAAGATGTCAGCTTGAGTTTAGAGAATAGATCCTAGCAAACACTTAAGTGTATGTGTCTTGGTGAAGACATCAGCAGTCTGTTCAGTGAAGGAAGTAGTGACAAGTTGAATGGTGCCAAAAAGAATGTGATAACAGATGAAATGATAGCATATTTCAATGTGCTTGGTGCATTCATGGAAAAATCATTATATATAATTTGGATAGTACTTCGGTTGTTATAATGAAAGATTGTTATGCTATGATGACACATTCTAATGTTTTCCAGCAGCCATTGTAACCACAATAACTCTGATGTCGTATCAGCAAGAGCTCAATATTCTACTTTTATACTAAAGTGAGCGACGGTGGTCTATTTTTTGCTATGCTTTGAGATAAGTAGTTATTCAAAAAGAAACAGTAGCCATAGTGGAGGGATGATCTTGAGGGTAGAGTAAGCTTTTAACTCCAAGGTAGAATGAGTACAAAAGTGAAGGTCATGAACCAACGTACCCTTTGTAGAGCAAAGAATTCGAAGAACTGTAGCAAAATGAGTCGTATGAGGCGTGGTCATATATAGATTCAAGAATATGAATATCATAAGTAATAGTGGGATGGATAACAATAAGATATATAAGACTGCCAAGCCACTATTGATTAAGTGTAGGATTTGGAAGAAGGGTTCTATCCTTGTCATTGAATTTTGCATTCAACTCAATAGGAGTAGAAGCAATTTTGTTATTAGCGAACCTAGCTCAAGAAATAAGATTGGTGGTATATTTTGCTCGGGAGAGACAATAGCCAAAAGTATTAGATGCAACCTCCAGGCCTAGAAAATAGTGGAGTCACCCAAAATCTTTCATTTTGAATTGTTTACTAAGGTACGGAGTTTGGTAATATCGGTTTGATTATCGTTAGTGATAACCATATCATCCATATATAAAAGTAGCATAATGTATCCACGATGCGTGCATTGAACAAAGAGAGTATGGTAATAAGGACTAGATTTAAAACCAAGAGATTCTATGGTTGAGTTAATTTTGGAGTACCATGCACGCGGAGCTTACTTCAATCCATACAATGCCTGACGTAATGAACACACTTTATTACATGAATGAGTGTATCTAGGAGGAGGTACCCTATAAACTTCCTCCGTGAGATTGCTATTAAGAAATGCATTTTTAACATCCATTTGAAAGAGTGGCCAATCTTAACAGTGGCAACAACAAGAAGACTATGAACATAACTAAGATGAGTAACATGGGCAAAGGTCTCATCCTAATAAGTGCCGTACTCCTAAATAAGGCCTTTTGCTAGTAGCGATTTATAATACAATGTTTGGCGACATCCTTTGAACCGAATAAACCCGAATATGCCTACATAAAATGCCGGATAAAAAATCAACTCTAGGAGGTGGGATAAGCCCAGATCTGATTTTTTTTTTTTTTTAAATAACTTAACAATTTTTTCCAACATGAAGTGAGGGAGTGATGCATCTAGCTTGTCGATCACTGCACAAGGACTACCTTTATGACAGCTAATCCTCATCACCTCCGACTACCATCAATCATCATTGCCATCTAGCTGATCGTGCTCCGATGATTGAGGGTGAAAGGAGAAGTCATAATTCACATGACCATCATCATTGAAGAACTTGAATCCTTTCATAAATGCACTCAAAGGTTCTCGCTGTCCACAATAGGGGCATGTCCACCATCTGCCCTCGATACTCACTGCCCCATTGCCATCCACTTGTGGATCTCCATCTACCTCCTCTCCACCCCTTCCTACTTCAGATCATTGGCTTTAATGTCAAGTGGCACCTGAGTTTCATGTGTGGCATCCACCACCTCGCCATTAACCTGCATATCTACATCGGTCGTTGTTGTCTCATTTACCAAATCGCCGTGACTGGTACCTCCTCGGTCACTTTGCAATGCCCTCGACCAGCTGAGGCTCGTCTTCTCTGGTGTATGAATCATCTTTGATACGGTGAAGCCGAGTGAGGACTACAGTTAGAGGTGGAGATGGCGAAACTAGTGGTGGATGAGACAAATTGGAGGGAGCTAGAGAGAGCAGGTTTGAGACAATGATAAGGGAGCTCAAAGCAGTGAGATTTGGATATCTCAAGAGATTGTGCTGAGCAAGTGAGATTTTCAAAAAAGTTTATCCTATTTTAGATTGCACCAAAAATGTGATGAGATTTTTACAATCCAAATGATACTTGGGGAATTCCTAATTTGACCTTACCCAATTGTAACTCAATCCAAATTTGGACGTTCAAACATAGCCTATCTCTATTAGAAGGGGGTGGAGGGAGGGGGGAAGAGAGAGGGTCCCTGCTATAACTAATTGAGTGGGCCACTATCCAAATTGGCAAAATTGTTGGGAAAACTCAACTAATAAAGGTGCTTCACATATTATTATTGACATGGAACGGAGAAGGGAGAAAGAGTCATTACATAGATTATGGGTGAAAGGTTAGGGTCGATTCTGGTTCCACCTAGAAATTGGAATCTATCCATTGAAACCGGTTCATTAGTTTTTGAAACTTGAAACTTGCCCTTTATACCTTAGAAACTACCTTGGAACTGGTGATGGGGTAGGTTTCAAGGTTTACTCATATTCCATTTGTATTCTTAATTGAACAATTGCAATGAATCATCACATTCAATGATCATTATTTGCTACTACAATCCACTAACTATAACTTATATTTAGACACGAAAAATATGAAATATTAACAAAGTAAAAGTCTCAATCATGAATATCGCCAGAAATGAAAACTCAAACTAGTAGTTCCAAATTTCACACTCATCGTTGAACACCATTAAATATTTCATGATAGTGTGAAAATATAGAATAAGAAAATTATAGAGATTTGTTTCAAGTTCCAGGTTCCACATTCTAGAAGCGTCAAAGCTACTCATTGAAATTGGTTCCCCAAAGTTTGGAATTTGAAACTTACTATGCATATCTTAGAACTTGAAATTGGACTAGTTCTCACCAATTTGATTCTTGATTCTACTTTGAAAGCATGCTCATCCCTAACATAGATTGATCTATATAGACCAACGTTATTGTAACTATTGATCAATATGGTCATCTTATGTATACAGAGTTTCTTTAAGTTTCTATCCAGAGAGGGAGAAAAAGTTAGAGAAAGGGCAGAGACGTGCGGCTGTGATCGACCGAGGGGGACAGGGGAGAGAAAGAGTTGGGGGGGGGTGTTAATGTAGTGGGGATGATTTTTGTAAGTTGTGAGTAAAAAGGAAAAAAAAATCAGATTAACATCAGATGCATCTCATAATCCCACGACCTTTTCACGATCCATTTTGTCCATCTACCATAACGTAAGATTTGTGGTCACAAGAGCTTCGTTATAAATTCAACATAATACTGTTGTTAGGTTAGTGGGACTCAAAAACAATATATCTATCTATACTATTATATAAAGTAAGGAGGATCTCCTTTTAAAAGAGATTTCAATCATTTTTCTCTTTTCCAAAATATCTTAATTAATTAGTTTAAAAATATTTTTATATCTGGACAAATGCGTAAGTATATATTATTAATTTTCTAAACATACCAACGGTAAAAATTAGATATATTCTATCTTGCGTAACTTTCCTTAAAAGATGTCAAATAAAATAGTTTTACCTTTCCACATATTATTGCAGTCTATTCTTATCACTAGTTTCTTTTAATTATTTAATGATTAAAATATTTCGTCAAAAATTAAATGTCAATTTCAAGCGCGCGCACATGAGTGCACAGTTGCTAGTACTCATGAACAAAAGTGGACATGTGGAGCGGGGAATATCACAATTTATTTTTCATCTATTATTTGACAAATTTCAAAATCTTTATAACATGATGTGATCTTTTTTAGATTATCATTAAATTAATAAAAATCGATAGCTCTCTATCTGACGCTTTGTGCATGTATGTCTTGCGCGTTTACATTTGTGATTTCACTCATACCATTCTTATTTTCATGCGTTAGTTGGTATCAAAGATTGAAAGATTGTTCAAACACGTATCTATTGACAATGGCTTTGGAGAACGCCATTTCGCCAACGAAAATTGAGGATTGGAGCCTCTTTGACGATAATCTTTAAGCATATTAATAGGTCGTGAAACGATGGCTGGATGCAATAATTATGTGGTTGAAGGCTTGCTGTTGAGAGAGAACCATATCGAAGAAGTAACGATATGATGCCTCTGGAAATAAAGTCCATGACTAACGGTTCCGTGAAAAAACTTTGAAAAAAATTGAACAGTGTATTTACATTATCTGTAAATTCATAAGTATAATTTATTTTATTTTGGATCACTTTCTACCTTTAAAATGTGTAGTCGATTACTTCACGGATTTCTTTTTGTTGAATAATGTCATTGGAATTATTTCTTTAAATATTACACACATGCAAAACCAAATAATTTTTAGTGATCCTGTGAATAGAACGGAATGGAGGGAGCAAATTGCAACGTTATGCAAGCACAAGTCATCAAATTGTACTACACGGTCCTCTTCTCTAGGTTGTAATACGACTCAATTGTCGGACTTTCGGCAATTGCGCAGCTCTATTTCCATGTTACTATTATGAAAACAAAAATAAAACCCGTGATTTGCTGATAGCTTTCATTTAACATTTATATCATCAGTTTAATGCAGTGGTTAGCCTCTATAACGCCATTCGACAATTTCAATATGAAATACAAAACATATGTATAATCTACTAAGGGATAATGACATTAGTCTTTCAGTTTTTACTAAATTTTTCAATGTCATCCATGAAGTTTTTGCATTCAATATTGTCCGTAAACTTTCCAATCTTTTTCATTGTACTCCTTTCATTAAAGATATAATGAGATTTGCTAACATGGTCATTAGAGCTATAAATTTATCTATTTTTTGTTCAATTTCATTCTTTAACTTAATTTGTTCATTCAATATCGTCCTTAAACTGGTCATTTCTCTCTAGTAGCCTAAATTTGAACATAGTGAGGGTCATCAAATATTCTTCAACAAGAACATCAATCACCCTTATTTAGGACTAGTAGTTTTGAAAACAATTTTTGACACGCTTTAATGTATTTGCATAAGCTTAATCCTAATGAAGAATAAATAGTTTTGGTTTAAATGGATCCTTTACCATTTAAGACACGCCAGGACTTGTTCAGTAAACCAATAATATTCCTTATGTGTAATACCTCACGCTTAAATGCATTTAGAAAGAACCGTGCTTTTTCCACTGTTCATTTAGCTTAGATATTCACTGTTTTTTTTTAGGGAAAATTTCAAATAAGGATCCGAAGTTGACCAATTTTCTCAAATAAGGATCCGAAATGAACTTAGTGTCAAATAAAGACCTAAAGTGGACCCATTGTCTCAAATAAGGACCCGAAGTTGACCAATTTTCTCAAATAAGGACTTGAAATAAACTTTGTGTCAGATAAAGATCTAAAGTGGACCCATTGTCTCAAATAAGGACCTCAATTCCAAATAAGAACTCCGAACTTACTTGGTTAGCCAAATATTTGCCGGCTATCAATCATGTGACATTTTCGACGACCGGAGTTTGGGCAATTTTGTCCAAAAAAAATATAGGGAAAATTAACAAATCCTAAAATGGAAAAAAAAAACCTTAGGTTTTCTACGGTCTCCCGTTCCTTGTACCCATCCTCCGCAAAGTCGAAGACCCAAATTCTCCGCCGGTTGAGGCACGAATTCAAAAACAAGAAGAAAACCAGACACTTCTTGCTCTCTTTTTTTTTTTTTTTTTTTTTTTTTTTTTTGTGGAGATCCAAATTCTCTATCGGTCGAGCAAGGTGAGGAGCAGCGAGGGAGAAGAAAGAAGAAAACGTAAACATCTAAATAGATAACCTAAACTTACTTAATATAGAATTTTCCCTTTTTTTTCCAATCACATGATTT
This sequence comes from Eucalyptus curtisii, assembly GCA_017140595.1. Classification (NCBI taxonomy): domain Eukaryota; kingdom Viridiplantae; phylum Streptophyta; class Magnoliopsida; order Myrtales; family Myrtaceae; genus Eucalyptus; species Eucalyptus curtisii. Next base: position 16,210,327 of record CM029501.1, on the reverse strand, counting down.
CTAACAAAATTGCCCCTATTTTAATTGTTGGAAAATGTTTACCGGCGAGCTAAGGTCCTCAATAGAGATTAACTTGATCACTTCAGGTCCTTATTTGACACAAAATTCACTTCGGATTCTTATTTGAAACAATGGGTCCACTTTGGGTCCTTATATGACACAAAGTTCACTTTAGGTCCTTATTTGAGAAAATAGATTCACTTCGGGTCCTTATTTGGAATTTTCCCTTTTTTTTTTATCATACTATCCAGAACCACTTCTAACACAACTTTACAAAAGTAATCCATTTTTTTGTTTATTCTTTTTATCCTTGCTAGTTCACTTTTCTTCTTCTTTCTTTCCACACTTTTAGACTCCGTTTGGTAATATTTCTCTCTCCTAATTTATGTTCTTCTGTTCTCCGAAACAAAAAAGAGAACAAAAAATCCGTTTGGTTACGTCAACTAATTTTTCTATTCCTCGGAATAGAAAAGTGGTCGGAGAATAAATTTAGAACATAAATAAGAAGCAAAAATATATAGCTTCTTGTTCTCGAGAACAATTTCTAGAAATAATCGCCTCCAACGGTTGCTGCCTCTTGCTCGCTGTCACCGTTGTTGGAAGACGACAGCCGGCGGCTAGTGGCGAGGAAGAAGAAAAGAAAAAAAGAAAAGAAAATTAAGAAAATTAAAAGAAATTCTATATTAAAAAAAATATTGATCGTATCAAACACATTCTTATTCTTTTTCCATTCCAAAAATATAAATTTTGTAGAGTTACCAAACATATTCTTTTATTCAGAAATTATTCCAAAAAATAAAAATAGAAAAAGATTATTTTTGAAAAGAATTTATTCCCTAAAACAAAAGTATTATCAAACGACCCTTAACGTCTAAGTTCACGGCTCCTGCAAATTTCTCTCTCTTTTCTCTCTTGCAGGCCATCCTCTTTTTAATTCGTCATGTAACCTGATGACGGAAGTACGCACGCAGCTTTTTATTGATTGAAATGTCACCCAGAGAGAGCAAGACAATCGAGACTACACTCGCGCAAGTCGAGCAATTCCCTCATTCGTCAGCCAAGAAGTAATAAGTTCAGACACATCCTTATTTATAACGAACAATCTCCACCTTAATCTCCTCGTTAATCCTCTCCACCTCCACATACCGCCTCAGCGTCATTACTATTTCCAAAGAATTTCTTCAAGACTCGTCCATGGCACCTCCACACTTCCTCCTCGTGACCTTTCCCGGCCAAGGCCACATAAACCCTTCCCTCCAATTCGCCAAGCGTCTCGTGCGTGTCGGCGTTCACGTGACCTTCGCCACCGCCATTCGTGCCCGCCACCGCATGGCCGAGTCGAAGTCTCCCCTCGAGGGGCTATCCTTCGCCAGCTTCTCTGATGGCTACGACGACGGTTTCAACAGTTGGGATGATATCGAGGTTTACGGGGATGAGCTCAAGCGACGAGGATCGGAGACTTTAAGTGACCTCATCGCCTCGAATCTTGAGAACGGTCGGCAATTCTTGGGTGTATTCTACACCACCCTCCTTCCTGGGTTGCCGATGTCGCTCGTTCTCATGGCATTCCTTCGACACTCGTTTGGATTCAACCGGCCACTGTTTTGAACTTCTACTATTATTACTTCCATGGCTACGGCGATCTTATTCGAAGCATGGGCGACAATGCTTCGGTGTCGATCCAATTGCCTGGTTTGCCGCCTCTCATGGCCTGCGACATACCCTCCTTTTGCAACGCTAAAAATGAGTACAACTTCAGCCTCCCACTTTTGCAGCGGCATTTCGAGATACTACTTGAGGAGGTCAAGCCAAGGATTCTGGCAAACACCTTCGATGCGCTGGAACTGGACGCCATACGGGCTATCGATAAGTTCGAGGTGATCGGGATCAGGCCACTGATCCCGTCCGCGTTTTTGGACGGGCAAGATCCATCCGACACTTCCTTTGGAGGTGATCTCTTCAAGAGCTCGAGCGGCTACATGGAGTGGCTGGACACGAACAAAAAGACATCGGTGATCTACCTATCGTTTGGGAGCATCACCATGTTATCGAAGCTGCAGAAGGAGGAAATGGCGCAGGCGCTCGTAGAGGCCAGCCGGCCGTTCTTGTGGATCATCCCAGAAAGTGGAAAAGAAGAGAGAGACGAGAATAGATTGAGCTGCAAAGAAGAACTGCAAAAGCTAGGGATGATAGTGCCGTGGTGCTCGCAAGTGGAGGTTCTAGCTCACCCTTCGGTGGGATGCTTCGTCTCCCACTGCGGGTGGAACTCCACGTTGGAGAGCTTGGTCTGCATGGTCCCCGTGGTGGCGTTCCCGCAGTGGAGCGATCAGCAGACGAATGCAAAGCTCGTCACGGACGTGTGGAGGACTGGGGTGAAGTTGACGCCCAACAAGCTGGGCCTGGTGGAGAGCGGCGAGTTGAGGAGGTGCTTGGAGCTGGTGGTGGGAGATGGAGAGGAAGGGGAGGAAATGAGAAGGAATGCCCGGAAATTTAGCGATCTGGCGAGGGAGGCTGTGAAGGAAGGTGGGTCTTCGGACAAGAACCTCCGGGCCTTCGTGGACGAGGTGAGAGAAGCGCCTGAGCTCGAATGAATTGTCTGCGGTGTCGCTGTCAGCAGCTTACGTGGTGCTTTCTTCTCGTCTTTTTTAGGGACTCTTAGCGAATACTTATGTGCGGCTTTTATGTAATCCTTCATGTGGGCATGGAGTCGTAGCTTATTGTTTAGGACAAATTTTTGTTCTTTCTAGGCGTCATTTTTTCTATATTTCTTTTCCATTCCTCCTATTTCAGGCCGTCATATATGACGCTTCCGTTGCTAAATAATCCATATTGGTAGCAACGAGATATGAAATGCTCAATCGTCGTATCTTCTCCCATCTCAAACTTCGATGGTTAACAAGAGGTCCGTCGGGGTTTATGACATATGTTAAAGTATTCATGCCTCCCTCACGCGCTTGCTGGGAGGGCGCGAGCCGGTCGAATCACCACGGTTGCCGGCGAGGGTGACAAGATCGTCATTATAAGCAAAATGGCCATTTTTTTTTTAATTCTTTTAAATGGTTCTTCTGTGATTTTGCAGCATAATGGCCATTTTTTTCAATTTATTTTGGAAATTTTGTATGCCAGTTGCCCAAATGAGTCCAACCAGCATAATATAAAATTGGGCTTTGCTAGCATAATAGTCTTTTGAATACTATGAGAATAATAGTCTATTGTGAGTGACAAATTCTTGAAGAAATAGGTTCCACAACAATTTATAATCATTTGTAATTTGATTTTTTGTGGTCCAGAATAGATTATTATTCTCACGATACATTAAAAAATATCATGCAATCATTTCTCTATAAAATTTGTGGCTATAAAAGCACCATTACAAATTCGGTGTAACAATACCGTTAGCCTAGCTAGACCCTTGGAAAGACGAGTCTCCACTTATCTTGACAATATACAGTTATGTATCCTTAACAAATTACGAATTCACTTAAATATTCATTAAAAAAACAATATCGAGATACCTAATAACTGGTTTTTGTAGAAACTCTTTGAGATGGACTATTAATTATTTTCTGCCGGTCATTCAGTTTGTGTATCTCTATTACTCTAAACCATGGTCATATGTAGTAAAAAAAATAATTTTCTAAATAGATCGACCCTTTTCTTGGTTCAGCCATGAGATTTAATCTTAAATATTCTCTTCTACTATTAAAAATGTGGATTGCTTATTAGATACCTAGTACTCTTCATAAATTATTGATATGACCCAATGCGTCCACATATATATCGTGTATTTAGATGGTTGAAATGGAAAAATCATGACATCTACCTCAAGAAACTCTGATCGAATTGATTCTCAAGGCATTGGAAAGCTCACAACCATATTTACATGATCTCATTAAGTGATTTGCAGAAATTGTGTATTTCAAACCTCATATGGATCGGACAATCACAATTAAAAATCGCTATATTCAGTGATCTTACCACCCAATTTGATCAAATTGGGTGTTGAGGAAAGCTTTGTTCTGTTGACAAGGGTGACTCGTAATCAAAACGTGGTCAAAAATTAAGTGTGTGCAATCGTCCTCGTTGACACAAATAAATTTAAATATTTTTTTATAATATTATTCTTCATTTGCCAATTTTAGACTCGTTACTTCAAAAATGAGTCTGCTTGATGATTAAAATGAATGGTTAAGATTAACACTATCGTGATCATTGATCATGTGAATATTCTATATAACTTCTTTTCAAGAGCAAGGGAGAGATAGAGAAAAAGCAGAGAGCTCGTTTCCATTTAAAATAATGTGAATGTTTCACCGAAATTTTTTCTCATAACAAAATATCTTTCGCTGAGTGTCGTTTTTAGGATTATTTAATTTAAAGAAACTAGAGTTTTGTACGAATTCTAGATAGGAAATATCATAGATAAAGGAACCAATGGCTTTGATTTTAACAGGATTGTAATAACGCAAAATGTGCCGAAATTTAGTAGACGTCGGAGAGCTTGGTCTTTGGGTTGCCGGTATTGACATTTCCGCAGTAGAGTGATCAGCTGACAAATGCGAAGCTTGCGCAGACGTATGGTGGACTGAAGTGAAGGTGACACCAAAGAGCAAGGCAGCCTGGTGGAAGGCGGCGAGATAAGGAGGTGCTTGGAGTCGGTGATGAGAGATGGAGAGGAGGGAGATGATGGGAGAAGCAATGCCCATAAATTAAGAGATTTGGCAAGGGAGACTGTGAAGGAAGTGAATTCTTCGGACATGAACCTCAGGGCTTTCGTGGACAAGGTCAGAGAGGCTTGTCTGTGAATTATCTATGGTGTCAGCAGCTAAATCCAGTGCTTGCTCGTTGTTTTCTTCGAAATTTATAGAGAATACTTATGTCATATATCTTTAATATAACCTTCATTTGGGCATTACGTTGAAGCTCGTTGTTTTGGACAATTTTTTGCTTAATAGGTTTCGCGATCTTTTTCCCTATTTTGTTTGGTGGACTGGAGAGTTGGTGAGAATCTCATCATGTTAAAAATGTCCGACCATACTCTCTCTATTTCAGTTAATCATATCCAACGCTTCGGTTGCTTAGTCTTGAATCTTGATGGTGGGACATATGTTGCGGAAAAACGCCAATTAAAGTTGCACCAATCTAACAAGTAGCAAAGGATGAAAGAAAATCGAAATCACACAAGACATAAGAATTATGTGGAAAATTTAAAACGGGAAAAATCACAGGGAGAGAGAGAGGTTTCACTATCTTCGACAAAGAGCACGGAAGTATAATCCAAAAAAGCTTTTAAACTACTTGATGAGCCACAAGATCCAAATATCTAACAAGAAGATAAGAAAAAACAAAATAGGAAATAATATAGAGGTTAGAGTTGGAGAGGTGTTATTACATGCATTCCTTTTACAGTCTCCCTTAAAAAATTTCTAAAATAAAGGAGCATGGTCTAAAATACTCTTATATTTTAATTTGAAAGTCAAAAATCAACAAATCTTAATCGTAACTTCAAATCTCCAAACGTGCATTGCACCAAACACCACAAAACCTCACTCCTTCACCATGAAAAGTGACCACACAAGACCACCCCCCAAAACAGTGAAATCGATGATGCACACCCCTAAGCCTACATGAGCGTACTTAATGTAGAAAACAAGGGATGAACTGCCACCAACTCCACCTAAGCAACTCAAATAGTGAAAACGCCAATCAACTCAACCTAAGTAACTCAAATGACGAAAATGCCAATCAAGTCCAAGTAATGTTTGAACTTGATCAAAGAATTGATTTGGCCAACATATCTACCATATTATCCACGGTAGATACATTTTTCATCGTAACCGTACCCTTAGCAACCTCATCACGTATAAAGTGATACCATATGTCAATACATCGTGTTCTTGATCAATTGGATTACACTTTGGTTATCGCAAAAGATAACAAAGGCTCTCTCCTGCTTCCCACCAAGTTTTGTAACTGTTAACACCTGATTTTTAGTCGCCACATCATTAAAAGATAAATAAATCGAGATTTGAGTTTCTAATTGTGATAGAGTCCAATTTCTCGACCAAAAAGTGTCATTTTTCATTTCTTTCTTTTGTATTGTGGTTTTTAAGCAATTTCTAATTCATTTTTAAGAAAAAACCTGAAATCAAACGGTTGACTTTCGAGTTTGACCAAAAAGTCAACCTCGAGTCAAAATTTGGTTTTTTTAATCCAAAAAGATGCCATTTAGCCTTAATTTCACATTTGTCAAATTAATTTATCAAAAATTCAAAAAATTGACCAAAAAATCAACATTTAAAAAAAAAAATCAACTAAATGGTTGACTTTTTGGTCAAACCTTTGACCAAAAAAATTGGAAAAATAAAAAATACACAAAAAATTTCTTTTAATATCAATTTGATTAGGAAATTTCACAAAATTCGATTAAGAACATTGTTTTTTGGATTTTTCTATTTTAAGTTTTAAATTGACCAAAAATAAAATTGTTTTTATTTTAGTCATAATTAAGCATAGTTCCGTCATGGACATTTAGTTTAGGGACTATTTTAAATTCACTTATGTATTTAATTTTGCAAATTGCCAAGTCAAAATGTGAATTGCCATTTAGGGGACCAAAATCGATCATTCATAATTTGTGAACGGACGATTGTTTTTCACTCATTTTCTTAAGATAAGTCCAAATTCGAAATCAATTTTGAGAAATTCACACCATAACTTATCAATTTGAATGATTTTATCCTCTAGAGCATAAGAAAGTCAAGCAATGAAGCTTCAATTGTCAAAATTCGAATTAACCCGTTCATGGTTATGGTTTAATTTCATAAATCTAGATCCAATTTGGATATTGAGCCTAGATCCATTTTTGACATAAGCTCGAGCGCTTTAATTCAAGGTCAATTCAGACACAATAAATGATCTTACACATGGATAGTTCATTTAGGAGGACAATTGTGACATTGATTGAATTAAAGTTTAGTTAATTTACAATTTTGCTCACTGAATTGTAAATTTGACCATTTTAACCCTTTTGGTCCGATTTAAAGCATCCATGATTTTGACCCATTGTCTTTTACGATAATTATTCAATTAGGTCAATAAAAGACCCCTAGAACACATTCATAAGGTTTGATTACCTTCATTAAATCTTAATTGGCCAATTTCTTCTTAAATAGTATAAATTTCATTTTTAATTTTGGTTCCTTAGGGATCAAATTGCATAAATTTTGAACTCACATGGGTAATAAATTAGTAAAATGGCCAGAATCGGACCAAACCAGTCGAGAACTGGTTCCAAACCGACCAAACTAGATTGAACCGATCGACCAATCTAATCGGCTACCAACACGGATGGCTGTTTAGTCCCTTGTCAGCCAATTCCTAATCTCCAGCAATTGGTTCCGGGATCCTTTTGAAGTTAATTTCACTTCTGCACCTTCAATTTCTCGAAATTTTACAGAATGATCACCGAATTTCATCAAATTGCAAATTAACCCATAATTGAACATTTCGACGCAATTCTCGATTTTGGCTTGGGTTTTTGCAAATCAAATCCATTGGATAGATTACCCGACACCTCAAGATCATAACCCAATCTTCAAAATCAAATTTTAATCGTTGGATCAAAATTTCGATTGTTAGATTGAACCGACGGACGAAATTACATAACTTGGAATAGTATATAAGTCCAATTTTCCCTCCATTTTGGAGGGGTTCATTTGCACGAAATTCATCTTCTCTGTCCAGATCTCTCTCTTTCTCTCTCCTCTCTTTGTTTTGGCACCAAAGACTTGTTCCTCTCCCTCTCTTTTGGTCCGATCGGTTTCCTCTTTCGACGATCGGATCGCTGTCGGTTCAACCCCCTCCGGTGACAATCCATCTTCATTGGCGATCATCTCTCCTTGCCGGACCTTCCTCAGGTGACCGTGAATCGTTTCTACACTAATCAAAGTTGTTCAGATCGAGAAAATCCCAAGCCATCGCTGAATTGGTCCATTCTTGGACCGGTTGTGTTTTTTTGAGAATTCGGTAGTCGGCGGTAACGTCACAGCCATTGGATTTAAGTCGATCTAGTCTTGAGAAATCATTGACCAAGGTGTGGTCGAGATCAAGGAAGTCAAACGTTGGAGCAACCTTGGCGACCTTGTTTCTCCTCGACGCTTGAGGAACCGATCCAAGTTTGGACCATTTTTTTCGTGATCCAAGCCGGCGATCCGACCAGTTCAAAGTTGATCTTCGCTATTCAGATCTAATGTGTAGAGGTTTGATCGAAGTTTTGGTGAAAATTTCAATCAACTACGATCAAAATCAACAAAAACACATAAAAGGTAATGATCTCGGTCTCGAACCTCGTGAAGCGAGGTTGGATTAACCGGTCGAGGCTAGGGTTCAATTTTGGGATAATATACTATGTTAGATGTTGGATTAAAGGATTTGGATGATGATTTGTCGTAATTGATTGTTCCTAAATGATGAATTTGAATGTTTGACTTGATTTGGCCTTAAACTTGCATTTTCGTATCCTTGAACTGACTTACTGTTTTGGCTAAAACGAGATTCAAAATGATCTTATTTGAGTTTGAGTCCTTCTAGACTTTGATAATACACGTCATAAGCTTCGAATCGATAGACCACACAACCCAATCAAGTGTCGTTTGGCCTTCGAAAAACACCTCCAAAGATGAGCGATTCCGTAGTAATTTAGGTTAGTTTTTAATTATGTTCCTATTTCGCCTTCTATATTTTCTATTTTTGCATAATTTTCTATATTGATTTCTGGAGGAACTCTTCTTCATGAAAGTTGTTTTTTATTGTCTTGAAAATTTATATATTTTTATATATTTTTTTTTCAGAATTTTTAAACATGATTAGTTAGGTCAAAACCATTCAGATATGAGCTTAGGTTGGTCCGCCCTATGTTGATTTCTGATTTTGTCATATTTGTACTAATCTTTGTGTTGATTTCTAGAGGAAATTTCCTTCATGAAAGTTTCTTGTAATTGTGTGGAGAATGTCTTGTAATTTTTTTTTTTTAATTTTTGGACGTGTTTAACTTGGTCAAAATCACCTAGATCTAAACATAGGACAGTCTGCGCTGCACTATTCCAAATTGTTATTTAATGAAATTGAGTCCATAAATAAGTTTATGTGGTCTCAAATTCTTCATGAAAGATGAAATAAATGCTGTATATGTTCAATTGATGCATAATTTACAAAGTGTTGATGTTGTCTAGTATGTCAATTGCATGAGTTAATATGAAAATGTGCTGCGGTAACATATAACTTAGATATCCATGTCTGTTTTGCCATTTTTTCCATGACTCATGCGATTTCATCTAGGACTTGGACTTTTAACAAAAAATATTCCTCATCACATGTTTTATATGTAAGATTTTTTGTTAGATTTTTGCAAGTCTTTAGATAATCAAAATTGTGCTCGCTTTGTGATGTTGAGATTAGAACAAAATTTTGCCATATATGCACATTGCCATGCTTATTTAGGTTTTTGGGAGACCAAATCATGTGATAATGCCTTTTTGAGTGTCATTTTACATGTTAAATTTGTGCCACAAAAGCGTATGTTCACCTAGAAACCCTCAAGCATTTTGTCATGAATCTTGAGTCATCTCGTATTGTTATAGAATTGTATTGACATATTTTCATGCCGACTTAGGATTAGATGATCACCCCAATTGTTTGTCGCATCCAATTCTAAGTCGCATGCGATTTTTGTTATGCCATTTGTGCATTACTTGAAAGATTTTGAGATTTATTAATGCATGTTTGTGTTCTGATTTTTAGTTATTGATATGCGCACTGTTAGAGATCTCGATCTTAGAGCATCAAATCGACCTAGTTTGGACTCAAGCCATTCTAGGAAGTTGTAAGACACACTTAGAGGTTTCCAACGCCACTAATTTAATATTTTTTTTCAAAACTAGATAAGAATTTGGACGTGAGATCAAATTCGGACTCTTGTTCTAACCCCTGTTTGGATAGACTTTTGACATTTTTTTTCTATTTTTTATATAAAGTTTTTGCACTTGGCCTCTTAATTAAACTTTTTTGTTAACATGCTAGCTATGTTGTGTGAAAATATGGTGATTTTTTGACCTATTTTGATAGGACAAATTTTTGTAAAAATGACTAAATATCCTACTATTTTGACAATTTTCTGACATGATGTTGCTTGTTGTCTGATTTTTGTAAAATCATGTATTGCTTGTTTAGGAAACTTTCTTCATAAAAGTTGTTTGTTATTCTATCACGCATATTAGGAAATTTTTTCATCTCTAAATTGTCATTAGGCATTGCCAAATTTTGCCGTCTTTACATGCTTGTTCTAAAATTTCTTGACATGAGCTGGATTGTGATCGATTAGATAAAATTTTTAGATTATTTTGTGCATGAACTTAGGTCATTCCATCTTCATCTTCATGAAAGTTGCTTTTAAACACCTCGATATTCATTGCTGAATGATTTTCAACAAGTTTTCCTTTCAAATCAAATTTAAAAATGCTTTGATATATGTGATGTTTCTTAAAACCATTTACTAAGAAATTCATTTCCGAGGATTGATTCAGTATAAGGAAAAGTCATGGTTTGGACCATATTCAAAATGCCTACGATGCTTGTGAGTGCATTTATGTGAGCCCTCGGTTACCTTTGGAATTAAATGTGTTTCATAGCCTAGATATCCCTTAATTCGAAATATTTTCAAATTTTTTCTTAAATCCTAATTTGACATGTGAAAGTCACGGCTTGAATTGTATTCAAAACGCCTACGATGCTTGTAGTGCATTTATGTGAGCCCCAGGCTAGCCTTGACAATTGAATATCTTTCATAGCCAAGACATCACTTTGTCTAAAAAATTTTCGTGGATGATTTCGAAGAATGTTTTTGAAACATCACATGTACCATCCATGCATACGATCACATCATTCATTTAGAAGTATCTATGTTTGTGATGGACGCATGCCCTTGATAAAAAGTGACCCGTCGACGGTTCACTTTCTTGCTTGATTGATTGAGAAACAAGGTCTACAAAACCTGCATGCATGTTTAATTCCTGCAAAGTATGCGACTTTTAGATGTATAATATGGTCGATGCATGATATCGGGGGAAAACCCTGAGATTACAAAGATCGCTTGATTAGGAGACTTATAAGTGTTATTGGCCACACGATAATACAATTGATCAATAATGGCTGTAAGTCATAAAATGAATCGGGTAGGTGTTTTAGAGGGACTTGCGCATGAATTACAAAAGTCGACCCCGAGGATTAAATCTTCTTTTTGCATTGAATTTCTTTCGAAAGATTGATTTTAGTACGATATTGTGCTTTTGATTGTTTTGACATGAATGCCTATTTCTTTTCATTGTATGTACCTAGCTATATATTTCCTAAACTAGATCTAGATTAGGACCCTGAAGATGGAGATGACATGAAGATGGTGAAGGTCGATGTCCATTCCGACTATTATTATGTACCATTCATCCCCGACATATGTCTCGAATTCTCATCGTCTATATAAAAGCCGATGAGTTGCGGGTTCTATTTTTCTCTTATCATTTTCAGTTGTATTTTCCTTTTTTTATTTTCTAGGATTGCATGGTAGATTTACTGCTTTTCTTGATTGTTTACTTTATGTCTCACAATTTTCAATTCAATTGGGTGTTTCCTCTTCATTTTCTTTAGAAATAGATTAGCATGAAAATGACCAACCACGTATGATCGCTTAGTTTAGGATTAACGATCCCGAAAATGTACGAAGAAATGCATGGATATGTTAGGTAAACACAATATATTATTTAGATACCGAAAGTGCGCTAATAGAAATATTGGCATAACCCAAGTTCCCAGACTTAGATATCTAGTTGTGTAGAAATCAAGGGAACACTCTCGACTCTCGATTGTGTTTCTAGCCAACTCTAAAAAACGAGACTAGTGGCGACTCCAATCTTATTTTTAGGTTGTCCTCAACAACTAGATCGTATAAATGAACCCGTCGTGTGGGGTATGGGTCCCGATAGGACTCACCATGATTTAGCATACTTCTCATATGGAAAATATCTACTAAATGAAGTGATGCCATCTTTAGCAAGAAGTACCAGAGGGAGGGCTATTACGCCCTAGATCCTCGAGCGCGCGTACATCCCTCGGTGGTCGATGAAATTTGCGACGTCCCAGGACACGTCGCCGACCCTTTCATTTTATTGCACATGAGAAAGCGAATAAACAACCCCTGACAGTAAATAGCATGGGATAGAAAAGCAGGATAACAAATTCACAACCAAAACATGCCTTTATAAACAACCAACTAGTTTATATACAATACTAGTCTATCTACCAAAAAGATCAATCCTCAAAACGAAATTGTCCTACGGCCCCCTAGTCGGGCACGTTCACCGATCCTTCGGACTCCACAGGCTCCAGGGGCGCTGGGGTCACCACAGCATCATCAGAATGGTCAGCTGTACCTTCGCCAAAAGTGGTGTCTACTACCGTAGTTGGGACCTCAAAACTCTAGAGGGGACCAACTCTGTATCCATTGAGCCCGCGGCGAAACCACGCCCAAAATCGATGAGGTACCCTCTCAGGTAAGTCCTCATCGACCTAGACGGTGGTCACTACGAGTTCGTAGACCCAGACCCCGTGGCCTCCAAGAATAGGGAAATTAGTAACTAGCACAGTAACCCTTTGAAATCGGGTTTAAATTCGTGGTTAATTACAACCGGGCGCGATTTTAGCGTGACCTTAACTACCGGGTAGCTTTTAGGAATTTTTAATGCAATTGACCTGTGGTCGATTATTTTCGAGCCACATCGTACATCTTCGACACATTGGCGACTCTCGGTTGTCGTGAAAATCTAGAGGTTTCAAAAACGGGCACAGGGTACAAAAATGACAGAACAATTGGTCTAGTGCTGTTCGACAAAAATTTTGCAATCGGGTGGAATCACCCACACACTAATCACATACCTCTGTCGAATCAACCTATCTCCAGTCTTTGATCGATTTTGACAGTGCCGTAATGACCCTTGTAGATTAGCATGGTCGAGCAGTCGATTTCTGGTCGAATTCTCAAGTCCATGCGTTAAAATCCCTTAACGGCTTCACCAGATAGACTAGTTATCTCGTGAGTGATCAACTCAGAGAATAGAACTATATGTGCATCGATGAAAAGTCCGACTCATTAATTGAAAACAAAATTGGAAAATCAGGATGTCACAAGGGTTACCAAGGTAAAGATACCCTTAAATCCGATATTCACACCTGACTTCCTCTTTCGAGGTGTGTCACCCATGTGGGTACGAGTTGCGACACCCTGCTGTGACACGGGGTACAAGTTTGGGAGAACTTGCGACCTTGTAAGGGGAACTCACAAGAAATTTGTTTGGGAGATAAGGTGATGACATCCCTATGGTTGAGAATCGTGAGGGAACTTTCATGGTCAAGTACCCATAAATCCGACCTTTTCCAATTTTCCTCTTCTCGTGAGAGGGATCGAGGAAGGCGAGATCGGGTCGCGACAAGCTTGGCGACTCCACTGGGAACTGGTTACTAGATTAAGAGGACTTGAAGCCGTTTAAAAATGGTTGTTGTAACTAACGTGTCTTGTATAGGAATGCCTGCATGTCAAAGTTGCGTAAAAAATCATGTTAGTCACTAATCTCATGTTAAATGGTCTTGTAGGTTGGAGTTATAAGGGGAGACGTGTTTGTAAACCTTTTGTTTTGCAGGTGGTGTAAGGATGTATGAATGTATGAGGGTTTATATTGAAGTGCCAAATGTTTAAGTTTAAATGTGTGTTTACAAGCTTTAGCATGACACTGCCCACACAACCGCGGTCTAAAACCACGATCGCATAATTTAGAACCTTAGGAGGAGCAATGACCGATGATAGTAGCGGTAGGTAAACTATTTTTATCCTTTGGGATGGGGACCTTGAGCCTTTAGTATCATTACCTTAGGTGTCGAAACTTCACAGTTTCATGTGACATGTGATTTGTGTTTGCCATGTATTCGGTGGGTCAGATATCGTTCCTTTCTTATCATTCTTATCTTCTTACTTTTCGCATTTCAATTATGCGCTCTATATTTCAACGGCGATCCATTTTAATCACGAATGTCCCTTTACGTTTAGGCTTAGATGGTTAAACCTGAATTGGACGTCATCCCGGTGCCGAAGAATCTTAAGATTCCATGGGAGAAGCTTGACCCAAGACATCAAGATTACGTGAAAAACACATAGGCTTCCTCCCAACTTTGTTAAAAGTTGAATCACGTATCACAATGGTGAAGGCATTGGCTTATTTTTCGAATCCCATGACTTCCATCTTCATGTTTAATCAATATGAATTGACCCATACAATTGAGGAGTTCCCGAAAGCCATCAAGTTAGGCAAAGCTTCTTTTGGTTTCGTTAGTCCTCCTATTGGTCAAGATCCAATATCTCTAATAAATCAATTCTTCAATATCCCTACCCACAAAATTAGGGCTATTCTTAAAGGAAATTCGAATTCTATGCCTTATATCATCCTTGAACAACACTTCCTTAGCCTAGAGCCTAAATCTGCGAACCAAATTCCTTGTGTTTTCCTTCTCATATTCTTCAGATTTGAGGTGTTTCCGCATACCCGAAAGACAACGGATCCTTTCGTCACCCACATTGTCAATCAAGTATGCACCTTTAATTGTTTTACACGCACGATCCTTGTCGAGACGTTTGTATCTCTTGATCGATTCAAGACAAATGGTCGAGGAACTCTTAGAGCCCCATTAGGATTTCTCCAAATTTGGCTCTTTTCGCATATCAAAGAATTCACCCCTCACATGAAGATTGTCGATGTCATGAAATATCATCATCCTATTCTTAGATTTTGCCAAAGAAATGAATTCTTTCCATCATGGTCTTTTTTATGGTTTTATTTTCTCAGAAACCTCACCCCTAGCTTAATCCAATGGCATGTTCGGTGGCTTGGAAGTCCTGTGGTACGCCTTGTTAATGGAGTTGATGACCCACTCCCCCTCGTGGGATTGATGGGTTTAACGTTGTATTACTCTTCAAGGGTGCTTCGCCAATATCGCGCACTTCAAACGATCTGTCAATCCTCAAGTTAGGGTTATATCGTATTGATTATCATGATGAGGTCATCGAGTTATTAGTGACTTGGAAGGAATGTGCATGACATAATTGTCATTATTTGTGACATGAGAGGCGTGTGGATTTTTTGGAAGTCATTATTTGAGACTCGAAGGTCATGGTAATATTTTAGAAGCTAATATTTGACACGTGGAAATTTTATAGGCTATTAAATGCATTATATGAGGCATGTGTGAATTTTTATGCCATTATTTGGGACTCAAGAAGCATGTGTACTTTGTTGAAGTTATTAATTGGCATGTCTAGCATTTTTATGAGTATAGTTCGTTGATAGGGTAGATATTTAGGTAGCTGAAGACTTTTTTCATATTCACAATTAAGGCAAAGTAAGGGTTTTGCTATGATCTGTCATCGGCAAGTGGGCATCGAGTTCGTATGTGACATCCTTGATTCAGACCCCTATCTAGACCACAACGAATGAACTAAGGATCGATACATTAGTAATGAGGATAGGCAATAAGTTGATCCCAATGATTGATCACGAACCAACTAGCTGATTAGGGGCAAGGCAACTCAAAATCAGGGTTGTAATGGATCGAAGTGGTTGACCATGAACAGGACCGTTAGACCATAAGGATTGTTGTGGACGATCATGTGCTATCACAAGTCAATCAATGGATGGCTATAGATTGATTCAACTTGAGTATATATTGGTCATGGGTGACTATGCATGATCAATGTACCATTCGTGAACGACTCTAATTCGATTTCGAACGATTGTAAATTTAGGGTAAGTCGATCTATCTATTCAATTACATGATAATCGAGAATCATTCATGGACCGATCAAGCTCAAATAAAAGTCATGCATAAAACCCTGAACATGTGTCGAACTCAGTTTGAGTCTAACCGCGCGAACTCCGCCAATGTCACCCAAATTTGCATAGGTTGTGTTAAAGCCATTTCCATTTGGAACTTAGCCAAAAACCCAGTCCGATTACAGATATCGATTGTAAATATTGTCAAGACATTCTTGTCCAATTGAAATGATATTAATGAGTCCATTAGTGTATTAATTGGAGAAATGTTTTAATTTTAGGATATAGACTTTAGTAGCCCTAGGGATGAGATCAATTTCACTTCTTGAGATTAAATTGAGGGAGACCAAAATCAAGTGGCCCTTATAGAAGGGTATAGGCGCCACTTTGGAGAGAACAAGAAGGAAGAAAAAGCTTAGTTCTGGCAACTAGATTAGTTCTCTTGCAACTAGAAGCATTAATTGGCTTTGGAAACTTGATGGGCAAGCTTGAGCAAATGAATGGTTGAGATTTCTTCTTGTTCTTGAAGCCAAGAAGGCATTATAGGCTGAGGATGCAATTAATACAAGACAAACCTCCCATTTCTCTCTCCTATATTATTTCCTCTTAGTTTTACCTCGTTTCTCTCTCTCCCTCTCTCTTTTCCCACTTGGCCAATGACCCCCCTCTCCTCTCTCCTTCTCACTCACCCCTCTCCCTCTCTTTCTCTCCCTCTCTCTCGACCAGCTCGCCGTGCCGTCTCACTGCCGCTATTGCCTCAACACCACTACAACCACCGCATCGTTGCCGTCCTCATGTTGTCTCACCGCTCGTCGTCACCCACTGTCCCAAGCCACCGCCCTCATGTCGCCATTCGCCCGCCATTCGTGTAACCTATGTCTTGGTTTTTTGTAAGTTGATTTCCTAAGCATCGACTAAGCTGTTGTGTTACATAACTCGGATTTAGGTTCGATTTTGTGTTGTTAGAGCTATCCTAGATAAAGTAACCTCATGTGATTAATTATTTGAGGAGCGAGAGCCATGGTAATATCCATGAGGTCGTTGTATGACACATGTGAATTTTTTATGCTATTAATTATAACTTGTGAAGCACGTGTAAATTTTTAATGTCATTAATTGGCACGTGTAGGATTGTTATGAGTATGTGACGTTCCGTAGGTTGCTAATAGAAAGAGTAGTCTAAGTCGCTGAGAATCCCCTTTCATGTGCATAGTTAATGCAAAGTACAAGCTTTGCTATTAATTTTCCATCAACATCTTGGGATCAAGTATTCATAATATTTTGATGTGAGGCATCCACCTATATGAGGTTTAAGTTATTTACTTATTGAGTTTTCAACTTATTTGTTGTTGTTTGACTTTTTTCAAGTCAATAGGTATGAGTGTCTTGCCTTTTCATTTTGGTCTTCCTATATATAATGGAGGTTATGGTGCTTGACGTAGAGGATGCTACCATCGACATCCTTTTCTAGTGCCACACCATGACAGTGTGGGTAGATGAAGGTATGGGGTACTTGATTCCCCATCTCCACGTGACTTGGTTCGCTCGGGTTGACAAGGACTTCTACGATCCTCTTTGTGGGATAGATGATGTCACGCCTCGATCCTCGAGCGCATGCCCATCCTTCAGTAGTCGATAAAATTTTGTGACTTCCCAGGATGAGTCGCTGACCATTTCATTTTATTGCACATACGGAAGCGAATAACAAATCCCCTGACAGTAACCATCTCGGGATAGAAAATAAGGACAACAGACTTTTAAACAAAACATGCTTTTAAATACACACCTACTCAAATACAAAAGTCTACCAACACAAGACTTTAAAAGACCGACTCTCAAAAGGAACTACTCTATCTGATCTACACTTCAGATCACCTCCGCTCGACTCCAGGTCTTCCACCCTACGGTCCTAAAAAAAATGAAGCCCACGAGAGGGTGAGATATAAATCTCAGCGAGTTCACGCTTTAAACCCCGATTAGGAGGGTAATACGCCTATGGCATCCTAACCACACAATCATACAATCACAGAGACTAACCTTGTCTCAGATCCTCCCTGCAGGTCAGCACAGTTCATATCACAATCATGTGTATATATCAAATTCACACCCCACTTGGAACGTCCAAACCAATCATTACTCATATGAGCAAGAATCACATTTTAATCATTGATCACACGAGTAAGAACTACCTATATACATCAAAACAAGAATTAAAGACACACGTTGATCCATCAATTCAACTCAACACGCATTCCAATTAATTGATTATTACTACCCACACGAGCAGTTTTACCCCACACGCCGGGAAAGAACAATGACTACCGACACACGCCATGGAAGAATAATAACTACCAACACACGTGGGGGTTAGGTAATATCCACCGACACACGTCAAGTTTAGGTAATATCTACCGACACATGCCGAGATTAGGTAATATCCATTGACACACGCCGCGGTTAGGTAATAACGACCGACACATGCTAGGTTTAGGTAATATTAACTTTTAACGTCCACCGACACAAGCCGGGGATGGGTTCTTTAACTTTCACACGATCATCAAGTATAAGCTCTAGGCATATCACAAACTAATCTTATATCATCGATTGTGTAATTTCCAACAATCAAAGCGTCAAGAACCATCACAAAATCATAACCAGCCCTAACCGACATAATAGGCCCACTCGCATGTCTCCAAGTTTAAATCCAGAAACCAAATCAAATGAGTTCGGAAAATTCCCAAATTTAAATATGTTGTAAAAGACACATAAGCGAACATTTTTCATGAGACACCTTAACCAGATCCTTTTAGATTCGGCCCAGTAAATCGTTCAATCTAGTACAAAAACTCTGTCCGTTTTCCAAAAAGTCTGTTTTCCGAAATCAGTTTAGTTCGAGATACAAAACATGTCGTTTGATATGAAATTTGAGTATGTTAAACTAGAATATGTGACAAACAACTTTTGTGAAAAACCATTATGAAATTCGAACCTAAGAGTTGATAAAAATCCCTAGAATCCGAAAAGGTCACCAATTCCAGCGAAAACTGAGGTTCTATTTGTAAATGACGGAGCTGATATCTCATTCTTTTAAATCTCTAAAACTCTTGAGAAAAATATATGTTGTAGCTGAGGATGTCTAAAGCATTTCTCAAGAAAACAGAAACCTCAAATTCATAACCCATTTTGATCTACAAAAATGGCAAACGACGAGGGTCCAGAAACCCGAACTGAAGGAGTTCCACTAGATTCGACTAATCCATCATCAACGGTGCTAATCTCACTAATTAGATTAACATTAATCCATTCTAAGGCTAATATAACCATTCTAGCTTATCACTAATTCATACCTAAGATAATCCAAACAACCCTTAAGCATAATTAACCTACAAAGTAAGGTTTAGTGAGTAAACTCACTTGATTAAGGATCCGCTCGGATGAAAACGATAAAGACACGGCGGGGAATGAGAAACTCCAAAACAGGCCTACAAACCGAGGTTCGGAAGGCACCAAAGCGGGAATAAACAGCAGTTACGATACCCACAAACTCCAGTTCTGACCTAGGTCGAGAAAAGGAGAACTGGTGGCTGGTTGAGTTGGAAACAAAGAGAAAAGGGCTGCAGCGGTGCTCGGTGGAGCTTGGCAGGGCTTCACAGTGGCGGAGGGAGCTCCAGTGATAGCGAGACGAGCTCAACGACCTGCTGGGCGCACGAATGGGCAAGAATGAAGCAGCTGGGACGCGGCTTGCACGGAGGACTTGTGGGGCGCGATAGGCGAGCGGTGGCTCCGGCAGTGCACGGCGACGGTCCGACTGGGCTGCTGGTTATGTTCTTTGAGATTGGTTAAGCTGAGAACGTGAGGAAGAAGAGGTGTGATCGACGGTGGGGTGGGGGAGAGAGGATGGAGCGAGGAAGGGGACCACCTTGACATTATCCTCATCTCTTTGTCCCCCTCCTTTGGTCCCCACCACTAGCTGGCCTCCCTCAACAATTTTCCAGACCAAAAGACCCCTTCTAGAAGGCTTGAGGTGGTCCAAAAGTCATGGCCATGGGGGCACATGAATTTTGGTGGAGGTTGGTTCAATTTGGACTTGAATGGCTCTTGAATCAACCCAATCTGGCCTCTATAAATTCAATATCAAGTTTTCGATCAAATTGGT
Organism: Eucalyptus curtisii; assembly: GCA_017140595.1. Classification (NCBI taxonomy): domain Eukaryota; kingdom Viridiplantae; phylum Streptophyta; class Magnoliopsida; order Myrtales; family Myrtaceae; genus Eucalyptus; species Eucalyptus curtisii. The sequence continues at coordinate 16,190,245 of CM029501.1, read as the reverse complement.
ATTTTTCCTCACCAATTGAATCCACTTGCATCTCAATTTCATGATAAAAAACGGTCCTCTAAATTTTTTGGACAAAAACGACCTTATCGAGACTTTTTGGGAAAAAGTCTCGGTTTGCAGAAAAATTTTCGGAAGGCGAGTTGACGTTTCTAAAATGATTTGTGACATGAAAAAACTTTCAATTTCTGAAATTGGATTCAAATTCGTGGTTAATTTCAATCCGACGCAATTTTAGCATGACCTAGGCTACCGTGTAGCTTTTAGAAATTTTTAGTGCAAATGACCTGTGGTCGATTTCCTTCGCGTTACAATATACCACTTCGACACATCGGCAACTCTCGGTGGTCGTGAAAATTCAAGTTTTCAATTATGGGCACATGGATACCCAAAATGACATAAAATCGATCTAGTGCTGATCGACGAGAATTTTGCAATCAAGTGAAATTACCCACACTTTGATCACACATCTCAGTCGAATCGACCTATCCTTGATCTCTGATCGATTTTGACAATGCCGTAATGACCCTTGCAGACTAGCACGATCAAGCAGTCGATTTCTTGTCGAATTCTCAAGTCCATTGCATTAAAATATCTTAATGACTTCCCCAGATAGTCTAGTTATTTCACGAGTGATCGGCTCTGAGAATAGCACTATAGGTGCGTCGATAAAAGGCCCAATTTATTCAATTGAAAGCGGGATTGAAAATCCAAGATGTCACATATTAGTTGTTGTTTGACTTTTTTCAAGTCAATAGGTATGAGTCTCTTGCCTTTTCATTTTGGTCTTCCTATATATATGGAGGTTATGATGCTTGACGTAAAGGATGCTACCATCGACATCCTTTTCTAGTGCCACACCATGACAGTGTGGGTAGATGAAGGTATGGGGTACTTGATTCCCCATCTCTATATGGCTTGGTTCGCTTGGGTTGACAAGGACTTTTACAATCCTCTTTGTGGGTTAGATGATCCGTCCGGTGACGCTGATGGATTGTTGGTGCCTCCTCTTAGTGGTGTGGTGGATGACCCCAATTACGACTCCAGCCTGAGCCCGAGTCATGAGGATACCGGCTTTTGATGGGAACCATTTTTGGTAGCCGCCTTTGTAGAAAGACCTAGAACTAACTCCTCCCCCCTTATATCTTTTTGTGGGAAGATGATCGAAATGGCCCTAAAGAAGTGGGCTTGTAATTACAATGTTCCGATATATTAATTAAGCATATATAAGTTGTATAGTATATGTGTGTTTTCCTTACTATCTATTGTCGTTGTTATTTGAGTGTTGAATTGCATGCTTTCGCATGTGCTTAATGGAAAGATAAAAATCAATGGGATGACGACGCCTCTTAGGACATCGCAAATTAATCCCATGGCGGATGTCGCATTTCTGTGGTGAGGGAAGGTCCGGGGAGTGACATCATAGGTTTCGAAACGAGACATCCAGCTATGTGAGATTTAGGTATTTACTTATTAAGTTTTCAACTTATTTGTTATTATTTCATCTTTTTTAGGCCCGTGAGTATGAGTCAGTCCCCAACTCATCGTGGTTTGCCGGTGCAGATAGAGGTGGTGATCCTTGATATAAAGGATGTGGTATCCGACATTGGGTATCAGAGGCACACCACGACGGTCTGGCTTGACGAGGGTGTAGGATATCCAGTCCCCCATCTTTTCAAGGTATAATTCATGTGGGTTGATGAGGAGGTCCTTGGACCCCTCCATGGTTTTGATAGTCCACCTAGTAGCCTTGATGGTTTAGTGATGAACCCTCCTAACGAAGCCATGGAGGACCTTGACTCCAATCCAGATTACGATCCCAAACCCAAGCCATGAGGAGGCGGCCTCTTGATGGGAACCATTTTTTATGGTCGCCCTCATAGAGGTGCTAGGACTAACCCCCCTTGCTATCCTTTTGAGAAGTGTATTGGATTGACCCAACAACGGGCTTGTAAATTAAACAATCTGATCTAGTGAAGCATATAAATAAGACATATATTTACGCATGTGTTTTCCTTGTTATCCCTTTGTAGTTTGTTGATTGGGAGTTGATGTTATATGCTTCCGCATGCGTTTAATTGAAAGATAATAATCAATGGGACGATGAAGCCACTTTAGACGTCTCATAATTAACCTCTGTGAAGGTCGCATCTCGAGATAGGGGATAAAGGTTCGAGGTGTGACACCATGGCAAGTGGATATCCTCCGTTCTATCCTATATCGATCAATTGTTATTTGTCGAGGGGAGTTTCTATAGGATTCCTCGAGTTTTTGTGATTCCATAGACATTTGTACCTAGTCAAAAAATCAGGAAGCTTTTCCCTATACTAGGTCATTTACTTTAGTTACCCTATACGTGCCATGGAAGTATTACACGTTGGAATACGTAAATGCTAGGATAGGAAATATCGAAATTTGAACTAAATTAGGAAGGGATAACCAAGCTGAGTTCGGGTCCAGTGCGACCCATTATTGCTAACTTTGTATTTACTGGTGTGATGCAAATTTCATGGGGCATTCTTCATGAAACTCATCCCTTATTAGTAGTTCTATGAAAACTTTAATTTCAGATTTTTTGGACTTTGTATGACAAAAAAATATGTGAAAAACTATTGAGGTTGCAATTTCTTTTTCGAACTTCTAAACCAACCTCCTTCTGTTTTCCATTTTCTATAGAATTTTTGGTCGAGAATTCTAAATGCGACCTTCATGAAAATTGTAGAGTGCATCCTATCCTACTACATAGAAAATTTTCATGATTTTTCGATCTCAGTTAGTCTGCAAAAAATTTATCTTTCTGTTCCATCATGTTTTGGAAATCACCTACTGTTTTGGCCCAGTATACTAAACATTATTTAGAGCTGTGAAAGCTGAATTGGACTTTGAGTCCTTCACGGAAAATGTTCCCCTAGATCTTGTCTATCTTATGTTAAAGTTCCGTAATTCTTTAAATTCGTTTGCCTAGGCAATCACTGTAGTTTCTAGAGGTGTACAGGACAGCCATATAAGGTTAGCTTAAGAACTAGGATAGGGAATTCTCCTCATAGTTCATCTAATATATATTGTAGAGAAATATGTTTTGAGCAACTTTCATTAAGGTACCAATTTAAGATTCAAAGCATGAAAATCCATAGAAAATCGACAAGCAGCAAAGGTCATTTGAAACACATTTTACACCAGAACACATCAAATTTCTAGAAACTATACACTGACTTCCGAAGCAGTTTTCAGGTAGTAAACAACCTTGGATCGAGATGTTCTATGGCTCAATGGAAAAGGTCTTCAAGTCATCTATGAATGAGATATTGAATACAAAAAAGCACAATAATAAGCTCATATCACAATATTTCTCAATATCTATCATAGAAGTAAACGATTTTTGTAGAATAGACATAATCAATTCATCAAGCTCATTCAATGCAATCAAACTCATTCAAGGTTAACCTATGGCCATTCTAACATCCTAACACATCATTATTTGTAGAGATGATCTTCTGAAAGTGAGCTCTAGCCTTGGACACCTATTGTGTCCTCACTTCATCAAACTCAAGTTCAAATAGTTACCTTTTATGCATTTATCGCGCGAGTCAAGCTTCGGTAATCACCTCAACAACATAGCAACAAGGGATGTTGAGGAAGCTCTGAGGATCTTCAAAGTCATTTAAGGGGTTTGAATAACCAACAGAGGGGGCTGATCACCGACGGGGGAAAATCAAGCGCCAATTTGGATGCCAAATGAAGATCAGAGCTGGCAAGACGAATGGGAGGCCAACAAGGGAAGTTGCTACCACGAACACATTGGGGATGGGCTGAGGATCACCGGCAAAGGGTCATCGATCAAGGATCCATCAGCGGTGGATGGTGGCCGTGCGAGAAAGAGTTAGAGAGAGAGAAGGGGGGAGGAGAGAGAGAATAGAGATTTTGAGAGTTTCTCTCTCATTTCAAATTTGGTTTTTTTTTTTATCAAATAAGGTGTTCTTTTCATTTTTGGAGGAAAATGGTATATATACCACCCCTCAAGATCAAATCCTAGCCATCAATTCGATCCAATGACTAAGTATTGATCTCAAAACCTAACTAATTTGCTTAGGAATTACGCAAACATGAAAATTAAACATGTGACTATTTGGACGGTGGTGATGTGTTGAAATCGACGGTTTGGATTGAATTTGCAATTGAGGCCTAATTAGAGGCATTTTAATAATTTCAGAGAACCTTGGGGCATTTTCATAAAATCTGAAAACTTGGAGGGCATGGGGAAAAATTACACTTGACGGGACATCATGGGGTGGTCACCAGTTGCCAAGAACCGATTAGAGGAGGCCCAAACCGGTCTCCTCCATCGGTGACCGATCCAACCACTCCAAACTGATTCGGCCGGTTCAGCCACCCTTTGGGTGGTTTAGTCCTTATCTTCTTGAATTTTATGCAATCTAGTAATCTTCTATTAGCCTAATTACTTAATTAACATGGTAAATATCAAACCTATGCCATGGGTACACGTAATTGGACTTCCTAGGCTAAATTGGAAAATTTTATGTAATTTCTTGCCCAAAAATGCAAATTAATTGAAATTGAATTCAATTAAAATTGTAAGGTACCTATTGAATTAATTGCCCTTACCTAAGGTGACTTATTGCATCAAATTGATCATGAATTGATGGCGTGACTTTTATGCTAAAATTCAATCTAGGTTTAATAGTAAAATTGAGCCTCAATTCTCAAAATTAAACCTTATTCTCTATCGCGACCTAGCCACCCTCGGTAGGGAGAGGAAAAAGGTCAGGTTTAAGGGTATTTGATCACAAGAGTTCCCTCACGGGTTGTATTCTAAAAGACGTCATCACCTCGTATTTCGAGATGAACCATCGTGAGTTCCCTCTTTCATAGCGCGAGTTCTCCCAAGCTCATACGTCGCGTGATAGCAGAAGGTATCATAATTCATACCCACACGGCGACATGCCTCAAAAGTGGAGATCGAGTGTGGATATTGAATTTAGGTGTATCTTTACCATAGTAACCCTCCCAATAGTACTTGCTCCCATGGATGGCATCACTTTATCCATTAGGAATTTTCCACAATGAGTATGCTAAACTACGGTGAGTCTTGTCGAGACCCATACCTCTCACAATGAGATTATTTTATTATTTAGTTATTTAGAACAATCTAATAAAGACATGAGTCACCACTAGCCTCATTTTTTAGGGGCCAACTAGAAAACTCAATTGAGGGCTACGAATGGTCCCTCGATTTCTATGCAACTAGAAATTTTAGATTTGGAGGCTTGGGTTATACTAATAATTTCTATGAGTGCTCTTTCGGTACCTAACGGTATGTCCTATTTCCTAATATGTCTATGCATTTCTTTTGTACTTTTTTGGGTCAATAAAACTAACTAAGTGATCATGGAATTCTATTTCCATAAAAGAGAAAAGAAAGCACATAGTTGAAATTTAAAGACAAGGCTCTAAGTAAACAACCAAGTGAACAATTTAGGGAAAGTAGTAAATCTAACATATAACCCTAAATGGCAAAATTAAACAAAAATAAACCAAGAAAATAAAACCCGTAACTTGCCGGATGTTTATACAACACAAGACAATCCAAAACATTTATTGAGGAGGAACGGTACAAAAATACGGTTGGAGTGGACATCAACCTTCCATCATCTTCAAGTTTTGAAAGACCTCCATCTCTAAGGACTTATTCTAATCCTAGTCTAAAATTAGAACTAGGTATATACATAATAGGAAATAAATAATCATTCACGGCAAAAATAGTCACAAGCACAAGACAATTAAGAACAATAAAAAAAAATTGAGATCATATGCAAAGGTGAACAAGTTGGGCCTCGAGGTCAGCCTTTGCAATTTATGCGTTGATCCTTCTAGGCATCTATCCCAATTCATTTTTATGGCTTACAGCCATTGGCCACTACTTGTGTTCTCGCATGGTAACCAACACCTATAAACCCCTAAGACATGTTCAAAGTGAATCCCAAGGTCATTCCGCGGAATCAAGTATCACACCTATGCATAAGAAAACACATGCATTAGCAAGAAATAAACATGCAGGTAGGCCATTAAGCCTTGGCTCTCAAACAATCAAACAATTTCAGTGAGTCAATATTGAATCACTTATTAATTCAACAAGCATCAAACGAAATCATAGGCACTTAAGAAGGGTAAAAAGGTAAAAAAAAATTGTTAAAGCTCAAATGATGCTCAAAAGACATTTGAAAATCAATTGATAGTGAATTGTGAGACAACATGCTAATGGTATAGCAAAGATGCGCCATAGCATTTAGCCACCGCAGCTAACTCGGGTGCAACAATGGGCACCCTGATCGAGCTTCGCAGGTGCCTTAAATATAGTCCAAACTTTAGATGACATCAATATTAAACCAAGAGCATCGTTTGAAAGTTTGGAGTTCAAATATGTATGTGAGAATCACTTGGAACTAAAATTAGGTTCAAATCAACAAAAATATGGAAACTTAGACAAGTTTATGATGTTCAAAGTGCACTAAAGTGCTTTTTATTTTTAAAGAATTTCTGTGCGTAAAGGTCAAAAGATGAGGAACAAAGTCCATGAAGAGATGTGAAACAAATTCAACATGCAAGCTAATCTAAAAAATTCTAGAAAGAAAACACAGTAGAAAGTTGTGACAAGACATCACGGAACATGGCAAACAAAATCAACGCTGTTGACAATGGACCCATAATTTGTCCCAAGAAAATTACACAACATCCAAAACATCATGAGGAACAAACTTCACGAGAAATTTTTTGAAACGAGCTACATAGGAATTTATAAAAATTCAATACCATGCAACATTGCATCAGAAATTCAACACAACAGCAGATTATCACGACATATCAACAAAGATCCAACCTAGTAAACAAAGTCTAAAAATTGTAAAATTTTACCATAACGCAGACAAAATAATGTCGAACAAATTTCATTGGGGGTCCGACTTAAGAATCTCTAATAAAAAAATCACACAAAAATAACAAAAGTCAGACTTAATAGGGGTACAACAGGGGTTTCGAATTTTGCCTAAGTCAAATTTCTAACCTAACTTGCCAAAAATGAAAAATGGGACAAACTATACGTAAATCATACAAAATCAGTGGCATTGGAAATATCCAGACAAGTCCTAAGACTTCTGAAGAGGGTTCGAGTCCAATTGAGGTCAAATTGATGGTTGAAAATTGATAATTGTGAAGACATGCAAATCAGCCACATACAAAACAAAATACGATGCATGTTTAATAACTTATAAGACCACCTAGACAATGCATGCATGAAACTCGCACATGACATAAGGTTGAATGCGACAAAGATTTAGGTAAAACATTTAACCTTGAATCTGAATGCAAAGAAGTCACACAAGCCATTAACATTGCAAAGTGACTCGGAACTAAGAATGAGATACTCAATAAATTTCAGTCTCAATTGGCTAGATTGATGCATGATTTTCACATATCAAACGGGATTCAAATATGACGTGACATACATTGATGCGAAGCTTGCAACATGTGCTTCAAACGTCAATAAGACATCAAGGCATGATTTGGCCTTTAAGAGGCCCAAACAAATGAATTTTAATAGGCTAGTGATAAGCCCCTAATTTAACATGATTATCACAAATGTGGTCAATTTTTTATGATCTAATGATGCGCAAAAATCTTAGGAAAAAATCCTATATGTAGAATGCGATATGACAAGCATTTTTTATGCATACATCTGAACCTAATTTGGCCCACACAATCCCATACAAAAATGACAATGCCTAATCATGAAATGAAACGTACATATCATAGTAGCACCCTATTACCTTTATACATGCAACTAACATGGTAAACAAAGCTCAATTCGTGCAAATCATACCTTGTTAGAATAATCACAATTGTGTTACAAATCTCATGAAGGATGCTAAGTCAAATGGACTCATCTAAAACCTCAATTCCAAACAAACATGAGTCGGACCTAGTGCAAGGCAGACTAACCTAGGGATAAATTTTGGCAATTTTACTCAACCAAAACAACTTAAAAATTTTGGAAAAAAAATAGATGTTGTAAATAAAACAATTTTGTACAAATCTATGAAGAAATTTTTTCCAAAATACAAATATAAGAATTAATACAAAAATAAAAATACAAAAAATCACAGCAAGTCAGAACTACAAATTAACCTAAAAAACTATTGCAAAATCAACAGAATTCGGAGGTGTTTTTCGGTGACCAAATGACGTCTGCTCAGGGCGTGCGACCTATCAAATCAAAGCTTGAGAAGTCGATTTTCTATGTTTGGGGGGGGGGGGGGCTCGAGGCCAAAAACCCTCATCTACCACCTCGTTTCAGCCAAAATTGAAAGTCACACCACATAGATGCGAAATTGCAGATCAAGGCAAATCAAGCTCAATCAATTGTAAGTTCATCATCAATGATCATCATCTCATTGCAAATCATCTCATAACATTCTAAATCCCATGCTAAAGCATAATATGAAAATTTAGGGTTGAATCCTAGCCCTAATCGACTAATCCAATCTCCCTTTATTGGATTCGAGATTAAGAAGATTACCTTTATGATTATCATCTAACTTTAAATGCAATCGAACAAAACACAAGCCCTAGAGCATGATCAGAACTTCAAGGATGCCAAATAACCCTCATGAACGTACTAGTAGCTTGGACAGGTGATCGGACCATTGGTTTGGTCGCTAGACTAAACCAATCCAAATTGGACCGACCTTGAACCGTCGATGAAGATCAAGCAATTTGGAAGCTGATTGGAAGTCTTCCAATCAAGCACTGATCACCAGGACTTAAAGGACAGGCAAGGAAAAGGATCAACAAGCTTCGAGATGCTAGCAAGCCATCAAACCATCCAACTCAACCAATCAGTAGATCGGCTCAAATCACCACCTCGGCCACTAGTGATATTCCCGAACGACGATCGTGCTTGGACGGAGGAATACAAAGGCCACTTGTCACGACCAAATTTTCAAGTGTACCACCTAAAATTAGGCTAATGGATTGCTAAGCCTAGACTTAGCTCGAGCTCTCCCAAGCCCATACCAACTCACGACTTAGATTCAAATATCTAGCATGCAAAAGATTTTCAATCAGGAGTCGCCACGAATCAATTTATGGTAGGTTGACTAGACACCTAAGTAAAATAATGGGAGAATTATTTTACTTCTACGAACCAAAGATTTTGAGTACGGGGACTTGATTACGTTAGATTTCTCTAACGCTCTTTTGGTACCTTTCTCTTTTATTTTGAAAAATGTTTGGCAAGCAGTTTAAATCAATTTTAATTTACTTCCCTAACATGTGAGGTGATCATGCAAGTGCGCAAACCACCAATTCAACACTCAAGAAAGCAAATAAAAAAATGCAGGACTTACCTCATAGCAATGAAAACATCTGCGTTGTTAGATCAGAATTCACATAAGCAATCCTAGATATGATTTCTAATTAACACGCCATCACTCAATTTTTGTTTTCACTTTTAAATGAGAATATAATCCATATGCAATGCAATGCTTCTAATCTAATATGAAATGATATAGCATGACAACATGTCCTAAACTATATGAATGAGTAAAAAATTTTGTGATTGCTTATTGAACACGCAATAATTAAATATGCAATAGAAATTAGCCAAAATGACCTAACTCTAATGACGAGGAAGTTCTAATTAGATGAACCTAGCAATTACTAAATGACATGCATTTCATGAACCCAATTTTATATGACGTGCACATGATTTTTTTATTTTTTAAAAAGAAACATGCAATATATCCTAGAGATTGAAACTAACTTATCCTATGACATTTTTTGTATTTTATGAAATTCGAAATTAAGAAAAACGCAAAAATTAACTATCTAGATTAAGATTCTATCCAAGTTATATTAAGGATCACGTCATGCTAAATCCTAATTTAAACTAAGATATTATCTTAACTTAGCAATCTCTAACCTAAGATGCAATCTATCTAAAAAATCAATTTAAACTTAAAATGAAACATGCAATTTTATCATAATATGCAATGACGTGCAAAGAATGCCCTAATTCTAATTTTTTTTCTTTTTCTTTTATGAAATTCGAAATTACAATTGCCAAATAATTAAACATGCAATTCAAATTAAAAAAAAAAACACTAACACCCTAAATGAATGCATTTTTTATTTGATTTTTTATTTAAAAAATTGAAATAAAATCCCTATTCTAAATATGCAAGATAATCCCTAAAACAATAAATGTTCTAAAACAAACCTAATCCTAACTCAAATATTTTTTGGATTTTATTTACGAAAATAAAATTGACTCAAACACCATTACAACAAATCAAGCAAGATAAGATTGATATCCAAAAATCAGCGAACCATATCTCACGCATGAGATCGGGTTGACCAATTTTAAAATTAAATCGCGAATCGAATCTCGGACGTGAGATCGGATTGTCAATTTTTGCAAGGGATTGCGAGTCGAATTTCGGGTGCGAAAATCCGACTGTTAATCCCTAATTTGAGGAGCTCTTTCATGTCGGAATCTCAACCATTCATTCAGGAATGATTCTAAAAAACAAAATAAATAAAAAATAACATAAAAAATAGAATAAAGTAAATAAAAAACTACCTAATTGATTTTCCTTTTTCCTTTTGTTTTTTCTTTTTCTTTTTTTTTTTCCCAAACAAGCTTGGCTCGTGCGGCTGGTCATCGGCTTCGGTGAGGGGCGGCGGATCGGAGGTCTGGCAAGGGAGAAACTCCGGCTGCAGCAGGTGGCGGAGCTTAGGAAGGCTGGCAATTGGATCGGCAACGGCAGCAACCTCGAAGGCGGAGTAGAGGTGATGCGGGCTGTAGGGGACGCCGGGAAGGTAGGCGAAGCTGCAGCTCGAACCAAGAGGCGCGGCTCGTCGCAGGAGTAGCAACGGCGCTCGGGCAGCAAGGACCCGTGGAGCAGGCGCACTCGGGCGAAGGACTCGGGGCCGGCAGACGCAGCAGATCGGTGACAGCAGAGGTGGAGCAGGGCGTCGGCGTCAGGGACAAAGGCGTGGTTGCGGGTCAGTCGGAGCGGGAGCAGCAGCGAGCGGATCCGGACTTCAACGACGGCGAGAGCAAGGGTTCCGGATTTGGCGAAAGGCGGAGCAGCAGACCAGCGATGTGGGCTTCGGTGGCATCGGACAGCAGAGGCGTGATTGATCGAAAGGTGGAGGCGCAACAGGGGAAACTCGCGAGCTGCTACAACGTCAGGGGGCTAGAGGCCCGCGGTGGTGTGGCCTCGACGGTGATCCGCAATATTTTCCGCCAACTTATCCCATATTGATAAGAATCTAAGATTATGATGGAATTTTTCTTTAAATCCAAATCTTGCAAAGACAAATCGCAATATTTTTTTTACCCATTTGCCCTATCCAAAAATTCATATTCTGGAAAAATTTCAAAATTTATATTTTCCCACGAGTTAATTTTTTATCATTAAAAAACATGGGCTTGGACCAACTTGCTCGCTTTGTGGGCTCAGTCCAACTAATTTGAACCCATCCGTCATCGGTCCAATAAATAAATGCAAAAAATGCAAATTAAAAGTAAATGCACCTAAATCTATATGCTATGCAATTAACTAATTTTTTTAATAAATTAACCCCTAATTTTCTATGCAACAAATAAATGACCGGATCGCCAAAATTTAAGTGTCAACAGCTGCCCCTCTTTGAGGGTGAGCTCGTAGAGGTTGCATTCAAAAACAAATTGAAACCTAAATTTTGACCATACACATACATTGAATGATTTTTTTTTTTTTTTTTGTGTTAGAAAATGAATTTCATTTTAAAAATGCAAGTTATATGATGCATGGAAATGCTAATGCAAATGCATGATGCGAAAGAAAGGAACGTACCCACAGTTACTTACCAATCGGTGCGGTAAAGTATCTTGAGGTATATGATAAGTCTCCATTTACTCCACAAGTACCCAACTCTTGCTTAGGTTCCTTGAAGAGTGTAATAGGTAATAGATTGAAACATTGATATTGAGAAGAACATTCACATCCAAAGTGAAATGTTCAACGAAAAGAATTGAGACATCCAGATTAGACTGAGATGTCAAAACTCGAAATACCTAGATCCAGACTAAGGTATAATGAGAGAACTCGAAAAACATTCACATCCAAAGTGAAATGTTCAATGAAAAGAATCAAGACATCCGGGTCTAGACTAAGATGTCAAGATATTTAAAGCTCAAAATACCTAGATCCAGACTAAGGTATAACGAAAAATGTCGAAAAACATTCACATCCAGAGTGAAATGTTTGGACGAAAATAATTAAGACATCCAGATCCAGACTGAGATGTCAAAATTTTTGAACCCGAAATACCTAGATGCAGACTAAGGTATAACAAAAAAGATTGAAAAACATTCACATCCAGAGTGAAATGTTTAAATGAAAATAATCAAGACATCCGGGCCCAGACTGAGATGTCATGATTTTTGAAACTCGAAATACCTAGATCAAGACTAAGGTATAACGAGGAAGATTGAAGAACATTCACATCCAGAGTGAAATGTTCAACGAAAATAATCAAGACATCCGGGTCCAGACTGAGATGTCAAAGGAACTTATCTGGAATATCTTACCTTCAAAGATGGTAGAATGATTCAAGATAGTTTGTGTTACACGTCTAGGACTCGTACCTTTCTACGGTCGACTAGTGTTGTAACGCAAATCATTTGATCAGGACCCAAACCTTTCTTCGGTCACCTTAATCGGACTGAATCTGGAGAAAAACTCTAGGGGACAGCTCGATCGAGTCGAGTGTCGGTGCTCTTGAAGGGGAATACCTGTGCAATGACAAGTATTTAAGGTATGGATAGAGATATACTTACCGGTAACATCTCTGATCCTCAAGGATATGTCTCCTGCAAAACATGGTCGTAGGAGAGACAACCTGCATTTGTTGTCACGAACATGCGTTAATTCAAGGGAGGTTCATGCGTGATGATCTCTATCAATCTTGCATGACCTACTTTCCATTATGAAAGATTTCAAAAGAATATTCCAATCTAAACACATGAGTGTCATGGATGTGTTAAGTAAGGGATCTTTTAGTTTGAAATGACTTTTCACTCATCCTCATTAAAAAGGGCCATTTCATCCTGACCTTTGATGCGGGATTTTGACAATCACTCTATCTTTCCATCGTCATGCCAAACAAGGGTCCGAGCAATCTCGCAAGTGGTACGACCTTTACCAATCTGAGAGGTCTTTAACAAGGACCGTAATGCGCTTGGTCAATGGCTTAGCAAATGAAACTCTTTGAATCGAGGCTATTGGAAAAATAAGTGATGTTCCGCAATCATCTTGGGGTTTACAAGTCAAGAAACATACGAAATGAAGCAGAAAATATCTTACTCGCACTTCTTCAAGCGATGCTTTCAAACATATGAACTTTTTACATTAACTCAAGTGCCTTAATCTGAAGAGACTTTGCAAAGGACGTAACGTAGGCTTGGTTCATGGGTTAAAAACGAAATAATCATTAGGCTCAAAAAGTGTTTAGGGGGTCAAAGTTGGTGATCATCTTGACATCTCCAATTTTATTCTTCACCATTAAGGATTTTCTCCATAATCGAAACTCCATTGAGTGTAACATCTCAGCATTTGAGTTTTTAGCACCACCTTGTTGGAGATACGACTTCAACCAATGTTTGACTTTTTCTTTTCTAGGCATTGGCCTTACTTTTACCAGGCACACTGCTTTTTTCATGCCCCCTTTTTTTTTTGTTTTTTTTTTCTTTGGATTTGCTCAGCCTCCATCTTTCATCATTCTAGACCATGCCACTCGAATTTTTTCTTTTCTTTGCCTTGCCCCAGTGTGGGGGATGATCACCAACTGGGTTTAATGTGAAACGAATTCATAGGCTCAAATGGGCTATGCAATGGATAAAAGTGTGTGGGATAGAGAAAGAACTGCTCTTCGTCATCCTAAGGCACTTCAATTACCATACAAGTTACATTGCGAAAGCAATACTCTAAGATTGATGCAAGTGTGAGTAAGAAAATTCCTATAATTCATTTCAAATTTGGTCATAGTATGAGATAATCCTTGACAGGGATAATTTAAAAAGCTCTTCATGTGTGTGGGCTCAAATGGCTAATTAATGGGTATACCTATAGTGTTTCGGATAGAAGAAGAAACTGCCTCTCATCACCTTGGTTGACGTACCCTTTGCGAGATCACCCTTTTCCTTGTAGGTATGGTATTTTTCCACACAACTCACTAAAGATTAGTGTATGAAATAGTGTATGGAATAAGGCTTACCTTTCATCATTCCCAAGTGTCCCATTTGACACATTCAATTTATCTCACACAATTCATCAAGGAACACATGCAAGATTTGTAACAAATTTGGACCATTCAACTCATTGGTGCATTTTATTCATATTCGCAGTTCAAAACATGACATGACAAACTCTATCATGGATAATACTTCTTGACAACATCAAAATTAACTGAAATAGAAAACTCACAACCATCCATTTCGCCAGGATTAAAGCACCTCTAGGAAGTACCTTCTTCACCCCATATGGGTCGCTGTAATTTGGAGCAAACTTGCCCTAGGATCTGGAAAAATTGGCAACAGCTCCCTTAGAACAAGATCATTTACCTCCTTAGCTTCTTCAGTGTCATCTAAATTAATAGTGACGGTCTGCTCGGATGTAAGAGCCTTGGCTCTTTCATGTTGTTCCTAGCTACGCTGCACCTCAATGGCATCTTCGATCGAGTCTTCGGGACCATCATTGTCAGCACTTGTTGCATTGGATTGGATCATTTCCACACCTTTGCATGCTATATGACCGTCCTTGAAATGAAAAGTAGATGGATCGAAAAGACAAACAAGGTAAATCATTTTTTTTTAAAGATTTTTTTGAATTTTTTTTAAAGCAATTGGAAAGGCATTTTTTTTTAACATTTTGACACGGGAAAACATGATGAAGCCCAGGCCTCAGAATTCTCCTTGGATTTTTCTTTTTGTTTATCGGCTGGATAACATCACTGAGCCGGTTTGGTGTACCCCATCATGTCCTCAAAACAAAACTTGTAATTTTACTTATTATCATCAATCGAATTACATTTATTGGAATGTGATGTTCAAGCACAGAAGAAATTGAAATCAATCCCTAAAAAGCAATAAGAATTCCCATGCAGGGGAAGGTACATGCTCCTAATTAAATGAGGAAATCAAACTACTTAGGACCATGAATCATGTGTACTTGAATTCTTCACTCTCCTTGATCTTGTGATGCGAACCCTTCAGGTGAG
This sequence comes from Eucalyptus curtisii, assembly GCA_017140595.1. NCBI lineage: Eukaryota > Viridiplantae > Streptophyta > Magnoliopsida > Myrtales > Myrtaceae > Eucalyptus > Eucalyptus curtisii. Next base: position 16,174,909 of record CM029501.1, on the reverse strand, counting down.
ATATTTTTCCCTCTAGATATGTCACTGGTCTCTTCATGATAACATCAAATCCAGCTACCTCAGGAAAATGAGACGGTTCGAAAAGTCTTCTTGGCTCTCTCCTTGCGATCGCAATTTCTCATTGAAGATAGATCATATCAATTTTGCTTGACAAGATTAGCTCTTTTTGATCCGACATTTTAGCTCTCAATCATGAACGGATGGGTGAGCGGGATCTCTCCATAATCACCTAATTCAAATGAACGGGAACATGTAAGCATGAGGTGTAAATAGAAAGTCAATCCATGACAATGATCTAATCAATTTTTCCATTTTTTTTTTCATTTATTCATGAAAAGTTCGTATAAGAATGGCATTTCCTAAAAATGGACTAGGAAAATAAAGATAGACACCCTAGCAAGACTAATTCTCTAGAAATGAATTGAAAACAAATTCTCCAAAGTTTTTTTGCTATTTTCCAAATGATTCATTGCATGGCAATTTCCTCATTTCATTTCTGATTAACAAAGGAATTAGATCAAATGACTAATCTCGATTGTCATGGACGGACCAAGAGCACGACAAAATAAATTGCATGGTATAGGGATAGAAGACTTACTTCACCAAGAAAAATCAATGGCAATCACATAGACATGCGCATGGTAAGTGGCTCGATTTCTAATCTATAAGGCTTATTAAAGTGGAGCCACAAGCATGATCGAACTAGCCACGGGCATGTGGACTATGTCGGGTCCTCATGACTCCGGCTTGGTCAAAGAGCTGACCTGGGTTGCGGGCATGCGAACCGAGGTGGGTACTCTTGACACTAAAAAAGAAACTTCGGGATTGAGATGGGCGACTCGTACAGCGGGCAGGCGGTCGGAGTGGCATTCATCTCAATACCATCCTAGATGATCCTATGCGGCCTAGGTCCGGCGGCAGGTTGTGTGTGTAAAAGTGTAGTGTAAATGCAAAGCATGCATGACAGTTTATATCAAGCAACACTTCGTATATGAAAATAAACTATACATTCCTACACCTGCCTGCAAAACAAAGGTTAGCAAACACTTCCCCTTATACCTCCCATCCCGCAAGAACATTTAACACCTTAAATATTAGAGACGTACCTGGGATCCTTGCTGTCAAGCAAAAACATTTTTTCAAAAATTGGCCTAAGTCTACTAAGAGTATTAACTCAAGTCCCCAGTGGAGTCGCCAAGCTGTCGCGACCAAATTTTCGGGTGTACCACCTAAAATTAGGCTAATGGATTCCTAAGCTTAGACTTAGCTCGGGCTCTCCCAAACCCAAACCAATTCACGACTTAGATTCAAATATCTAGCATGCAAAATATTTTCAATCATAAGTCGCCACTAATCAGTTTGTGGTAGGTCGATTAGACACCTAAGTAAAATAATGGGAGAATTATTTTACTTCTACGAACCAGAGATTTTGCGTACGGGGATTTGATTACGTTAGATTTCTCTAACGCCCTTTTGGTACCTTTCTCTTTTATTTTGAAAAATGTTTGGCAAGCAGTTTAAATTAATTTATTTACTTCCCTAACATGTAAGGTGATCATGCAAGTGTGCAAACCACCAATTCAACACTCAAGAAAGCAAATAAAAAAAATGTAGGACTTACCTCATAGCAACGAAAGCATCTTAACTTAGTAATCTCTAACCTAAGATGCAATCTATCTAAAAAAATCAATTTAAACTTAAAATGAAACATGCAATTTTATCCTAATATGCAATGACGTGCAAAGAATGCCCTAATTCCAATTTTTTCTTTTTCTTTTATGAAATTCGAAATTAAAATTGCCAAATAATTAAACATGCAATTCAAATTTAAAAAAAAAAAAAAAACACTAACACCCTAAATGAATGCATTTTTTATTTGATTTTTTATTTAAAAATTCGAAATAAAATCCCTATTCTAAATATGCAAGATAATCCCTAAAACAATAAATATTCTAAAACAAACCTAATCCTAACTCAAATATTTTTTGGATTTTATTTACGAAAGTAAAATTGACTCAAACACCATTACAACAAATCAAGCAAGATAAGATTGATATCCAAAAATTGGCGAACCATATCTCGCGCATGAGATCAGGTTGACCAATTTTAAAATTAAATCGTGAATCGAATCTCGGGCGTGAGATCGGATTGTCGATTTTTGCAAGGGATTGCAAGTCGAATTTCGGGCGCAAAAATCGACCGTTAATCCCTAATTTGAGGAGCTTTTTATGTCGGAATCTCAACCATTCATTCATGAATAATTCTAAAAAAATAAAATAAATAAATAAATAACATAAAAAAATAGAATAAAGTAAATAAAAAACTACCTAATTGATTTTCCTTTTTCCTTTTCTTTTTTTTTTCTTTTTTTTTCCCAAACAAGCTTAGCTCGTGCGGCTGGTCACCGACTTCGGTGAGGGGCGGCGGATCGGAGGTCTGGCAAGGGAGAAACTCCGATGGCAGCAGTGGCAGAGCTCGGGGAGGGAACTAGGAGCAAGGCTGGCAATTGGATTGGCAATGGTAGCAACCTCGAAGGCGGAGCAGAAGTGATGTGGGCTGCAGGGGATGCCGGAAGGTAGGCGAAGCAGCAGCTCGGACCAGGAGGTGTGGCTCGTCACAGGAGCAGTAGTGGCGCTCGGGCAGCAAGGACTCGTGGAGCAGGGGCACTCGGGCGGAGGACTCGGGGCCACCGACGCGCAGATCGGTGAAAGCAGAGGCGGAGCGGGGCGTCGCGGGGTCGGGACGAGGCGTGGCTGCGTGTCGGTCGAGCGGGAGTAGCAAGCGAGCGGATCCGGACTTCAACGATGGCTAGAGCAAGGGTTCCGGATCTAAGCGAAAGGCGGAGCAGCAGACCGGCGATGTGGGCTTCGGTGGCGTCGGACAGCATGGGCGCGATTGATCGGAAGGTGGAGGCGCAACATGGGAAACTCGCGGGCTGCTGCAACGTCAGGGGGCTAATGGCGCGTGGTGGTGCGGGCGCGACGGTGACCGACAAGTCGGCCGCCAGTGCTCGCGAAACAGTAGTCGCGGACGAGAGGAGGAAGATGAGCAATGTTCTGCTCTTTTCCCCTTTCACAGTTTCAGCACCCTCTCTTTCTCTAGGGCCCGAATACCTTTTTCTTCTTTTCCTTTTTGATTTCGAAAACCCTAAAAAACAAAAAAAGCCCCCCTTCTCTCTCATACGCATATGCCTTTTATAGGGGAAGTAATTAGGATTTCAATTTCTTCTTTGAATCTACATCCGCAATATTTTCCGCCAAGTTATCCTATATTGATAAGGATCCAAGATTACGATGGAATTTTTCTTTAAATCCAAATCTTGCAAAGACAAATCGCAATATTTTTTTACCCATCTGCCCTATCCAAAAATTCATATTCTGGAAAACTTTCAAAATTTATATTTTCCCACGAGATAATTTTCGAACATTGAAAAACATGGGCTTGGGCCAACTTGCTCGCTTCGTGGGCTCAGTCCAACTAATTTGAACCCATCCGTCATCGGTCCAATAAATAAATGCAAAAAATGCAAATTAAAAGTAAATGCACCTAAATCTATACGATATGCAATTAACCAATTTTTTTTAAATAAAATTAACCCCTAATTTTCTATGCAACAAATAAATGACCGGATAGCCAAAATTTAGGTGTCCACCACTGGTGGTGGCTGCTCCGATTTCCTCAATGAGAAAGAGAGCAAGGCCCACAAGCCTGGTGCAACATGACAAACCGCCGGTGAGGGGCAATACCGGTGGCCGATGGCGAGCAAGCGAAGGAGAGAGAGGGAGAGAAATGAGCAAGAAAGAGAGAGGAAGGAGAAAGAATTTTCTTTGTATTTGATTTATAATTTGACAAATGAGCCCCCCTTTGATTTTAGAGGGAAAATCATTTTATACCTTTGGTTAATTGCCAAATCTCGACTGTCGATTTGATCCAACAATCAAAATTTTCATTTAATGATCAAAATAAGTTTATTAAGACTAATCCCACCTAGAATGTGTCCTATGACCAATCATATGGCTTGGATTCACAAAAATCGGGAATTAAAATGGAAATCACATGATTAGGGGCAAAATTGTAAATTCACAAAATCCACAGGTCATTTTGCAAAAATGTAAAGACGTAGGGACAAAATACATGTGACAAGGATCCAACGGGCGGTCGTCGACAATCCAAAACCGATCGGCAAGGGGCAAATTGGCTTGCCTTACTGATGATTGATCGGACCAGTCGAGCTGGTTCACATTGGTTCAATCGGTTCTTGATCGGTTCTGGTGAGGCAGTCCCTAGGGGCTGAAAATTTGTGCAATAAATTGAGGAGAAAACTTACCCAATTTGAGGAAAATGATTCAATTCCAATCAAATTAGGCCTATTAAACCTCGTAAATGCAATCTACTTTTTTATTGACCTAATTGATTGATTATTGCAAAAATAGTGGACCTATAAAATTAATACACATAGTTGAGCATTATAGGCCAAAACAAGCAACTTTGCAATTCTTCGATCGAAATCTCAAATTAATTGAAATTGAATTGAATTAATATTAAGATACACTTATTCGACTAATAGCCCATGCTTTGAATAGTCTATTGCATTCGAATTGACCTTAAATTAAGGTCAAGAGATTTAGGCTAAAAAGGAATTTAAGTCTAATATCAAAATTGGATCTTGATTCATGAAACTAAACCTTAGTCTCGAGTGGGTCAACTTGAATTTCTTCAATTTAAGCTCAATAGCTTGATTTCCTTATCTTCAAGATAGTGAAATTCTCCAAATTGAGAGGTTCTCAAGTGAATTTTCCAAAACGGACCTCGGATTTAGACTTGTTTCAAGAAAGAGCGAAACACAAGTGTTTGTTTGTAAATCATGAAGGATTAATTCGGACCCCTAATTAGGGCTAAAAATGGTAATTTGTTTTTAGACATGACGATTTTCAAAATTGAATGAACAGGTGGATGAGAATTCGTCCATAGATCAAATGTCGTAAAAGGAACTAGACTTAATTATGATTAAAACAAAAGAATATTTTTTGTCGATTTTGAATTTAAAATCGAAAAAAATTCTTTAAAAAAAGGTTCTTAATCGATTTTTGTAAAATTTTCAACACCAAAGTCAAATTGACACTAAAACGAAGTGTTTTGTGGATTTTTTATTTTTCAATCATTTTTTTATCAAAAGATTTGATCAAAAGTCAACATTTTCATTGACTTTTCCTAAAAGGTTGATTTTTAAGTCAAAAATTTGAAATTTTCGAAAATCAATTTGGCTAAAGTGAAATTAAAATCATTTGATATCTTTTTGTGCAAAAATTTGATTTTTGACTCGAGATTGACTTTTGATCAAATAGTTGACTAAAAAGTCAACCAAAAAAGTCAACAGTTTGATTTTTCGGGGTTTTCTTAGAAATGAGTAGAAAATCGCTTAAAAATGACAAAGCAAAGAAAAAAAATGAAAAAAGAAATATTTTTTGGTTGAGAAACAGGCTGTGTCGCGATCGAAAGCCCTAATCTCGATTTTTTTACCTTTGTGACGCGTCAACTAAAAATCATATGTCAACAATCTCAAATGTGTCAACTTGAATTTCATCAATCGAAGTTCATTAGCTTGGTGTTCTCATGTTCAAATAAGATAAATTCCTCATATTGAGAAGTTTCTGAATGAATTTCCCAAAAGTTGCCCCAGACTCGGACTTATTCCATAAAAATGAGTGAAATAAAAGTATCCGTTCGCAAATCATATAGAATTGATTCGGACCCCCTAATTAGGGATAAAAATGCAAACTCCTATTTCGACATGACCAATCTCAAAATTACTTGGACGACTAAATGGGTAATGATCTCTTAGATCAAATGTTGTAAAGGAAACTAAGCTTGATTATGACTTGAATGAAAGTAATTTTATTTTTGGTCGATTTTGAACCTAAAACAAAAAAAAAAATAGAAAAATGAGGTTCTTAATCGATTTTCACGAAATTTTCAATGTTAAAGTCAAAGTAGAGATAAAATGAAGTGATCAAGCCTACGTCTACTCTTCCACGCTAACAACCTTCTGGCTAGATTCCGCTATAAGATCAACAAGAGATTATAACTTTGAGTGCAAACACTCAGTGGTAGATCACACTATTTCACTAAGTCACTCTTTTGGTATTTCTCTCACGATCACAAACGTTTAAGCTCACGAAAGACAAGTATATGATCGAAAGTCGCTCGAACTTTGGAATTATAAATTATAAGCTTCGTCTCTTACTTGCTCGTCAGTTTTTGGTCTCCTTAAATACTCATCCATTTCCAAACTAGCCGTTGGACAGTATCTGGAGAATCGTCTTCCAATCTACCCATTGGATAGATCTGTATCTAGAAGATTTAGTAGCCGTTGAGTGATAAAAGTAGAATTCCAAATTGATTCTGATCGCCCATACAAACAAAATCTTGGTTTCCATAAGTAGAGCTTCTTCGTATAGAAAGTTCTTGTCTTCAAGATCCAATTGTCAATCAATTAAATTGAGTAAATCAAATCTATCTTGATGTAGAATCCAAACCAAATCACTAGCCGTTATATGTTTGGGGCTTGTGTTACGTTATGTCGGGTTGTCTTGTTCTGAACATGCTTCGTTCTGAATCTATTACGTTATGAACTTGTGTCTCATTCTAGACCTTGTCTCGTTCTGTCTGAAGTAGACTTTACAATCTAGACGTAAGTCTGAACATATTCTACTTTTGAACATATTTAGCCTTAAGGTCTGGACATAGTCTGAATAAATTCAGCTTCAGCATAGAGTCTGTCTTTTGATTCTTCCAAGTATAGACTTTGACAATATCATTTACATGTTCTATCATCTGCATAGTCTATTACTCAACATCAAACACGTTAGTAGCCTTTGATTTATTTTGTCATCTTCAAAACATCATAAGGGATTTCCCTAACAATCTCCCCTTTTTTATGATGACAAAACAATATCTGAATATGCAGATGTATAAGCACGCTAATAATAAATTATGGCAATCTGAAAGAATAATGTAATTCAAAATAAAAGATAGTAGAAGATAGCAAATAGATTGAGCATAATTATATATGGGAAGATAATCGCAGCTCAATATTATGCAATAATTAATATCAACACATATGCATATTTATATTCTCTCCCCCTTTTTTGTCATAATCAAAAGCAATAACAATGGAAAAAGTATCACGTAAAGAATATAAAACAATAACAAATATATCTTGCATCAAAACACAATTTACAAAGTAAGTCAAATATTAAAGATATGCAATATAGCTCACTCCGATCATATATATCAGCAAATATCCAATGAAAATCATGGATGCATTCACTTACCCTTTTTGTCATAATAAAACGATAATGTAAATATGAGATTTTTTAATGACAAAAGGTAATAAAAGATGCTCCAACCGGATTTTGACAAATTTTGACACATTTACCTTTTCCTTCCTTCCATGATAATCAAGATCACGATCGATTCAAAAAGATTTTTCCATAATTGATCAATGCTCCCCCTCAATTTATTGCCTTTTTGAGGTGATCACGATTCTTTTTCTTTCCTTTTGGATTCAAATTCTTCCCTTGTCATCATGACAATATTTTCGAAAACTTTGCACAAGGAAGAGAATCTTTGAGCCTCCAAAAAATAGTATAAAATCTCCATAATTTTGGGATCAAGCTTTCCAAAATCCATATAGAAGATTCTTTTGCCACCAATCTTCATAGGAGATACTTTTCTAATCGCACCAAAGTTTGCGTACATTCACAATCATTCTTCCCTTAAAGAATTTCCTACAATGAACTCATTTCCTTTTTGGTATCCATCAATTTGGATCCTTCCTTTTCCTTAGAGCAAAATATGCAATCTTCATGAATAATCGAATATTCTTTCTAAACTCATCATAACAAAGTATTTAAGGGAGAATAAATTAATATCACGTAAAACAGATTTTCACTTTGCAAAATATGACAAAATCTGAGAGCATAAAATCAATCAAAATAAACTCAATAGTCTCTAAGCAAGATATCAAAAATAATCACACGATTCTTTCTTCAATAAAACAAATCATAGAATACAGTCATAATAAAATCTAAATCAATCAAGGCACGAAGAGAATATAAGTATATGAGAATTATTAAATTATGTACTCAAACCAAATTGAGAAAAATATACCTTCCTTACCAAATTCTCTTTCCTTTTTTTTTTTCCTGCAAAAACAACTCACATTTTCTTTGGTACCCATATTTCTTGGGTCCATGAGAGTTAGTAGAGTATGTTATTTTTACCCAATCTTTCTTAATAAGTCTCCAGACTTTAAGACATTCTTTCTCAAAATGTTCTAAATTTCCACAATTTGAACACTTGATGGCATTTCGACCAACAAGTTTTGTAAATATCCTTTGAAAATGTTTTTTGTACACAAGTCTAAGAGGTCTTTGTCTAAGTCTCTCCTTGACTTTAGGAAAATCTATTAGAGAATCACTTTCCTTATTGAAGCCAAGTCCCAACTTGTTATAGTAAGGTACTTGTATGGAAAGGATATGCTATAAAGTTTTTGAACCCTTTGAAAATTTTGTCGAAATATTTGAAAATTCTTTCTTTAAAGAATCATTTTCTTTGACAAGTAAATCTCGACTTTCTTTTGTTTCTGGAAAATCTTTTTGCAAAATTTCAAACTTTTCTTTTCGAGAAAGATCATGTTGCCTAAGCCATGAATTCTCATTTTTTAGTTCGGAGATCCTTTTAAGAGAAGATTTAAGATTTAAGCAAAGCTCATTTGTATAGTTAAGAACTTTAGTAGGAATTTTTGAATGACTTACCTCGATTTCCTTGTCGGATTCTGTGTCTGTGTCTGAGTCAGACTCTGATTTTGAGTCTGATTCTGATTCCGAATTTGAGTCTGAGTCTGAATGTGTCATCAAGCATATATTTCCTTGCTTGTCATCTTCTTTCATGGTTCTTTTCTGCCCATTCTACTTGTATTGTCTTCTTCCACTGAATTTCCTTCCTTTTCTACTCAGCTTTTTGAATTTCTTGATCATAAAAGCAAGTTCTTCGTCGTCCATGTCATTTTATGAATCTGTATCATCAGAATTAGTGTTAGATATTAAAGTGATGGACTTCTTACCTTTGGGATCTTCATCATTGATTTGTTCCACTTCGTAGGATTGAAAAGTACCAATCAATTCATCAACAGAGAGTGGCATAATCCTCTGAGTCTCCCGGATTGAGATCTTGACATGGTTCCAATCTTTTGAGAGACCTCGTAAAAGTTTGTTGACCTTCATTGGGGAAGAAATTAGATGACCTTGATACGCCAAACCGTTTACAATTTATGTAAAATGATTGAACATATCTCCAATCAACTCTCCTGATTTCATCTTGAAGGATTCATATTGGCCAAGTAGGAAGTTTACTTTTATCTCTTTTACACGATCAGTCCCTTTATAAGTAACATGAAGTATATCCCAGACTTCCTTAGCTATTTTACATGAAGAAATTATGCTATACTCCGTAGGAGACAAGGAGCAATATAAAGAATAAATAGATTTTGCATCAAAAGCTTCTCTTTTGGACATCTCTGTTCGAGACATAGAAGCAGGGGGTTTGGTTTCTTTGTTTTTGCAAATCTTATTTGATGTAGATGCGGTATTGAGATTGATTCCTTTTTCCACAACATCCCATTGCAAGGGATCTCTAGATCGTAGGAACACATTCATTTCGTTTTTCCAAACGTTGTATTCATTTCCATTGAAATAGGGTGGTCTGGTGTTGTTTTGCCCTTCCATAAGTCCTAGTGCCAAGATATTAGCCATAGAAGATCTTTAGCTCAAAAGTAAAAATATGTTAATAAAACGAGCACTTGGCTTTGATACCAATTGAAAGTTCTAGTACGAAGACCTAGAGGGGGTGAATAGGTGTTTAAAATAAACCTTGGCAAATAAATGCGGAATAAAATAAATTTTGAGCAAAGTCTAAATAAGGATCAGAGTATGATAAATGAGCCACCAGACTTCTGGTAGATGTTCAGAATCTGTTATGCGATGGAACAGACTTCTGAAATAACCTGTAAGTATGCAATAGACTTAAATAAGAAGAGTTAAGGAAAGAGAATGTTGCACACGAAATTTATAGTGGTTCGGCTTCGATCAAGCCTACGTCCATTCTCCCACGCTAACAGCCTTTTAGCTATATTCCACTATAAGATCAACAAGAGATTACAACTTTGAGTGCAAACACTCAGTGGTAGATCACATTATCTCACTAAGTCACTCTTTTGGTATTTCTCTCACGATCACAAACGTTTAAGCTCATGAAAGACAAGTGTATGATCGAAGGTCGCTCGAACTTTGGAATTATAAACTATACGCTTCGTCTCTTACTTGTTCATCGATCCTTGGTCTTCTTAAGTACTCCTCCACTTCCAAACTAGCCGTTGGATAGTATCTAGAGAATCGTCTTCCAATCTACCCATTGGACAGATCTGTATCTAGAAGATTTGGTAGCCATTGAGTGACAAAAGTAGAATCCCAAATTGATTCTGATCGCCCATACAAACAGAATCTTGGTTTCCATAAGTAGAGCTTCTTCTTATAGAAAGTTCTTGTCTTCAAGATCCAATTGTCAATCAATTAGATTGAGTCAATCAAATCTATCTTGATGTAGAATCCAAACTAGATCACTAATCGTTATATATTTGGGGCTTGTGTTATGTTCTGTCAGGTTGTATTGTTCTGAACATGCTTCGTTCTGAATCTATTACGTTCTGAACTTGTATCTCGTTCTGGACCTTGTCACGCTCTGGACTTGTGTCTCGTTCTATCTGAAGTAGACTTTACAATCTGGACGTAAGTCTGAATATATTTAGCCTTAAGGTCTGGACACGGTCTGAATAAGTTTAGCTTCAACATAGAGTTTGTCTTCTGATTCTTCTAAGTATAGACTTCGATAATATCCTTTACATGTTCTATCATATGCATAGTTTATTACTCAACATTAAACACGTTAGTAGCCTTTGATTTATTTTGTCATCTTCAAAACATCATAAAGGATTTTCCTAACAGACAAGACATGAAGTTATTAATTAAAGTGATTGAGACTTGAAGACGGAATGCATTGCATCTGGACTAAATTTTTGTCCATTGAGCTAGGCCCTCAGGACTTGAAAAATATCATAATGTTTCATTGGCTTCAATATTACCCACTCTTTTTGTCCTCAACATTTGCATCATTTGTTCTATTCTTTTTGTCCTCAACATTTACATCATTTGTTAAGTGGTAAGAAGATGATCGAACAATCTTTCCGTGCTGCAACTACCAGTCAAAATGTAGACAATCTTCCGAAACTTTAATGGACTGGTCGGTTTAAGTCGTGTTTTCCAATCAAACGATGTGATAAACTCCACCTCAGAAGAAAACAACCGATGGCGACTTGATTCTGAAATTATATATGTTGTCCCACCGTCTACTTGAGGCCTCACTTGGAGCATCGTGCACGTTTCTTGGACAAACTTTTATAGAGAAGATAGTCCACGCAATTCCTAAATTATTCGTTAGATGCGTGTCATGCATGCACATCGACCGAGGGGGACAGGGAGAGAAAGAGTTGCGGGGGGGGGGGGGGGAGTTGTTAATGTAGTGGGGATGATTTTTGTAAGTTGTGAGTAAAAAGGAAAATAAAAAATCAGATTAACATCAGATGCATCTCATCATCCCACGACCTTTTCACAATCCATTTTGTCCATCTACCATAACGTAAAATTGGAGATCACAAGGGCTTCGTTATAAATTCAGCATAATTTTGTTGTTAGGCTAGTGGGACTCAAACTAATATATCCATCTATACTATTATATAAAGTAAGGAGGATCTCCTTTTAAAAGAGATTTGAATCTTCTCTTTTCCAAATATCTTAGTTTACAAATATTTTTATACCTGGACAAATGCGTAAGTATATATTATTATTTTTCTAAAATTTCAACGTTACAATTTAGATATATTCTATCTTGTGTAACTTTCCTTAAAGGCGTCAAATCTTAACATATTTTTACCTTTCCACATATTAATGCGGCCTTTTTTTATCAGTAGTTTCTTTTAATTATTTAATAATTAAAATAGTTAGTGATAAACTAATGTCAATTTCATGCACACACATCATGAGTGCACAAGTGCTAGTACTCATGAACAAAAGTGGATATGTGAAGCGGGGATTATCACAATTTATTATCCATCTATTATTTGACAAATTTCAGAATATTTATCACATGATGTGATATTTTTAGATTATCGTTAAATTAATAAAATGTCGATAGCTCTTTCTATCTGACGCTTTATGCATGTACATTTTGCGAGTTTACGTTAGTGATTTCACTCATGCCTTTCTTATTTCGATGTGTTATTTGGTCACAAAGATTGAAAGATTATGGAAACACGTATCTAGTGACAATGGCTTTGGGGACCACCATTTTGCCAATGAAAATTGAAAATGGGAGACTCTTGGGCAATAATCTCTAAGCATATTAATAGGTTGTGAAACGAAGGCTGGATGCAATAATAATGTGGTTGAAAGCTTGTTGTCTAGAGAGACAACCATATCAGAGTAACGAAGTGATGCTGGTGGAAAATCAAGTCCATGACCAATGGTTCGGTGAAAAAACTTTGAAAAAATTTAAAAGTGTATCGATGTTATTTGTAAATTAGTAAGTATAATTTATTTAACTTTTGGATCAATGTTCCACCTCTAAAATCTATGGTCGATTACTCAAGGGATTTCTTTTTCTTGAATAATGTCATTGGATTTGTTTCTTTAAATATTACACACATGTAAAACCAATGGATTTTTAGTGATCCTATAAATAGAACGGAATGGAGGGGTCAATTTGCAGTGTTATGCAAGCACAACCCATCAAATTGTACTACACAGTCCCCTTCTCTAGGTTATAATCTGACTCAAATGTCGGACGTTCGGCAACTGTGCAGCTCTATTTCCATTTAAATATTATGAAAACAAAAATAAAACCTGTGATTTGCGTAGCTTTGATCTAACATGTATATCATCAGTTTAGTGCAGTGGTTAGCCTCTATCACATCGTTCAACAATTTCAATATGAAAAACAAAACATATCTATAATCCACTAAGGGATAATGACATTAGTCCTTCAATTTTTACTAAATTATTCAATGTCATCCATGAAGTTTCTTCATTCCATATTGTCCGTAAACTTTCTAATTTTTGTTCAATGTGCTCATTTCATTAAAAATTTAATGAAATTTGTTGACATGACCATTATAGCTATAAACTTGTCTATTTTTTGTTCATTTTTGTCCTTTGACTTGGTTTGTTCATTCAATATTGTCCATAAACTGGTTCTTTCTCTCTATTAGCCTTAATTTGAACATAGTGAGGGTCATCAAATATTCTCCAATAAGAGCCTTCAATCACCCTTATTTTCGACTAGTAAATTTGAAAATAATATTTTGACACTCGTTAATGTATTTGCATAAGCTTAATCCTGATGAAGAATAAAAATTTTAGTTTAAATGGATCTTTTTACCATTTAAAAAATGCTGGGACTTGTTCAATAAAACAATAATGTTCCTTGTATGTAATACGATGCATTTAGATACATTTAGAAAGGGCCATGCTTTTTTCACTCTTTATTTGACTTAAACACTTTATTTTTATTTTTTCTTTTGGTATTTTGACTATACTATTCGTTGTGCGGCCTCCTACTTCTTTTACAATTTTACAAAAGTGGTCCATTTTTCTGTTTGTTCGACTCTTTTTGTTCGTGTTTTTTTTTTCGACCAAAAAAAAAAAAAAAAAAAAACTTTTTGTTTTGTTTTTTTTTTTTTTGGGGGTCCCATTTTTCTTGAACCGTTTATGAAAAAAAAAAAAACTCGTTTGTTTGCGTTTTTTTTGTTTTTTGTTTCAAGAAATAAAAAAAAAGTTTTTTTTTTCCAATTTTTGGGGTCCCTTTTTTCTTCTGTCTTTCCACGCTTTTAATGTCTGAGTTCTCGACTCCCGCAAATCCTCTCTGGCCGGGCGAGGCCGCCGGCCCTCGTCGGCCGGCGCTTTGCCCTTGTCGGCCGGCCGGCCGGCCATGGCCAAGGCCGGCGACCGGCCAAAAGAAGAAAAAAAGAAAAATAAAATGAAAAATAAAATAAAAATATTTTTTCTAGCATGCGATTTTCTTTTTTAATTCGTCATGTGACTGATGACGTAAGTACATACGCAGCTTTTTACTGTTTGAAACGTCACCCATAGAGAGCAAGACAATTGAGACTCCACCACTCGCGCAAGTCGAGGAATTCCCTCATTCGTCAGTCAAGAAGTAATAAATAGGAATTCCCTCATTCGTCAGCCAAGAAGTAATAAATTCAGGCACGTCCTTATTTATATCGGACAGTCTCCAACTCACTCTCCTCATTAATCCTCTCCACATCCACATACCGCATATCTTCTGTCGACTGCTATCTCAGAATTATTTCCATTTCCAAAGAATTTCTTCAATCCTCGTCCATGGCACCTCCACATTTCCTCCTCGTGACCTTCCCCGGTCAGGGCCACATAAACCCTTCCCTCCAATTTGCCAAGCGTCTCGTGCGTGTCGGCGCTCACGTGACCTTCGCCACTGCACTTCATGCCCTTCACCGCATGGCCGAGTCGAAATCTCCCCCCGAGGGGCTATCCTTCGCCAGCTTCTCCGATGGCTATGACGACGGTTTCGACTGGGAGGATCTCGATAAATACGCGGACGAGTTCAAGCGACGAGGATCGGAGACTTTAAGCGACCTCATCGCCTCAAACCTTGAGAATGGTCGGCGATTCTTGGGTGTATTCTACACCACCCTCCTTCCGTGGGTTGCCGACGTCGCTCGTTCTCATGGCATTCCTTCGACACTTGTTTGGATTCAACCAGCCACTGTTCTGGACTTCTACTATTATTACTTCCATGGCTACGGCGATCTTATTCAAAGCACGGGCGACAATCCTTCAGTGCCGATCCAATTGCCTGGGTTGCCGCCTCTCATGGCCTGCGACATACCCTCATTTTGCAATACTAAAAATATCTACAACTTCAGCCTCCCGCTTTTGCAACGGCATTTCGAGATACTACTTGAGGAGGCCAAGCCAAGGATTCTGACAAACACCTTCGATGCGTTGGAACCGGATGCCATACGGGCTATCGATAAGTTTGAGGTAATTGGGATTGGGCCGCTGATACCGTCCGCATTTTTGGACGGGCAAGATCCATCGGACACTTCCTTCGGAGGTGATCTCTTCAAGAGCTCGAGCGGCTACATGGAGTGGCTGGACACAAAGCCAAAAGCGTCGGTGATCTACCTGTCGTTTGGGAGCATCTCCGTGCTATCAAAGCCGCAGAAGGAGGAAATGGCGCGGGCGCTCGTAGAGGTCGACCGACCGTTCTTGTGGGTCATTCGGGAAAGCGGGAAAGAAGAGAGAGACGAGGATAGATTGAGCTTCCAAGAAGAACTAGATAAGCTAGGGATGATAGTGCCGTGGTGCTCGCAAGTGGAGGTCCTATCGCACCCTTCAGTGGGGTGCTTCCTGACGCACTGCGGGTGGAACTCCACGTTAGAGAGCTTGGTCTGCGGGATGCCCATGGTGGCGTTCCCGCAGTGGAGCGATCAGCAAACGAACGCGAAGCTCGTGGCGGACTTGTGGAGGACCGGGGTGAAGATGACGCCCAACGAGCTAGGCCTGGTGGAGAGCAGCGAGGTGAAGAGGTGCTTGGACCTGGTGGTGGGAGATGGAGAGGAGGGGGATGAGATGAGAAGGAATGCCCGGAAATTTAGGGATCTGGCGAGGGAGGCCGTGAAGGAAGGCGGGTCATCGGACAAGAACCTCAGGGCCTTCGTGGACGAGGTCAGAGAAGCGGCTGAGTGAGTGAATTGTCTGTGGTGTCACTGTCACCAGTGAACGTGGTGCTTTTATGTCTGGGGACTTTTAGTAATTATATATTATGGCTATTATGTAATCCTTCGTTTGGGCATAAAGCCTAGGCGTCATTTTCTCTGTTTTCTTTCTTTTCCCCTTCTGTAGTGTATGGTGTTCGTGAGAAACATCAGCATGTTAAAAAGCGTCGCACCATATTCCTTCTATTTCAGCCCGTTATATATGACGCTTCCGTTGCTAAGTCTTGAATCTTTGATGGTGGGACCTCTCCGCTGATGGTGAAAACATTTCTCAACGACAGAAGGATTACGGTGTCTTGATTCTTTTCAATCATCCATATTAGTAGCAATTAGGTATGAAATACTCGATCGTCGTATCTTCTTCCGTCTCAAACTTTGACGGGGAACGAGAGGCTGTGTTCTCGACGGGAGCTGGGGTTTATGGCCTATGTTAAAGCATTCATACCTCACTCAGCGCGGATGCCCGCGAGGGTGACGAGATAGTCAGTATAAGCGAAAGGCCTGTCGAGGACCAAGAGCAGGCGTGGGGGTTCATAGGAGCTGGCATTAGGTTGTGTGGGCCGTGGAAATAGACCCCTACATGTACATAAGATTCAAAATTAAGAATTTTCTTTTTTTGGGGGGGGGGGGGGTTCGAAATGATTGAGAGAGTTATATTGTTGTAATTGTGGAAGTCATAAAAGATGCATGATCGGAACCCACTTGACAATTTACGTAGTTACTTTTTTTCTAGGAAAATTGTCCAAAAAGTTTTAAAATTATTGTACGGTACTAATTCAGTTATAAACCTTCTAATCATACTAATTTAATCTTAAATCTTTTGAAAATTTTTCAATTTAATCCTGAATTTTTCAATGATGCCAATTTGGTTATAAACCTCTTAATGATATGCCAATTTAATCCTCCTCACTAATTATAGCTGTGGTTGTACTTAGTTTTCTCATTCAAATTTACAGTCCACAAATTCATCGTATGTTATAACAACTACATGTGCAAATACTAGCACTATTTCATTAGATTCCATAAATGCACAAAATCCTTCGAAAACTTGCTGCAATGATTTAACTAATCCCAGAAACTTAATAGGTAATCTCATCATGAAAAGTTAATTTTCCTTTTTTATCTCACCCCACCTTGTGCAATTCCTGGTGTTGACCGCCTTTGCTGGGCGAAGAGCTCATCCTCCAGTCAATGGCAGATGGTGGATTGAGCCATTTGTTCAAAATCCTACCAGTAGGTATGTGAGTCGAACTTGAGCAAGTCCTTAAAAGGCTCAACGAAGGAAATAGGCAGGAGCTCCACCCTAGGGTGGGAGACCCCGTTGCTGTCTTCCTATTCCCTCTCTGTCGGGAAGAGAAAGATAGACAGGGAATTAGGGGGCCTCACGGTAGTGAAGGTAGACACCACGTCAGAATTTCGGTTCTAACTACCGTCGGGTAGGCAGGTATAGTAGCCTCCCGTGTCTAAGGTAAGTGAGGGTGGGTGAAATACCCACAGCTGGGTTGACACGCCTTACGGCGCTGACCGCCTTTACTAGGTGAAGAGCTCATCCTCTAGTCAATGGCAGATGGTGGATTGAGCCATTTGTTCAAAATCCTACCAAGTAAATGATAAAAAAATTGACACGTCATCCGTGTTCTTCTTGGTTGCATCTGGTTGATGGAGACACCCAACTTAACTCGTCATACGGGCAACTTTTTCTTGATAGTTTTCCCATCTGTGGTAGGACAAGTCCCCACTTATCCCGGCAATGTACAATTATTAACAAATTATAAATTCACTTAAAGATCGGGAAAGAGAATAATAATAATGAGATACCCAATAACTAGTTTTTGCATAACTCTTTGAGATGGACTATCAATAATTCTCTGTTGATCATTTAGTTTGTACATGCATCTTTATTATACTGAACCCCGGATATATTTAGTATATAAATAATTTTCTAGATAGATTGACTACTTTTTTGGTTTAGCGAAGAGAAACTCTGATGGAAGTGATTCTCAAAACGTTAAAAAGCTCACTATCAAAGTTGCATGATATTATCAATTATTGGGATGCCTAGGGTGCGCATTGTTGGAGAAAACTTCCTTACGTGTTTTGAAGCTGACAAAACGTTTCCATCGGTCTGGTCTGAAGACATGCATCAAAGTCTGAAGACCGCCAGACCACCAGACTCAAGATTCAAAGTCTACCCTCATTGACAGTTTCTAGACCGTTGAAGAAGACTTATCCTGAGTTGAGTATCTCTTTAGGGATTCGATTCTATCGACTGAAGAAGATCTCTCGGCTGGAGTTAGCACTTCAAGATATGTTATTCGTATTCGAGTAATCTAGATCCTCTTGATCCACGAATTATACTTGGAATGTTCTACTTATGGAAACCGAGATCCTGATTGTATGGGCGAGCGGGATTGATGGGCTATCGTCATTTTCCTTGAATAGCTCGAGATCTCTCTAATTGATTCGTCCAACGGGTTGATTGGAAGAATTTCTTTGGAAGGTGCCAACGGTATTGAAGGCATAAAGAAGTATATAAGGGAGACATTCAAGTTGTTCAAGAGTGCCCGATAGAATTTCAAAGTCTGAATCTCCTTGTTCTTTTGCGATCTTATTCGTCGAGCTATACTTGTAATCAAAAAAGAGACTTAATTGTTGTGAGACCTTGAGGAAGTGTAGTAGAGTCTCTACACTGTCGAATCAAGGACGTGAGACTATAAATTCTCTTTTTGATTCTTAGTGAAATCCAGCCGGTGGGGCGTCGGTGCGGGAGAGTGGACATAGGCTTGGTTTAAGCCGAACCACTATAAACTTGGAGTGTTGATTCTCTATCCCTAATCCTTTTACTTTACATCGCATCTCCATACGTCTATTATTGCTTTCAATCTCTTAGTCTATCAATCGATAAAAATTAATCTATCTTGTTACGATTAGCAAAAATCTTTTTGGTCACCTATTCACCCCCCTCTAGGTGCTCGTACTAGTTCTATCAATTGGTATCAGAGCTTGTGTACTCATTTATTTGAAGTGTTCTTACTTCTGAGTTAAAGATCTATGGCTAGTATGTTGCCTACAGAACTGGTTGAAGGTCAAAGCAACACCAGACCTCCGTACTTTGATGGAAAAGACTACAGCATATGGAAAAACAAGATGAAAGCATTCCCAAGATCGAAAGATCCCTTGGAATGGGAAGTGGTAGAAAAAGGAATCATTCCTACTACTGCATCAGCATCAGAGAGAGGAAAAGAAGCTGTTGTTCCTATCGAGATGACACAAGAAAAAATAACCAAGAGACAAGCTCTTGATGCTAAAGCTATTTACTCTTTATATTGTGATTTATCTCCTACTGAGTATAACAGAATATCTTCTTGTGAAACAACAAAAGAAGTCTGGGATAGGCTTTACATTACCTATGAAGGAACTGATCGAGTGAAAAAGACAAGGATCAATATTCTCTTGGGACAATATGAAGTCTTCAAAATGAGATCGGGAGAATCAATCACGATATGTTTAGCCGTTTTACTGAAATTGTGAATGGTCTAGAATATCGGGGACATCCAATCTCGGGATAAATGAAGGTCAACAAACCGCTGCGTGGACTCTCTAAGGACTGGAATTATATAAAGACTTCAATAAGGGAAACACAAAGGATTGCACCACTTTCTGTAGACGAATTGATTGGAACACTTCAGTCTTACGAAGTGGAGCACACCAACGATAAAGAAGGCTCCAAAGGTAAGAAGTCTATTGCTTTAAAATCTAACGATTATTCTGATGCTACAGACTCCGAAGAAGATTTAGATGATGAAGAACTGACACTTATGATAAAGAGGTTTAGAAGTTGAACAAAAAGAGAAGAAAATTCAATTGGAAGAGACAAAGTACTCAAAGATCTCAGAACAAATCAACCGAAGATGATGATTCCAACAAAGACGTGACTTGCTTCGAATGCAAGAAAAAGGGACACATCAGACCCAATTGTCCTTTATTAAAGAAAAGGAACGGAAATACTGAGAAATACAGAAAGGCTCTCAAAGCAGAAACATGGAGTGATACTAAGTGTGAAGAAAGTGATGATGATTGTGCCAACATTTGTTTAATGGCAAAATTAGATTCAGACTCAGACCTCGAGATAGATACAGACTCAGACTCAGACAGTGAGATTGAGGTAAGTAATCTAAAAATTCCTGTTAAAGTCTCGAAATATATTGATGAACTATGTCTTAGCCTCAAAACCTCTCTTAAGAGGATCTCCGAATTAAAAAGGGAGAATTCTACTTTGAAGCAACAGGAAAAATCTTGGAAAGAAAAAATTGAAAATTTAGATAAAGACTTTATCATTTTAAAAAAACTCAGACTCTCTTACAAAAGAAAACACCCATTTAAAAAATGACTTTTCAAGCATTTCAAAGAAGTTTTCAATAGGATCTGAGAAATTAGAAAAGATTCTTTCAAGTACAAAGACCTTACTTTAACAAATCGGGCTTGGGAATGACTCGCGAAACCATTCCTCTAATTGATTTTCCAAAGGTAAAGGAAAGAATCAAACAAAGACCTATGAAACTGTTTATAAAAATCATTTTCAGAAAGTCTTTGTAAAACCCGTTGGCCGAAATACTCTCAAATGTTCAAAGTGTCAAAGCTCAGAACACTTTGAGAAAGAATGCCCTATGGTTTGGAGACCTGTTAAAAGAGATTGGGCAAAGACTGTTTATTGCACTAACTCCATCGGACCCAAGAAGATGTGGATACCAAAGAAAGCTTGAATTTTCTCTTAATTGCAGGTCACTATCAAAAGGAAGATCAAATGGTATTTGGATAGTGGCTGCTCAAGACATATGACAGGAGATTCAAGTTGCTTTATAAAACTTGTCCAAATAGATGGAGGGAAAGTTTCTTTTGGTGGTAATAGCAAAGGAAGGATTATTGATCGCGGAACGGTAAAAATTGGAAGTCTAACAATCAATAATGTCTCCATGGTGGAAGGATTGAATTACAATCTACTCAGCATAAGCCAATTGTGCGATATTGGATTCAAGATCAACTTCCAGGAAGGAATATGTTCAGGAACCAGTAAAAACTTCTCTCAATCTTTTACTGGGCGTAGACATGGAAATATCTATCTTCTGGATGTGAATCAAGAAATATCACAATGCTTAATATCAGTACAAGATGAAGCAAATCTATAGCACCGAAAGCTTGGCCATATCAACATGAAGCAAATTGCCAAAATCTCTTCCAAGAAACTTGTTCGAGGACTACCCAATCTAAATTACCAAAAGTCTGACTTATGCACACCATGTGTATTGGGAAAACAGGTTAGGAATTCCTTTAAACCAATAAATCAAGTTTCCACTAATCGTGTATTGTAGCTCCTGCATACGGATCTCTTTAGACCAACAAGAACTCAAAGCATTGGTGGAAAAAGGTTTTGCCTAGTAATAGTGGATGATTTTTCACGACTTACTTGAGTTTACTTTCTTGCAAGTAAGTCGAGACTTTCTCTCATTTTTCTAAATTTGCTAAGAAAGTGCTGAATGAAAAAAGTTATACTATTTCAAGCATTCGTACAGACCATGGAGGTGAGTTTGAAAATCAAGACTTTGCTAAATTTTGTGATGAATATGGTTTTCAGCATAAATTCTCTTCTCCATATACACCAGAACAAAATGGGGTTGTGGAAAGGAAGAATAGATCTTTACAAGAAATGGCAAAGACTCTTTTAATTGAAAGTAATATTTCTTCACGTTTTTGGGCTGAAGCTGTTTCTACAGCCTGTTATATTATTAATAGAGTATTTTTAAGGCCAATTCTTGAGAAAACTCCTTATGAGCTTTTCAAAAGAAAGAAGCCAATTGTTTCGCATTTTCAAGTATTTGGTTGTAAATGCTTTATTCTGAAAAATGCAAATGATCGAGTTGGTAAGTTTGAAGAAAAATCGGACGAAGGATTCTTTCTTGGATACTCAACTTCAAGCAAAGCTTACAGAGTATTCAACAAGAAGACTCAGACTGTGGAAGAATCAATGAACGTTAAATTTCAAGACTCCACAAATTCAACCGATTCAGACTGAAAAATCCGAACCTGCTCTATACTCTACAAGGTCTACCTCCCCTGAAACAGTTCAGATCCCAATAGAAGAACAGCTAATTGATGTTGAAGGATCAACTCAAGAAAAAGATCAACAACCTGTCAGACTGTCTAGTAACTGGAAGCATAAGTCTAGTCATCCCGAAGAACTCATTATTGGTGATATCAATGAGGGGATTTGTACCAGATCCAAAAGGTGAGAAGAGTCTAGTATTGTGGCACTTATTTCTGAAATAGAACCCAAAAATATAGAAGAAGCCTTAGCTGACGAAAGCTGGATTGAAGCAATGCAAGAAGAACTCAGACAATTCAGCATCAACGATGTTTGGGAACTAACTCCTAAACCAAAAGGTAAGTCTATTATTGGAGCTAAATGGGTTTTCAGGAACAAAGTCGATGAAAAAGGAAAAGTTACAAGAAACAAGGCAAGACTCGTGGCTAAAGGATATACGCAAGAAGAAGGGATAGATTATGATGAGACTTACGCTCCTGTAGTAAGGTTAGAAGCAATTAGATTATTACTTGCTTTTGCTTGCTATAAGAATTTCAGGTTATTCCAAATGGACATCAAAAGTGCATTCCTGAATGGATTTATTCAAGAAGAAGTCTATGTGGAACAACCTCCTGGATTTGAAGATCCAAAGAAACTAGACTTTGTGTTCAGACTGAAAAAGGCGCTATATGGATTAAAACAAGCTCCTCGAGCTTGGTACGAAAGGTTAAGTAACTTTTTAATTCAAAATGGTTTCATTAAAGGAAAAGTAGACACTACCTTGTTTATCAAAAGAGAAGGTAAAAGCTTTTTACTCGTTCAAATTTATGTTGATGACATTATATTTGGATCATCTAATGAGACTTTGTGCAAGAAATTTTCTAAGTCTATGCAGGATGAATTTGAAATGAGTATGATGGGTGAACTATCCTTCTTTCTTGGCTT
This sequence comes from Eucalyptus curtisii, assembly GCA_017140595.1. Classification (NCBI taxonomy): domain Eukaryota; kingdom Viridiplantae; phylum Streptophyta; class Magnoliopsida; order Myrtales; family Myrtaceae; genus Eucalyptus; species Eucalyptus curtisii. The sequence goes on along the minus strand of CM029501.1, from coordinate 16,151,948 downwards.
ACAAGTGAAACAACTGAGAGAAGGAATTTTCATTCATCAAGAGAAATATGCAAAAGAACTTGTTAAAAAGTTCGGACTGGAAAATTGCAAAAAGATTGATATACCAATGTCAAGTTATTTGAAGCTAGACAAAGATGAAGGAGGGAAGAAAGTCGACCAAAAATTATACGAAGTATTATTGGTTCACTTCTTTATCTTACTACGTCTAGACCTGACATTTGTTTAGTGTTTGCATTTGTACTAGATTTCAATCAGATCCCAAAGAATCACATCTAAGCGTAGCAAAACGCATCATCAAATATGTTGCAACTACTGCTAATCTTGGTCTATGGTATCCCAAGGAAGGAGACTTTATTCTCCTTGGCTATTCAGACGCAGATCTTGCAGGTTGCAGAGTTGATAGAAAGAGCACATTCGGCACTTGTCAATTGCTTGGCAACGGGGCAGTATCTTGGTTTTCAAGGAAGCAAAGTACCGTAGCAATTTCAACGGTAGAAGCAGAGTATGTAGCTCTTGGAAGCTGTTGTTCTCAAATACTATGGATAAAACAACAACTACGAGACTTTGGCATCGAAAACTCTTGCATCGAGATCAAATGCGACAACACCAGTTCAATTAATCTGACAAAGAATCCAATTCTTCATTCAAGAGCAAAGCATATAGAGATTAAACATCATTTTATTAGAGATCATGTGCAAAGTGGAGAAGTCCTGATACAGTTTATCGACTCAAAGAATCAACTAGCATACATATTCACAAAGCCGCTTGAGAAAAGCTCATTTGAGTCTATACGTTCAAGACTCAATATCTTATCTCTTAAAGACTGAAGAAGTTTAGACTCAGAGACAAAAGTCTAAAGACATTTAGACTCAGAAGATCAAGATTCACAACTATAAGTTATTTTTAGAAGTTTATTTCATGGATAAAATCTCGAAAAGGTACGTTCATCGATTAATCAATAATTGATTGATGTTATCTTCCCAAGTTTTCGTGATTATTGCAATCATTCCTTTTCGAAAAAGAAGTTACTTTTTGAAATAACAGTTATCTATTTATCTTTTCAAAAAGGCGGTTATTTTTTTGAAAAGACATTTTCTATTTTTCCTTTTACGGCGATTCGTATACCCCATTTCGATCGCTTTATATACTGTTCGTTTTCCTCTTCGCAAACCCAAGAAGCACAGAACTTTACTTTTTACTGTTACTCTCTACTTTATTCCTCAAAGCTTTAATCTTTCTCGCGAATCGAGTTTGGAATCTCTCAAAGACTACGATAATGGCTTCCCAAAGAAAGTCCTCAAGAATAGCAAGCAGGGGACCACGGCATATGCGCGAGGGTCCTACGCATTTTGACCTCATCGAGGAAGAAGAATCTCCAAGGCAACAGCAGAGCCCCCGACATTCTCAATCGCGCTTTTCTCCACAATCTAGACCATAGAATGTTCAGCAACAACAAGAAGAAATCATTGAGGATGCCGAACCTATCGAGCTTTTGAGAATGTTCCAAGTGATCCACGCGTTGGAGGTTTTAATCAGCCTGATGGAAATGATGATGATAAAATGTACACTCACTTTAAGCCTAGAATGGGTGTTGCAGCAAATTTTCGAAGCAAAAGGACTGAGTTATTTCGCTCGGAGGAACACAAGCGACTTTATTCTAAGTTGTTAAAGCGAGGGGTAATCAACCCAAGAAGTGTGGACTTTGATTTCCTTGACTCTCTTAATGTGAAGCTGAGAGAGAAATTCACTCTTCTTCAACTTGAACAATTTTGCTTTGAATCAATGGTGGCTTATCCAGAACTTACTACATACTTCTATTCTAATCTAAGTTTCTTGGATGCGAATAGATTTTCTTTTAGTGTTCGAGACCAGGATTATATCGTTGATATGGACACATTGGCGGATGTGATTGGAGTAGAGCGATGGGCATTTCAATCAATTAGTGTGCCTGTTGGTCGTGCGACGGTAGAGCTTGTTCAAGATGGAATGGCAAAAGGACGAATTTCGTACTTGAGGATGAATGCCTCAAATATTTTGCTTCACAAGATCGTGATCAATTGTCTTAGACCTAAATCAACTTCGAAGATTGATGTCTCCAACTCATAAGCAAAACTGATGTATGCTATCAATGCTGGCAAAAAGTTCTCTTTGCCGCACACTATCTTGTTTCACATGTACAGATCTATGCTGAAGGACAAGGGTCAACTTCCTTATTCCTCACTTGTTACTAAGCTGTTCAGACATCTCAATATTCAGCCCAAAATTCTGTGTGTTCGAACCTGTGATCAAATGGTGGTGGGACTGAAGATGGTTTCCAAAATGCGTCTGAAGGAGCTGAACAAGGCTTTGGAGCGATTTAAGGAGAAAACCCCTGTCAAGACTCATCAAGCCTCTATGTTTGCAAAAAGGAAAGGGAAGGAGCCCATGACAGCTCCATCCAAGAAAAGAAGAGCACTCATCTTGGAGGATGAAGAAGATGATGATGATCTCACCATATCAGCTCTTGCCTTGAAGAACCTTCAACATTTTGTTCCAGAGACAGAGGAGAGACAGGATCAAGACAGAGAAGAAACAGAGCAGCAAAATGAAGAAAGGGAATCGATGAGGAAAGAAGCAGATGAAGAAAGAATTCAAGAAAAAGAGGGCAAAGGAGAACAAGCAGGGTCAGAGCATGAAGAGTACTTCTCTTTACCCAAAGGCACTAAAACAGGGGGAGCTGCTGAGAAAAGAGGTACTTCTTCAATTGCTTTTCCTAGTGAAGATGTTAGCCGTTCACCTGCAAATCCAGAAGATGTATATGCCACTCAATTTCCTGAGGAAGATCATGAGGTTTCATCTTCTAATCTGGGTGATCATGCTGAAATGTCATCTTCGTAAATACTCCTCAACCGATCATCTTTGAAGCAAGCACTCAGACTGATAATTCGGCAGACTTTCGAAAAGTGGTTGAAATTCTTATGGAGATGCGAGGCCAAATTTATGCCTTGGGATGCGAAGTTCAGAACTTGCAGAATGTAAGACAATCCTCTTCAGTTTCTCTACATGATCAAATTCATGCCCTTTCTCTTCAAGTTCAAGCAAATGCCAAGGGTGAAGAAGTGGCTCAATTGAAGGAGGATTTGAAAAGGCTGGAAGGAATTGTTTAGTCGATGGGAGATATCCAGCTTGTTCGCATTCTAAGACAATCTTAATTTTATTCTCTTTTTCTCTCTACCTTTTTAATGTTGACAAAAAGGGGGAGAAGCTGAAGTGCATATTTGACTTTGACTTTGGTTTGATTTTTGTTTGGACTTTACTTTTGTTTTGGTTGTTTGGTTATGACTTTGGCTGTGACTGATTTGGACTGGTTTGGATTGCTTAATGCTTGCTTTCAGTATTCTAAGCGTGGTGATATGATATTCATGGCAAAGATAGTTGTTTTTACAGGACTAACTCTTTTCCTGTGAATGCAGATTCAATACTATCTTTATACTAACTCATTTATCTTTTATGAGATATCCATGTCTACTTAAAGTATTGTTTTGCAGGTCATAAGTATCGAAATCTGTAGAAAATTTTTGTCACCATCAAAAAGGGGGAGATTGTTGGAGAAAACTTCCTTACGTGTTTTGAATCGACAAAACGTTTCCATCGGTCTGGTGCGAAGACATGCAGACTCGTCGTCAAAGTCTGAAGACCGCCAGACCACCAGACTCAAGATTCAAAGTCTACCCTCATTGACAGTTTCTAGACCGTTGAAGAAGACTTATCATAAGTTGAGTATTTCTTTAAGGATTCGATTCTATCGATTGAAGAAGATCTCTCGGCTGGAGTTAGCACTTCAAGATCTGTTATTCGTATTCGAGTAATCTAGATCCTCTTGATCCGCGAATTATACTTGGAAGGTTCTACTTATGGAAACCGAGATCCTGATTGTATGGGCGAGCAAGATTGATGAGTTATTGTCATTTTCCTTGAATAGCTCGAGATCTCTCTAATTGATTCTGTCCAACGGGTTGATTGGAAGAACTTCTTTGGAAGGTGCCAGCTGTATTGAAGGCATAAAGAAGTATATAAGGGAGACATTCAAGTTGTTCAAGAGTGCTCGATAGAAAATTTTCAAAGTCTGAATCTCCTTGTTCTTTTGCGATCTTATTCGTCGAGCTATACTTGTAATCAAAAGAGAGACTTAATTGTTGTGAGACCTTGAGGAAGTGTAGTAGAGTCTCTACACCGTGGAATCAAGGACGTGAGACTGTAAATTCTCTTTTTGATTCTTAGTGAAATCCAGCCGGTGGGCTGTCAGTGCGGGAGAGTGGACGTAGGCTTGGTTTAAGCCGAACCACTATAAACTTGGAGTCTTGATTCTCTATTCCTAATCCTTTTACTTTACATCGCATCTTCATATGTCTATTATTGCTTTCAATCTCTTAGTCTATCAATCGATAAAAATTAATCTATCTTGTTACGATTAGCAAAAATCTCATTGATCACCTATTCACCCCCCTCTAGGTGCTCGTACTAGTTCTATCACGCATGACAAAATTTCTGGAATAGAAATTAATTTCTCAATTTCTATTCCATGGATGAGTTTATAAGCAAAGAAACATGTTTGATAATGATTCAAAATTTCTATTTCTAGAATAAAAATTTGTTTGGTAAAAGAATTAAATTTTTATTTCTAAGAGCAGCGACGACCGGCGTCCAATGGCCAAAGTTCGACGTCCGGCAACCGGCGTCTGGCGTCCGACTAGCCGGCGATCGGCATCCAACATCCAGAGTCCCGTCTTCGATGTCCGGAGTCCGATAGCCGCCGGCCGATGGCCAACGGCCGAAGTCCAACAAGCGGCGGCGGGTAGCCGACATCCAACGGCCGGTGGCAAGTGACACACGGTGGGTGGCAAATGTCTGGTGGTCAGCGGTTGGCCTTCGGCGTCCAACGGTTGGTGATGAGCAACCAACGACCGACAGGCATCCAACGGCTGACGATCGACGACGGGTGGCCGGAGTCCAGTGGGCAGCAGTTAGCAAGCGGCAGCAAGTGGCAGGTGTCCAGCGTCCCACGGGCGGCTAGTGGGCGATAGGTGGTGACAAGAGTGAACGATGAAAAAAATTTTGATTTATCATTTTTGTTCCAGAAATAGAAAAGCTAAAAATTTTAACTTCTGATTTATACTCCAAATCTATTTCTCGAATAGAAATCTGTTTCATAAATAAAAAAAAAATTAAATTGCATTACCAAACGGATTTCCATTCCAAACTTATTCTGGGGAACAGAAAAATAGAGAAATCGAAAAATAGAAATATTGTCATGTGCGCCCCTAGTAACTGGTTTTTGTAGAAAGTCTTTGAGATGGACTATCAATTATTTTCTACCAGTCACTTAGTTTGTATGTATCTATTACTCTAAACCATTGTCATATGTAGTAAAATATAATTTTCTAAATAGATCGACCTTTTCTTGGTAAGTGTGGATTGCTTATTAGATACCTAATACTCTTCACGAATATTCATATGACCCAACGCATCCACAATTATATAACATCTATTTAGATGATTGAAATGGAAAAATCATGATATCTACCTCAAGAAACTCTAATCGATTGATTCTCAAGGCATTGGAAAGCTCACGACCATATTAACATGATCTCATTAAGCGATTTGCAGAAATGATGTATTTCCAACCCCATCTAGATCGGACAGTCGCAATTAAAAATTGCAATATTCAGTGATCTCACCATCCAATTTAATCAAATGGGGTGTTGTAGGAAAGCTTTTCCAGAGCAAGTCAGTCGAAATCTTGACTACGGTGACTCATAATCAAAAGTTGGTAAAAAAAATTAGGTGTGTGTAATCATCCTTGTTGAGACAAATAAATTTAAATATAGTATTATTCTTCATTTGTCAATGTTAGACTCATTAGTTCAAAAATGAGTTTGCTTGATGATTAAAAATTGATTGGTTAAGATTAACACTGTCGTCACCATTGATCATGTGAATATTCTATATAATTTCTTTTCAAGAGCAAGGGAGAGATAGAAAGTAGAGATGATGGTAGCAGCAGGGTCGACGACGGACGGTAAACGATGGCATGGGAGGAGTTCCCGTGTGCTTGTGATTGAGGGGCTGGGGAGGGAAGGACCCTGGGAGTTAGTGGTGATAAATTGCGTAGGTACTAAAAAGCATAATGAAGTAGGTACAGGCGGCATAGTTTTTACCATGAGAAACGAGAGAGGAGCAAATCATACTACAAAGTCCCCTTCTCTAGGTTGTGACATGACTCAAATGTCGTAAGTTTAGCGATTGTGCAGCTCCATTTCCATTTAAAATATTGTGAACGTTTCACTGAAATTTTTTCTTTCACTGAGAGTCATTTTTTGGATTATTTAATTTAAGGAAACCAGATTTTTGTCTCAATTCTGAATAGGAAATATCACAGATGAAAGGAACCAATGGTTTGATTTTAACAGGACCATACAAACGCAAAATGTGCTAGAATTTAATTAGGAAAGCTTGGTCTTTGGGTTGCCATTATTGACATTTCCGCAGTGGAGCGATCAGCAGATAAATGCGAAGCTTGTTGCAGACGTATGGAGGACCGGAGTGAAGGTGACACCAAACGAGCAAGGCAGCCTGGTGGAAGGCGGCGAGATAAGGAGGTGCTTGGAGTCGGTGATGGGAGATGGAGAGGAGGGAGATGAGGGGAGAAGGAATGCCCAGAAATTAAGAGATTTGGCAAGGGAGGCTGTGAAGGAAGGCGGATTCTTCGGACATGAACCTCAGGGCCTTCGTGAACGAGGTCAGAGAGGCTTGTCTGTGAATTATCTATGGTGTCAGCAGCTAAATGCAGTGCTTGCTTGTTGTTTTCTTCGAAATTTATAGAGAATACTTAGGTCATACGTCTTTAATATAACCTTCATTTGGGAATTACGTTGAAGCTCGTTGTTTTTGGACAATTTTTTGCTTTATAGGTTTCGCGATCTTTTTCCCTATTTTGTTTGGTGGACTGGAGAGTTGGTGAGAATCTCAGCATGTTAAAAATGTCGCAACATACTCTCTCTATTTCAGCTAATCATATCCGACGCTTCAGTCGCTTAGTCTTGAATCTTGATGGTGGGACTTACCGTCTCCACATAGATTATAAAAACGTATCCATAGCAGAAGCACTGGAAAAATCTCTGTTCTTCTTCCGTCTTGAACTTCGATGGTGGAACAAGAGATCGTGGTTTCAAGGTGGGTTGGGGTTTATGGAGGAGGTTGTTGAGGGAGGCAAGAGGACCTCGGTTTATACGAATCTGAAAGCGGCAGGGATGTAAGTTAATGCTTTAACACGGGGATGTGCTCATTGAGGGCAAAGAACTCCATCGAGACCCCCATTGCCCAAGGAGATTCCAAGTGTAGCCATTTCTTCCTCGAACTCGGAGGAAGAATACTTAGAGATGAAAGGGTCCCTGTGGTGCCAAGGAGAGAACTGCCATCCGCCTCTTTCACCGGCCACCTGAGTCGGTCTACAAATGTTCATAAAGATGCTACAGAGTACACTTTGTCGGCCGGGTGGAAGACAAGAATGAAGCCTATTATGTACCAAATGGCATTAGGGGTAAGTTGACCCATAACTAGCATAGAACATGTCACCTAGATGTGAAAGGTCTAGAAAGTCAATTCTGGCAGCTATTGGGGTATGGTCCATACTCCTTGTTGACATAATGGCAAGAGAATCATAGCGGGCAGTGCCCTCACGACATCAGATGATTTTTATAGTTTGAGTTCATGTTTTATTGGTAGGTTGAATTTAGGCTCATGAATAATATATATATATATATATATATATATATATATATATAATTGAGAAATGTAATAGAGAGATGCGGCTAATTATAGTGGAATGCTCAGCTAAAGTAGCTTTAGTTTAAGGGTAAACTAGAATGAAACCTGAACCCCAAATTCTCTTTTTCACTTTTCCTCTCTATTATCTTTATAAATGGGAGGCAAATCTTAAGATGCTCTATGTAGACGCCTTTGTAGCCGGCTTAGATAGTGCAAGCCAACTCCCCGCAGTCAGGACAGTCTAGGGAGAGTTGCCTAGAATTTGGTATTTTTCCTGGAGATCATTCGGGATCTTGCCCTCACCCCCCGCAGCGCTGGAGGTCGTGGGGATCTTCGGGATGGAAGTCCTGGGTGGCATAGTGAATCTACACCAAGAGGCAGAAGGCGATTAGTGCGCCTAAGTCCGGTAGATGAAGGTCAGGTGTGGGAACCACAATGTTGGCTGAGTGCTCGAGCCAACCGTTCTGTCGCAGTAGAAGAGGCTTCGAAGGAGAAGAAAAGGATGTATTTGATTTCGGAAGAGCAGATTTACGCATATTTTGAAGTTGAATAGAAGCTGATACGATTGGTGTCAGTGACATCAATGTTTGACGGCAAAGATATGGACCACAAAATCCAACGGTCCAAAATGTATGACATCTTGGCTTCCTCCATAGATTCCGCATTAATCGGTTGGGGCAATAAGGGGAAATATGTGGAAGCCATCCACTCTCAGCCTGTTGGTTTTCCTGACTGAACTGAAATTGGCGGCAAGTGATGGGGGTGGTACCATGAGAAAGGATACAAAATGCAAGATGCCAATGTAAATTGATTCAATATTTCTTGTACTCTAAATGTACATATTTATACACCATTCACAACTATATTTCCTAAATCTATTCCTATATAAAACTACACATAAAATAAGGATGCCCTGGTGACATATGATCACGCCAAGCCTCCCCCTAAAGCTAGTGCCTGTGAGATATGGACGCCCAACTTGGAAAGTAGCTAGCTACATGTACTGATCTTGGCCTAGTGATTTTTGGTAAACATGTTAACTAGTTGTGAGTCCGTACCAATATTCAATGGAAAAATGAAGATGGCTTGAATTTTTTAACGAACGAGATGACAATCAATTTCAATGTCTTTTATTCGCTTGTGAAAAACTAGATTGGCAGCAATGTGGAGGATAGCCTGGTTATCATAGTATAAATATAATGAGGCTTAAAGATGCATTCCAATATCTCGTAAGAGGTATGATAACTAGGTAATTTCACAAGCAGTTATTGTCATTGCACGATATTCCACTTTATCAAAAGAGCATGAGACTGTGCTTTGTTTCTTGGTTTTCCAAGAAATGGGGCTATCACCCAATAGAATGCAATACCTAGTTGCTAAACGGCGAATCATGAGGCAACTAGCCCAATCTGAATCACATTAAGCACTAAGTTGAAGTTCATTTTTAGCTGGGTCCTCGCCTATAGTAGCCTTTAGATATTGTAGGAGACAATGTGCTGCATCCAAAAGTGGTTGGCACGGTGCATGCATAAATTGACATAGGATGTTTACACTATGAGCATTTTTGGCCTAGTAACAATCAAATAAATGAATCAGCCAATCAAGCATTGATAGAGAGCTGAATCCTCCAATCAACCGACACACCAGCTAGAGGAAGAAAAAGGGAAGGAAAAAAAAGAGAAAAAAAGGAAAAATAAATAAATAAATAAATAAATAAATTTGAAAACATATGAAAATATTATTAAAGATTATCCATGTTAGCGGTGGCTAATCTTAATTGTGATATGTAGGATGACTGGTACCCATATTAGTGATTTCCTACCAAAATTGATCGGATTGATTCAATTAGTAAAGTGTGAAAATATTTAATACTCAATTGACATAATTAGAAAGTTTTGAACTGAGTTAGTAAAAGTGCAATAAGTTTAAAAAATTTTAGACAATTTTCTCCGTCTACCGTATATTCTTAGCCCATTCCCTATTCTCTCAGACGTTTAAACTTGTAGAAGAAAAGTATGATTGAAAAAAAAAAAAAACCATACGGTCAAGGCTTGGACCAGCATTCAATTTCTTTTTAGCTTGTTGCAACTTGACCCTTCCCCTCTTTTCTCTTTTTCCCTCCATCGTGCTTTGTTCAGCATCAACCTCTTAATCAAGATACAACATCTATTGACCTATAAAGCACCGACACTCTCCAAGAGCCTTCATGTCATGTCGGATACTTCGAGACGTGTCTGACACTCTCCGATGCTCTCGGACACTCTTTGACACTCGGTCAAGATGTGTCGAAAAATCCGACATCTTGTCAACTTTCTCGACACTCTCTGACATTCGAGTTGGAATTCTAACATACGAGTTTCCTACATATGATTCCGATATCGAGATCAATCTTAAAAATTCAATAAATGAGAGGTCAAAATATATATATGTGAAAAAATAGAACATAATAATAAAAATAATAAATTGAGAAAGAAGAAAAACTTAGTATTATCTTCTCTTCTGACTCTCACTTCCCGTGATACACAATTCACCCCTTAAGTTTTTTCCTCCTCTTCCAACATATCTAACATGCAAGTCTAGAATATGGATTGCTTATTTTTTTCTCCAAGTTTTATGAATTATTGAAATAAAGTTGAATATGTCAAATTAAAACTATGAATGACATTAATAAATGGCGAATTAAATTTTTTAGTGCATATTCATTCTAGGCTTTTTTAATTATTTATTTATTTATGAATTTGATTCAAATTAATTTAATTGAAATAATCATAAAAATGTTAATTTATTATGTATATATAAAAATATATATTTAATATACAACGTGTCCTAACGTGTCGAAATTCTCTGTTTTTTAGAAACGATGTGTCCGCGTGTCGTGTTACATTGACACCCTGTCATGGTTTGGATCATTGGCAATGCCTATAATGCTTTGAAAATAATTCAGTTTCTCCTCAACAAAAAAGAAAATAACTTTCTTGATAAATAATATCAGGATTCGGGATTCAAATTTTCAGCTTGAGTAGTCCTCACTAATGCGTTTAGATAATCTTAATTAGGTGAAATTATCAAACTTCACTTAGAGGGTACGGACATGACACGAAGTTGTTAATTGAATTGATTGAGATTTGACCACGAAATGCATCGCATTTGGACTCTTTAATTAGAGTTCGTAGTTTGTACATTTTTTATTTCCTCAACATTTGCATCATTTGTTAAGTGGTAAGAAGAAGATCCAACTATAATCTTTCCCTGCTGCAACTGCCAGTCAAAATGTAGACAACCTTCCGAAACTCAGAACCTAATCACGCGGCCATCTGTTGCTTCCAAGTCACTTTAATGGACTGGTCGCTTTAAGTCGTGTTTCCCAATCAAACGATGTGATAAACACCACCTCAGAAGAACAACCGATGCCGGCTTGATTCTAAAATTGTTTATGTTGTCCAACCAATCCACTTGAGGCCTCACTTGGAGCATCGTGCACGTTTTTGGACATACTTTTACAGAGAACAGAATCCGCGATTACTAAATTAACACTAGATACGTGTCATATATGCACATCTATATATTAAAACACCCTTTCGTCTCTATTCTAGAGTTTTTAAATAACCATTTCTTTCTTTCTCTCGTACTCGCTCATCATATAAAGAACTATCCATTTTTTCTCTCTCTCTTCTATTTTTTTTAGTTACCCTTACTTTGTTTGTCGCATACTCATTTTTTTTTATACGTTGCTTTCCATTTTCTTTCTACGCCTATTTTCCTAACCACGTATTCGCCTGCCTTAGCCCTTGTATCACTTTACCCAAAAAACCGAGCTTATTCTCATTCTCTCTCCTACTCTGTTCTTCCTTGTGTAACACCATTGAGGTGCCTTGCCGTCACCTATAGTTGAGATTTGTGAATGAAAAGAAAATAATATTTTGTTCATTAACTTGGGAATAATATACGAGCTTATTTATAGGCTTTACATGGCGACTATCTAAAATAACAAATTAGGATCAATAGAGGAAAATATGTAGGATCACATAACAATATACAAAATATCCAAAATATATCTCTAACATTCTCCCTCAAACTCAAGATGATTTGAAAGATGTTAGCTTGAGTTTAGAGAATAGATCCAGAAAATGTCCAAGTGGATATGTCTTGGTGAAGACATCAATAGTCTATTTAGCAATGGAAGTAGAGACAAGTCAAATGGTGCCACGAAGAACGTGATAATGAATGAAACAACACTATATGTCAATGTGCCTAGTGCGTTTATGGAAATATCATTCTATCATTTTGGATAGCACTTCGGTTGTTACAATGAAAGATTATTCTACTATGATGACACATTCCTATGTCTTCTAGTATCCATCATAACCATAATAACTTTGATGTCATATCAACAAGAGCTAAATATTCTACTTCTATACTAGAGCAAGCGACAATGGTTTGTATCTTGTTACACTATGAGATAAGTTAGTTGCCCAAAAAGAAATCGTAGCCATAATGGAGGGACGATCTTAATGTCACTAGCCCAGTCGGCATCAGAATAAGTTGTCAACTCCAAGGTAAAATGAGCAGAAAAGTGAAGGCCATGAAACAATGTACCCTTGACATAGTGAAGAATTCAAAGAATTGCAGCAAAATGAGTCGTACAAGGCGTGGTCATGTATTGACTAATAATATGAACAACATAAGCGATATCGGGATGGGTAACAGTGAGATATATAAAACTGCCAACCAACTACCAATAAAGTGTAGGATTTGAAAGAAGAGTTCCATCCTTGTCATTGAATTTTGCGTTTGGGAGTAAAAGTAATCTTGTTATCAGCGAGCCTAACTAGAGAAATGAGATCAAAGGTATATTTTGTTTGGGAGTGATAATAACCAAAAGTATTAGATTCAACCTTCAAGCCTAGAAAATAGTTGAGTTGCCCGAAATCTTTTATTTCGAACTGTTTACTAAGATACTAATGGAGTTTGGTAATGCCAGTCTAATTATCGCCAATAATAACCATGCCATTTATATATAAAAGCAGCATAATGTATTCATGATGTGTGCCCTGAACAAAGAGAGAATGGTTATAAGGACTGGATTTAAAATCAATAGATTCTATGGTTGAGCTAAACTTAGAGGTGTGCGGGGAGCTTGTTTCAATCCATACGATACTCGGCACATGTTATCACATGAATAAGTGTATCCAAGTTGAGGTACCATATAAACTTCCTCGATGAGATCGCTATTAAGAAATGCATTTTTTAACATCCATTTGAAATAGTGGCCAATGCTTAACAGTAGCAACAATAAGAAGACTGTGAATAGAAGTAAGACAAGTAACATGGTCCAAGGTCTCAGCCCAATTAATAACTTAATCCTACGTTAGACTTTTCGCCACTAGCCAAGCTTTATAGTAATTCACAGTACCATTTACTTTGGTTTAATCTTATATACCCATTTAATACTGACAATAAACTTAGTATGAGGCAAATCAACCAAATCTCATGTGTGAGAGTTTTCCAAGACCTACAACTCATCTACCATAGCTTGTTACCAAAGAGGATCATTACTAACTTCTTTATAGGTACGAGGTTTGTGAAGAGAAGCAATGGCAGGGTGATAATGATAATCACGAAGATGAGCCGGGGGTTGATTTACGAACAACAAATAGAAGTAGATAGAATGGTTGAAGGCATAGGATCCTCGGTTATGGCAGACATGTGAGAAGTTGCCAAAGTGGGATCACCAAATGGGCTTGCATCAAAATGAGAGGAAGACATTTTTGGAGAGGAAAATTCACAAGTGGATGGTACTACAAGATCTTCTGAGAATAAATCCACGAAAGCATTGGTAAAGAAAGGGACATGAGTAGAAGATTTGAAGGAATGCAGGACATCTTATGTTCCCAAAATAAAACATGATGAGACGCATGAAGATGGTTAGAGATAGTCACAACATTTATATCATTTGCGCTCAATACCATACCCAAGAAAGCAATTTAAACGAGTGCAAGGTTCTAATCATGCATTCATGTGGAAGGTGTACAAAACAAGCACTACCAAAGACTCGAAGATGGCTATAATAAAGAACCTTGCCTTAGAAATGCTCAAAAGAAGAAATGTTATCTATGATGGGGATGGGGTACATAGTATAAACAATAGTGAGACAAGTTTCTCTCCAGAACTATTCTAGACAAGAGGTAGAGATTAAAAGAGTTCTTGTAACATCTAAGATATGCATATACTTACGTTTTGCAGGGCCATTTGGTTAGGATATGCATATACTTACGTTCTGCATGGCCATTTTGTTAGGAAGTGCCTAGACATGAACAATGAATAATAGTACCGTGTTGGGCTAAGAAATTCAGCATCTCGATATTCCATGGTATTATCAATACAAAAAAATCTTGATATCTCTAGAAAATTATGTTTTTATGGCAACAAAATCACGGTAGATGCAAATAAAGTCATATCAATTTTTCATAAGAAAAGGCCAACTATAATGAGAGTAATCATCAACAAAAATGACAAAATAGTAAGAGCCTCCCATTGAGGGTGTTGGAAAAGGTCCCCAAATTGAGAGTGAATTAGATCAAAGGGAGAATCAGAGATCGATTCACTAAAATCAAATGGGAAGGCGTGATGTTTTCTTAATTTGCAAGGAAAATAATTTAAAGTTTTGCCATCAATAAAGCCGAAATGACCACTTGATATCAAAGATTTTAATCTAGAAGAAGAAGGAAGACCTAATTGAGAATGCCAAGTTTTAGATGACATTATGGCAACACAACCAGCACAAGAGTTAGGAATATTTAAGGAAACGAACTCAAATAGGTGTCCCACTATATAGCCAATTCCAATGGTCTATCTTGTCCGTAAATCTTGCACATGACAACCATGATGAGAAAAGTGAACATCAAGGCCAAGTTCACATAATTGTCCAACTGAAATTGAATTTAAAGGGAGTTTGAAAACTATAAAAGTGTTAGGTAATGAAAAGGTGGATATGAAAATGTGTCATGTAGGCTAATTTGCATTAGGGAATTATCAGCTATGTGAATAGTTGGTGCATGTAAAGGGAAGCTTTTTGACCATAACAAATTAGAATTAATGTCATATGATTTCAACAAGCGGAGTTAAAATTCCATGAATCAAAATTACCTAAAGCAATAGACATAGCAAGAGAGATAGAGCTAGAAGTACCATATTATCAATGGAATGAAGATCCTATAATGAGAAAGTGATAGACAATCCATTGGGAGAAGTCTTTTTGGTAATAGCATTGGTAGATGGATGCACATGCGAACCTTGGCTTCAAAGTTGATTGCTTGGCCCAGTAGGTTGTTTACATCATAATCGATAAAAATGGGATGTCATATGACCACATTAATGACAATGCTTAAAAATGTATACATTATATGTACTTATTGTGTTAGACATAGTTGGTTGGACAACAAATGGGAGGAAAACAGTACATGGAGAGCATGTATGGTAAAAATAAGGCCAAAATGAACTTAAGTGCGCCGAAAGACCTTAGGATCCAATCACAAATCACCAAAAACCAACAAGTAAATAATCAAACTGATAAAAAAAGTGACGGAACTGATCCAACTGGTCCAGTATAAATCGGTTAAATGATCTAGTCCATCTGAACAAGTCAATAGTCCAATCCGGTCTGATCCATTCAATAGTCAACAATAACAGGTGATGTGAAATGACGTGTCAGATGACGTCAGCAAAGCAGAGGTGACGTGGTGATGATGCGGTGGATGACATTAGCAGAGTAGAGGCCAATGGTGCATGTAGGCACTTGTCGCTGGGAGACGAGTAGATATCACGTGCAGAGTCTTCTAGTGGCACCTAGCAGCGTGTTTGGTAAAGGTTGGCAGTGAGACTTTACAAGCTACTTCATCAAAGGATAGAGAGTCATGGGTTGTTTTTTTTTTTTTTCCGAAATACGATGTGGAAGGCGCCCAAATCACCACGGAATAGTAATAGGCTTCCCGGGTCCAAGACATGATGGTTCATGGTGGCACATGCGACAGTGTACAATTTTTTTTGGGATGAGCAATGGAAGTACACAAAACAGCAGCTAAAGGATTTGGTCTTGGAAGAGAACCGGTAACAATGCAGTTGGCGTGGCTGGCATCGTGGTGGCCAACGTGTTGAGAAAACTCCTACTAAGTTTAAAGTTGACAAATTTTCTGAAAGGGCTAGTGAATACACCTAGAGGTGGTGAATAGATGTAAATAAAAATTTCCACAAGACTTAATGAAAGTAAATTGATTTCATAAGAAGTTAGACTTTAAGTGTATTCAACTTTAACCAAATAGACAATCAATTAATAACAGTAAGAAGTTTAAGGATAAGAGAATATGAACACAAAGTTTATAGTGGTTTGGCTTAGGTCAAGCCTACTTCCACTCTCCTCACTGACAGCCTATTGGCTGGATTCCACTAAGAATCAAAAGAGATATTACAGCTTGTGATCTCAACTAGATATTACAGCTTGTGATCTCGACTATCACAGTGATGAGTCTCAATCGAACTCTCACACAGTCTCACTAAAAGTTTCTCTCTTTTGTATACAATATTCAGCTCGATAAATGAAAAAGCAAGAGACTAGAAAGTTTCAGACTTTGGAATTCTCTTTCAAGCACCGTATTGAACAACCAAAGAGTCAATCCTTAAATACTCCTTCATGCCTTCTTGACCGTTGGCACTTTCCAAAGAAATTCTTCCAATCTACCCGTTGGACAGAATCAATTAAGGTGATCTTGAGTCGTTGGATGATTTGTGTTGAAAGCCCGTCAATCATGTTCGCCCATACAAATCAGGATCTTGAGTTTCCATAAGTAGAACCTTCTAAGTTTAGCTCTTTTTCACAGATCTTCATATCGGAGTAGTTTCCAATAAAAATAATCAATCAAGTAGAAGTGAAATCTAGCTATAAGAATTCCAATAATCATACGAAACAAAACTTTGAAGATAAACTTGCATCTGGATAATAATCCTACAATTTGATAAGTCTTCATACTTCGTCTAGAGCGTCGGTGAGGATAGACTTTGAGATTAAAATCTGATGGTCTGTCGGTCTTCGACTTTGATGATAAAGTCTTGAGATCTTTAGATATAGACTTGGAAAGCTTTTGTCAACTTCAAAATAATAAAGGAGTTTTCTCAAACAATCTCCCCCTTTTTTTTATGGTGACAAAACTTTCCTGCAGATTTGAAAAACTTTTTGACCTGCAAAACAGTACTTTTATAATATCTTATAAATTTAATTAGGACTTTGAAAACCTCAATTCTGCAACCACAGAACACATGTTAACCCAAACCAGTCATAAGTAATATCGCAAACTTGGTCACTACACTGCAAGCATAAAAAGATTAACAATATCCAAAGTCAAATGTCAAACCAAACCATAATCAAAAAGTCCACAGAAAGTAAAGTTCAAGTTCAAAGTCAATTCAATAAAAACCAAATAAAAACTAAAATGCAAATCTGCACTCAAACTCTCCCCCTTTTTGTCATCAGCAAAAAGTGGAGACAAAAACGATTGAAAAGAGTTGGTTTGAATCAGGGCTACTTGGGGATACGAACAAGCTGGAAATCCCCCATGGACTTGACAGTGTCTTCAAGCTTCTGCAAAGACTCCTTAAGCTGTTGAATATTCGCACCCATTGCATGTGCTTGCATTTAAAGCTTGAGGGCTTGAATATGTTCTTGAAGAGAGTCTGTAGATGTCTTGAAGACAGTCATCATGTGCTTCATTTCAAACTCAAAAGCATATTGATGTCCCTTTAATTCCAAAAGAAGCTCTATCACTCTCTGAAAATCTACTGAGTGATCTATAGCAGTGTTGGGTCCAGTTGAATCAATTACAGGAGTTTGAAAATGAGGGGGAACATCAGTTGTTCTATCACCATGACTAGGAGTGTATGCCTCGAAATCTGCTTCAGGGAATTGAGTGGCATAGACCTCTTCTAGGTTTGGTGGAGATCTACTAACATCACTAGCAAAGATGGGTGAAGAAGTACCTCATTTTTCAGCATCTCCCGCTGTCTTCATGCCTTCATGTGGAGAAGTATGGTCTTCTTCAAGCTCTGCTTCAGCACTGTAGTGATGTTGTTCTCCAGTCTTTCCACTCCTTGTCTTCTCCGAATCATTGGATAAAGAGGCAGCTAGTGTTGGTTCAAAAGAGTCATCACGACTCCTTTCTTATTCGCTTCTTCTTCCTTCTTGTTCATCTCTTTCTCCTCCTTCTTCTTCTTCTTCTTTTCTTCTTTCTTCTCTTTCTTCTTCTCTTCTCTTTGTTCCTTCTCGATCTCTGTTTGTTGCAGGACTTACATAACTCCGTAAATTTCGCAAGGCAAGAGCTCAGATGGTGAGATCATCATCTTCTTCTTCTTCGTCTTTTAAGATAAGAGATCTCATTTTCTTCACCGGTTCTATCATGGGCTCCTTGCCTTTCCTTTTCTTTGCAGCAGAGTCTTGCTTGGCCTTCACATGGGACTTTTCCTTAAAGCACTCCAACTCCTTGCTCAGTTCCTTCAGCCTCATCTTAGAAACCATTTTGAGACCAATAACCATTGGAACAATGGTTCTAGCACAAAGAGGAGCAGGAAGATTAATCTTGAAATGCTTGAAGAGTTGTGAGATAAGCGCCGAGTAAGGAAGTTGTCCCTTGTCTTTTACCATAGTTCTATACATGTGCATAAGAATTGTGTGAGGCAGGGAAAACTTACGGCCAGAGATGATCGCATGCATGAGCTTCACTTCGGAACGAGAAACGTCTGTCTTTGAGGTAGACTTTGGCAGGTTCAACGTCTTCAATAACCTCTTCATGTTCTTATTGTGGAGGAGGATCTTGTGCTGCTTGTTGACGCGGTTGAGAATGTTGTTGTTGTTGTTGTTCTCGGTCAAATCAAAATGTGTAGGTCCCTCACGCATACTCTGTGGACCCCGACTTGTGATTCTCGAAGACTTTCTTTGAGAAGCCATTATCAATGTCTAGGAGAATTTCTCGAACTCGCTCTTTCGAAAAGGTTAAAACTTTTTGGATGAAACTCAAGTAAAGATGAGAAAGAGTAAGATCATAGTATTCTAAGGTTTCAAAAAGATTGCGTAAATGGAGAAGACAAGTCTCTGCTGTATATAAAGCAAGTTGAAATGAGGTAAATGAAACGTCATAAGGAAAAAGTAAAACTACCTTTTTCAAAATTAATAAACTGCCTTTTTCAAAAATAATAACTGTCATTTTGAAAATGAAGAACCGTCATTAAGGATAATTTCTAAAACGAAATAGGTAAAAAATTATTCAAAGGGATAACGTACATTTTTCAAAATTTATCTCAAAATAACTTCACAACAATTAGAAGAAATTGACTTACAACCGTGACTTCTGGAAATTCCGAGTCTAAACACTTTCAGACTTTACCCGGCAAGGGATATAATGTTCAGTCTTGCACGGATAGACTCAAATAAACTTTTCTCCAGTGGCTTTGTAAATATATATGCTAGTTGATTCTTCGAGTCAATGAATTGAATCATAACTTCTCCACTCTATACATGATCTCTAATAAAATGATGACGTATTTCTATATGCTTTGCCCTTGAATGAAGAATTAGATTCTTTGTAAGATTGATGGCGCCTGTGTTGTTACATTTGATTTCAGTGAAAGATTCTTCAATGCTAAAGTCTCTTAGATGTTGCCTCATCCATAAGATTTGGGAACAGCAACTTCGAAGTGCTACATATTCCGCTTTAACTGTTGAAAGAGCTACAATACTCTGTTTTCTTAAAAACCATGATACCAGCTTATTTCCAAGCAGTTGACATGTACTCCACTTTGCATCCTGCCATATCTGCGTCTAAATATCCAAGGAGAGTTAAGTCTCATTCTTTGGAATACCATAGCCCTAGCTTTGGAGTAGTTGCAACGTATTTAATAATTCACTTTGCTGCACTTAGATGAGATTCTTTGGGATTTGATTGGAATCTAGTACAAATACAAACACTAAACAAAATGTCAGGTCTAGATGCAGTAAGGTAAAGAAGTGATCCAATAATACTTCTGTATAGCTTCTGGTCCACATTCTTTCCTTCTTCATCTTTATCAAGCTTTGAAGAGCTAGACGTAGGTGTCTCTGTCTTTTTGCAGTTTAGTAATCCAAACTTCTTGATGAGATCTCTCGCATACTTCTCTTGGTGAATGAAAATTCCTTCCTTTGGTTGTTTTACTTGTAATCCCGAAAAGAAATTTAGCTCACCCATCATACTCATTTCGAATTCATCCTGCATGCATCTAGAAAACTTCTTGCATAGACTTTCGTTAGGTGATCCAAAAATAATGTCATCAACATAAATTTGAATCAGTAAAAAATCCTTACCTTCCTTTTTGATGAACAGGATAGTATCTACTTTTCATTTAACAAATCCATTTTGAGTTAAGAAATTACTTAACATTTCATACCAAGCTCGAGGTGCTTGCTTCAGTCCATACAAAGCCTTTTTCACTCTGCAGACTGAGTTTGGATTTCTTGGATCTTTAAAACCGGGTGATTGTTCCACATAGACTTATTCTTAGATAAATCCATTTAGGAATGCGCTCTTTACATCCATTTGGAATAACCTGAAACTTTTAAAACAAGAAAAAGCAAGAAGTAATCTAATTGCTTCTAACCTCACTACTAGTGCATAAGTCTCGTCATAGTCTATCCCTTCTTCTTGTGTATATCGCTTGGCCACGAGTCTTGCTTTGTTCCTGATCACCTTTCCTTTCTCGTCCACTTTGTTCCTGAAAACTCATTTAACTCCAATAATAGATTTACCTTTTGGTTTAGGAATTAGCTCCAAAACATCGTTGATGTTGAACCGTCTGAGTTCTTCTTGCATAGCTTCAATCCAGCTTTCGTCAGTCAAGGCTTCTTCTATACTTTTGGGTTCAACTTCAAAAATAAGTGCCAAAGCACTAAACTTTTCTCGCCTTTTGGATCTGGTACGAATTTCTTCATCAATGTTGCCAATGATGAGTTCTTTGGGATGACTTGACTTATGCTTACAATTGCTGGTTGGTTTGTGAGTCTGCTCATTCTCTGCTTCAGTTGAATCTTCTGGTTCTTTCTGTTGTTGAATTTCAGGAGTCTGAACTTCTCGGGGGAAGTAGACTTTGTAACATCTCGAACAAGTTCAGTCTCTTCAAGTTGTGTCTCTACCACTTGAATCTGTGTAGAGTCTTGAAACTTGACATTCATTGACTCTTCAACAGACTGAGTCTTTTTGTTGAATACTCTATATGCTTTACTTGAAGTTGAGTAGCCAAGAAAAATACCTTCATTTGACTTTTCTTCAAACTTACCAGTTCGATCATTTGCATTTTTCAAAATAAAACACTTACAACCAAACACATTAAAATAATAGACATTTGGCTTATTTCCTTTAAACACTTCATAAGGATTTTTCTCTAGAATAGGCCTTAAAATATTCTGTTAATGATATAACATGCTATAGAAACTGCTTCAGCCCAAAAACGAGAAGAAATATTACTTTCAATTAAAAGAGTTATTGCCATTTCCTATAAAGATCTATTGTTTCTTTTCACAACCCAATTTTGCTCTAGAGTATATGGCGATGAGAAAACATGCTGTAAACCAAATTCATCACAAAAATTAGCAAAGTCTTGATTTTCAAACTCACCTCCATGGTTTGTTCGTATCTGTTCGTATGCTTGTAATAGTGAGAGAATGCTTCAGACTTACTTGCCAAGAAGAATACTCATGTAAAGCGCGAGTAATCATCCACGATTACTAAGCAGTATTTCTTTCCATCAATACTTTGAGTTCTGGTTGGTCCAAAAAGATCCATATGTAGAAGCTGCAGAACACGATTAGTAGATACTTGATTTATAGGCTTAAAAGAGCTTCTAACATGTTTACCCAAAATGCAAGGAGTGCATAAATCAGATTTTCGATAAGCCAAATTTGGTAGCCCACGAACAAGCTTCTTGGAGGAAATTTTGGCTATCTGCTTCATATTGACATAACCGAGCTTTCGATACCAAAGATTTTCTTCATCTTGAATAGAAATTAGACATTAAGAGCTTTCTGGTTTTATATCCAATAGATAGATGTTTCCATGTCTTCGTCCAGTAAAAGATTGAGACAAATCTTTACTAATTCCTAAGCAAATGCCTTCATGGAAGTTGATTTTGAATCCAATGTCACACAGTTGACTTATACTGAGTAGATTATAGTTCAAGCCTTCCACTAAGGAGACGTTGTTGATTGTGAGACTTTCAGTCTTGACAGTTCCAAATCCAACAATTTTTCCTTTGCTATTTCCACCAAAAGAGACTTTTCCACCATTTATTTGAATGAGCTTTGTAAAGCAGATTGAATCTCTTGTCATATGTCTCGAATAGCCACTATTCAAGTGTTCTTTGGTACCCATATTTTCTTGAGTCCATGGGAGTTAGTTCCAAAAACAGTCTTTGCCCAATCTCTCTTAACAGGTCTTCAAACTTTAGGACAATCCTTCTCGAAATGTTCCGAGCTGTTACACTTTGAACATTTGAGAGCACTTGCCAACGGGTTTTACAAAAAAATTTTGAAAATAATTTTTGTAAAAGGTTTTTGTAGGTTTTTATTTGATTCTATCTTTTACTTTTGGAAAGTCAATTAAAGGAATAGTTTCTTGTGTCATTCCTAAACCTAATTTGTTGAAATAAGGTCTTTGTATTGAAAGAATTTTATCTAACTTTTCAGATCCTTTTGAAAACTTCTTTGAGATATTTGAAATATCTTATTTCAATAAATTATTTTCTTTTGAAAGAGAATCTGTATTTTCTTTCAAGACAATAAAGTTTTTGTTTAGATTTTCAAAATTTTCTTTCCAAGAAATTTCCTTTTGCTTCAGTTTGGAATTTTCTTTTTTAGTTCGGAAATTCTTTTAAGAGATAACTTGAGACTAAGATAGAGTTCATCAATATATTTTGAAACTTTAGCAGGAATTTTAAAATTACTAACCTCGATTTCCTTGTCTGAGTTTGAGTCTGAATCTGTTTCAGAATCTGAGTCTGATTCTGAATTTGCCATTAAACAATTGTTGGCATATTCTTCATCACTCTCTTCACATTCAGTGTCGCTCCATGTCTCTGCTTTGAGAGCCTTTTTGAATTTTTATGTATTTCCCTTCTTTTTCTTCAATAGAGGACGGTTGGGTCTAATGTGTCCATTTTTCTTGCATTCGAAGCAAATCACATCTTTGTTGGTCTCATTGTCTTCAGTTGATTTATTCTAAAATCTTTGAGTACTTTGCTTCCTCTAGTTGTACTTTCTTCCTTTTCTGTTTAACTTTCTAAACTTCCTAATCATGAGTGCTAGTTCTTCATCGTCCAGGTCATCTTCTGAATCCGTATCATCAAAATCATCATTAAACTTTAAAGCAATTGACTTATTACCTTTAGGATCTTCTTCCTCATTGATTTGCTCCACTTCATAAGATTCAAGTGTGCCCACTAATTCGTCTACTGATAGAGGCACGATCCTCTGTGTTTCTCTAATGGAAGTCTTTATGTGATTCCAATCTTTGGAGAGTCCTCGTAGCAACTTGTTGACTTTCATCTGCCCTGAGATTGGTTGTCCATGATATGCAAGACCGTTTACAATCTCCGTAAAATGACTGAACATATCAGTGATGGATTCTCCTGGCTTCATTTTGAAAGCTTCATACTATCCGAGTAGAATATTGATCTTTGTTTCTTTAACTCGATCAGTTCCTTCATAAGTAACATGCAACCTGTCCCAGACTTCTTTCGCTGTTTCACAAGATGAAAATATGTTATACTCAGTAGGAGATAAAGCACAATATAAAGAGTAGATAGCTTTAGCATCAAGAGCTTGTCTCTTGGTTATGTTTGATTATGTCATCTCGCCAGCATCTGCCACTTCCTTTCCTCTTTCTGAAGTTGATGTATCTTTAGGAATAATTCCTTTTTCCGTCACATCCCATTATAAGGGATCTTTCGATCTTAGGAATGCTTTCATCTTGTTCTTCCATACGTGGTATTCCTTCCCATCAAAGTAAGGAGGTCTGGTGTTGCTTTGACCTTCAACCAGTCCTGGAGCCAAAATACTAGCCATAGATCTTTAGCTTAAGAAGTAAAACACTTCAACAGATAAGCACACAAGCTCTGATACTAATTGAAAGGGCTAGTGAATACATCTAGAGGGGGGTGAATAGATGTAAATAAAAATTTCCACAGGACTTAATGAAAGTAAATTGATTTCAGAAGAAGTTAGACTTTAAGTGTATTTCAACTTTAAGCAAATAGACAATCAATAAATAACAGTAAGAAGTTTAAGGATAAGAGAATATGAACACAAAATTTATAGTGGTTCGGCTTAGGTCAAGCCTACATCCACTCTCCTCGTTGACAGCCTATTGGTTGGATTCCACTAAGAATCAAAATAGATATCACAGCTTGTGATCTTGACTATCACAGTGATGAGTCTCAATCGAACTCTCACACAGCCTCATTAAGAGTTTATCTCTTTTGTATACAATGTTCAACTCGGTGAATGAAAAAGCAAGAGACTAGAAAGCTTCAGACTTTGGAATTCTCTTTCAAGCACCGTATCGAACAACCAAAGAGTCAATCCTTAAATACTCCTTCATGCCTTCTTGACCATTGGCATTTTCCAAAGGAATTCTTCCAATCTACCCATTGGACAGAATTAATTAAGGTGATCTCGAGTCGTTGGATGATTTGTGTTGATAGCCCATCAATCCTATTCGCCCATACAAATCAGAATATTGAGTTTCCATAAGTAGAACCTTCCAAGTTTAGCTCACTTTTCACATATCTTCATATCAGAATAGTTTCCAATAAGAATAATCAATCAAGTAGAAGTGAAATCTAGCTATAAGATTTTTCAATAATCATACGAAACGAAACTTTGAAGATAAACTTGCATCTGGATAATAATCCTACAATTTGATAAGTCTTCATACTTGATCTGAAGGCGTCGGTGATGATAGACTTTGAGATTAAAATCTGATGGTCTGTCGGTCTTCAAACTTGGACGATAAAGTCTTGAGATCTTCAGATATAGACTTGGAAAGTTTTTGTCAACTTCAAAACAATAAATGAGTTTTCTCTAACACTTTCTTGTTCTTATTTTTATTGTGAAAAATAGTATACTTCTCCCTTGTTGAAAGGAGAAGACACATACATTGCAAGGAGAAGGGACACATCAAGCCTAACTGTCCCTTGTTGAAAAAGAAAAAAGGTAAGTATGAAAAATACAAAAAGCTCTAAAACTCTTGCAGAATGTGAAGAAAGGGAAGAGGAGTTTGCTCAAAGTCTATTCATTCCGAGATAAGTCTTTCCCACTTTGACGAAAACTCCTACCAAGTTTTGAATTCAAAAACTTTCTTGTTCTTGTTCTTAAAAGAATAGTCCGAAGTCATACAGACTCTTGAAGATATAATCGCGAAACCAAATCCGGACGAAAAAATAATCAAACTCAGATTTATTGATCTTGGAACAAGAATTCATAATGAATGCATAGTAGAAATTTATTCTTCAATATCTAGCTCTCTGGCGAAGAATCTCACTTACCTTTTATAAATACATTGATGTAGTCAATCAAAAATTGATAAAATCAATCTTGAAGACAAGTTCCTTTTTAGGAAGCATGTACTTATGGAAACCTAGATTCTGATTGTATGGACGACCAGAATTAATGGATTTTCATCTTAATCATCAAACGGTTATAAGATTTCCTTAATCGATTCTATCCAACGAATTCATTAGAAGAAATTCCTCTGAAAAATGCCAACGGTTAGTGAGGGTGGAGTATTACAAACGTAAGGAGGTCATTAAGTCTACTTGATATAGGGTGTGAAAATTGAAATTCCAAAGTCTAAAACATTTCCAACCACTTGTTCTTCATTGACAGTTCTTACAAATTGTATTCAATAGAGAAAATCACAAAAAGAGTGACTTAGTGATAGAAAAGGAATCTTCCACTGAGTGTTTGCACTTGAAATATTGTACTTCTCTGTTGATGCTATATTGAATTCCAACCAGAAGGCTGTCAGCGTAGGAGAGTGAACGTAGGCTTAGCGAAACTACTATAAATTTCGTGTGCAATTTTCTCTTTCCTTAACTCTTTTCATTTAAATTTGTTGCATCTTTTTAAGTATCGCAAAAATCTACTCCATCTCTTATCCGATTCTAAATTTTCATCAAAAGTCTAGTGACTTATTTATCAAACTCTGTTTGATTCTCAAACTTTATTCGAAATTTATTTTAATTTTGAAACATTCTTTTAAACACATATTCACCCCCCCCCTCTAGGTGTTTGTACTAATTTTATCAATTGGTATCAGAGCCATGTGCTCATCTGTTGAAGTGTTTATACTTCTAAATTAAAGATCTTCAATGGCTAGTTGTTTAGCACTAGGACTCCTGGAGGGGCGGAGTAATACCAAGCCACCTTATTTTCATGGAAAAATACAATGTATGGAAGAATAAAATGAAGACATTCCTTAGATCCAGAGATCCTTTGTAATGGGATGTTGTAGAAAGAGGAATCGATCCAAAGGCAATCTCAGCATCTGACAAGGGAGAAGAAGTCTTAGACAAGGATGCTGAGGAAACCAGCAAAGCAGAAATTACCAAGAGACCGGCTCTTGATGCAAAGGTCATCTACTCATTATACTGTGCTTTGTCTCCTGCTTAATATAATAGAATTTCTTCATGTGAAACAGCTAAAGAAGTCTGGGATAGACTTCATGTCATCTATGAAGGAACAGATCGTGTAAAGGAGACGAAAATAAATATCTTACTTGGCCAATATGAATCCTTTAAAATGGAGCTTGGAGAGTCGATTAAGGATATGTTCAATCAATTTATAGAAATTGTAAATGGGTTGGCATATTGAGGTTAACCAATTTATGCTCCAATGAAGGTCACCAAATTTTTACGAGAACTTTCAAAAGACTAGAACCACATGCAAACATAAATTTGAGAGACACAAAGAATCATGACTCTCTCTATTAATGAGCTGATAGGCACTTTTCAATCACACAAAGTGGAATAGATCAATGACGAAGATGATCCAAAAGGTAAGAAGTCAATTGCACTTAAGTCTAACGCTAATTCTAATGACACGAGACACAAACGATGACATGGACGATGAGGAGATGGCTCTCATGATAAAGAAATTCAGGAAATTGAATTGGAAAGGAAAAAGATTGAACTGGAAAAAGCAAAACAAGCAAAATTTCCAGAAAAAATCAATGGAAGATGTTGATCTAGTAATGATGTGATATACTTTGAGTGCAAGGAGAAGGGACACATCAAGCCTAACTGTCCCTTGTTGAAAAAGAAAAAAGGTAAGTATGAAAAATACAAAAAAGCTCTAAAAGCATAAACCTGAAGTGATGCAGAATGTGAAGAAAGGGAAGAGGAGTTTGCGAATATCTGTCTAATGACTCACTCAAACTAAGACTCAGAGTCTGACAAGGAAATCGAGATAAGTCATTCAGAAATTCTTATTAAAGTTTCTAAGTATATAGATGAACTTTGCTTGAACCTGTTGAGAAAACTCCTACCAAGTTTTGAAGTTGACAAAAACTTTCTTGTTCTTGTTCTTATTATGAAGAATAGTAAACTTCTGAAGTCATATCACAGACTCTTGTCAAAGTTTATTTGTTCTAGAAGCTTTTCCCACTCTAACGCAATCCAAACTGAAACCAAATCCAGAACGAAAAAATAATCAAACTCAGATTTATTGATCTTGTAACAAGGATTCAGTATGAACATAATAGAGATTTATTCTTTAACATGTGGCTTTATGGCAAAGATTCTCACTTACATTTTATAAATACATTGATGGAATCAATCACGAATTGATGAAATCAATGTTGAAGACAAGTTCATTTTTTGGGAAGCATCTACTTATGGAAACTTAGATTCTAATTGTATGAGCGGCCGGTATCAATGGATTTTCATCTCAATCTTCAAACACCTACAAGATTTCCTTAATCGATTATGTCAAATGGATTGATTGGAAGAAATTCCTCTGGAGAATGCCAACGGCTAGTAAGGTGTGGATGAGTATTTAAGGAGGTCATTCAATCTAATTGAGATTGTGTGTGAAAATTGAAATTCCAAAGTCTAAAACCTTTCCAACCACTTGTTCTTCAACGACAGTTCTTACAAATTGTATTCAAGAGAGAAAATTGCAAGAAGAGTGACTTAGTGAGCGAGAAAGAAATCTTCCACTAAGTGTTTGCACTCGAAATATTGTACTTCTCTGTTAATACTTTAGTGAATTTCAGCTAGAAGGCTGCCGCCGTGGGAGAATGGATATAGCCTTGATCTAAGCCAAACCACTTTAAATCCCATGTGCAATTTTCTCTTTCATTAACTCTTTTCAACTTTATCTATTGCAATTTTTTTTTTTGGAAAAAAAAGTTTCGCAAAAATTTATTTCATCTCTTATCTAATTCTGAATCTAGTCTGGTGGCTCATTTAATCAAACTCTGATCATTTTTCAGATTTTGCTCGCAACTTCTTTTATTCTATATTTGTCAATGTTTATTTTAAACACCTATTCACCCCCTTTAGGTGTTAGTATTAGTATTTTCAATTGGTATCAGAGCCATGTGCTCTTCTCTTGAAGCGTTTATACTTCGAGCTAAAGATCTTCTATAACTAGTTGTTTAGCACCAGAACTCATGAAAGGACAGAGTAATACCATGCCACCTTATTTTGATGGAAAAGAATACAGTGTGTGGAAAAATAAAATGAAAGCGTTCCTAAGATCTAAAGATCCTCTGTAATGGGATGTTGTAGAAAGAGGAATCAACCCACAGACATCTTCAGAATCTGACAAGGGAAAAGAAGTCTTAGATAAGGATGCTGAGGAATCTAGCATCCAACCAAGCAAAAACTACCAAGAGACAGGCTCTTGCTGCAAAAGCCATATATCCTTTCTACTGTGCATTGTCTCCTACTTAATATAACAGAATTTCTTCATGTGAAATAGTTAAAGAAGTCTGGGATAGACTTCATGTCACCTATGAAGGAACAGATCATGTAAATGAGACAAAAATAAATGTCTTACTTGGTCAGTATGAATCTTTCAGAATGAAGCCTAAAGAGTCTATTAGAGATATGTTCAGTCGATTTACAGAAATTATAAATGGGTTGGCATATCAATGTCAACCAATTTCTGCTCAAATGAAAGTCAACAAACTTCTACGAGGTCTTTCAAAGGATTGGAACCATGTGAAAACATCAATCCGAAAGACACAAAGAATCGTGCCTCTTTATGTTGACGAGCTGATAGGCACTCTTCAATCGGATGAAGTGGAACAGATCAATGATGAAGAGGATCCAAAAGGTAAGAAGTCAATTGCGCTAAAGTCTAATGCTAATTCTAATGATACAGACACAGACGATGACATGGATGACGAGGAACTGGCTCTCATGATAAAGAAATTCAGGAAATTGAATAGGATAGGAAGAAGATTAAACTGGAAAAAGCAAAGCAAGCAAAATTTTCAAAAAAGATCAATGGAAGATGTTGAATCTAGCAAGGATGTGATATGCTTTGAGTGCAAGAAGAAGGACACATTAAGCCTAAATGTCCCTTGTTGAAAAAGAAGAAATGAAAGTATGAAAAATACAAGAAAGCTCTAAAAGCATAAACCTGAAGTGACACAGAATGTGAGGAAAATGAAGAGGAGTTTGCAAATATATGTCTGATGGCTCACTCAAAATCAGACTCGGAATTAGAGTCAGACTCTAACACAGACTCAGAATCTGACAAAGAAATCGAGGTAAGTTATTCAAAAATTCCTATTAAAGTTTCTAAGTATATAGATGAACTTTGCTTGAATATCAAATCTTCTCTTAAAAGGATCTTTAAATTAAAGAATGAAAATTCAAAACTTAAGCAACAGAATAATTCGTGAAGAGAAAAGTTTGAGAATCTGAAAAATGATTTTGGTGATTCGAAAGAAAATATTAATTCTCTTTCAAAAGAAAATGAATGTTTGAAAAAGGAGATTCCAGATATTTCTACAAAGTTCTCCAAAGGATCAAAAACTTTAAAGAAAATTCTTTCGACTCAAATACCCTATTATAACAAATCTGATTTAGGTTTGAGTAAAGAAAGTACTCTTTTTGATCGATTTTCCTAATGTCAATGAGAGACTTAGACAAAAACCTCCGAAATCTTCTTACAAAAATCATTTTCAAAAAGTTTTTGTAAAACCTGTTGGTCGAAGTGCTCTTAAATGTTCTAAGTGTAATGGCTCAGAACATTTTGAGAATGAATATCCTAAAGTTTGGAGACTTGTTGAGAAGGATTGGGTAAAGGTTGTTTTTAAAACTAACTTGACACGATCCAAGAAAATTTGGGTACCAAAGAAAATTTGAGATTTCTTTTTTACTGTAGGTTACTGTTAAAAGAAAAAGCAAATGGTACTTGGACAGTGACTGTTCTAGACATATGACTTGAGATTCAAGCAGTTTCGTAAAACTAAAAATAAAATAAAAAGGAGGAAATGTTTCATTTCGTGGGAACAACAAACGAAAAATATTGGACATGGAACAGTGAGGAGTGAAAGTTTGATCATCAACAATGTTTCCTTGGTGAAATTTTTGAATTACATGTTTCCTTGGTGAAATTTTTGAATTACAATCTTCTGAGCATAAGCCAATTATGTGATACAGGATTCAGAATTAATTTCTAAGAAGATGTTTGTTTTGGAGTTGGTTGAGACTTCTCTCAAACTTTCACTGGGCGAAAACATGGCAATATTTATCTTCTAGACATAAGTCCAGAGAACGCTCGATGTCTTATCTCAATTCAAGATGAAACATATCTCTAGCATCGCAAGCTTGGATAAAGGAGTATGAAACATATTACTAAACTATCGTCTAAAAAGCTAGTTCGTGGTCTTCCCAAAATGATATCCCACAAGTTTGAGTTGTGTACTCTATGTATCTTGGGAAAATAGGTCGGAAGCTCATTTAAACCTATAAATCAAGTTTCCACTAATCGCGTCTTGCAACTTTTTCACATGGATCTTTTCGGAGCAACTAGAACACAAAGCATTTACGGTAAGAAATACTATTTGGTAGTTGTGGATGATTATTCAAGATTCACGTGAGTTTTCTTCTTGGCAAATAAAATAGAAACATTCTCATATCTTTCAAAATTTGATAAGAAGGTTCAGAATGAGAAAGGTTATGACATTTCAAGTATAAAGACTAATAATTGGGGAGAATTTGAAAATCAAGACTTTACAAATTTTTGTGATGAGAATGGTCTACAACATATTTTCTCCTCTCCATACACTCCAGAATAAAATGGAGTTGTAGAAAGAAAAAATAAGAATTTACAAGAGATTGCCAGAACTCTGCTAATAGAAAGTAGAGTCTCTTCTCGTTTTTGAGCAGAAACAGTTTCTACTGCCTATTATATAATTAATAGAGTATTTTTAAGGTCTATCCTAGAGAAAATTCCCTATGAAGTTTACAAAGGAAAAAAGCCAAATATCTCTTATTTTCATGTGTTTGATTACAAGTGTTTTATTTTGAAAAATGGAAATGATCGACCTGGTAAATTTGAAGAAAAATCGAATAAAGGAATATGTCTTGGCAATTCTACTTCAAGCAAAGCTTATAGGATCTTCAATAAGAATACACGGATTGTTGAAGAATCCATTAATGTGAAATTTCAAGAAAGTGTTCGGAACCAACAAGATCAGACTCAACTTGAAAAGTCTGAACTAGTTTCAGACTTAACGAAGTCTGATTCCCCTGAGGAACCTCAGTCTTCTGGTGATCAAAGTCAAGCAGAAGAAAAGTCAGAAGAATCAAAGAAAACAGACGTTCAGCAAACCCTTGCGGAAAGTGACAAATCCAATACTAATTAGAAGCACAAATCAAGCCATCTTAAAGAGCTCATTATTGGCAATTTAGAAGAAGGGATTCATACTAGATCCAAAGTAAAGGGAGACTCAAGTGCTCCAACTCTTATTTATGAAATAGAACCAAAGGGAGTAGAAGAAACTTTATCTGATGAAAGCTGGATAGAAGTAATGTAGGAAGAACTCAGACAATTCAGAATTAATGATGTCTGGGAGTTAGTTCCAAAACCAAAAGGAAAATATGTGATTGGAACAAAGTGAGTGTTTAGGAATAAAATGGATGAAAAGGATAAAGTAACCAGGAACAAAGCAAGGCTTGTTGCAAAAAATTATACGCAAGAAGAAAGAATAGACTATGATGAGACATATGCACTTATAGTCAAGTCAAAAGCCATAAGATTATTGCTTGCATATGCATGTTTCCATAATTTCAGGTTATTCTAGATGAATGTCAAGAGTGCATTCATAAATGGGTTCATACAAGAAGAAGTCTATGTGGAATAATCACCAGGATTCAAAGATCCTAGAAAACCAAACTTTGTCTACAAACCAAAGAAGGCTTTATACGGTTTGAAACAAGCACATCGAGCTCGGTATGAAAGATTGAGTAAGTTTCTGGTAAGCAATGGTTTCAAGAAAGGAATTGTTGACACAACCTTGTTTATCAAAAGGAAAGAAAAAAATTGTCTACTTGTTCAAATATATGTAGATGGTATAATCTTTGGGTCTTCTAATGAAAATATGTTTAAGAAATTTTTAAAGTCTATGCAGGAAGAATTCGAAATGAGCATGATGGGTGAGTTAACATTCTTTATGGGTCTACAAATTAAAAAATCAAAGAAATAAACTTTCATTTATCAAATGAAATATGCCAGAGATGTTATCAAGAAGTTTGGAATGGAAAATTGCAAGAAGACTAAGACTCCCATGTCAAGTTCTTCCAAACTTGATAAAGATGAAGATGAACAGAAAGTAGACAAAAAGACATACAAAAGCATGATTGGTTCTCCTCTCTACCTTATTGCTTTTTGACTTGTTATTTTATTCAGTGTGTGTATGTGTGCTAGATTCCAAGCTAATTCTACAGAATCTCATCTTAGTGCTGTCAAACGTATTATCAAATATATTGCAACGAATCCAAAGTTAGGTCTATGGTATCTAAAAGGATGAGATTTTACATTACTTGGATACTCAAATGTTGATTTAGCTTGTTGTAAAGTTGACAAGATAAGTGCTTCAAGAACGTGTCAACTCTTGGGACAAATGTTAGTGTCCTGGTTCTCAAAGAAGTAGAACACTGTGGCACTCTCAATGGCAGAAGTAGAATATGTTGTTCTTGAAAGTTGTTGTTCACAAATTCTTTGGATCATGCAATAACTTAGGGACTTTGGAATAGAAAAACCTTGCACTAAAATCAAATGTGACAACACAAGTGCGATCAACCTCACCAAAAATCCTATTCTTCATTCAAGGGCAAAGCATACTGAAATTTGCCATCATTTCATAAGAGACCATGTGCAAAATGGCGAAATCAATACTCGATTCATTTATTCGAAGAATCAACTAGCAGATATCTTCACCAAGTCATTGGAGAAAGGATCATTCGAGTTCATTCGTGATAAACTAAATATTACCCTTGCATCTGGTTGAAGTCTATGGACGAGCAGACTCATCACTTCAATCTAGGGTAGAAACATCCTTCTGAAAGCCCTTCTAGACTCAAGTAGTTATATTTCAAATTTTGGCGCGTAAGTTTCTTTCCTTCTTGAACATGTATGATTATTCTCGAACTATTACTTATATTTTATATTTTTGGAAATTGTTATATCTCTGCTAATTTTTCAGAATTAATATTTTAAAAAGTATTGACAGTTACTTTTTAATTTTTTTTAAACGGAATTTTATTTATTTATTTATTTATTTATTTATTTATTTATTTATTTATTGCCTATTTGGTTGCCCTGTTCATTTTCTTTAAATAGAATCTTTGACCTTATTCCCCTAATATACAGACTCTTTACAAACCCTAATTTTTCTCTTAAACCTTTGCTTCTCTTGATCTACTCTCACATTCTTTGCAAAATTTCTCACTCGATCACTCTCAAACATGTCATCAAAATCTTCCAAGTCCATTTCAATATCTTATCAAAGGAAATCCTCTCGCATTGCTAATCGCGGGCCTTGATTTTTCCCTGAAGGTCCGACGCATTTTGATCTCATCGGGGATGGATCACCTCAAAGCACGAATTGACAATCGATAGAGGAAGAGGTTACTTAGGAAGTGACTCCTATTTTGGTAAGAAAAGTTGAGGTACTTATCAAACATTATGAGTTTCTAAAAAATGGAGGAAATCCCGTGGATTTTACAAGTTGAAAGAAAATGGCTATGAGAACGAAACCTTATTCTTGAGAGCCATGGAAAACTTAGGGCTAGTAGAGGCTAGAAGAGCATAAAGGAATTCTTAAACTTTCCTACTTATCCTCATTTTGGTATAGAAGATCAAATTGAGAGTAAAAAGGAAGATGATGATGAGAGGGTGTTCAAAAAAATTTTAACCAAAAATGGGTGTTATTACAGAAATCGCTGGAACAAAAGGAAAGTTGTTTCAGTCAAAGGATCGTAAGAAAGTCTACGCACAGATGCTGAACAGAGGGATCATCAACCCTCTAACGGTAGATTTTGATTTCCTAGATTCCATCAAGGTGAATTTGCGAGAAAAATTTACCAAGCTTTAGATGGAGGTGTTTTGTGTGGAGTCATCTAATCCTTATCCTAAATTGACTACTTACTTTTATTCCAACGTGTCTATTCTAGATCCCACTCATATTCAATTTACTGTGAGTGATTAAGTGTTTGATGTTGATGTTAATTTGTTGGCTGATATTTTGAGAGTATTAATGAGTGGATTCTTGGCGATCAATGTGTCCAACGAAGAGGTCACCAAGTTTTTGGTGAAGGATAGGATTCCTAAAGGAAGTATTACTTACTCTAGGATGTTTGTTTCTAATATTTTACTCCACAAGATTGTCATCAACTGCATCAAACTCAAGACTACTTCCAAAACTAATGTTTCCAGATTCGAGGCAAAAATGATGTGGGCCATTTGTAATGGAGTTGCTTTCTCACTCCCTCACACAATCCCACTGCACATGTACAAAACTGTTGTGAAGGGAAAGGGACAACTACAGTATACAGCATTAATAACCAGACTTTTCCAACACTTTTAGATTCAACCATCATTCAATTTTTTTCTCCTGAACCATTGTCTCCATGCAAATTGAACTCAAAATGATCTCAAATATGAGATTAAAGAATCCCTCAGGAGTCTTGAAACTTTTGAAGAAGGAATCTGTAGCAAACCTAAAATGGGATCTGCGGCTGAGAAGAAGTGCAAAGGAAAGAGCGTTGTCTCGCAAACTCCAAAAAGAAAACAACCCGTTCTTCTTCTCCAAGATGAAGAAGAGGAAGATGATGAAGACGAGATCCTCTCTGATATTGTGGCAAATATTGCCATGCGTGATTCTCTTGGTGGCATAGCCGATTCTAAAGAAGGAGAAGAGGATGAGAGGGAGAAAGCACCGGAAAAAGAAAGTGAAGGAGAAGAAACTAGAGTAAAAGAGACTAAGGAGGATGACTCAAATGATGAAGAAGGAGATGCGAATTTGAACAAGGGACATCAGCATTCTGATAAGGAATGAGAAGATGCGAGGAAAGTTGGTGCAGGGGATGCTGGAGAGAGGGGAACTGGTCAATAAATTAGTGCTGGAAGGAGAATGAGTTCTTCCTCAGACTGAAGGCACTATGATAGGGAGAGTAGGTGAGAAAACTCATCTTTATGACCAGACTGTCAAACCAACTACTAGTGATGGCATCAGTTGATCTCCTCCAGATACTGAATATATTTATGCATCTCATTTCCCTTAAGTTTCTCCTGGGGGTCAGGACAAAGACGCTAATGCTTAGAGGGAGTAACAAATTTCACATATTCAGGTCAATGTTTCTTCACCTTTGGATACTCTGCTAGTACAGTTTGCAGAAACTAGTGCCCAAACTGAACTAAAATCAAACTATCCTCGAATAGTGGAGCTCCTTTTGGAGATTAAGGCACAGCAATATGGGATGGAGGTTGAAATCTAGAAGTTACATACTTCTCTCAATACTACCTCAGAATCTCTCACTAGAAATGTACAATCTCTTGATGCTAAGGTTCTGAATATGAATTAGCAGGCATCTCAGATTTTAGTGAGATGTACAATCTCTCACTGGAAATGTACAATCTCATTTGAGTTCACACATGCCTTTAGCTCTCTTTTTTTTCCATGCGCCTTTATTTTTTAGCATCGAAGCCCGAAAGATTGTGGCACGTATGTAGTGACAACGGCCGTGGGAACCATCATTTCACCATCGAAAATAAAGAGGTGGAGCTTCTCTGGCGACAATCTCGTTAATACGCTGCGAAACGACGACTGGATGCAATAATTATGCGGTTGAAGGCTTGCTCTCTAGAGCGACGACCGTAACGAAGTAACAAAGTGATGCCATGGAAACTCAAGTCCATAACCGACCGTACGGTGAAAAATCTTTGAAAAAAAATTGAACAATTTATCTACATTATTTTATAAATTCGTAAGTATAATTTATTTAATTTTGGTCAATATTTTACCCCTAAACTCTATGGTCGATTACTTCATGGATGCCTTTTTTTCTAGTAATGTCAGTCGATTTGTTTCTTTAAAAATTATACACATGCTGAATCAATGAATTTTTTGTGATTCGGTTGCCCATTGTGAATAGAACGGAATAGAGGGTTCAATTTGCAACGTTATGCAAGCACAACTCATCAAATTATACTAGAGTCCCATTCTCTGGGTTGTAATATGACTCAAATTTCAGCATTCGGCAATTGCGCAGCTCTAATTTCCTTGCGAATATTATGAAAACAAAAATAAAACCTGTGAGTTGCTGATAGCTTTCATTTAACATGTATATCGTCAGTTTAATGCAGTGGTTGGCCTCTATAACATCATTCGAAAATTTCAATATGAAAGACATAACATATCATTAGTCCTTTAGGTTTTGCTAAATTATTCAATGTCATCCATGAAGTTTTTTTCGTTCAATATTATCTCTGAACTTTCCAATTTTTGTTCAATGTGCTCCTTTCCTTAAAGATTTAATGAAATTTGCTAAGAGGGTCATTAGAGCTATGAACTTGTCTATTTTTTGTTCAATTCCATCCTTTAACTTCATATGTTCTTTCAATTTCGTCCTTAAACTAGTTGTTTCTCTTTAATAGCCTCAATTTGAACATAGTGAGGGTCATCAAATATTCTTTAAAAAAAAAAAAAACCTCAATGACCCTTATTTAGGACTAGTAATTTTGAAAACAACTTTTTGACACACGTTAATGTGTTCACATAAGGTTAATCCTAATGAAGAATAAATATTTTTACTATAAATGGATCCTTTTACCGTTTATGACATGCTAGGACTTGTTCAATAATATTCCTCGTGTGTAACACAACACGTTTAGATACATTTAGAAAGAGCGATGCTTTTTCCACTCCTCCTTTAACTTAGATAATCCTTTTCTTTTTTTTTTTGTGTTTTGATCGGATTATCCCTTGTGTATCCTACCACTTCTGTCATAGCTCTACAAAAATGGTCCCTTTTTTGTTTGATCAACTTTTTTTATTTTGTTACTTCTTCTTTTTTCTTGCGGGCCACTTTCTTTCTTCTTCTTTCTTTCCACACATTTGACATCTCATTCTCGACTCTTGCAAATCCTCTCTCCGTTTTCTCTCTAGTAGGCCATTATCTTCTTTCATCATGAGAACAGAGGATCTTAGTGGATCTCACTCCGAGCAAAGTTCTGACTTTAGATTTTCATATTTAGGTCAATTATGGTAATATCTTGTTGTCAACTATGACAATAAGACCAATAAAAAAAAACCAGTCTTCAGATTTTAGCTACAAGCATCTTTAGATTTTTGAAGATGGAATGTGATCCAAGATAAATGAGACACAGGAAAATCAAGGAATATGAGAGACAAAAGCTCTCGAGAACATGCTCTATTAGGACAAATTGAATAAGTTCGTTGGAGCCTTCCCATAAATTATATAAAACTGCCGACAACCATGAATTCGACTGTTAATAGCTATAAAAGGAGCAGTGGTTTTCCCTTCTGGAAAATGGGGAAAACAGCATTAGAGAAAACAACAAAAACCCTATAGAAATATGATTTTCAATTCTAATATGAACTAGGCAATCAACTGTAAAAATATTTAATGGTAACAAACTACAAAACTCCCTTCAAGTTTATAGAGCGAACTATAATTTTTGCTTCATGATCTTATCATACATGATTTTATGGAAGCATTAGAGAAAATTCTCACTGGGGAGGTGAACAGTGGCCCCAATGTCGGTGCCAACAAAACTGTAGAGAACGACGGGATTGGCATCATTCTCAATGTGTTGCAACTTGAGGATTAGGGAGATGTAGAAAGAAGAGAGTGACCTGCAAGAAAGAAAATAGAGAGACAATTTACAAGAGCCAAGAACTAAGACATCATCGAAGGCATGGAAAGAAAGAAAGAGGAAAGTGGAACCTGTAAGGAAAAAAGAAGAAACAAAATAAAAAAAGTTGACAAAAAAAAAGGATCATATTTTTAAAGTTGTGACAAAAATAGTGAACCACACAAGGAATAGAATGGTCAAAACACAAAAAATGGAGTGTCTAAATCAAAGGAGTGAAAAAAGCATGGCCCATTTAGATATACTTATGACTTGTAAACACAAGTAAGCATCTTTATCTATCATATTTTAAATGTTTTGAGTTGGATAATCAATTAAATTTATGTGTTGTATTTGGGATTTAGTGTCATGACATAATTAATAAATTTTTTGTGTTGGGATTATATTTAAATTTGAAGTAATTAATAAACTGTTAGTGTTGGGGTAAAATCTAAATTTGACATTTTGCAATATAGAGAGAATAAAAAATGATTTGTGGACTAAATTGAACAAATAAAAAAAGTATGGGAACAAAATTGAACAAAAACTATGATAAATCGTAAACTAAATGGAATGTTTCGTTCATGTCAGCAGATTTCCCTAATCATTCTAATGAAAAGACCATATCAAACCACATTTTAAAGTACGGAGATAACATTATGATAACAAATGTATCAATTCCCCCATCCGCTAGTTATATGTATCATATACCAGTTGATACATGCAATACTTACTAGGCTATATGTGTCTTCCTCAGTTAGATAGATGTAGCCCTTTATTTTTCTAATTATCCAGGATCATGAAGAGAGCCAAAAACCTGGGGATTCGAGGAAACCTTGTAAGCCTATGAACCAATTAAGTCTAAATCTTTGATCTATAGAGGTTGTCTCAACCTAAAGCTATTTGCACGCAGTAATTGTAATTTAAATACATCACTTCTAATTTATGATCTGGAAATCCCCCTTATGCGACAATCAATTACACTAACTCTGGTGGGTTTGTAGAACCTGATGTTATTTGAAGGATTAATTAGCAGCACTACCTATTCGTATTATCATTAATTTTGAATGAACTTGGAATATCAAGCAATTATATATTATATATTTGAATATAATGGATATTGCACGTTGATTATATTTTTCATTTCTGCGTACTAGCACGTTCCTAACTTGAGTGTTGAATAACTCTCTTTCTATATGCTCGAGTAGATAATGTATTTCTTCGTGAAACATTGTCATAAAAAATCATTTTATTAGATCATTCGAATATAAAAATAAAATAAAATAATGGGACATATATTGACATGGAAATATTTTTTGACCCAACAGTATAGTCCGCCACGTTCTCATAGTGAGTTAGAAGTAGAAGCCGCTTGAAGTCAATGACTCTATTAGGGTTATGAGCTAGCAAGGCCACGGAGAGAAAGAGGACCCGCATCGTCTATGGACTTCTAGATTACTATCTTGCCACAGTAGCTACAGATAGCTAGAAGAGAAATTAGTACTAGGAGTTCGAGAAGAGTGAATTTGAGAGTATTTCAATGGGTACATTTGGTTCAGTATTTTCAAAGCTCTTTGACACCCCAAAGTCCCTTCGGCAAACATAAATGCCATTTGGCAAAAAAAATTTAGGCTGCTTTGGGGATATAAAATTGCATCTCCAAAGCTGTCTAAAGGCATAGGCAGGTTCAAAGATTATTTGAAATGTTGTGTTTTTGGAATGCAAATGAACTTTTTCTTCCAACTTTGCCCTCTCTTGATTTCATAATTCTGGAAATGTGTTCAAAATCCCTAACATTGCCTTAGCCATCAATAATCAACTAGTGAGCGGCCGATTTAATTCACCAAGGTCAATTGAGTTTTGCCAACAAATAGTTTGAAGTTTTTTATTATAAAAAAAAAATGGCCAAAATCTTTTACTAAGTGTAGTTTTACCAAACGGCACTTACGTCAAAATTTGTTTTCCAATGTATTTTTTAAAATACACTTTACCAAGCGCCACTTGCATTACAGAAAACCCTTTTAGCCTAAAGACCTTTACATTTTTCCAAAGACAATCCCCAAACTAAACCAAACGACCCAATGTTTGTACAATAGATATATTGTTGTGGAAAATTACCCAGAAAGTTACAAACCTATTACACTTGTACTAATTCAATCCTAAACTTTTTTATGTTTTGCTATTTGATTGCATCCAGCTAATTTGAGTCAAAAATCACTAACATAGATATCAATGTCCTATGTCGGATGATTGGTGCTTGACATGAATAATTTTTTAAAATTTAAGAAAAATTATTTTTTTATATTTCTTTCTTTCTTTTTCTTTTTCTTTTCTTTTTTCTTTTCCTACCCAATCTGGCAATGTGTTTGAATGTGCATGCTTCGTTATTTTACCTGGCGGAGATGTCTCATATGTGGCATAATCGGGTGGAGACTAAAGATAAATTATCTTTTTCCTTCACCATGTTGATGTTTGAATAAATCGCCATTCATCTATGGAATATATCTAAACCCTTATGATTGACTTCGTAATTCGTCATG
This sequence comes from Eucalyptus curtisii, assembly GCA_017140595.1. Lineage (NCBI taxonomy): Eukaryota > Viridiplantae > Streptophyta > Magnoliopsida > Myrtales > Myrtaceae > Eucalyptus > Eucalyptus curtisii. The sequence goes on along the minus strand of CM029501.1, from coordinate 16,111,142 downwards.
TGACGCGATGAAGTAGTAAGTACACGGCTTTTTATTGTTTTAAATATCACTCAGAGAAAGGAAGGGTGCATTTGGTTAGATTTAAAAAAAAAAAAATTGGGAAAATGCAAAGGATATTAAATTAAAGGAATTTTTTAAAATATAAATTGTGTTTAGCAAATTATAATCTAAAAGTCCATTATGAAGTACTTTTAAGCAAAATAGTATTTGAAAATATTATATTTACAAAAGACCTTTGTTATTTTTACAAAAAAAAAAAAAACAAAAGAATAAAACTAGCTGCCGACGAAGGGCAAACTGCCGTTGGCGATCCAAATCTATCACTAACGGTCGTCGTTTGAGGTTGCAAGACCTCAGGCAGCCCTCAAAAACCATTGGCGAGGGTCACGCAACCCAAGTGAGAACCTCGCCCGAGGTCGCACGGCCTCGGCAAGGGTTGTTTAGGATCGGGCAACCACCGACGAGAGCCACACGGCCTCAGCGAAAGCCACTAGGGTGGGGTGACCACCAGCAAGGGTCGCGTGACCCTACACCTAGATTGCTCGACCCCAATCGAGGTCGCGGCGACCCACATCCACAGCCCCTCACTAAGGTTGCCATGACCTAGATGGCGCGAAGGTCACACGTCCCCCTAACGATGGTCGTCTAGGTTGCTACAATCATGCCGGCTTTTATTTAGCGTGTCGTCAACCCCTTGTAGCCTTGCACAACACCCCAGCTAACCTCACTGGAAAAGAAGATGAACAGTCAAATGACGAGCAAAATCAGTAAAATAAAAAATTGGTGAGAATAATTTTGGAAGAAAATGTTTTAGTAGCCCTGACCTTCTTGCACGCTGAGAAAGTTGACGACCTATGTTGGACTTTTAGTCTTTGGAAGGCCAACTTTTCTCAAACAATTTAATATTGGCCCATGTTCGTCAGCCAAGACGTCATCATTTCAGACACATCCTTATTTATAACGGACAGTCTCCACCTCAATCTACTCGCTAATCGTTCCGCATCCATATACCCCATACCTCCTGTCGAGTCCTGCCTCAGCGTCATCGCTATTTCGAAATAATTTCTTCAAGCCTCGTCCATGGCACCTCCACACTTCCTCCTCGTGACCTTCCCTGGCCAAGGCCACATAAACCCTTCCCTCCAATTAGCCAAGCGTCTCGTGCGTGTCGGCGCTCACGTGACTTTCGCCACCGCCATTCGTGCCCGTCCCCGCATGGCTGAGTCGGAATCTATCCCCGAGGGGCTATCCTTCGCCAGCTTCTCCGATGGCTACGACGACGGTTTCGACAATTGGGATGAAATGGAGGAATACATGGACAAGATCAAGCGACGAGGACCAGAGACTTTAAGTGACCTCATCGCCTCGAACCTTAAGAGCGGTCGGCGATTCTCAGGTATACTCTACACTATCCTCCTTCCGTGGGCTGCCGAGGTCGCTCGTTCTCATGGCATTCCTTCGACATTCGTTTGGATTCAACCGGCCACTGTTTTGGACTTCTACTATTATTACTTCCATGGCTACGGCGATCTTATTCGAAGCACGGGCGACAATCCTTCGGTGCCAATCCAATTGCCAGGGTTGCCGCCTCTCATGGCCTGCGACATGCCCTCCTTTTTTAATTCTAAAAATGAGTACAACTTCAGCCTCCCGCTTTTCCAATGGCATTTCAAGGTACTACTTGAGGAGGCCAAGCCAAGGATTCTAGCAAACACCTTCGATGCGCTGGAACCGGATGCCATACGGGCTATCAATGAGTTCGAGGTGATTGGGATCGGGCCGCTGATCCCGTCCGCGTTTTTGGACGGCCAAGATCCATCGGACACTTCCTTCGGAGGCGATCTGTTCAAGAGCTCGAGCGGCTACATGGAGTGGCTGGACACGAAGCCAAAGGCGTCGGTGATCTACCTGTCGTTTGGGAGCATCTCCGTGCTATCGAAGCCACAGAAGGAGGAAATGGCACGGGCGCTTGTAGAGGCTGGCCGGCCGTTCTTGTGGGTCATCCGGGAAAGCGGGAAAGAAGAGAGAGACGAGGATAGATTGAGCTTCAAAGAAGAACTAGATAAGATAGGGATGATAGTGCCGTGGTGCTCGCAAGTGGAGGTTCTCTCGCACCCTTCAGTGGCGTGTTTCGTGACACACTGCGGGTGGAACTCCACGTCAGAGAGCTTGGTCTGCGGGGTACCCATGGTGGCGTTCCCGCAGTGGAGCGATCAGCAAACGAACGCGAAGCTCGTGGCAGATGTGTGGAGGACCGGGGTGAGGATAACGCCCAAAGAGCAAGGCCTGGTGGAGAGCGGCGAGATGAGGAGGTGCTTGGAGCTGGTGATGGGAGATGGAAAGGAGGGGGAGGAGATGAGAAGGAATGCCCGGAAGTTTAGGGATCTGGCGAGGGAGGCCGTGAAGGAAGGCGGGTCATCGGACAAGAACCTCAGGGCCTTCGTGGACGAGGTCAGAGAAGCGTCTGAGCTCGAATGAATCGTCTATGGTGTCACTGTGAGCAGCTAACGCGGTGCTTTCCTGTCGTCATCTTTAGGGACTTTTAGCGAATGCATATTTTATATGGCTTTTATGTAATCCTTCATGGGGGCATGGAGTCGTCGCTTATCGTTCAGGACAAATTATTGTCCTTTCTAGGCGACATTTTTTCTTTTTTTATCTTCCATTCCTCGTATTTCAGTTCGTCATAGATGACGCTTATGTTGCTAAGTCTTGAATCTCGATGGTTCGACCCTACCGCTGATGGTAAAAACATTTCTCAGCGGCAGAAGAACTACGATGTCTTAGAATCTTTTCAATAATCCATATTGGTAATGAGATATGAAATACTCAATGGTTACATCTTCTGCCGTCTCAAACTTCGACCGGAAACAAGCGGTGGTGGTTTCGATGGGGGCTGGTGTTTATGGCATATGTTAAAGCACACGTGCCTTCACTCGCGCGCTCAGTAGGAGGTCACAAGCAGGTCAAATCACAGTGGGTGCCGGCGAGGGTGACGAGATCGTCGGTGTAGACAAAAGGCCGACTGTCAAGGAACAAAAAAGCGGGCATGGTGGTCCATAGAGCTTGGCATTAGGTTGTGTGGGCCGTGGAAATATTCCCTTCTATGTACATACGATTCAAAATTGGGAGTTTTTTTATGTTTTTCGGTCCAAATGATTGAGAGGGTTGAAATGTTCTAATTGCGGAGGTCATAAAAGATGCATGACTGGTATTAGAGACAATTAGAATAATTATCTATGATAATCGAGACCGACCTAACAATTTATGTAGTTACTTTTTTTTTTATATGCCTCTAATAGACATCTTCTTATTTCTGTCTATGAAGATGCAATGGGAATTGAGGTTGACAAGACCAAAGGAGCTAATGAACCACCTGCTGAAATTCTTGAGGAAGTTGAGAGGTTCCAGACTAGATCTTTACCAAACATTGAACATACTAAGACCCATCAAGGGTGACAAGGGCAGGATGAAGCTCTTCACCGAAAAAGGATCTGATCAGATTCCTCACAGAATATCAAGATGTCTTCGCCTGGTCAAATGAGGATATGCCCGGATTAGACACCAAGATTGTGGTGCACAAGTTGCCAGTCATGCCAGAATTCTCACCAGTAAAGAAAAAAGTCCGAAGAAGTCGTCCAGAATGGAGTCTAAAAGTGAAAATCATCAAACAAAAAAACTAAGGAAAAATCATCCAAAAAGTCCCAAACTAAATGTAGAGCGATCAATTCAATTTTAAACATTTTAATTGTGTAAATTTAATCCTAAACCTTTTAACGATAAATTATTTTAAACAAAAAATTTTCAATGATGTCGATTTAATCATAAATATTTTTGACAATTTAGCAATTTAGTCTTCCTTACTTCACTTGTACTATTCTAATTTTTCTCGTGTAAATCACACTTACAGCTCACCTATTCACCCCATGCTATAACAACTTCATGTGCCAAAGCCGCAGCTAATTCATTAGATTCCATTAATGCAAAAGAATCTTCCAAAAACTTGCTGCAATGATTTAACTAATCCCAGATTTGCCGGGCGAAGGGCTCATCCACCAGTCAATGGCAGATGGTTGACTGAGCCACTCGTTCAAAATCCTACCAGTAGGCAAGTGAGAGCTGTCTTCTTCTTAAGTAAATGATAAAAAAATATTGGCACGTCATCCGTGTTCTTCTTGGTTGCGGGCGCTAAGATTGTACGCTATTACCCTGGTTGATGGAGACACCCAACTTTAACATGTCATACGGACAACCTTTTTTTTTTATAATAATTTTCCCATCAGTGGCAGGCAGGACAAGTCCCCACTTATCTTGGCAAAGTACAATTATGGATCCTTAACAAGTTACAAATTTCGGAAATGAAAATAATAATAATGAGATACGCAGTAACTAATTTATCCTATATGTACTATCAATAATTCTCCATCGATCACTCAGTTTGTATGTGCGTCTCTGTTACTTCAAACCACGAACACATGTAGTAAAGAATAATTTTCTAAATAAATTGACTGCTTTATTAGTTTTGTGAAGAGAATTCCGATGGAAGTGATTCTCAAAACGTTAGAAAGCTCACAATGAAATTTATATGATCTTATCAAGCAATTTGCAAAAATTGTGTATTTCCAACCCCATCCAGATTAGATAGTCGTGATTAAAAATCACAATATTCAGCAATCCCACTATCCAATTTGATCATATTGGGTGTTGTAGGAAAGCTCTTCCAGAGCAAGCCTGTCAAAATTTTAACGAGTGTAACTTAATAATCGAAAGTTGGTCGAGAATTAGGTGTGTGCAGTCATCCTTGTTGGGATAAATAAATTTAAATATTTATATATAGTATAATTATTTAATTGCAAATGTTAGACTCATTACTTCAAAAATGAGTTTGCTTAATGATTAAAAATTGATTGGTTAAAGTTATGAATTAGCTGTCAATGTGTAGATTTCAACGAATAAAATTATAAAAATGCGACTCGTATTCTTAAGAATGACTTTAATCTCAAGGTACAGTTGGATTCGTGCTCCACAAGCTCCCAATCTTGATACTAACAATCATTACAATTCTTCTTTTTCCGACGTCGACTTTGAAATGAGGAAAAGAGAGCTCAATATAAGTTCAATATGTCTAGTGCTCTTTTGTTTTTTTTTGTATCAAGCAGTCTCTTCGTAATGAGTGTTCATTGTTGACACTGGTGAACAAACATCAAGTTTAGAGAGATGGTTTCATCAAACGCTTTCTTGCATGACGATAATAGACATTTCGGCTAAACTTATAAAAAGCCAAACTCATCCATCACCTTACTCTCCATCCAGCATCCAGACATAGAATTACGAGTCCGTCGCCGGCGGCCTGCCATGGATTGGACTGGGCGGAACCCACTCGACTATCATCACGGTGGGCCACGGGCCTAGCTTGGGCTAGGTCATCCCGGGTGCCATGGATAAGCTACCTCTTCTTACTCTTTAACACTTTTGCTCAATGACAAGAGAGACGGAAGTCCAATCTTTCACATGAAAATCACTGGTTGGCCCACGTGTAGATTTATTATAAAAAAAAAAAAGTAGTTGGTTCGATCTGATTTCACTGAAGTCATCCAAATGGATATGTTCGTTTGACATTATGCCCATGTTTCAAAGTATAAAAAAACCTTCCATTGCCATAAAGCAACATCTATCTCACCCAGAGAGAGAGAGAGAGAGATGAACCACCAACACTTCCTCATCATCTCCTTCCGTGGTCAGGGTCATCTTAATCCTACTATACAACTCGCCAAGCGCCTGGTATGGGCCGGCGCGCAGGTCACCTACGCCAACGCGGTCGATGGCCGAAACTTAAGGACCATCAAGACCCCTATTTCGATGGAAGGCTTATCGCACACCTCCTTCTCCGTCAACGACGACGATGCTGGCGAACCCTCCTCCTACGAAGACAGGATTTCTGAAATAAAGCGGGTAGGTTCCCGAAACTTAAGAGAACTGATCGTTAGCTTATCTGAGAAGGATCGACCAGTCACTTTCTTGATCTACACCGTCCTCCTCCCGTGGGCGGCCGATGTCGCTCGAGATCTCGGCGTTCCTTCCGCTTTTCTTTCTATTCAATCGGCTGCCGTCTTTGCTATATATCACCACTACTTCAACAGTCGAAGTGGTTTCTATCAAAGTAGTAAAAATGAGCCTCCTACTCCAATCTCATTGCCTGGTTTGCCTCCTTTGACACCGGAGGACTTTCCTTCATTTCTCTTACCTACCGATCCAAATTTCCCCATTGTACCAACCTTTCAAGAACACATCCTAACACTCGAAAAAGAAACCAACCCATGTGTTCTCTTGAACACCTTCGACGTGCTGGAAGAAGATCTGATCAAAGCAGGCATGGAGAACATGAAGCTATTCGCAATTGGGCCTCTGATCCCGCTAGCTTATTTGGATGATAAAGATCGTCCGTTAGACAATTCCTTCGGCTGTGACCTCTTCGACTGCTCGACGGATTATCTGCAGTGGCTCGACTCAAAGCCTGCATCTTCAGTGATTTACGTATCGTTCGGGAGCTTGGCCGTGTTGAAGAAAAATCAGATGGAGGAGCTATGCCAAGGCCTTCGCGAGAGTGGCCAACCATTCTTGTGGGTGATCCGGCCTTCCGATACCAGTGAACAAGGAGAAATCGACACGATGATAAAGGGAAGAATCGATGGAGATTCCGGATTGATAGTACCGTGGTGTCTGCAGGTGGAGGTCTTGAACCATAAGTCAATAGGATGCCATGTGACGCACTGTGGGTGGAACTCGACCCTCGAGAGCTTGACAGCAGGCGTGCCGATGGTTGCGTGTCCGCAAATTTCGGATCAGCTGACGAACGCCAAGTTGATCCAGGACGTATGGGGGGTAGGCGTAAAGGCAAGGGCGGATGGCGAAGGCGTTGTGGGAAGAGAAGAAATGAAGAGGTGCTTGGACTTGGTCATGGGGCCGACACACGAGGAAGGCACGCGTGAGAATGCCTCAAAATGGAAAGCTTTGGCGAGACGAGCGGTCAAGGAAAGCGGATCTTCAGACGACAATCTTAGGCTTTTCATGGCAGGATTGAAGTGAGAATGTTTTTGCCTTTATAGTTAATGTGGTGTAACTCCCGGTTACGGCAATGATCAATTGCATTAAAAAGGAGGTGTAGGGATTTACTGAACATATTTGCATCAAGTCTCTTTTAAAGTGTATGTACTAGCCTCATCATTTATATCAATGATCATTGAGATCGATCGACAATAATTGAGGACTGACCGGCGACCATCAGGATCGACAAGCAATGGTCGAGGAACTGGTGGATGTAAAGGTGTTAACAGACCCGGTGGGTCGGGTTTAGGTGAAAATGTACGTGTGGTGCAAATTTTATCGGCCAGGGTTCTTTGAGAACGAAAAGTTAGTCCGACCCAATATGAGACTGACTCTGGCCCAACCAAATTAGTGCGATAGATCCTAATGATATGGTAACGTTAGGTTTGGTGCAAGGTCAGACGCTAAAGCCCAGACGACATGGGCATGAAAGGGAGGTGGATTCGGGTGTTGTTTCCGACATGTAACCCATCAAACAAAAACCTAATTGATATTAATGCCGTTTGATTAGTGATTAAGAATCTTTTTCTAACAACACTTTCCACCGCGAGCGCACCATTTACAATAATGGTTCTTTGTCTTTCCACTTATTGATGTGGTGTTCAATCTTTTTGTTGAAATGATTCATTATCATGAAAAAATGCGACTCTTGATTATTAAAAAATGCAACTCGTGGATATGAAAAGAAGTGATTGTTAACATGAAAAGTGGTGATGATGGGGATAAGGTATATATTCCCAAAAGATGTGTTAATTGGTTGTTTGTAAGTATGACCAAATCATATATAGGGGTATGATCATTATAATGCATCACAATTATTTATAACAACAACAATCCTCTCTTCTTCACGACATTCTCTCTTTTTCTCTTTTTACTTACAACTTTGATAACACATTCTTGATGAAATTCTTAGAGACAAATTGGGTAATTGCTAAACGCTTTCCTATATAAATTTGGTGTACATCTATATTTATTATAAACTCAGCAACAACAATAATAGGGGTATGATCGTTCTCATGCATCAAAGTATCAAAGAACTATAAACTACTACTCTTTCTTCATCAGCAATCAATTTTCCCTCCCACTTTTCACCTATACAAATGTAAATTCTACATATCACCATACATAACAAATTGAGTTGACAGTCTCAAGTTAGTGAAGTTATCCAATCTTTTTTAACTTAATGTGATCGATAAGATTAGTGGGTTTATTCAGTCACCTCGGGTTTACCTTGCCGGCTACTGGCTATACAGGGATTTCCGGGTCATATAAAAAAAAAAAAAAAGACTAGTGGGTTTAAAATCCAAAACACAACGGAAATTTTAACACAACTAATATGTGCCCCATGTGTCGTGTGCACATATGTTGATAGATATTATTTTACGTGTGTTTGCTCTTCTTTCTATCATTACCATGAGTATCTTTTGCATGTATGTCAATTGAGGTTATCTTCACTATGTCTATGTTTTGTTTTGTAGAAAATAAAAGAAAAAAAGAATAAACACATGTAAAATTGTTAGATATTTGGCATCACATTGGCGCCACATACGCCGAAAAGTATTTATATGATGTAATGTCAAATATTCAGCGTGCCACATCAACATAATCGACGAAAGGACCTGATTGCACTATATCAAGAAGCGTTTGGGACTTGATTGAACATTGAATGAAAAATTAAGGATTATTAGTGCAATTTTTCCTGAAAATAAGGAAAGAAAGAGAAATGATTTGAATATGCATATCGATGTATATAGGAAAAATGAGAAGATAACGAATCTGTCACTCTAGAAAATTTGACGCATCGGTCCCACATTCATTGTTCTTCTGAAAACGGGCCAATTAGTATGCTTGATGGGATTTGCAAAGTAGGGGCGCTTAAATGGAGGAAAAATACATCGTTGGCCAAATAATAGAAAAATACAAAATAACAACGGAAAGAGATTGAGTAATAAGTAATCAACATTCAACCAATTACAAAAAGTATTCTCACTAAAGATATTTCCATCCCACTAAAAAGATCCGTAAAATTCACCTCGTGACCATTTTTTTTTTTTTTCATTTTAGTCCATGTTCAAAGTAGCGACGCGGTTGTGTGTACTAATTGTTGAGAGTGTGGATCATACTCCCCATCAACAAGATATTGTGGAAGTCCCGCTCAAGCCAATTGGGGAATGCCAAGGGGTTTTCATGTAGCTTCATTAAGATTAATAATAGGCTTAGGCTTGTCATGTACCGCCAATTATGTCCAAATAATCCTAAGGTTATAGTACTTTTACCAATTAAATTTTAAAAATTGTAATTTTTCAATTGAGTCATAAACTTTATCACGTACTATCAATTGAGTCCATTTAGCATCACCAATGTGGATACCAACTGTCTTCAATGGCATGACTGGTATTGATGTGAATAATTTTTAATAATATTTTAATTTTGTTGACTTACTTATTCATTTATTTTCTTTCTTTATTTTCTTTTTTTTTTCCCCAAGCCTGGCGAGAGGGTCACTAACCAACCCTTGCCAATTGCAATTGAGGACCAAGTGACCTTGCTAGCCACTATGGGAGGTCATGAAGCCTTCACTAGCCATGGCTATGGGCAGGACCAAGTCCCTCGCCCGTAACTAGTGAGAGCTTCACTACCCTCGCCTAAGGGTTGACGAGGGGCTACCTGTCCTCCCCTATGGTTGGCAAGGGTTGGCTAGCCATCATCGAACTTAGTAAAAATAATAAAATAAAGAAAAAAATAAAAAGATTAAAAAAGATTAAAAAAAAAAATGTTCACATTAGCACTGAGTGTCCTACGTTACACTATCAATTTATGACCAAATTGGTGAAGAGTGAGTTGGGACTAGAAAATTAGGCTAATAAACTACTAAGTATAACTTAGCTCTGGCTCTCCCAAACACATATCAATTCCCGACTTAGGTTCTTTACCTAGGAGTCGTCACTAATCAGTTTATGGTAAGTCGATTAGACACCTAAGTAAAAAATAAAGTAACGGAAGTATAAAATCTACCTAATTTGATTTTTTTCCTTTTGTTTTTTTTTTCTTTTGTTTTCAAAGAAAGGCTTGGCGGCTCGTGTGGTGCGCAGCCGTCGGTGTTCGGAGCTCCGGCGAGGACCGACGGCGGACGGACCGGCAGCTGGCGGACCGGCGGCAGCAGCAGGTCGCGGGTGGTGCGCTGCGGGCGTCGGGTCGCTGGTCGGAGCGGCACGGGCAGAGCAGCAGGGAGCGAGCTGCTGTGACTGGTTCGCTCGGAGAGGCAGCCGGAGCGGCGTCGCGACGAGGCTGAGGCGGAGGTGCGGCGGGGCGACGGTGGTGATGGCGGAGCCGCGGGAGCAGGTGTCGGCTTACGAGGTCGAGAGCAGCAGCGGCGCCGTGGGCCGGCGCGGGCTGGAGGCGAGGCGGAGCTGAAGTGCAGTGGCCGGCGCGGGTTCTCGGGCTGCTGCAGGACGGGCTCGCGGGTTGCTGAGGTGCAGTGGGCTTCGTCGGGCTGGTGGAGCGGCGCCGAAGGCTGCTGCGGGTGCTCGCGGCTTCAGCACTCGGACAGAGAGGCCGGCGCGGCGAGGCAGCGACGCGCAGAGGCACAGCGACAGAGACGACGGCGACTGGGACCAGCTTCTATGGCGTCGGGAAAAGGCGTGGGTTGGTGCAGGCAGCAGGCGAGGCGGCGGTGCGAGCTCGCGGGTAAGGGGAGCTGCTACGGCGTGGAGGTGCGGCGCGGAACAGCAGGGGTCGACGGCAGCAGCCTCTCGAAGAAGAACAGTAACTGTTCTTTCTTCTCTCTTTTTTGCTTTTCTTTTCTCTCACCTCTGCTCCTTCACGTCACTTCCTTCTCTGTCTTCTGTATGTTCTGCTCTCTGCTGCTTCTTCAGCCCTTTGCTGCTTTGCTGCTGACTTTTCTTTCTTTTTTCCTTTTTTCTTTTGTGTGCTGTTTTTTTTTTTTTGGACTCAAAGAAACGGAGAAAAGCCCCCCCCCCTCTCCGTACACGAGCAACCCTTTTATAGGGGAGATATTTAGATTTTGGTTGAATATTTTATTTCCTTTTTCAATGCGCAAGAAAATCAATTTCGTTCGTGCTTAGCCTCATGAATATATCGTTGAAATATATGCACTCACGCGTAATATTATCTTTTAAAATTACATCCAAAACTTTCCTTTCCGCCAAAAATACATCCATCGGTGGATCACCTAAATATATGAAAAATCTCCCATCATATCTTTGAATATCGAAAATAATGCTCATGCAAATAAAATAAAAGAAATGCTCCTAAAACTATATGTTATACAATTTTAATTTAATTTTTTTGGGTAAAAATTAACCCATTTTTTATGCAAAAATTTAGGTGTCAATAGAGAGAGAGAGAGAGAGAGGACCAGCATCGATTATGGACTTCTAATTACTATCACACCATAGTAGCTCCATATAGATAGAAGAGAGATTAAGGTTTAGGATTTCGGGTAGAGTGAAATTCAAAGTATTTTCAAATTTTGTACAGGAGACGCTTCGTTGTGATGTGTTTGTTTGAATGTGTATACTCCATTATTTTGCTTATCCGATGTATAAAAAACTAGCAATGTCTCGTATTTGGCGAAATTGGGGGAGACAAGAGATAAATTATCTAAGTCCTCAACATGTTCATGTTTAAAAAAAAAATTGCAATTCATGTTTGAAAATACATCTGGCCCTAATAATTGATTTCTTAATTAATCATGTGACCCAATGACATAAGTAAATACGTACATTTTAATTTTTGAAATGTCTCCTAGAGAGAGCAAGACAATCAAGACCATACCACTCGTGCATGTCAAGCAATTCCCTCATTCGTCAGCCAAGACGTAATAATTTCAGACACGTGCTTATTTGATGACAACAATTAAAGCCCAAAATGAAATTGAAGTTTAATTGTCAAATTGAACCCCATTTGGTCAAAGTAGCCAACACCTTAGAATGGGTTAAGTTGAATTGCACCAATTAGACCAAATTAGCTTGATTTTATAAACTTCATATTAACCAAATTGGTCAAATCAAATTGAATTAGTGTGAATTTGTCAAAATTGATATTGGATTTGAGTATCTCTAAGAAAATGGACTTGTTCATGATTTAAATGAGCAATTCATGAATTACCAACTGGATTAGAGCCAAAATTGGGGATTTTTACCTTTGATTTGGAATTTCAAAATTAGCTTGAAAATTGGATGTGAGACGGCCTCATGATCAAATATCGTGAAGGAAATTTTCCTTAAAATAACTAGAAATGAACTATTTTTTTTTTTTGGTTAATTTCAAACCAAAATCCACAGATTAGGGAAAAGTTGGTTCTTGATCGATTATTGTAAAATTGATAATGCCTAAGTCAAATTAAGGTAAAATGAGGAAGATTTATAGATTTGAAAATTTTTCAATATTTTTGGGCAAAAGTCAACATTTTGGTGATTTGTCATTAAAATGTCAATTAAGGAGTTAAATTTCGAATTTTTTTTGGGGAAAATTGACACCGTGGAAGTGAAATTAACATTATTTTGTGGTTTTTCATGCAAAAAATCAAATTTTAACTTGGGGTTGACTTTTTGTCATACTTTAACCAAAAAAAAAAAAAATTGACACTTTGATTTTATGAGATTAAAATGAGAATGAATGGAAATGAAGTGCTGATGTAAAAAAGTATTAAATGACTCTTTTTTAGTTGAGGAATGGACTCTATCGCAATTAGAAACCCTAATCTCAATCTTTTATTTTTATAAGATACGTCAGTTAAAAATTAAATATTAATATGTAGCTCACTAGGTCATGGGGAGCCGCGGGGGGGGCGGTGTGGCATCATTGACTATGGACTTCTAATTACTATCTCACCGTAGTAGCTACATATAGATAGAAGAGAGATTAAGGTTTAGGATTTTCAGTTAGAGTGAAATTTAAAGTGTTTTCAAGTTTTGTACTAGGGACTCATCGTTTTATTATGTTTGACTTTGTGAATTTCGTTATTTTACTTGTCTGATGTATAAAAAAACTAGAGATGTCTCGTATGTGGCGAAATCGGTGGAGACGAGAGAAATTATCTAAAAGTACTCAACATGTTCGTGTTCAAAAAAAGAGTTGCAATTCATCTTTGAAAAATACATCTGACCCTAATAATTGACTTCTTAACTCGTCACGTTACCCAATAACATAAGTAAATACGCAGGCAATATTTCCTCCCCCAGAGAGAGCAAGACAATCCAGACTTTACCGCTTTGTACCGGTCAAGCAATCCCTTATTCGTCAGCCTAGACGTAATAGTTTCAGAGACATCTTTATTTATAACGGAAAGTCTCCACCTTAATCTCCTCGTTAATCCTCTCCCATCCACATACAGCGTATCTCCTGTCGAGTGCTGCTTCAGCGTCCTTACCATTTCCAGAGAAATTCTTCGAGCCTCGTCCATGGCACCTCCACACTTCCTCCTCGTGACCTTCCCCGCCCAGGGCCACATAAACCCGTCCCTCCAATTCGCCAAGCGTCTGGTGCGTGTTGGCGCTCACGTGACCTTCGTCACTGCCATTCGCGCCCACCTCCGCATGGCCGAGTCGAAATCTCCTCCCGAGGGGCTATCCTTCGCCAGCTTCTCTGATGGCTACGACGAAGGTTTCAAAGAAGGGCAAGATATCGAGGTATACATGGACGACCTCAAGCGACGAGGATCGGAGACTTTAAGCGATCTCATCGCCTCGAACCTTGAGAACGGTCGGCGATTATTGGGTGTATTCTACACCACCCTCCTTCCGTGGGTTGCTGATGTCGCTCGTTCTCATGGTATTCCTTCGACGCTTGTTTGGATTCAACCGGCCACTGTTTTGGACTTCTACTATTATTACTTCCATGGCTACGGGGATCTTATTCGAAGCACGGGCGACAATCCTTCGCTGCCAATCCAATTGCCTGGGTTGCCGCCTCTCATGGCCAGCGACATACCCTCATTTTGCAATTCTAAAAATGAGTACAACTTCAGCCTCCCCCTTTTCCAGCGTCATTTCGAGATACTACTTGAGGAGGCCAATCCAAGGGTGCTGGCAAACACCTTCGATGGGCTGGAACCAGACGCCATACGGGCTATCGATAAGTTTAAGGTGATTGGGATCGGGCCGCTGATCCCGTCCGCATTTTTGGACGGGCAAGATCCATCGGACACTTCTTTTGGAGGCGACCTCTTCAAGAGCTCAAACGGCTACATCGAGTGGCTGGACACGAAGCCAAAGGCGTCAGTGATCTACCTTTCGTTTGGGAGCATCTCCGTGCTATCGAAGCCACAGAAGGAGGAAATGGCAAGAGCTCTTGTAGAGGCTGGCCGGCCATTCTTGTGGGTCATCCGGACAAGCGGGAAAGAAGAGAGAGACGGGGATAGATTGAGCTGCGAAGAAGAACTGGAAAATCTAGGGATGATAGTGCCGTGGTGCTCGCAAGTGGAGGTCCTGTCGCACCATTCGGTGGGGTGCTTCGTGACGCACTGCGGGTGGAACTCCACATCAGAGAGCTTGGTCTGCGGGGTGCCCGTGGTGGCGTTCCCGCAGTGGAGTGATCAGCAGACGAACGCGAAGCTCGTCACGGACGTGTGGAGGACCGGGGTGAAGGTGACGCCCAATGAGCAAGGCCTGGTGGAGAGCGGCGAGATGAGGAGGTGCTTGGAGCTGGTGATGGGAAAGGAGGGAGATGAGATGAGAAGGAATGCCCAGAAATTTAGGGATTTGGCGAGGGAGGCTGTGAAGGAAGGTGGGTCTTCCGACAAGAACCTTAGGGCCTTCGTGGACGAGGTCAGAGAAGCGTCTGAGTGAATTATCTATGGCGTCAGTAGCTAAACCTAGTGCTTTCTTGTCGTTTTCTTTATGGACTTTTACCGAATGCATACTTCATATGGCTTTTATCTATCCTTCATTGGGGCATGGAGTCGTAGCTTGTTGTTTTGGACAATATTTTCCCTATCTAGGTGTCATTTTTTTTTTTTTCTGTTTTTTGTCCCATTCTGGGTGGACTGGAGGGTTCTTCAGAAATCTAAACATGTTAGAATTGTCGCACCACATTCCTTCTATTCCAGCCCGCCATATCTGACGCTTTTGTTGCTGAGTCTTGAATCTTGATGGTGACCTACCACTGATGGGAAAAACATTTCTCAATGACAGAAGAATTTCGATCTCTTGATCCATATCAATAATCCATATTGGTAATAATAAAATATGAAATACTTGATCGTTATATTTTCTTCCATCTTAAACTTCTTCAATTAGGAACTAGAGGTTGTGATATCGACCAGGACTAGGGTTTATGGTGTATGTTAAAGTGCTCATGCCTCACTCACACGCTTGCTAGGAGGTTGCCAAGAGGGTCGAATCACGGCGACCACTGGCAAGGGCGGCTAGTTCATCGGTATAGACAGATGGCTGACTGTCGAGGGCATGGTAGTTTATGGAGGAGCGTGATTTTAGGGTCATTGCTGAAGACAAATGATCGGAAAATAGACCCCATGAGTAAGACCTAACTTCGAAAAATATCTCCATTAGATGAAAAACATAATTTGAATACTTACCCGGCATTATAATTTGAAGTTGATTCCGCTTGTCAAGATGTCCGAAAATTTCACATAGCTCCTTTTTCTTCTTGTTAAGTCTGCCATTGGTCTTGCTTCTTCAACGGAGCTGTTGAAGAAAATTGAAAAGTGGTTTAATGGGCCGATGCCAATTGGTTGAGCTTGGGCTTTTCAGAGAAATGGGTTGGCCTGGGCCCATTATTAGAGGGGCGACAAACGAAGGAGGCATGCGTTGAGAGTGCCTTGACATGGAAAGCTTTGGCGAGGCGAACCGTCAAGGAAGGCGGATCTTCGGACAGCAATCTTAGGTTCTTCATGGAAAAATTGAAGCGAGATTGTTTTGCTTTTATAGTTGTGGTGAAATCACAGTCACAGCAATGAGCAATTGCAATAGAAAGAACGGGTAGGAATCCATTGAACATATATGCGCCAAGTCTCTGTGAAAAGTATATGTACTAGCCCCATCATTTAGACCAATGGACACTCTGTCCGATCAGTGATTATTGAGCTCTTGAGCTCGACCACCGGGGACTATCAGGATCGATTTGCAATGGTCTACGAAGTAGGAATCATTGGTAGTAGAAGTGTTGAAGAGCAGGTAAGTTGGGCTTACGAGACTATCTAAGCTCGAGCAGTTAATCCGACCCAATACAAGATCGACTCTGGCCCAACCAAATTAGGAGTGCAACCGATCCTAAAGACGTGGCAGCATGTGTAATGTGACAATTTATAATATGACAACACATAGCACTATGAATGATAAGATAACATTTATGACGGGGCAATTCGACAAATATACTGATATGCACCGCGATTGTACGTCAACCTTCTCCAGGAACTGTTGATAACTTCTTGACCAGTCGGTTCCCATCAATTCCAATTGAATTCTAAAACCAAACCGATACTTGGTTCTCAAATAGAACCAGTCCTGCTGCACGACCCTAGTCCCATCTACAGTTCAAACGTGTCTTTTTCAACCTAACATCTCGTCCTCTCGATCATTCATTGTTGGAGAACTGGCCGCTAGGATTTTCAAACCACTGAAATGAGGACAACAACTAAATGTGGATGCGCACTAAGGAGATTGCACATTATCATGCTTTATGTATATTATGTATGATGATTTAATATTAAACAGTACTTAATATATACAATGACCATGTAATGATTTCTTTCGCCAATTCAACATTAGTCTAGAAAGGAAAATTTATATTTCTCTGTGATTGGAAGATCTTTACGGTGCTTGATGACCGTGATCAAGAATAATAGACAAGGTAAGAAAAATAATGCACTTGAGTATCGGCGTAAATCTGTGTTATGGCTTCACTTATTCCATGGTACATTCATGCAGCAACCTACTATCAACATCAACAAAACCTCCTTAGAAGATACTGGGAAGAAGTACTCATAATAAAAGAAGAAATAAGAGAAGACACCTACACACAACTTAAGTAATTAAAATACCACACTAGCTGCAGCAAGCTGCTTCCACAATCTCAGCATTGACTACAACCTCGACCGACCTCTTCGATGAAAGCCTTCAAGTTCCGGTCCGACGACCCGCCTTCTCTCGCCACCTCCCTCGCCGACTCCTTCCACTTGGCCGCGTTCCTCCTCACCTCCTCCCTCCTCTCCCCATCAGCCATCACCGTCTCCAAGCACCTCCTTATCTCCCCCGCCTCCACCAACCCTTCCCCGTTCGGCCTCACGCGGACCCCAGTCCCCCACACATCCTCGATGAGCTTCGCATTTGTCCCCTGGTCCGTCCACTGCGGGAACGCCACCATGGGGACGCCGAGCGCGAGGCTCTCGAGGGTCGAGTTCCACCCACAGTGCGACAGAAAGCACCCGAGCGAGGGGTGCGACAACACCTCGAGCTGCGAACACCACGGCACTATCATTCCTTTCTCTTCCAACTCCTGCATGCAGCTCAATCTATCCTCATCCTTCTCTTCCTCTCCGTTCTGTTTTGCTCTTATGACCCACAAGAACGGTCGCCCGCAGTCAAGCAACGCGCAGGCGAGCTCCTCTGCCTGCCTCTTCGATATCACTGCGATGCTCCCAAACGACACATAGACGACCGACGCCTGGGCCATGGAATCCAGCCAATCCGTGTAGTCCTTGGACTTGTGGAAGAAGTCGCCCCCAAAGGACGTGTCCGACGGGTCATTCCCATCGAGGAAAGCCGAGGGTATCAACGGCCCTATCCCCACCAAGTTGTACCTGTCGATCGCTCTCAAGGCCTCCGGCTCTAGCGAGTCGAAGGTATTCACCAGTATCCTTGGATTGTTTTCTTGGTTGAGCACGTCGAGCTGGTCTTTGAAAATCGGCATCGCATGAGCGTATGCGTCCGAGCGGCCCGGCACAAAAAATGAAGGCAAGTCGCGGCTAGTGAACTTGTAGGGGAGACTCGGCAACTCGAACGAACATGAAGGGTCGATGCAGTTATTTTTTATGAATTCCCCATAGCCGTGGAAGTAATAATAGTACATGTCCAAGACCGTGGCGGGCTGAATCCACAGGAGGGCCGAGGGCACGCGGAACTCGCGTGCCACCTCGGCAGCCCACGGGAGAAGCAAGCTGTACACCAAGCAGGTGTAGGGGCGGCCCTCGCCCGCCTTCGACGCGATGAGGTCCTTGAGCTTCTCAGAGCCGCGGTGCCTGACCTCGGACATGAATTGTGGCACGTCGTCCCCCGTCTTGAGCCCGTCATCGTAGCCGTCAGAGAAGGCAGCGAAGTGGAGGCCCTCTGGGGAGGCCCTGCCCTTGGACATGTGGCGGCAGGCAGAGACGCTGGTGGTGAAAGTCACCTCGGCACCGCTGCGGAGGAGGCGCTTGGCGAACTGGAGGGCCGGGTTGATGTGGCCCTGCGCCGGGAATGTGACGAGGAGGAAGTGGGGTGGCGCCATGGTCGGCAGCAGTGGGCGGCGGCCCGTCTGAGCGGGTGGTTTTTGGAATCTTTTTTCCTCTTATGGGATTGAGGACGGATGTCAGTGAAGTTGTGGGAGCTTATGCCTTGCATGTTTTGGTGGCTGATATTCATATAAATAGACGGATGAGGCAGGGATGGAGTGACGTTTGTGGTGACGAACCGGAGAGAGCCGTGACCTTCTTTTCAATTCTTATCTTATTCTTTGTTCCTGCTTCGTTTGTTCTTTTGCTGTCAGAGACGGACAGATCATCGTGACTTGGGTGGCGAGATCTTGTCGCTGCGGCAATGAATTCGTGGACAAGGCAAGAAGCAGGGACTGTTCTTGCTTCTCCATGGATCGAAGAGACCGGAGACGAACGTGCCTCTTGTGTTTGAACCGACCGGGGGATGCTTTGTTAGTTATATGCCCTAAAGCAATCATGTAATAATTATATGTTAGGAATTTCAATTGTGTTGTCAAATTAATGGCAAAGACATATTCATTCATTTGTCCAATTATATGTATGAATAATTCCATAAGATCAGTTGTAACTAGACTTATTCTTGAAACGTTAAGAATATACGTGACAAGTTCACAGTTAGACTGAATCTTTAAACTGTTTCCGGTCAATAGATCATTGAGTGGATATTAATAATCCTATTGAGATTAGTGTGTTCTTGACTTCACCATTAATTATTAGATGCTTAGGAGAATGATGAGTCACGAGTCATTGGGTATTATGATGCCCGAGTTAGAACATAGGTACTTATAGCAGACAAGTTCACTGAACGTGACATACATAAAACGATTGCCAACATGGAAGCTTTTAGCGCGATCAATGACTAATCATTCGTATTCTAGTCTTATGTAAATAATCCTTAAACCTGAAGCACGGTGTTAACTTTTGTATTGGATGGCTATGGTTCACAAGTACGCATATTGGCGGCTCATTGATCCGTCTCTGTACCTAATGGTCATAACTCGTTCACTTATGAAGTTTCACATGTGCGCAACATGGAATCTATCTCCTTGTTATATGCAATGTATAGTAATGATGTCCTATGTGTTCTAATTATGACACTGCATTAAAATCTTCGGCTGGGGTTGTAACTGAAAATGAATTGTTTACATCTCGTATAAAATGCAAGTCAATTAAGTTTGTGCATATGATCGAATTGGTAACTCGACAAATATTTCATGGTTTTTGTTCGATCATGACATAGTAAGGCGAAGGGATTGAATTACACTGTAACAAAAGCTGACAGGTTCATTATGTTCTTAAAGCATTCACACTGTCTGGGTAGCCATAACATATTGCAAGATGTCAATCATGACTTATAGGACCTAGAGATTGATCGAGACAATCAATTGTCTTGGGAGTACTAATGTGTTAGTGCAAATCTTACTGCCAGCTCAGTGATGAACTTAGAGATGTCACACACCATAACCAATTCACTCAATCGGACATAGCCCACTCACGAGAGCTGTTCTCTTGCTCACCTAGCTTCTTGTGGAAGTAATCAATAACTTATTTGAGAAGTGAAATACTAGTTTCTAGAAAAAGTAGTCAATAACTTCTTTAAGAGGTTAAAAACCAGCTTCTATAGGAAGTTAAATGGTGACTCACTAGGACATTATATATATAGAGCAGAGAGAGGGTGAGTGGTTAAGAAAATAAGAGAGAGAGAGAGAGAGAGAGAGAGAGAGAGAGAGAGAGAGAACTACATGGTTAGCAACAGTTGCTAACCATGTGAGGATTGTCTCCACAAGATTGCTAGCACAATTATAGTGGCGATGACCTGCGAGCTCTTTTTTGTTCGAGGTGCGTTGGTAGTGTGTCTGAACTAGAGGTTCGATGTTTGTGAGACTCGAACTGAAGAACATCTTAATCAAGTCATTTAAAGCGCGCTTCGAGAGGTAATCCGTATAACCCCCTTTGATATTTTGATTTTTGATTAAAACGTACGAGCAACGCCTTTGGAGATACATTTATAGTAGAATTTTATCTTTGCTTCCGCTGCATTTATTTTCTTTAGCCTATACATGTTTTTTAAAACCCCAACATGCTTCGCTGCGCGCATGCTGCACTCAGTTTTGTGTAGGGGCCAAAAAGCTGATCATCGACCTTCATCTCTATCATGAAACGGTAAAGACACCGTGCAAAAGAATATGAAGGAAAAGAGGGAGAGACATGGAGATGTGTGAATGATCTGATAGATCGAGCTAACCCTTTGGATTCAATGATGCTGGGGTGAAAGTTTTTGGCAAAACAAACTAGAAATGTTTTCCCTCGTAACTTTGATTGACGATGGAGAAATGATTAAATGACATTCTTTATTTATTATGAGAATAACAATATATTATGAACCGCAAAATTTAAATAACAAATCATTATAAATTGTCACTCCTTCAAGAATTTGTATAATCTAAAAATGTTATGCTAGTAAAACCCTTTTCACGGTAGATTAAAAATTGTCACCCAATCATTTTTTATTGGATAATTAATAGCAGACCTGTGATGAGTTGGGTTGGGTTTTGTATGGATCGAAAATGGATCCAACTCAAATTAACTCATTGAATCCATGCTATCACATTTTTTATGTACCAATTTTAACAACTCACGTTCAACGCAACCTGATGTAACCGGACCCTTGTTACAAAGCACGTCCATAATCAACTCAATCTATCAAAACTCAAACCCACTAATTTAACCCACTTGGAGTTCTTCATGTGAAAATGTTGCTTAAATAAAATTTTATATCAAATTACATAAGTGAATTGACATATATATATTTTATAATAATAAACAACATGGAAGAACCTAAATGTTCAAAAACTTACAAAGAAGTAGAAAAGTTCTTCAAGAACCTAAATGCATGCTTTATTGATCCAAGTACGTTTCATGCCTTTTTCAATCGCTCGCTTCAAGGTTCACGGCCTAATCATCCCCTCAAATTCCAAGTCATCGTAGATCTATAGTCAATACCATACTCCCTAACTCGCCAAATCGAATCTCAATTAAAGACAATGCAAGCATAGTGGTCTAAACTTAGAAGCAAGAATCGATTGCCTAGAGCCAGAACTTTTCTTGTTGGAATTTACGAAGACCTAAACCAAAAGTTTGTAGACTAGAGTGGGATCGAATAACCTACGATTGGTCCGGTGTCTATTGACTACCACCCAGGGCAGGGTCATCTTCCATCCGGGCGGCCCCGAGCCCGATCCCAACTTACTCTTCTGTATACTCTGGCTCATCGCCGTAGGCAAAGGTTATTATACGGGTTGAAAGTGGATTTTTTCGAGACCCGCTAGAACCATCACCAATTGGGTTTTGCTCCATTGACCAATTCCCACCCATGTCTTGAATCTTAGGCAATCCGTGTACTACCCAACCCATTTAAAATGAGTTAAAATATGGATCCGTGACATAATTTGCTGCATCTAGTTAAAGGTTATGGGCATGGCGCACACACGCAAGCTTCATAAAAAAAATGGGAGTGATGTTTATGTGTAGGAAAAAAGTCCGTGGAAAGAAATCGACTAACCCCTTTGATGCATAACAAGTAATTTACCTACGAATTTACGTTGAATCGCAAGCAAATGATGAACAATACGACTTCACGATGATCCGAATATAATCATAAGGAAAGAATTTCATTCCACAATGTTAATATCGATTGTCTTCTCAAAATATAAACGGAAGCCTTCTTGTGTCGTTCTTTGATGGAGTGAGAGAGAGAGGTGAAGAAGGAACCATTCTCTTTCTGAAACGTTCTTTCTTTTTGTCCATTAGTTAGTTATCTTCAGAAATGATCCTTTTTATACTTCCTAGGAAGATAATTATTCATACCCCTTCAAAGGGTACCTCTCAATCACATTATATCAAGACGAATCGATGCCTCTTAAATACACCCCATCATGGACAGACCAACAAAATATAACATTATGCTTGCAACCCATTTCGGTCAAGTATATATAGAGGAAGTTTTATTTAATCAAGAATGGTTGAAAACATTGCCCGGTTTGTATGTCTATTATGGATTAAGTGTTTACATTTCTATTGGATTGGTAGTGTTAAAATTATAGAAAAGTTAGAAATCCTGGTGTGGGATTTGAAATCATAAATTGTCTTCTAAGTTAAGCATTTTTAATACTTAAATACATGAAAGGTATAAAGTTTGAGCTTATACGCGAATCAAAGAACTATTAGGGGCGCCACATTGATTGTCTTGTAATTCTATGCATATTATTATATTTCTTTTGCCAATATTCACGTCTACACCAGCATTTAGAATAATCTAACAAATATAGTTGTAAACCCGTGCAATGCACAAACATTTTCCTAGTTTATATAGTATTTTTCCTGCCAATGGGGCTTGGATCATGCAAGAGCATTGCTCAAGTCAGTCCATTTACTTCTCGAGCCTAGGGGGCTTGGATGAGCCAGATGGGCCGCCAGCCTATCCGTTGATCACCTCTAGCTCATGAAATCATGGTTCAAAGTTTTATCTATCACTAATTTCGTTAATGGAATTGTTTACACTAATTGAAGGTTCAAAATTGTAATAGATACCTTCTTATATGTATGAATTAATGTAAATCAATATAGAATGCAAACTGAGTGGGAGTTGTTGAAATAGTTTGTTATAATAAAAAGAATTAATTGTTGTATATGAAAATAAGTGATTGTTGACATAAAATATGTTATTTGGTTGTTTATGAATAAGACTAAATCATACATTATTCATAACAACATCTTTCTTTTCTTCGTAACTCTCGAGGTGAAATTCCAAGAGAAAAATTGAATAATTGATGAACTCGTTTCTCTGTAACTTTGGTGTACATCCTAGAGGTATTGAATCCAGCAGCAATAATAGTTGGGGCAAAATAACAGCTTAAAGACAATAATCATCATCGCGCACCAAAATATGAAAGAATTATAAACTACTGCTCGTCTCTTCGTGAAAGATCAAATTTTCCAAACAACTGAGGCCTAGTCCGCAACAATTACGGCACCTTTATGCCTCATAAGAGGCGGAGACAGAACGTGTGAGGCCTCCGAGCAATCTACCCGAGTGGTTGCGAGCAATACTAGCAATCGAGCCTCTTTGAGTCGCCGTGGGGAAAGCACCGTCCAGATTGATCTTCAACGTGCCCTGCTGTGGAGGTTGCCAAGACCGATTAGGGTTCAGCCAAGAGGGATGATCCGTGAAGTCCTGCGATGCGTACGTTTCGGAGATTGGCCGAGCAAAGGCCGATTCAACAATCTGATCCGGGAGATCCGAAGGCGGCGAAAGACAAAATGGTTCCGAGCCTTCCGGGTTTCCCAAAGAAGGCCCGCGACTTGCTCAAAATCTGGTAAGCCCCTGTTCTGATTGAGGAGGTTTGCTAGCCAGGAGTCCATTCGGTTAGGGTTGTAAGCATAAACATTAATCTGAACTTGGGAATGGTTCCATATACGTTGAGTCCATGGGCAATGCAAAAAAAGGTGTTCTGTAGTTTCTGGGGAGGTAGAGGAATAGAGAACACAAACCAGGTCTGGAGTGATCCTTCGACGGAAGAGATTGTCCTTCGTTGGTAATGCGTTTTGACAGACAGACCACAGAAAATTACGTATTTTGGGTGCTGTCTGAGCTTTCCATATCTGCTTCCAGACATGCTTGGGTGGTTGGTACGAAGAAGAGGCATGAGGGTGTACCTGCTGGCATGTAGATTGATGAATAACATTATATCCACTCTTTACAGAATAAATACCATCCTGAGTGCCTGTCCATATGAGTTTATCTGCGCAGTTGATATTGGCCAAATTTTTAAGCTGAATGATCTCTGTACGGTGGGATCATCAAAGAAGCGATGCGAAGGTCGACATTCCAGTTATTCAAAGAGGGGCATATAAAACCAGCCACGGTTTGAGGTTCATCTCGGAGAGCTGGACCACCCAGAATTCCGATAGGTAACCATTTATCCTCTCGTATCTTTATAGATTGGCCATTTCCCACTGACCATTGAAGCTTTGGACTAATGGAATCTCTACCTAATAGGATGCTCAGCCAACCCCAGGAGGGTCTGTGACCTCTATCCGCATGCCAGAAGGTTTTGGAAGGAAAATACAAACCTTTAAACACACGGCTCCACAACGACGAAGGATCTTGGAACATTCGCCAAGCCTGCTTGCCCAGGAGGGCCTTATTAAAGGTCAGAAGATCTCGGAATCCCATACCTCCACTATCTTTTTTTGCTTTCAATAGATCCCAGTTTTTCCAATGAATGCCAGATTTGTTGTTGTTAGTTTTCCACCAAAACCTGGATATTTTATGTTCAATGGATCTGCATATAGAAACCGGGACCTTAAATATAGACATAGCGTACTGAGGTAGGGCTTGAACAACTGATTTTAAAAGAACCTCCTTACCCCCTTTTGAAATGAAAGACTCCTTCCACCCCTCCAGTTTTGCATTTACCCTATCAAGGAGCCAAGCAAACATGTCCTTTTTGAGGAACCCCAATCCGAAGGTAATCCTAGGTATTTACCTGATTTTTCCAAAATAGGAACCCGAAGTTCACTAGCCAGGTTAACTGTAAGTTGCTGAGGGCATGATTTCCCCATAAATAGACCAGATTTGTTTCTGTTAATGGTTTGACCGATTCTCACCTGCTCGTGGAGTCCGACAGCATCATCCTGGTCGAAACCCTCAATCGGTGCCGCCTGCCGCCGTGGGAGTGCCGCTCCCTCTCGGCGGAATGCTTTGATCTCCTTCGCCGCTTCTCCAATCTCCATGTGCAGCACTGCCGTCGGGAGGCTAATGCCCTAGCAGACTGGGCCGCTAAGGCCCACGAACGAGGATCTCTTTCTTCCGATTGGCTTGTCTCCCCTCCTCAAGTGATGCTCGACATCCTTTGTAACGATGCCCTAGCTCAGGGTTGTTCTTTCTTTCCCACGTGACGTTTTATTATCAATATATTACCCTTTCCGATCAAAAAAAAAAATTTCAGCAGTTCTTTTATCCTATGGTTTTTGTATAATTTACTTTTTAATTCTGTACTAGTCAGTTTATCAATTTTCCACAATCACCCGTAATATCATAAAATAAAATAAAAAATTATTGTTACCGTCTCATACCATTATTACAACCAAACATGTCGTGGTCGTAAGGTCTATTTATTTACATAAATGATTGTGGTGGAAAAAACTCAAGCCTCATTTGTATATGTGTGCTTTGTAGTGACCGGGTGAGAGGAAAATCCCTGGCTTTTCCAGCGAGGACCACTTTGGAACTTTTGCATTTTAAGGATACATCTTCTCCCACTATCGCTTTCGCCCTTTACCAGTTGTCTATGTCGTCGTCTTCTTCAAAAGTATGTTTGGATCGATCTCCATAATCAGGTGGCTCTCCGTTCAACTTGAGTTTTGTCGGAGCAAGTTGCATTGCAGCCACTCCAAGGCCTTAGGTTGGGCTTTCACAAGAGGGATAATGACACAAACAGTCAATGAACTTTGACCCAACGTACAATATGATTTCAAGTTTTTTTTAATTTGTTCGATGTGATCCCTCAACTTTTGCCAATATGCAATATGATTCTTGAACTTTTAATATGTTCAATGTGGTCCATGTACTTTTATTATATATTCAGCATAATCCCTAAACTATGTGAAAATATTCAATATTATCCTTTCATTAATTCAAGATTATGATTAATACTAAACATTTTCATATAGCCCAAGGATTGAATTAATTATGTGCTAAAAATTCAGAGATTGTATTGGACAAATTAGAAGTTTATGGACAACATTGTACATTAGGCTAAAATTCAATGACTACATCGCACATTAAGTTAAAATTCAAGGACCAATAGTGTCATTTTCCATTTACAAAATGTTTCATCCTAGAAATTGAGTTTAGTATACGTACTAAATAAAATCTAGACTATTGAAAATGGTGGTCCAATGTAGCAAGTTTCCATCTCTGAGTCACATCAAATTGGATCGTTTAAATTAATTTTAAGCTCCATTTGTTTCATGAAAAATAACTTCTAGGAAAATGTTTTCCGGATTTTCCAATGTTCATTTCGCATAAAATGAACTAATCAAGGAAAATGTTTTTCGCTATTGGAAAAAATATCTTCGAAAGTGAGAAAAATATTTTTCACTTTTGAAAAGTGGAAAACATTTTCCATAACTCCTTCCACCTCACTTTCTTTCACCAAACACATTTTCATTTCGTTTTTATATTTTTTTTCTTTTTTTAAAAAAAATAATTTTTTCCCTTTTTTTTCTTTTCTTTCTTTCCTTCTATTCATCTTCTTTGGCCTTGGCCAGTCGACAGCCCCGGCGACTGACCACAATCCAGCTTGAGCCTCACCACAGACCACCAAGGCTTGAGCTTGCCAAATTTCAACCTCCAGTGACCTAAGTCGAGGCTCAAGTCCCACCCAACTCATCGAATCTGGCAAAGCCTGAGCTCGTCGACCTCGAGCGAGCTTGGCCTCGCCAGATCAAGTGAGCCAAAGCCTCATCAGCCTGTGATGAGGCCAAAGCTCGCCAATGGCTAGTTGCCGGTCAAGGTTGAAGAAGAAGAGAAGTAAAGAAAGAAAAGAAAACAAAAAAGAAAAAGGAAAGGAAAGGACTTTTAAAAAAATAATTAAAATATTGAAATTGAGTGCATGCAAGAAATATTTTTCTTACCAAACAATGGAAAATATTTTCTAATTCATTTTCAAATTTTAATCGAATATCGAAAAATATGATTATCTTTTTTAAAAATAATTTCCAAAAACACCACATTTTCCACTAAACAAACAGAGCTTTAGTACATGTACTCAATTCGTTGAATAATTTCCTATTCAAGTAGCATGGATAATGAGGTCAATCGAGGATAGGCCAACAAGACGAACGGATGATAGGTCAACATGGCAATGAAGCTGGGCTAATGAGGTATTGGGAACCAGTTGATGTTTAGAAAAGAAAAAAAAAATTGTGATGAGTTAAGGATGACAAAATATTCAAATATGCTAATATATAATAGAGAGTGCACTAGGAAGTTTGACTCTACATGCTCAAGGGGTCAATAAAAGGATATGATGTTAGCAACAAAACTTCCACTAGTGTAGAAGAGACATGTTGCTTCAGAAGGTGAATAAACCCATTAGATGAGAAGTGTCTCTAAGAATTGTAAACACTCTACAGAAGGAGAACAAGCTTGAGGCAAAAGTATACTGCAAGTGTCAAAATTTGGAATAAGTGGACACTTTAAGTGTCAAAACTTCCAAAATGTATACTTTTTTTTTTTTTTTATCGGTCCTACTCAACTCCTTGCAAGGCATAGGAATCAAAACCCATATTTAAAGCTAAATAGTCCTACCTCAACCCCCTTAATTTGGAATGAGCATAAACTTAAGTGCTAAAGCTTCCAAAATGTATACTATTTTTTTTTTTTTTTTTTTTTTTTTTGGTCGATCCCACTCTACTCCTACTATAATGCTCACTCTTAAACTTTTGACATATCTCCTTGTAAGGCGTAAGAGTCAAAATCCACATTTGAAACTAATTAGTCATACTCTAACCCCCTTGAGAATGTGAAGATTCGAACCCATCACCTCGCCATTCCCATATTGGAAAGGTGGCCATTAGGGCAAACTTTAGTAGTTCTAAAAGATATACTTAAATGCCACTTTTTAAAAAATTGGATCATTAAGTGCCAACTCTTGTGAGACTTGTCGAAAATTAGACATGGCTTTAGGCAAAGCCACCTCGCTTGTGGCCCTGGGCGAGATTGGGTGAGGGCTACAACCCTCGCCGGAGGTTTGTCAGCCACTACAAGGAATCCAAGAGAAAGAAAAAAGGAAAAGGAAAAAGAAAAAAAATTAATGAAATATTCGAAAAAAATTATTTAAAATTGCCACGTCAATGTTGGTCAAACAATCAAGCAAAATTGACTTAATAGCCTGAATTCGTACTAATTTGAAATTGTTTATGACTGAATTGGTCCAATTAAAAGGCATTGGACTGAATTGGTACAAATTCCATAAATTTATGGCTTTTTTAGTACTTTTCTGTTCATGTGCTCATGGTCAAGACACCACACTAGCTACAGCAAGCTACTTTCACAATCTCAGCATGGACAACCTCGACCAAACTCTTCGATGAAAGCCTTCAAGTTCCGATCCGACGATCCGCCTTCTCTCACAGTCTCCCTCGCCAACTCCTGCCACTTGGCCCCGTTCCTCCTCACCTCCTCCCTCCTCTCCCCATCTGCCATCACCATCTCCAAGCACCTCCTTATCTCCTCTGCCTCCACCAACCCTTCCTCATTCGGCCTCACCCGGACCCCGGTCCACCACACGTCTTCGATGAGCTTCGCATTCGTCCCCTGGTCCATCCACTGTGGAAATGCCACCACAGGGACGCCGAGCAGGAGGATCTCCAGGGTCGAGTTCCACCCACAGTGCGTCAAGAAGCACCCAAGCGATGGGTGAGACAACACCTCGAGCGGCGAGCATCACAGCATTATCATTCCTTTCTCTTCCAACCCCTGCATGCAGCTCAATCTATCCTCATCCTTCTCTTCCTCTCCGTTTTGTTTTGCTCTCATGACCCACAAGAACGGTCGCCCGCAGGCGAGCTCCTCTGCCTGCCTCTTCGATATCTCCGCAATGCTCCCGAACGACACGTAGACGACCGACGCCGGGGCCTTGGAGTCCAGCCCATCCGTGTACTCCTTGGACTTGTGGAAGAGGTCGCCCCCAAAGGACGTGTCCGACGGGTCTTTCCCATCGAGGAAAGCCGAGGTATCAACGGCCCAATCCCTACCAAGTTGTACCCGTCAATCCCTCTCAAGGCCTCCGGCTCTAGCGAGTCGAAGGTATTCACCAGTATCCTTGGATTGGTTTCTTGGTTGAGCGCGTCGAGCTGGTCTTTGAAAGTCGGCAACGCAAAAGCAGATGCGTCCGAACTGCTCGGCACAAAAAATGAAGGCAAGTCGCGGCTAGTGAACTTGTAGGGAAGACCCGGCAACTCTAACGAACATGAAGGGTCGATGCAGTTATTTTTTATGAATTCGCCATAGCCGTAGAAGTAATAATAGTAATGAAGGGTCGATGCAGTTATTTTTTATGAATTCGCCATAGCCGTAGAAGTAATGTCCAAGACCGTGGCAGGCTGAATCCACAGGAGGGCCGAGGGCGCGCGGAACTCGCGTGCCACCTCGGAGGCCCATGGGAGGAGCAAACCGTACACCAAGCAGGTGCAGGGGTGGCCCTCGCCCACGCTCGACGCGATGAGATCCTTGAGCATCTCCGAGCCACGGCGCCTGAGCTCAGAGATGAAGTGCGACACATCATCCCCCATGTTGAACTCGTTGGGGAAGGCGGCGAAGTGGAGGCCCTCCGGGGAGGCCCGGCCCCTGGACATGCGGCGGCAGGCAGAGACGCTGGTGGCGAAGGTCACCTCAGCGCCACTGCGGAGGAGGCGCTTGGTTAACTGGAGGGCCAGGTTGATGTGGACCCTGCCGCGGGAACGTGACGACGAGGAAGTGGAGCGGCGCCATGGCAGCAGAAGTGGGCGGCGGCGCGGGTAAGCGGGTGGTTTTGGAATCTTTTTCCTCTTTTGGGATTGGGGACAGATGTCAGTGAAGTTGTGGGAGTTTACGCCTCGCATGTTTTGGTGGCTGATATTCATATAAATATTTGCAAGTCTAAGTAGTCAATTTTTCCACTCCAACTTTGCCATTACAACCTAGCAAATCCTCTCCGCATGATTTGAATGGGAAATATCAACCACCTTACCCGGACCTATTGATTTGACTCACAATGAATGAGGCACAAGTACAAGCTTGCTAAGAAATTAAATCCAAATAAAAAAGCTACTTTCATCGTGTTAAACTGGTGAAAGGATGGGGACAAACAATTGACGTAATTATTTTTGTAAATATTATAATAAGGGTCTCGCTCTCATCACAGCATTGTCGATCTAAATTACACATATCCGTTCGTCAGTAGGGACAAGAACCCGTTGTTGAATCCTCACTGAATTGCCTCACATGATATTGTGAGTGTCCACGATACAATTTGAATAGAGATTTACAACATGACTCGAATTTGTGACTTATGAAAGAAGATGTGATCCTTTTATTACTGTGTTATCGTGCTCCATATTTAACCAACAAAAGGGATATTTTTCTCTCTTTTTTCCCAAAGGTGAGGCTAAAGAAAAGGAGAGATTTCACCTGACCAGGATCAAAAACCACGGATGACAGTATTTTTCCCAAGATAGATCTTGCATATAAAGTTAATTTTTTTTTTTGGCAAGATCGATTTTTAAGAAAATCATCTTATTTTATTCGTTGTTCCTGCTGCGTTTGTTCCTTTGCTGATCAGAAACGGAGAAATGATCGTGACTTGTCGGTGCGCTAATTATTTCGTGGATAAGGCGAGACGAAGCGGGGGTCTCGTTCTTGCCTCTCCGTGGATCGAAGAGATAGGAAGAGACGAACGTGCGCACATGTGATTGAACCGATCGGGGGGACGCTTCGTGCGTCCATGCATGCATGCTGTGTACTCACTACTGTGCACGGGCCGAAAAGCTGATCATCGACCTTCATCTTTATCATGAAACGGTAAAGACACCGTGTCAAGTAATGGGAAGAAAAAGGAGAGACATGGAGATGTGTGAACGATCTGATGAACCGAGCAAACCTTTTGGATACGATGCTGGGAGTGGAAGTTTTCGGCGAAAGAAACTAGAAATGTTTTCCTCCATGACTTTGGTTAGAGATGGAGAAATGATTGAGTGGCGATCATTAATTTACTGTGAAAATAACAGTCTATTATAGATCATAAAAACTCAAATAATAAATAATTATAAATTGTTGTAAATATTGCTCATTCAAAAATTTATAATTCATAACAAACTGTTAATCTCATAATACACCAAACACCGTTATGCTAACAAAGTTCTTATCATAATAGACTAAAGAACATCATCCAATTACATCTCAATGGATAATTAATAGTAGACCAATCAAACATGTGAGTCCGATCGGGTTTTTTGTGAATCGAAAATGAATCTGACTCGAATTAACTCATTTAATCCATATTGTCATTTATTAGTGTGATAATTTTAACGACTCACGTCCGACGCAACCTAACCTAACTAGACCCATGTCATGTGAATCGATATGTTGCAATCTTAGACTTTGTACGTCTTAGTTGGAATCTTTATGTGGTGTTTAAACCTCTTTCCTTTTTCTCACGGCAATGAGAAAACCTAATCTATGACAGCATTAGCATGTCCTGTCGAGGGCTAGACGGGGGAAAAGTTGTGTCCAATCATAAGGTTGGACATCAACTCAGACGATCCAATGGACGGCGATCGTTGTCCATCAATTGTTGATAATGATTGTTCAGTCTTTTTCTTCTTTTTTTGGTGGAAATTGCCAGTCAATTGACGGGCTCATAAATTTTATTTTATTTTTAGTCTGGGACAGGCTCATAAATTGATTAGATAATTTTTCCACGTGAAAGACTAAGCTCGTGGCTATGCGGAAAGAAATGGACATTTGGCCAAGTTCAAAGGAATGCGAAAATCTACAATGATTTAGTTTCTGAACGATGCTTGACTCTTAAAATCACGATTGCGCCTAAAATAGAGGAGCAAATGGGACTTTTTCCGAGAACGATAAAGAAGAGGAGCATAGACAACTAATATTTCCATCTAAAGTTTGATCAAAGTTGAATGCAACTTAGGTTGTACTCGTCAAGAGATTTCCAATGAAACCTAATTTGCCCAGATCAAAAAACCGGATTATATTCTAACTTTCAACAACGATGGTCTGATCATGGGGTGTTAGAAATATTGATATTTTGCCCTATCTCAAAATAGTATTTGAGATGCAAAGATTAATTTAGAACAAATATTTATAAAGTGATACAAGACACTTTTGTAACGTATTTGAGCAAGAACTATTTATGTGTAACTATCTTATAATTATTTAAAATAACTTTGAGAATTGATCACGTTAATTAATTTTCACATTCCCAACATTACTTGGAAAAACAGAAATGGGTAATGATGGGAAGAGCAAGCAACTGAAAATATTCTCCTCGGCAAGCTGACCTTGATGGAAGGGACAAATGAAAACCCCTATTGGGCCGATTAATGTTGCGAAAATTTAGAAGTGGGTAGACCTTTTATTGAGCCCACATTCATTTGGGCCAAAATTCAAAATTGGAGTGGCCCAAATGAAAACTTCCCTAAAAGTTATGGCATTGAAAGATTGTCAGGCTGTTCAAAAAAAAAAGATTGTCAGGGCTTTTCTCCTTCACTTACGCATGGTTTTATTATATGAGATATACGCATAACTAAATTAATACATATATAAAAAATATAAACACAACGAAATTTAAAAAAATTATATCGTAAATGAATCACAACCTTTAGATGCAAAAGTAGAAAGCAATCTAACTGGTAGGATTAGAGAGAAATATTAGAGGATGAGAACTGAAGATTCTTTTCAAGGGATTGAAATAATTATTGTATGCACCTTAATCTCAATCATTAGAACACATTGGTCCAACACACTACTCAATGGTTGAGATGGAGTTAGTTCACATGATCGAGTCCATATAAATATTTTTTAGGAGATGGATGAATCATACGGACCACTCCGCATTTTGGTTATACGAAATTCTGTCCTATTTATTGTTTCCTCAACACAATTGATCATAAGATGATAAGTTCATCTTGGTTCAAAGATGGCACGCGGAAGGACCAGGTCAAATTTCGATTGGGTCACCGTTGAATTTGGATTAGATCAACTTACTTAACTCATATCGACATGTCTAGTTCATGCAATACAATGTAATGACAATCCCAATTCAGGCTCAACCCAAATCTAGCCAGACTACATTTTGAGAGTACATTGTTTAAGTCACCTGGCCACCACCGCCGTGTGGCTTTTGTACCTATTGAATCCACCTTGATGTAGGCATAAAAATTAGCAAACGATAGATATGAAATTTTTAAAAAGCTAAAAGTTACAAATCTAAAGTAGCAAATTACCATTGTAATTGGTCAAAAAAAAAAAATGAAAGCAAACTGTCAATGATCTTTACAATTAGTCACTAAAGTTTGATTTCTTCCCAAAAAAATGCATTGAACTTTTGATTTCCGCAATTGGTGCACGTGACTAGGATCCAACTAATTTTTTTGACAAATTGTTGATGGATGGATATATGGACAGATGGCATGCCATCAACATGGTGGCATCATATCAGCTTCCGTGCGAAAAGTGGAAGTATTTCGGTCAAAATACATGGATTGCCAAAAAAGCTGAAATTCTAATGAATTGAGGGAAAGTACCAAAGCTTAGTAACCTAATTGCAAATACCATCGAAATTTGTTATCCATAGACAAAATTCACCCGTCCACTGCCTCTCATGTTCTTATCCAAATCAATATCCGTACGTTTGCCCCACCACCCGTCGCGGCCCAATCACCGTCATGCTATGTGTCCTTCGCCGATGGAGGAGGCCATGGAGATTTTGGTCTCGTTTGCGAGACACAGGAAAAGGACGATTTGGAGATTGGTCTCCTTTGCCAGCCGTTTCTTCCCTCGACAAAAAAGAGGAGCAATAATTTTCTCCTTTTCCGACATGGCACAAGCAATCACAAAGACAGAGACATGGGGTTCTAGTGGACATATTTTCTAATATGGAAAATAATTCGCAGTATACTTTTGTCGCTTATGGAAAGATAGTTTAAGCAGATTGACTACTAAGTAAGTAAGGTGAGAAAGGAACAAATGTCGTATGAGTTGACCACATTGTGAAAATGTGTGAGTTCAACCAAAAAAAAAAAAAAGGTTCCATAATCTACACAGCAATTGATTTCATACTTCGATTGATTTCGTCCATTACATCATTGGAATTTTCTAGTTTTCTGTTAAATATGAGTAAATCCACAAATGGGTGTCCATGGGGCTGAAACATAATTGGGCACCAAGGGAATAAATCTTCTTCCTTTGAACCCACTCGTTAGGGCTCGATCATTTGGAGGATAAAAAGTTTATATTTTATCAATCATGTGCCTTTCAAGGTGAGAACTTTTTAAATCTTGTACAATATTTAATCCCTATAAATACTTACTAATCAAGTTCACGAAGTAGATAAAAAAGTAAGTTAAAACTCGAATAGATGACACAAATATGAAATAATTTACGTCGATGGCATTGCGTACCTAGTCTGTCTACAGTACCCATTTGTTTTCAACTGCTAAATTAATCTTGCGATTTGTGAGCTTTATATGTTATCTATATCGATGATTTGACATGATGAGCCAACCCTGACTTTTCAACAATGAGATTCCGTTTAAGCTTTATAGTCTAAATTAGCTAATTGTTCTTACTCTTTTATGATGTTCTACATAATATTGATGAACTTCCGCCTCCCACACGATATCTCAGTTTATAAAGAGGACACATGTTCGACAGTAAAATAATTAGCATGCATTAAAATATGTATAAAAGTGTGATCAACTTAAGATACTTAAATTTTAATATACATTCGGTTAGGCACATCAAGTTAGTTAATCCTTGATGTGATCATATGCCTAAACAACTCATTGGGTCCACCCAAGCATAGTCGGCCCAAAAGGAAAAATGACCGGGCCTAGTAAATAGTTTTTCTTTCGATTGTTATACAGTTGGCTGCGCAATTGGCCGGTTAAAACTCGATCAATTCATATAGGATACTTGAAATTTTTTTCAAACACTAGAGGACCTGAGCAAGATTTAGTCCAAGTACTTGGCTTGATCGTCCGACATTTAGGTTTGGTCATTGGGCAGGCCTACGCCGGATTGGACCGGTTCTGCTCGGGCTCGAACTTTTAGAAATCCCTCCAAGGTTTGGACTTGCAGGCTCGAGCCTACTCAAGGGAAAAAAACATTGGAGGTCTGGGCGCACCCATCGGGTCACCTTTTTATTTTTAAAAATTTCAGCTAAAAATTTAAACAAGTATGAAAAATAGATAATAAATAATTTTAGGGTCTTGCATTATTTTATTTTACTACTTTATCTACGAGTTTTATATTATTTTTCTATCCTACATTAGAAATTTGAGCTTATTTTAACCTGTTAGAGTTTTATAAATTTTAAATGTCCAAGAAATACTTATTGATGATTTATCAATAATTTAATAAATATATAGACGCGCCGAGCCTTAAGGCCCTTATCCAGGCGTAGCTTGCTCACTAACCGGACCTAAAGTTTTTGCTGGACCGAAAAATAATGTGCGGGTTGCCCACCCCTCAATAAGTCTACTAATAATCATCTAAAAAATAAAATTGCAATAACATTGATATTATTGTATGTTAACGTATGAAACGTGATATTTTTCAAATGCTCTTGATTTTTCATTAGATACCACAAGAAGTAAAAGCAATTTAGTAGTTAGATATTGATTAGGACAATTTTCTTAGAATTTTTTAGCTCACAACTGAATGTGCAAGTGTCTATGATAATCGGCACAGATGGAGGTGTTAGGACACGTGGCCATTGGTGGGTTCTTATCTCAGTGCAATTGGAACTCCATTTTAGGGAGCTTGTGGCACCGAGTGCTGATTATGACGTGACCCATATATACACAGAGCAGCAATTGAGCGCGTTCACAATGTTGAAGGAACTGGGCTTAGCGGAGGAGTTGAGGCTGGACCACAATGGGCATGGCGTCGGTGGCCATCTGGTGCCAACGAAGCACGTAGAGAGGGCCGTCGAACGCTTGATGGGCGGTGGCATGGCATCACAGGGATGAGGAAAAAGGTGAAGAAAATAAGGGAGGCGGCAAGGAACGCCATGAGCGCCACGAAGGAAGGTGGGTCTTCGTATGATTCTATCGGAAGGTTGGTCCAAGACTTCATCAAGAGCATTGAATAAAAAGGTCAATTGTAACCATCATGTATATGTCACTTTGATCTTGCTCTGTCCTTTATTTCTTGCCAGCAATGTGTCCTGCTCCTTTGTTCAATGAACGTGCTTACTAATTTGCTTGAAGTTTATGAAATTACATTCGAGTTGGTGGGTGGTGGGCGTTGGGCTTGATTCTAATCTTGCATCGCTTTTGTTTAGCAAGTCATTATATTTGTTTTGCTCGGTTACCATGACGACGGAGCTGTAACTTACTGACAATTTACTATGATGAGTGTAGTTGAAATAGAAAGGCATTTATTTGGCTTAACAGTATAGAGATAACAAATTATTTGCCTATCATACATGTTGCGTGATTTCTTATGGAGCCATTCAAAATACTAAATTGGATCTCATCTTGCCCAGTGCAACACAAGACAAGCATTTGTTATAAACGATTCATAAAACAAAATTTCATGCACATCATATCAAAAAACGCAACAAAGTAGAAGTCGTTGATGCAATTAATTGAAGAAATTATCCCATTTCTTCCTAAAATTTCTCGAGATCTTTTTCAAGAAGTTTAAATTTTAATTCTTTATAAAGTTCGGGAAATTAATTATTATTTATTTACTATATATCGCGCGAATATCTTCAGTAAATACTTAAACTAGCGAGATCGATCGATCGATCAATGCAAAACACAATTTTGTCTATGGAAACCTCTGGCGAAAACGGGGCGTTCGAAGAACAAACTAATTGCCACTGACCTTCGCATCGAATTACGAAACTGCCAACGCAATAAAGAAATCCAGGGCCTCGCCCCCCCGCCAAAAACCAAAAATGGCCCGGCGGGCCCCACCGGTTCCCGCCAAATCCCCCTCCCTCTTTCCCGCCAAATCTCCCCTCCTCCACCTCTCTCTCTCTCTCTCTCTCCCCTCTCCTCCTCTTTCTCCCTCCTTCTCTCTCTCTCTACCTCTCTCTCTTTCTCTCTCTACCTGCAGAGATGGAGACGCCTCGCGACTCGCCGAAGCGGAAGCGATCGTCCTCGTCGCTGTTCGCCCCCCTCTTCAGCCTCTTCACCCGCTCCGAAGCCCCCGCCGGTCCCCGCCGCAAGCTCCCCAGGCGGAGCCTCCTCCCCGACGGCGACGACGGCGGCGACGGCGGCGGCTCGGCCGGCGTCGGCTCGGCTCGCGTCTCCACCAAGGATCTCCGCAGCCGGCGCGTCTTCTCGCTCGGCCCGAAGCCGAGGTCGAGCGGGTTCGGTCCGGATCGCGGGGAGGGAAAGCTCGAGGAGCTCGATTCGCCGTGCGGAGAAGAAGGCGGGGCCGATAAGGATGACGTCAGCGCTACTCTGTCTTCGATCGTTAGGGAGTACTGCTCCGAGGAGGGCGGCGGGAGGGACTTGTACAAGGATGACGACGACAACGAGACGTCGGAGGAGGAGGAGGACGAAGGGCTCGAAAAGGCGGATCTTCAGGCCGAGCGAGACGCAGGGAACGACGAGGAGCATGTCGCTGCGACTGAGACGGCGAAGGGATCGGACGATTCCGGCGACGATTGCGTTCAGACCACTCCCCCGGAAGCAACGGATGTAATTCTGAGCCCCGATGCGGAAGAAAATGGAGGCACTTGCGATCTCCGGAGGGCGGACGGGCTTTTGGTTGAGCCGCTGCAGGGGTCCTCCCAGGATGAAGGTTCTGGAGCTGAAATTAGGAAAAGAGACGACCCCGCTTCGAAGGTCGAACCGGTGAGGTTCTAACATTTTCCGACTCTTTTTTAATCGGTTGTCCACTGGGTTTGCTCTGTTCATTCCAAAGCTTAATCAGCCGACGCGACGATGTTGACCATGCAGAGAACCTGAGATTTTAGTTGATTCTTCTTGCATCTCATTGATTATGGAGATTTAAGTGAACGGCTGTCTTTTGCAGGGTCTTAATCCGCGTTTGAAATTAAGAAGAAGAATATACCAGAGGCCTGGCTCGATCAGCTACCGGCGACTGCTTCCTTACTTGACAGACATGGCAATGGAAGATTCCGGTAATCTCTCTCACCTCTCCTCTGATTT
This sequence comes from Eucalyptus curtisii, assembly GCA_017140595.1. NCBI lineage: Eukaryota > Viridiplantae > Streptophyta > Magnoliopsida > Myrtales > Myrtaceae > Eucalyptus > Eucalyptus curtisii. The sequence continues at coordinate 16,072,603 of CM029501.1, read as the reverse complement.
GCGCTTTGATTTAATTTCACCAGGCAGCGACTCTAAGTCTCTACATTGTATTTGAATGGGTAGGCACTGCTAGAGTTTCTGGAAGTCAAAAGCATGAAAAGGTTATGGAAGAAAAGCCACCACTCTCCTCTATCAGCTCTAGCTATAAAGATATTCCTATGGATGAATCTAGTGAGCATGGGTCTGATGTAACTGCAACCACAGCGGTTCCCCTGGTTATTCCGACTGTTGATAAGGATAGAAACTGTCCTGACACTCCTGCAATGGTGAACAAAGACTTGGGTGATCGAGATATTGATGGCACGGTAGATAGTGGAAGGCCTGAATCGATCGTGCAAGGCTCTACTCTCTGTGGCGATAGTACAGTCGGAACTCATACTAATGATGTAAAGACAACAGAAAAAGAAGAGGCTGAGGTAATTGACGGTAGACTTTCTGGCATGGCTGACGATTTGGACAGTGTAAAATCAGTCTCATCTTTGTCTAAGGAGGAGAATGTAGTTGATCACTCCTTCCATGAACAAAAGCATCCGATGGATGGAGGAATGAAAAGATTTCAGCCAATTGCTCCGCACAATTCCAGCAGCGGAGAAAATGGCTATTCATTGTTCGCTGAAACCAGAGGTAGTGATCGTGGTGAGATTTCAAATCAGATGATCGATACAAACGAAGCGAGATCATTAATCCCTTCATCAGATTCAGGGATTTTTGGAGAATCAGGGGTAAATAAAATTGAAGGTAACAAAATTAAATTTGTTACGTCTAGTGCAAATGAGATGCCACAGAATTCTCCTAGCAAGATCAGCAAGGCAGGCTACTCCAGTCCTGACAAAAATAGTGGAAATTCTACAAAGAACAAAATGGTGAGGCACCATCTTTTTCTTACTTCACAGGAGAAGAAAATGGGCATTGAAGTAAAAGTTGAAAGGAGACATGATATTCTTTGCAAATTTTATTTTCTCTCTTGCTTCCAGGCTAATATTGGTTATTGTGATGTTGGGACAGGTGCTAAATCCATGCTCGAGACTGAAGGTATTCAAAAACCCAAATTCATTCAGTTACAAGAGGATGCTGCCCTATCTAATGGAAATTGCAAAAGATGACTCTTGTAATTACACGACCTCTGCTAGTTTTTTTCTTCTGTATTACTTCATTTACAATTAAATATGATTCCCTTTAAATGTTCTGTAGGTATCCCAGGAAATGGTCAATGCTTGAAACTTCTGACTAGGTCTAAAGAGGAGTCTTCTTCACCACCTGTGCTCTCTGACTTCCAAAACTTTCCAACTGATAAGTGCAATGGTGATCAGGGTTCAGCTGATCTTAACATAAGCTCTCCAGATTCAGTGGCGCATGGTACTTGTTTGCAAAAGGATGAAGATATTCTTGCCAAACATGTCGCACAAAGTACAGATAGCGCGTACGAATCTCCTTATGGTATTGTGAATGCGAGAGATGAAGGACATCTGCAGGCAGCATCATCATTTTCTATTGCTGTTCATCAATCTAAAGAGGATTCCCACACCATGTTATGTCAGTCACCTGAACATGGTGGGGAGTTACATGCAAATTCAACACCAGAACTTTCTTCTGATGCAAAAGAAATAGGAGCAGAGGGACCAATGCAAAATCTTTCTCAAATTGGGGCTTCAGATCTGTTCGGGGTTACTGATGAAGCTCCAAGAAGGGGAATTTTGAAAAGAAATCCGCGAGGATGCCGTGGGCTGTGTAGTTGTTTGACCTGTGCTTCCTTCCGTCTCAATGCAGAAAGGGCATTTGAGTTCTCAAGGAACCAGAAGAAGGATGCAGAAGAAATGACTTTTAATTTGATAAATCAACTATCTCAACTAAGGAGCATAGTGGAAAAAATCAACTGTGGTGTTAGCAATCTTGCTGTGCCGCAGGTATATCACCTAACTCATATGCCAAGTCTATTTTCATCTATTATATCTTAAAGCCACATTTAAGATGGATTATCTGGTTTTGCTTGATGTTTGATTTTTCATGGGCTATATCATCATATAGAATGTTCTTATGATCCGCTCCACGATTCCTGCATGCCCACCCTCATGTGTGTGTTCCCTCCAACCATGTAACTATGCATGGTTTCATGGCAAAACGTTTGTGGAGTAGTTTTTTCCAGTTTTTTATATAATTCTGTTGTGGGCGCAATCAATTTAGTTCTTTCATTACATCTTTTTTCTTTGACTAAAGTGCTTGTCGGAAGAACAATCATTAAACAAGATATGATCATTAATATCTCACAAGCACCGGGATGTCTTGAATCATGTGAATGAAGATCCCTTCTCAGTCATCTCAGGTGGTTGGCTTGAACAGAAAGGTCTGAAGTTGGTTGTATTGCTTGTTTCTGTGTAGATCCTCGAATGCAATATGAGAAGTTATGGTTTTTTGTGTATGGGACCTCATTAAAGTGATCTCTATAGTACATTTTGCTGAATGAGTTGTCGAGGAAGGCTTTTAACATTTTAGAAGTATTGATAAAGATGATTTTGGTGACACCAGTTGCATCTAAAATGCACATTGACAATGCCAGAGTATTTTCTGCTTGTTTTTAAGATGGGAGAGGCATCATTATGATAGGAAGCTTCTGGTTTCTAAGTCCAATTTCCCTCTAATGTATTAAGATCATTCTAGTAGTCTCAGGTAAGAGAAGCTTGCAGAAGAGCATCAGAAGCTGAAGAACTAGCAAAATGCCGCCTTTCTCAAATGAATGATGAACTCAATATCCACTGTAGAGTTGTTGTAAGTAGGCTAAACCATACTCTTATTGTTGCATGATTCTTCAAACTGCCTAGTTCTGACTATCTATGAAACTGACCAAGTATTGTTGATCTCAATGGTGACAGTGCTTGCATCGCCCAAGGGTAACGTTCAATGACAGCACAGAAAATGGCACTATACATGAAGAACTGCAAAGCAAAGGGTCTTGAGTAATGTCCTTGTTGATTCTGTTCTACGTGTGGAACACTAGTATCGTTTGAAGATGTTAGGAATTATTTCAAGTAGCATGGTCAGATTTGATTGGGTCAACATGAGTTGGGCACACTTTATGGAACCTGGAGGCGAGGGATGATACTGTCTTTGACATGGTCGGATGAAAATTTGTCCCATAGAATATGGCTGTAGCATTGAGGTGCACATTATGCAGTCTTATTTTGGCCAAAGCACGATACACGTTCAGGTGAACGAGTCTTAGATTATAAAGTCGGGAACTTACTGGGATTCTGCTATTAAGCAGAATTTCCAAAATGATGAGTATCCTGTAAGTAGAGAGAGAAATCCACTTCCGTGTATATTTTGTCGCCATGCCTATTTTGTCGCCATGCCTTCACGAATTTAACTTACAGGATATAATTGTAAGATTGTTGCCTTTGAGTTCACAGATTGCCATTCTTGTTTTTCTACCCTGTTCCCTCTTTACCCAGTAACACTGTACACTTCTTCCTAGGGTGTACCAATTTACACGATTCTTTAACCAATTCAAGTAGCATCAATTTTTTTTTTAACCGTTAAGGGTTGTTCGAGGGGCCTTTCTTTCCACATAGAAAGGGCCATCCTTCCCACGGAAAGGGGGAGGTGGGAAGTTTGATTTCCCACCTTAAAGGAGGGCAATTTCAGATGTGAGGTTTGTCTTTCACGCTTTGTAAAGAGATAAGACAAAAGTACCATTAGTTTTCATGAGCGAGGGACAGCTGCAATCAACTTGGAAGAGGTGTTGTTCTAGGACCACCTTTTACAAGCCCACTGGCTAGGATCGTATGGAGTTCAGATCTTGCTCCCATTCAAATTTGTCTAGCTGTATCTTATTTCCAACTTGATGTTCTCTGTTTTTAATTCAAATCATGGATCCCATTTGCATCCACTTGCGTCACAATATTTCCCAAAATTTCTGCTACTGCTAGATTTACTGTCATCCTTGCTGCTCAAGCTTCATCCGACTACAAGTTCAAAAGAATCAATGATCTTCATCTATCTTTTCTGGGGACCTCTTTATATTGAGTTCTTTTCTACTCTGCTAAATAAGAAGCGATACTCGAACAAGGGCAGAACTTTTTAGACTGCCGTGTTAAATCCTGTCTACTTTAATCTGAATTTTTTAATGCGAACACTGAATAGAAAGCATCTTTATAAGAGATGTCACGAACTGTTCTTGACAATCTTTCTTGCCCACCAACATCTTTAAATGAAAAGGGAAACAGAAATGATATTCTGGTTCTTAGTCTTTTCATGCAGCAAGTGTTGGATTGTGCGGGGAGCCGCTTGGCATCAGGGATTGTCTGTCTGTCTTCCGATAATTGCTCTGAATATCGTATTCACATGGATTATTTTCCGGAGCCGAGAGCTAATTGATTTTGAGGAATGCATGTTCGCAATGGATACCTGCTTGCTTCATCTCAATGCTGCCGTGAAAAGCATAAAAATCTTTTGGAGACCAATGATTTTGCTAACTTCTTGATCTCTGTGTCATGCATTATATGAAACACTGAACAAGGAAAGAGAATGCAAAGTTTTATTACATAAAGTAGAACAAACTGTTACAAACATATCTTTACGTCACAACCGTAGCTTTACAGAGCAATATTCAGCGCCCCACCCCAACAACTTCCAACAAGAAACAATGTACAAAGACCATTTTTTATTATTTTCCCCCTGGAATCAAGACATCACGAGCAAGTCATGACTTGAACATGCGAAACGAAACGAAAGAATGCATTAACTATATACTGCCGAGCGACATTCCATTCGAACACGTTGATTTCCCTCTTGTTTCTTTTCTAGAATCGCGAGCGCTTGCATTCGGCTGGGATGCCTTGAGGGAACCTCTTGGCGTCCGCGCAGTAGTCGTAGATCATGAAGTACTTCTGGACCCACCTGAGCCGCCTCCGGCCATTGGCATCGAGCTCATTGATTTGCCATGTGGATCCAGGGTAGGAAGAGGGCCGTCCGATCTCACAGGACGACGAGCCCGTGGACCAGGTGCAGGCAGTGGCCTGGAACTTCCTGTAGTATGCCGTGAAGGGCGCTTTCGACCAGTCTGTCTTGATCAGCCCGCCTCTCGTGGCCCAATCATCGGCATTCCAGAGGCTCGAGTATATCTTCATGGGCTGGCTCTTGGGGAAAGGCACGCCAATTGACTCTGCATTCTTGAAAACTCTGATAGGCATGTTGTCTACCAAGAAGCTGAAAACCAGAAAAAAGGGCATGTAAAAAACATTGAGTTTGTCACAAGATTGATAGCGATCGGATCAATTTGGCCTAATCGATGTTCAATTTCTCGGCACTCACATGATGTGCTGGGGCTTCCAGATGACGGAGTATGTGTGGAAATTTCTGGTGGGGTCAAACCACAGGTAGAACTGCTGCTCCCTGTTGCCCTTCCCTTGAGTGAAGACGTTGGTGTGGAGGATGTAAGGGTCGCCGCTCAGGTTCCCGAGGAACTCGAAGTCGATCTCGTCGTGAGTTGGCCCTTGCGAAGACAACTGCAAAAGTCACAGCAATCGGAGTTAGCTTGTGTCAATTCGCACACCATGATCGGAGAGCAAGAAGAGCCGGAAGCTATCGACAAGTCGCCGTAAGAGATGATTTGCTTTAAAATATATTTGACCTCCTCATTGAATTGCATGGACTGAAAAAAGGAATTGTTTAGGAATGTTTTAGAGATTTTCCTTTGTTTTTTTCACTGTAATAAATGGAGACACGGTATTCATTTGATAGACATGGTCCGATGTATTTCATCTGATAAAATTTTCATCACCAAAACGCAAGAGCTGTACGTTTCAAATTGGTTCCACTTTCTAATGCGAGTGGTATTTCTACTCGATGATGTTCCCGAAGCTTTCTCTATCACCAGCTGCTTTTTGCCTTCTAAAGACTTCTCATGTGAGCCAACCTTAATGATGTCAAAACGCCAATAAGACAGTCAAAAAAACTGTTTCGTCCACTCATAAAGACACGCAAAGGAGAAAAAGAAGTCGAGGTGATCATCATACGCTGGCTTGAGAGGAGCAGTCTAGAACAACATCGTCTGGTAATCTATATCAATCGCAAACCGAAATCGCAAGAAAAGAATTTATCGTTTTTTTAGCCAAAACGGGCTCGTACGTACATGGACTTCGTTCCCTGCATAAAGTTTGCATGATACGATGCAATACGATAGAGATACGTACGTAGTAAGCGGTCACGGTGCCGGCGGAGTTCCCGGCGACGAGCTTGAGCTGCATGTCGATCCGGCCGAACAGGTACTCCTTCTTGGACCGGAAGCCCGACCCCGACACTCTGTCGAGGGACAGCGACAGGAGCTGACCCCCGCCGAAGATCTTGGCGCGGTCGCTGCCACCCCACGTCAGGTCGAAGTCCTGGTAGAAGTTCCCAGCTGCGGGGGAAGCGGCAGCCATCAGCAGCAAGCTCACGAGCACCACCATGGAGGAAGCACTAGGACCTCCACCTTCATGGGCCATGATTGCTCTATACTTTGGATTATACTTTGGCTTGAGAGAGAGAGAGAGAGAGAGAGAGAGAGAGATGGGTGATGTTGTGAGGTCTTTCGTAGGGTTTATGGGGGTATATAAATGCAAGGAATGAGGGGGGGTGTTGATGTGAAATATAATAAAGCAAAAGGAAAGGAATGGGAATGATGCTTGAGAGAGAGAGAGAGAGAGAGAGAGAGAGATCAAAAGAGACGCGTGAGGCATTAAGTTGGAGAGCCAAATTTTAAAAACAAAAGGCTGGTGCCAGCTGCCGCTGAGCCAATACCATCAAAGCTGGAAACTTTTGTTTTGGGGTGGCGTTGGGTTTTGGATGGTCTTTCCTTCCTCATGATTTCCCCTCCTGGTTCTTGATTCCTAGGAAAAGCAAAAGGGAAAACACAAGCTGTTTCATTTGAATGCTCACAAGCTGTGCATGTGGTAAAATCAAACGTGAAAAGGGTAACCTACTTGGTTAAGCATCAACGTTAAATTGCGCCTCAAGAAACGCAGGGCATAGATTCGAATCCCGATGAAAGCAAGTTTGCTCTTTTGAGAGACGCAAAGGGAGAGCACTATCGTGCCTTGAGAAATCAGTTGCATTCGATAAGATATAGGCCTAACAATACTCGATGTGTGATATGTAAACACGATTTTGAGCACGATGCAGGTTTATTGAGAGGAACTCAATATCATATGCTAACAAATTTTTTTTTTTTTTTGGGTCGAACATATGCTAACTTGAAAGTGATAAGAATTAACAAATGTTTTTCATGATAATAACGCATCATTTGCCTAATCAACATGAATGTGATAATGGGATGGGACACGACACGATACAACATACAAGTTGCCAACGCGCACTAAAAGACTTGAACGACCAACCTCAAGAAAGAGTCGCGGATTTCAATAAGATATTCGATTTCGTTATCCTCTTATCATTTGTTCCTCTCATCGCTTCAAGATCATATTATTTCAACTACCATAAAAATCCCTCTCTTAATAGGATCCCACATTAGTAAAGGTTGGAGGCAATTCACATTATTCCAGTGGATTTTAACTTAACTTGGAGTAATCATTACTGCAAATAATTGAGTCTAGTCTTTTGAGATGATCTATGGAGGGTGCATTATTTGATGGAACCTTTGGTTTTGGTGGGTTCTATTCCTGAGTTTAAATAGAAACCTGCTGTCTCATGATTTTGTTCCCAACCATCCAATGAAGGGCCCCCCTTTCCCTGATTCAAAAAATAAGAGGTGGATGACAACCGGGTAAGGTATGGATGAAACATATGTACAGAAAGTTCCAATTTCTCATGTTGCATTGGACCACCAATCATATATGTGGTATTGGCCAATCGAGGCACGCCACGTGGCGGGATAATATCCAAGTCACTCTCCAAGAAAGGATACTGCGTAGGCTCACCTCCATGGACCCGGCTTGAAACCCTAACATCAAAATTTCAGGCTTTGTTTCTTCTTCGAAAATCACTAATGCCGTGTGAATATTATGTTAGGGCTTTCCGAGCTTGCAGAAGTGATAATTAAGGGACCGTAGACCACCGGTCGTCACGGTTCTTTCTTGTGATTTCACTGGATACCACCCACACAGATGCGCGTTGAGTTTTCCACCCCGTAAAAGAGAGAAGACAATAACTTAGTCGGCTCAACATGGAAGCAAGATGATTACCTCACTCAACAGAGATTTTGCACAATGCTTGTGAGCAATTGGAGGAGAATCAGAGAGATGCCAAACAAGGTGCCCCCATTAACAGGAGTCACGAGAGAGAGGCCCGAAGAGTCCATGATGATGCCTTTTGTCGTTGAGCAGCGGGGATTGCCCCTTCCTATCCACCTCCTTTCGCCCTTGGTTGCATTGAGAAACTTATCGCAACAGACGCGACGTCTTGTCTAGAGGATGACCTCCATTAAAAGTAATTGCTGCTCTTCTCCATCAAATGTCAATGAACTCTACTGTTGCCTGGATCTCGTGTGTTTTGTCCCCTTGCTCTATTATTTGCCTTTGGATTGTGACAGTGTTTGCATTTTTGCTCTCTATATTTCAAAAAACAAGCATGAAATCTAAAAATGATCGAGATATTTTGGTAATTTGGGAAACACACCAAAAATTCAATAGGAAAATCTCCACGAGAAAGCTTAGGTTTGTGCCCATTTATATGTTTAATCGGAATCTCATCTCTAATTAAAAATTAAAGTTAATGATTTATGAATCAACTATGATGTACTAATTATTCCACACCATAACAAATCTTCGATACGAGACTTCTGTAATAGAATTCACAGGTTCGTCCCAATAACATCCTTTATCCACTATCTCGGCATGCTAATGACCTATGAAAGGGAAAGGAAAAATATAATTGGTGTGACTGAAATAGATCAAGCATATCATATATTCTTTTGAAACGATATGTTGTTGGGAAAAAATTGGTTTCAAATTAGTAAAGAGTCTCTTTTGCCTTCGTCCTCTAAACAAAAATCAGTATGAGACAAGTGACTTTAAAAAGAAAAGAATCAGGGTAGGGTCGAGAGAGAGATGGACAAAAGGGTGGTTGAGAGAGAGTACAGGAAAATCGGGGCAATGAACAGAATATCTAACTATCGTGATAACCCTCACTTAGATTGTAATGACATTACAAACAAAATTAACGAAATAAATTTGTCATTTTTCAATTAAGACTGCGTTTGTTTCACGAAAAATGAATAATTTGAAAAATATTTTCTTAAAAATGATCATTTATATTACATACAAAAATAAATAAATGAAATATATTTTCATCATCCACGATAATATTTACATAAAATTTGTTATCAATAACAAAACATTTTCTATATTAACTAGTTATTTTAAGCGATAGATGAGACAATTTTAGGAATATATTTTTTAAAGTATTTGTTTTTCACGAAACAAAAGAGTCTATAAAAACACATATAAAATGGAAGGGAAGTAATTATAAACATGAAAGCAATACCGTCAAATCTCACTCGGAACATATTGACTGAAAATACCGCTTGATCGCTGTAGTTTTACCCACAATGTTTTCTTCGGGTCAGATATAACCACAACTAAATAATCTCGATCAAACATGCTTAACAGTGCTCCGGTAAACTCCTTTTCGATAAGGAAAAAAGAGGAGCAGTGGCGTCCTTGACCGATTTCGTGTTGAAATAAATGCACGTCAAAGGCCAAAGCAGATCATAATCAAAGCTACGCGACAACAGAAGGAGTAGAAGAAACCCGTGACGCACTCGAAATATGGGCCATTTTCTCGATTATCACCATCAGTCTCTCTCTCTCTCCGGTCATTATGCCATCCCCCATAAACAAAAAAAATAAAAATAAATAAATAAATAAATATATATATATATTTATTTATATATAAGTGAGAATTCCGACCATCGAATTTACTATTTAGTGATCGAAACTTTACACCGACCCTCCACCACTGTTATCCACTGAGATGACTTGGACAGGAACTACAGTTAACTTAAAGATGGTCGAGAAAATGGATGTTATTTTATGATTTTTTCGTCAGAAAGTCAAACAAAAAAATTTAAGTTAAAGAAGATGCAAAACCTATTATTTTACACCTCTCTCACATTTTAAACGAGATGGATGCACGTATGAGACTGGCAATACCATATGAGAATATTCAATTAAAAAATTTAAATCGATAAGTGAAAGAAAACCACATTAAATAAAGGGGATATATGATTAATTATCAAGCAATATGAAAAAATATTTCAACAAAATTTAAAAAATTAACGAGCTACATTATCATATTTTAGTTTAATATATCTAAGATAGTCTTTCCCATCATCAAGGGAAAAAAAAGTAAAAAGACAAAGGTTTGGATATCTTTTATGAGCGTAAAAGAGAGTTCTGCTGTTGGCCCTGTTTTTTTTTTCTTTTTTTATAGTTTGGGTGGGCTACAGTCGGATGCAAAATTGATGCTCAAGACCGGCACCAACCCCATCCACACAACGACAGACCAATTTCTAAAATCCATGGTATAAATATAAAGGACTTGAAGGACTCGGCGCCAACAACTGCAGTTTTAAGATGGGAAAGTGGCATGGTTGATAAAGAAATGTTAAGGATTTCAATACACTTGTTAAGCATACTAAACTACGTGATATTTATCATTTTGAAATTATGAAAATTAGATTTTAGTAAGTGTCCTAAACTACTTTTTTAAGCATACTACACACTCATTTAAAACGGCAATCGAGATTGGTGAAGCAAGCATGTAGCCAGCTTGAGGTCTCTCTCTCTTGACCTCATCGTAATCATTACCTAACGCCTTCTCTCCGTGTGATAATTAATCATATGAGTTCGAGCATCGATGCCTATAAATTCTTTAATCGTTCGTTTTGTGTATAAGATAATCTTGTGATCTCTAAACAAATTAAAGTAGCTTCCTCAACGGGAATATATTCCTGGGCTTATAGAGAAAAGTCGATCAAAGGGGGTTGTGTAAAGCTATAACAAATCCTTCGTAGCTGCCTAAAAGCCGGCGTGCGATGCAAAGGTTCTCTTGCGGTAGGAGGGATGGGCCAGAGGGAGTGAGTGGATGGCACTATGAACACGGAAAGAGGATCAAGATCACCACCGTCTAGATCCATCGGCCGAACAATGATTGGCGGTGTGTGGCCGGAGAAACCCTAAACACACACCGGTTGCAACATAGCCCGCTCAATTTTACTTATCAAATCATCTAGGTTTTACACGGGATTCATATTATTTTATATCTGAGATGAAATGAGCTCACATGTTTCGAGCGCATTGATGACCTGTGCATGTGGTCAATGATATGGAAGATTGCCGTACTCCTGATTGAGCCCACCCGAATTGTTTCTTTCTGTGTTTTGGCCTTGATGGGAGAGGACTCCATTTTCCAATTGGAATAATCACAAACAGATCCCAGCCAATGATTTGAAACTCCTTCCCAACAGGGGTCGTAGGTATTTGGCCATCCGGTGGGGCTGAGCGGTGATCATTGGGTAGGGCTACTATATTATTAGCTCTATCTCCCATCGATGAATAATATATAATTAGTATTTCTTCGGGTCGTTGTAACTAAACGCCCTTGTACAAGTCCGCCCTAACTGGTCTTCAAGCCCCGTGGCTCGCCAAATCCATGAACCGAGTGGGATCACACGTAGGGGCTTTAAAATGAGTCATTTCTTTAAGCTCCGTGAAGGCCTCACAGAGTGACCGCGAGTTCAACTCGGATGCGACAGATTTGGAATCCCTATCTACCCCCCCTTAAAGTAACATTCTAGGTCTAGGTTATGAGTAGGGCCTTAGCCGATGTGCTCGGAAAAAGGTGAATCCATTAATAGAGAAAGTAAAAGGAAACCTTTCAAGCAATGTAGGGTAGAGACGCAAGGAACACATGCTTTTGAAACAACACAACTTCTTCATTTCTAATCTTCCGGCGAAGGCGGATGAAGACAAGGAACGAAAACCGTTCATTGCCCATGGCTTGGAATTCTTCCACTTGGGGCGTGAATTTTTGTTTTCTATGGGTTGATTCATTAGTATAATTTGCACCAAGAAATGAGAGGTTTTAGGTTTTGGCAACACACAGATTTCGCTTGCCTAGGGCTCACGGGCGGTATTCTGCACATCACGGAGGAACAAAAAGTCCCTGAAGCTTTTGCCTAATGCTCCAATACATCCAATACCTAGAATTAGCCATTGCTCGTAGCGAAAAACCTAATGAGAGATTTTGCACTTCATAGGGTGCATCGAATATGCTCAACTATGGCTCCTAACTTTATATGTAGAACGATATAGGGGCTCAATTAATGGACCTCACGAGGGGCCTATTATCTGTAGAAGTGTTACGTGTCTCGAGTAGACCCACCTTCACCAACCCATTTATATACTGAAGGTAAACCCGTCAAAATGAGTTACAAATCCATTTCTTAACCTATATAGGTGTTAGTTGTATTGAGTAAATTGGTTATAAATCAATTTAAACATAACACGAGTGTTAAAAGGGTTATAATTGGGTTTAAAAATTACTTAGACCCAACCCATTTATATCACTCTCCATTCACTTGATCTTGCACTCACTTACTTCACATTCGCACCTCAGTTTATAATCGTGTTTTAGCAATATCAGCTGAGTCGAGTATTTACTTGGGTGTATATTTAAATGAGTTAAATTGATCTATTTGAATTGGATCATTTATAACCCAATTCAAATCCGATTGATTTGACTGGACTCACCCATGTAACGCATCTAACTGAAGGCCATTACAAAACTTAGCTTGTAACAGCTTTAAATTTTACTAAACACAACATCTTGAAGCCAAGCCACCATCCGGACAAGGACAGTCTATCATCGATTAAATTGGATAGATAAGTTTTGTCATGTTTACGAAAATTGACTCGAGGTCTCATCCGACCGTACAATATATCTTCAATTGAAATAAAGGAATCGTATATGCTTGTCTACTCGTGGTTTAATGAGCAGAAAGATACAGTGCATGGCCCTGCCAAAAAGCCATGATTGATTCAAATTCCTTGAATGCATGGCAGTTCTTAGGGGTCAATTCAAATGCCCCCCGTGATGATGAATCCGGGAGGGTTGGTGAAAGGATCCCCTCCTGGGCTCCACCGATTCTATAATTGCAATTCAAAGAATGATATCTCCTGAGTTATGTATTGATGTGTAGTCTTTAAAGGTAGGGAGAATATATTCCTCTTGGGCAATTTCCTGTCCTTCGTCACTCTAACTAAAAATAGGGGAAACATAAAGGAGAGACGCATCCCCATCACCAATGCTTATAATTACATCTTTACAACCACTTCTTGGCTCCACCGAGACGAATTTTTAGCAAACATTGTTGGCATGTGAATAGAATAAATTAGAGGTAGAAAAATCCTTTTTAACAAGAAAAAATGTCGATGATTCATCTATATTCTTGACCGTGATTACTTAAGGTGATGCCTTAGTGACCACCGTTCTGTTTTAGAATGGAAAGGTGGTGGGTTCAATCCCCAACTCTAAGAATTGATGGTTTTTATGATTTTATTCCAAAATTTTATAATAGAAACTCGTCATTGTACTCAAAAAAAAAAAAAAGAGTAACTTCTTACGTTTAAGTTAAAATATCAAAAGATTCCTTTGGTGCTATTGTATATAAGTTTAATTCGTTGTAAATGATTAAGGGTGACGATGGAAGCCTATTCATATGTATAGTATTTTTCGTCACAAAGCCTAAAGCTAGTTGAATTAGGGAGCCTAATCCGTGTATAGACAACGAAATGATGAGCTGGCCAACGAAGCGAACTAATTGGCCGAAAAAAAATAGGACAACGAAATGATTCCTTTGAAGGATTTTGTTGAAAGCAAAGTAAAATTTGTTGATTTTGACACGAACAACTACGGGTCTACATGGAACATCTCCTCTGAGAAAGAGAGATGAACATAAACTACTGGAAACTAATGAATGACTTTGCATCCAATGTTCCGAGTTTCAAAATAACACAGCGTCCTTCATCGTTGGAAAAACGACATTTCCATCGACTAATCGTCATCTTCATCAAAGTCAGAATCATCGATCGGCTTCTCGCTCTCGGAATCGCTCACCACGTATCTTGTCTGTTTGCGATTCACCCTTTGAGGCCTTCCTTTCGGAGGAGCCACTTCAACCACCTCTTCAGTATCATCACTGGTGGAACTATATGCCCTCATCTTCCGTACTTTCTTTTCCGGCGAAACTCCGGTGCTTTCGGCTGGCTTTAACATCTCCGTCAAGAGCTGTTGGGTCGTTCCCTGAGCCTGCTGCTTGTTGGCTTGACCTTTCTTTGCTGCTGCAGGTGGTTTTGATATCTTTGCAGCAGCAGCTGGTTTTCTGCCACCTTTCTTCTTTGCCACCTCTGCTTCATAGTCCACTATCTCGTCGTCATCGTCTCCACTGTCGTTGCCATTTTCTTCCTCTGAAGTGTCTGAGAGAATGACCGAGGCCTTCTTCTTCGAGGCAGCCCTTTTGCTAGGTTCTTTCGCCTTGACTAATATTTCAGGCACTTTATCCTCTAGAGCTGCGTTGCATGGAAAATGTGTTATGCTAGAATTATTATCACCAAGTGACTACGGGCTACAGAACAAATAATACATGTCTCAAGTAAACTTTGGGCAAATATGGCACCTGTTCCTCAACACATCAGGTGTTCCTTATTCACCATCTCGCGTAGCCAGTCTTTACAGATGGAATTGACTTTTAAGTCGAACAAATCAAAGTTACTCTGGCAAAAGCTCTCACCTGATGAATTATCCGGTGAAGATTCGAGGTTATATGCAGCAAATCGTTCTCTTAAGTCGAGCAACTCGAAGTCCTCGTCGTCATCTGAAACTGAGGCACTCTTTCTAGGCTGTATAAATGAAAACAGAAATTTGATTTTCGTCAAAGACAGTTGCCTTGTTTTTAATTAGAAGGAAGAAACCAAACACACCTTTGGAGCTGGAGCTTTCTTAGCACCGGCACCCCGTTTTGGTTTCGCAACATCAGCAACATTTTCTGAAAGAGAAACACATCTACTGTCAGTGACTCCCTATAAATAATAATAGTGCAAGTTAAAGTTATAGCACAATTTCCATATTAACCTGCTTCCAATGCAATGGTTGATCCTCGAGTGACTTCTGCTAGAGCTTCTGAATTCTTAGCTTTAGTGTTATTCTGGCGAGGCTTTTTCGGTGCTTGTCTAGAGACTTTTGTGCCAACTCCATTTGTTTTGCTTCTTGCCTTTCTCGTTTCCTCTGCTTGGGCATCAATTTTTTCTTGCTCCTGCATAACACAGCAGAAAGCATTAATCAAAACAGAAGTTAATGGAGTAATGTCAAGAGGGCATTAAAAATCATACATCGAGTTTTTCCTCTAGAGCAGCAAGATCTTTTAACCACAAATTCTCTGGAGTCGCTTTTCTCAAGGCATCAACCTCATTAACAAGCTTATCCTTATCAGCACATAATTCCTGAACTTTCTCGAGGGTCAGTGTGCCAATTGCCATGGAGAGCAGATACTCATAATCACTGGCTCTCACTCCTTTGGTGGCCCCTTGGTTCTCTTCTATTTCTTCTGAATCATCTGTTGACCCAGCTACTCCTGTTTCAATTGCTTTAGTCTCCTTCCTAAAGGGAGCAAAGCCTTTTGCTCGCAGCTCTTGAAACAAATCTGCTCTCTTTCTATTGCTCACGATGATCTCTCCATGGACAACACCGAGAATAAAACTAACCTTATTGTCCAACATCGCTAACTTTAACTCCAAATTTTCCAGCAAAATTTTCTGCAAGCGAGAAATAGAAAAGTACTCATAATATGTTATTTGCAACCAAGTCACATATGAAAAGCCTCGGAGCATAAGTGAATAACTGAAACCATTTCCTCGCTTTCACTTGGGTTACCTTTCTTTTCTCATAACACTCAAGCCTTAGGTGGAAAAACTCCTCTAGAACTGCAGAAAGAAAGATGATAAAATTTAAAATGAGACATGGATTAGAATACCATATATAAGTTATAATCCTACTAAGATATGGCTCATCCTGAGTTAAGCAGCAAAATTAGCATACTTTGTTCAGGGCTGTCATATTTCTTGATCACTCCGTTTGAGTCAAACAGGTGCATGTTACTCGTGCTGATTGTTGAGGTCAGCTTAAATTTCTTCAGTAAACCCTCTTGCTTTGCTATCATCATGTTCTCCTCTGTCAACATAACTTCAAAATGTACAGTTACATCGTCACTGTACTGCCTAAATTCCTGCAATTGGCAATTATATTTTAGCGACAATCTTCAAAGACAAGATATGATGCACAAGGTTTTAAAGCTCAGTACCTTGACAAAAGGATCCTTTGTTTTATCTCTCTCTCCGGTTGATAATGATTCCAAAAACTCCCTGTAATCCTGTGTCCATCGACGAATTGGAAGCTCTGTGATCCTCAGTGTGGTATCATCGACTTCCTCGACTATCCCGCAAACGGTGTAGCTGACGCCAGCTTCCTTAGTGGCTGTTTTCTCGATGGTCCCTCTAAATCCACGATACCAAGGATCCATGGGCTCCATCATTTCACCATTCAACAAACGTCTCAAGTTGGCGATAATATCTCTAGGATTGTAGTTGGGGATGTAAGAACTCCAACCAGTTCCAATTCCTTCACTACCATTGACAAGAACCGTAGGTAAGATAGGCATGTACCTGCATTACATGACCAGTATTAGTTAACACTTTCGTACTGGGTAAAATGAATAATAAGGGTCCTATAATGAGTAATTACCAAGTTGGTTCAATAGATTGCCCATCTTCATTTAAGAAGTTCAGGAGATTGTCATCATCCTTTGGGAAGAGGAACCGCGTAATCGGCGAAAGCTTCGTGTAAACGTACCGAGGGCTAGCGTGATCTTTTCCTCCCTGCCAAAATGACATGTTCCACGTAAGTAAAAAAAAAAAAATTGTAGACAAACCGGTTATCTTCTGTGAAATACTCTCACCATGTTGCGGGTCCCAAATTGGCCATTCGGCATGAGAAGGTTAATATTGTTGCTGCCTACAAAATCCTGTGCCATTCCGATTATGGTACTAGCAAGACTTTGCTCACCATGATGGTATGCCGAATGCTCAGATACATAACCAGAAAACTGGGCAACCTTTGCTTCTTTGATGAAATTCCTTTTGAATGAGCAGAAAAGAATTTTCCTTTGACCTGGCTTGAGGCCATCGACCATGGAAGGAATTGACCTTTGAAGATCAGCCATAGAAAACAATATCAGCTCCTTATTAACAAAGTCACTGTACTTGATGAGCTTCTCCTTCTGATCAAGATAAGTACCAGGCTGCAGGAAACAAATTCGCAATTCCATTAAGTCACATCTAAAATTGCAACAAGTACTTCGTGTTTTTATAATTCAGACAGAACTTCCAACCTCGTACTGACGAAGCCAAGTCTTCCTTGCTTCGATCTTCTTCTTGCTAAAAGCCAACTCAATTGCATCTCCATCCTGGTCATCAACCCATACAAAATCCTTCTTGTGCAATTGAAGATTCTGGAAATATTGCTTCCCTTCTTTCGAGGTGCTTGTTCCCAACCCCTGCAAGGATCATTCAACTATGTTACCCATTACAGACAGTAACTGAGTTATTCTTCAACAATGTAGACAAACCTTATAGTACTTGATTGACCACCCACTTGCATTGCCCCCCAAACTTTCCTTCCAGGACTCGTACTCTGGCATTGTATAAAAACTTAATTCTCTTCCATTTTTATGGGTCGCCTGCAGTCACAATTAGAGAAGGCTTAAAGCTTTTTTGTCCATCTACCAAAAATTGTTCAGATGATCGAGTTAGTTTATTCATCCCTACCTTGACAATTGGAGTGATGAATTCGACTAGGAAAGATGGAACTTTGAGCAAGGATGGCCAGAATGAATGAATGAAGTTAATTAGAAGGCCTTTAATGTGGGAGCCATCATGATCCTGCAAATGCACATCCAGAAAGCAATGCACATTCAGAGACTATACTATGAGAAGCATTGACAATAGTGGCACATGCTTGATGAAAATATTATACAAAACAAAATCTATAGAAGAGTCAAACCTGGTCTGTCATTATCATCAAATGACCATATCTTAAAGATTTGACACTGTCATAATCCTTATTTTGCTGCAACCCAAGAATCTGCTTTATGTATTGTATCTCTTTGTTTTCCATTATTTGACTATGGCTGGCTTCCCTCACGTTGAGTAGTTTGCCTCTCAAAGGAAACACGCCATAACGATCTCGACCGACAACAGAAAGCCCGGCCATCTGCATCAACCCTCAGTTTGGTTAGCCAACTCTTTGAGAATGTTCAGCCACAAAAATAAGAAGTTTTCCATCTCACGCATCCAAAAGGTACCAGCACTTACTGCAAGGGCCTTTGCGGAATCTCCTTCTGTCAAAATGAGGGTGCACTTATCAGAGTTTCTACCTCCAGCGTCATTAGCATCCTCAAGCTTGGGAATCCCACGGAGGTTCTCTCTCTTCGACCCATCAGTTTTCTTTAGGTCTTTGCTCTGCTTGAAATTTGCCCATGAGAGTAGAGACTCAACAATTCCAGACTTTGCCACTGCATTATAGCAAGCATAAGCAAAAGTCCCCTAAAAATCAATCCATCAATTTCATTACATTCACTAAAGAGTGCCCAACCTTTTTGTAGGAACTTGTCTGATAGTTCACACTTGGATCCGAAGCTGCTCTGACGAAGTGTCAAAGTTTCCTTGGTTTGAGAGTCAAAAGCAGGATTGTCAATGAGGGCATTGACAAAAACCCATAAATGACTCTTCACGTGATGGGCTTTGAGGTTGGCATTCTTATTCTTCTTGTTCACTACACTCATAACATGGTTGGCAATCTGATTGGTCACATAATCAACATGTGTCCCTCCCTTAATAGTAGCTATCCCGTTCACAAAGCTGACCTGTTGCAGAATTCACCATGTTAAATTCGTGCAGTAGTACTAGCTCTATATTTGCCTGTTACGGAAAAAAAGTATTTAAAGTACCTGTTGAAACTGTCCTTCACTTAGGCTTACACAGACTTCCCACCTCTCATTCACAGTCTCCTCAATCCTGATCCAATCAAGTAAATTTGGCTTTCAGATACCATCCCAAACTACAAAAAGATTATAATCAAACAAAAAGAAAAGGAGAGAACCTTGGGAGGGAGGCTTCTGGTCTATTTTTAGAGGCGGATTTTAAGTAGAGGCCGACATATTCAGCAAATGTTTTGACAGGAACCCTTTTGCCGTTCAGCTCGACCTTCACCGTCTTTCCAAGACACCCAGCCAAGTCAATGACGCGCTTTTTCATCAAAGCAACCACATCATCTTCAAGGTGGGTCATGTTAAACTTTGCCAAGTCTGGTTTGAATGAGACCTTGGTCCAGTTTTCGCCGGCCTTGCAGGCCTTGATTTCAGGTGCGCCTTTCACTCCCATGTTCTTTGAGAAAACCTGCAAATCATTGGAACAGATCATTATAGCAGCTCAACCAAATTGATACGATTAACCCAATAAAAACGGCGAGAACATTCCACTGAAGAACAAAACGAGTGTGTTTACTATCCCAAAAAAAGTAGCAACAACCTTGAGCAGAAACTACTACACGACGTCCCGGGAAAAAAACAAAAAAAGGGCAGCTTAAGACAGAGACAGTAACCTTCCCATCGGAGCAATGTACATAACTAACTTCAAGAAATGAACCTGAAGGAATCCCATATCTTGAAATATAGAGTAAATGGTAGCATGGTCGCATCCAAGACACGAAAACAGAAGCCCAACTAGTCTAAACAACGCAGGTTCTTCTACTTCATAATGCTTCATCATATCGTTCAAACCTGCTTGTACTTCAGGCCATTCTTGCCGTCGGCCGTCTCGATGACAAACTCGGTGGAGAATATATTCGTCAGCTTAGCGCCGTACCCGTTTCTCCCTCCGGTCGTCTTCTTCTCGTTGTCGTCGTAGTTGCTGCTGGTGAGGAGGTGGCCGAAGATGAGCTCCGGCACGTAGACGTTCTCCTCCCGGTGCATCTCCACGGGGACGCCGTCCCCGTTGTTGTAGACGCTGATGAGGTTCCGGTCGGCGTCGATGGCGACCTTCAGGGAGTCCATCCTGGGGTCGCGCTGCTTGTTGTCGGCGGCGTTGACGAGGATCTCGTCGAAGATCTTGTAGAGGCCCGGGACGTAGGTGACGGGGCGGTGGACCATCTCGCCGTCGCCCTCGTAGACCCAGAGCGACTGGGTGTGCTTCTCGACGGAGCCGATGTAGGTGTCGGGGCGGAGGAGGATGTGCTCCAGCTGGGACTTCTTCTGGTAGGTCTCCTCCACGGTCTTGCCCTTGCGCCCCGCCGCCGGAGCCGGAGCGGCGGCGGCGGCGGCGGTGTTGGCGATGTTGCTGGACTGGAGGGGGAGCGTCTGCGCCATGGTGGGAGCGGCGATGGAATGGGGCGGCGAGTGAAGAAAGAAATGGTGGTTTGAGAGAGAGAGAGAGAGAGTGTGTTAGTTTGAAATTTGAATTGAGGCGGTTGCTTTTCGGTTCTTCGTGATTTTTATTTTTTATTTTTTGTGTTTGGTGGAAGGTTCTGGTAATTTCGCTGATTGCTCTTCATCTTTTTTATTTATTGGGCTTTTCTTTTCTTTTTTTCCTCCCCTCTTTACTTTTTGTGAATTTTGCGAATTCGTATGACCAGAATTCTTTTTAAGTCGAAACGCGTGAGGCTTTAGAGATGTGCAAATATGTATGCATATATTCACTTACGATTCTTTTCATAGGCTTTTTTTAAGAAAAAAAATTGAGGAATATTATAAATTTCGATACTGAAGGAAAAAACGGGCATGATATTAATTAAAGAAAAAAAAAAACTCGGGTGCTTCCATTTCAATTGTGAAAACTATTTCGTTAATTGCTTGATCGAGCGGACTTGAGAGAAGGAGAGTGTGGAACTTGGGTGTGGATTTTAAGGGTGCGTTTGGTAATATTTCTATTCAGAAATTGTTCCAGGAAACAGAAATAGGAAAAACTATTTCTGTTCCGGAGAACAATTTTTGAACAAAAGAACGCGTTTGGTAATTGCACAAAATTTCTGTTCTTAGAATAGAAAATGAACAGAAACACGTTTGGTAAACTTGTATAATATTTTTGTTTCTTTTAATTTTTTAATATTTTTTAATTTTTAATTTTTAATTTTAATTTTTCCTTTTTAATTTTTTCTTTTTTCTTCCTTTTGGCTGGCGGCTTTACCTAGCCACAACGAGGCTCGCCAACCCCGGCGAGGCCGAGCTTGGCCGGCCGGCACGAGGCCGAGCCTAGCCGACCGACACGAGGTCGAGCCTCACTGGGGGTTGATGACGCTTCGGCGAGATCGCCGAGCCTCGCCGAGGGTCGGCGACGCTCCTGCGACCTCACCGGCCCTTAACGGCCGGTCGTCGGCCAAAGAAAAAAGAAGAAGAAAAGAAGAAGAAAAGAAAGAGAAGGAAAAAATAGGAGAGAGAAAAATTGTTTCTCAGAAGTGTTCCCGGGAACAAGAAACAAGTTTTTCTTGTTTTTTGTTTCTGTTCCAAATTTGTTCCTCAGAATAAAAAATAGATTTTTTGTTCCCGGGAACAAAAGTGTAGACAAACGCGTTTCTGTTCTTTTTTTGTTCCACGCGTTTCTATTCTTTTTTTGTTCCCCGGAACAAAAAAAACAGAAATAGTGTTCTGGGGAACAAAAAAAGAATACAAACAAACAGGCCCTAAGGCCATCGTGAACATTCGGTACTCGGCGCACCAACAATTCTGCTTCTTTTTCATTCGATGCAAGAAAGCAAGACCAAAACCTAAAGCATACGGTAGTTATTTGATGTATTTATTTTTATCTTTTTTTGTGATGATAATCTCACAAGAAAATTCAAAGTAAGAGTTCAAAATGCCCTCATTTTCTCAAATAAAGATATAAAGTGGGCATTATTTCCAATAAATCCCCGAAATGCCCTTATTTTATCAAATGATGATTTGAAATGAACATCATTTAAAAAAAGGGTCTGAAATGCATATATCAGTTTCAAAGAAGGGCCGGAATTCACCAAATATTAAGGGCAATTTCATCTTTGTAAATTTAATTTTTTTTCTTTTAAAAAAATGTTTAAAAAAAACACAAGCGGGAGGGAGCGCCTATGGCCACCGCCCTGTCGCTAGTGGGGCAGCGATGAAGGCCGATGGGATCACCTACGCTTGAGGAATGGTCAATGACCTTAGCAGGCCTTCGCCAAAGGCGGGAAAGGGCAGCAACCTTCACTTAGATTGGGTAAGGGCAAGCGACCCTAGTGTAGATTTAGGAGAGTCGCCGCCCTCTCCCGCCTCTGGCAAGGCCTTGCCAACCCTCGCCTTTGGTTGACCAGGGTCGCTGGCTCTCCCCCAAGCACCGACGACCCTGTTGGCCTTCCACGCCGCCCCACTGGCGATGGGGCAACAGCCATAGGCAGAACCCTCTCGCTTGTGTTTTTTCTTTTTTCCTTCTTTTTATCTTTTTTTTTTAAATTTATAATCTAATTTAATTTAATGTAAATTGTATTTGGATGAAAATGTCCCTATTTGGCCGAAATTTTTTGCTGATTGACAAGACTAGACTCTTATTTGAAATGACCATAATCACTTCAAGTTTTTCTTTGAGATCGATATGGACACTTCAAACTCTTATTTGAAAAAATAAAAACATTTCGAGCTCTTATTTAGAATTTTCCCTAATTCCACCCTTCAAGTGGCTAATGCCGCACCCCTTTAAATTGAATTCTCTAAATGCCTATAAAAGATAAATACAACTTATTATCTCTACTCTTTCTTTTCCTCTGTTATCGGACAACCTTCGTCCCTTCATGTCGAGAAAAATACATTTAGTTCTAAAAGTGGACTAATTTAATTCTAAATCTTTTCATATTCGTATCAATTCAATTCATCCGGTCAATTTAGATCAGAAATTGCTAACTTGGATGCCAGCTGTCCTACGTGATATAACCGATGCTAATATAGACATTTTTAATAATATATTAATTTTTTTGAATTTTTAAAATGATTTTTGATTTTTCCCATCTCCCTTTTCTTTGCCTTTTTCTTTTGTCGGTGGCCATGGTCAGTGAGGGTTGGCCTCACCCAGGTCGGCCTTGCTAGCAATAGGCGATGGTTGGCCTCGCCAGGCTACGCCTGGGCGAGGGTGACTGTCGGCCATCTAGGAGAGGATCTTGCCAAATTTGTCGAGTTTGACCCTTGTCGCACCTCACCTGAGCAAGTGAGCGTATTGATTCATCGCCCAATTTATTCAATGGTTTCATAGATTTTATCTATTCATAGTTTATTGTTTTTACCTAACAAATGTAGCTTTTATCCAATTTCATGGGCTATACGATATTTATTTTTGTTCCCACGTAACGTTATTAAAAACTAAGCGAACTGTAAACGGACAATTAAAGATATGACACATACACTTTCTATTAAGAGTCCGTTCGTTTCGCGGAAAATGGGCCATTTCTGGAAAATATTTTCCCATAAGTCATTTTCTAAGAAAATGACAATATTTTTTGGTGTTCAACTAAAACCTGAAAATATTTCGGAAAATATTTTCCGTTGTTCGATAAGGAAAATATTTTCCACTCCCCAAATTGGCGAGCGCGAGCGTCAAGCTCAAGGCTCGCTAGAGCGACGAGCGCGAGCTTGAGATAGACGAGCTTGAGGTTCACTTGGTGATGGCCGACGACTAGCTAAGAAAGAAGAAAATGGGAAACAAAGAAAAGAAAAAGAAAAAGAAATTAAAAATAATTCGAATTAGAAAAGAAAAAAATAATTTAAAAATAATTCGAATAAAAAAAGAAAAGGAGAAGAAGAAAGAGGAGGAGGAAGTGAGGATTTGTAAAGGTGTGAGATAAGAGAGATCAAGTGAGGAAAATGTTTTCCACTTTTAAAAAGTGGAAAACATTTTCCCTAATTTTGAAGACTTTTTTCCTTTCACGAAAAACATTTTTTCTCAGGAATTCATTTTCCGTGAAACGAAATCCGGAAAATCCGAAAAACGTTTTCCCGGAAATTATTTTCCGCGAACCGAACGGAACCTAAGTTTCAAATAGTATTCTACAATAACTTATGGTATGCTTAATATGTGCTTGAAATTAAGTTATCACTAGTTTGGGTATGTAACTCAAAACTTGTTGAATGTAAGTTGTTTTACCATAAGTAACAATTGGATTGGATTCAATTCTAATTCACAATTTATGAATCTATAAGGTTTTATTCATGATTTGAATCTCAAATTGACAACTATGATTTCACGTTTCACTTATTTTATTGTAATCTAAGGGCACGGGCATGGAGATTAGGCTACTTGGAGGCCCATGAAGTACCCTGTTAGTCCAAACGCTTGACCTAGAGCAGTTTGCAAGCACTTAGTAAGATTTTAACATAAATTCCTAAATTAATAAATTCCCCCTTACTTCCTTGCAACCAGTCGGCAACGACTATAGGAGAGCACGAGCTCACTGGGATCTAGTGAGCCTCGAGCTTGCTGAGATTAGCCGAAATGCAAGCTCGCCTGTATCTGGCGATCCTCGAGCTCGATAGCCTTGGCTAGTTCAGGCTTGCCTAGATCAACCGAGCCTCAAGCTCATCAACTTGCGTCATGGCCAAGGTCGGCTGCCAACCGTCATGGAGTTATGCAGCCAACAAAGGAAGAAGGAGAAAGAAAATAAAGAAAAGAGAAAAGAAAAAAATATATTTTTATAGAATAAACATTTTATTATTCAAGGATCTCAAGACAAGGAATGCATTTTAGAAAACATTTTCCAATTCTTTCAAAGGGGAAATCATTTTCCTAAATTTAAGCTTTAGTAGAAAAATATTTTCGTTGACTCATTTTCCTAAGCGAACCAGACACTAAAAAATGAGGAAATTTTTTTTGAGAAATAAATAGTCTAAGTTAATTTTTGTTGTAATTTCTATACAAAGCGTTCATAGAGTAAAGTAGAGTAGAGTATAGTATAGTATCGTATAGTATAGTATCTTCTTGAAGAACTACGGCTTTGATTATGATGTAGGATGATGATGGTTGATTTCTTAAGGTGCCATAGAAAGGTCCGGGCTAATTCTAATCTGTATCTTTCTCGTTAGTCAAAATGCCATACCAGATTTATTTTTCGAGATAGAATCAAATGCACCTCTCGTACGAACCCCAATATAGGAAAGTAATGTTGGTCAAGCAAGGCAAAATAATTGCATGTGGAAAAGATAGGACAAGTTTTGCAAGATTAGTGTAGCCCTATGATACGTTAATTTTTATAAGATTGTGGTCATCCAAACTCAATGATTTCGATTATTAATTAAAGTCCAATAGGAGATTATCAGTAGCAAATTAAATTGTTAAATTTGATTTCGAATTAAAGTAAATGGATTCTATTATCCCTTGAAGCCTCTTGAGTTGAACTCGGCGATGGTTATCCCATAGTTAGTGGATCCTCCTTGACCCAGTCTTCAATTTTTATACATGCTTCGTCAATCATCATGCACATTTCAAATGCTTCACTTGAATCTTGCCCATTGGAAACTTATGATGGATGAGTTTTATTAGACATTTTATTGATGTGCCTTGTGCATCAAAAGTATTATTACACCCTACATGTTCAGTAAACTTGTTTGACATTTCGACAATGGGCCCAAGTGTCTTGTTATGGCATTTCGACTAATGCGCTGCATTTCTAAGCACGCTTTTCCATTCCAAATTAAATAGACAGAATTTCGGGATTTAACTTATGCGGTTGGCCATTTGTACACGCACAAGAAAAAGGACCACGCGAAAAAGAGTGTTTTGTGACAGAAAATTTGAGTTGAGGAACGAAAACGAGAGAGGGAGGGCAAGGAGAGAGCTAGTTGGTTTACCCACTCTTCAAGGCTGTCTTTGTTTGAGTGAATAGTGACAAAAAGAGACTTGGCAATCTAATTCATTTAGGCTGCATTCAGTAGTTTGGATTCTAGTTAAAATATGACTAGATATAAAATCATGAACATTTACTATATTCAATTCACTATTTAGTAAAAAAGCTAGATATTTTCATATTTTATTATTTCTATTATTTTGGTATGAAAGATACATTGATGTAAATAAACATGAAAATGCACAAACAAGATAAGAAGAATTTCTCATGATTCACTAATAAAGAAATCACAAATGCATGCACAGTCTACGTCTTAAAAGAAAAACATTTTAGAGCCATAGGTTCGACAATGACAAGAAATGTAAATCATTATAGCAATTTTGATAGGCGCCAAATATAGTAAAAGAGAGAAAATATGATTATTCACCTTAGCAATTTCAAAAAATAAAGTGCTTTGAATCTCGTGCCTCTTTCGTGAAACATCAACATTGTCGCGACCTAATTTTTCGGGTGCACCACCTAAAACTAGGTTAATGGACTACTAAGTCTTTAAGCTTAGCTCGGGCTTTCCCAAGCTCATACCAAATCGCAACTTAAAGTTTTAACATGCAAGGGATTATTATCTAGGAGTCGCCACTAATCAGTTTAGGGTAGGTCGATTAGACACCTAAGTAAAATAATGGGAGAATTATCTTACTCATACGAACCAGAGATTTTGGGTACGGGGACTTGGTTACACTAGACTATCCTAGTGCCCTTTCGGTACCATTTTTTTTTTTTAATTTTCAAAAAAAATGTTTTTGAATACAGCTTGATCTGATTTTAATTCACTTTCCTAACGTGTGAGGTGATCATGCAGGTGCGCATACCACCAATTTAACACTCAAGAAAGCAATTAAATAATGCAAAACATACCTTAAAGCAACGAAAGCATCTGCGATGTTAGATCAGAATTCACATCAACAATCCTAGATATGATTCCTAATTAACAAGCAATCAATTTTTTTGTTTTCACTTTATTTAACGGAAGTCATGCGATGCACGCTAATAATCTAATATGACATGGCGACATGACCTAAACTATATGACATGAAAAAATGCAATAATTAAATGCAGTCTAAATGACATAATTCTAATAACATGCAATGCGATGCAATGACGCACAAAATTATTTCAACTAAAATGACATGCAGCATGCAATTTAATATGCGAGCTATATGTCACGCGACATTTATTAACTGACTTAGTCTAATGACAAGGAAGTTCTAATTAAATGAACCTAATAAAAACTAAATGACGTGCATTTGACATTTCTATTTTTTACAAATGCAATCTATCTTAAAAATTGAAACTAACTTATGCAAAGACAAATTTTGTATTTTTTATGAGATTAGAAATTTAAGAAAAATGCAAAAATGATCTAGCTAGATTAAAATTCTATCTAATTTAAATTAAGGATTAAGTCATATTAGATCCTAATTTAAACTAAGACATTATCTTAATCTAACATGCAATTTATCTAATATGCAATAACGTGCGGAGCATGCCCTAATTTTACATAACATATGCATGATATTTTTTATTTTATTTTTTTATAAAATTCGAAATTTAAAATTGCCACGTAATTAAACATGCAACTTAAATTAAACAAAAACTAAAATCCTAAATGAATGCATTTTTTGTTTTATATTTTTTTTTTAAATTTGAAATAAAATCTATATTCTAGATATGCAAAATAACAAGAAATATTCTCAAAACAAACCGAATCCTAGTTCAAATATTTTTTTGGATTTTTTCAGTGGTTTTCCAAAACAAGCAATTATCAAATAAACATTGCATTTAAACTAATCAAGACAATTCAACAAATAAAGGATTAAAATAATTGAAAAAATAACATGTTATCTCATAGGTCAAATTAACAATTACTCTAACCCTGAACATCACGACAAGAAGTTTAAAATAATTAAAAATCTGATCCGAAATCTTACGGATCAAATTAATAATTCTATTGATTCAACAATTAAGATACTATCAACAAACCCCAAAAATTAATATAATTAAAAAAATGACCCGACATCTTACGGGTCAAATTAATAATTACAATAATTTTAGGAAAAATCCCCTAAGGATAATTCCTACAAGATTTATGAGCATTGACATCCAATATTCCAATTTAAATAACTAAACTTAAAAATATAAACAAAATAAATAAAAAAATAAAAGCTACCTAATTGATTTTCCTTTTTTCTTTTCCTTTTTCTTTTTTTCTTCTTTCACGCACAGCACGTGCACAGCCAAGGGTAGCTATGATGGGTCGCCGGTGGTTTGGGTCGCTGGCGTTTGGGGTCTGGCACGGGCACTCCGGCGAGGGGCAGCAGCGCGCGGCGAGGGACTCGGCGACGACGAGATCTGCGCTGGACAGTCACGGAGGAGGGCTGCTCGGCTCCGGCGGCGTCGAGTTGAGCAGGGACAGTGGCGCGGCGTCGGATGGGGTCGTGGACAGAAGCGCGGCTATGGGAGCGTCGGGTTGGAAGAGGCGGCAATCCAGCTCGATCTGGCTTTGGCGGAGGATCGGCGACGCTCGGGCGGCTGCAGGTCGCCGGATCGGGGCTCGGGGACGGCAAGCGTCGGGCGCTGACGGAGGTCGCGAGCGGCAAATGGGTCACGGCGCTTGGGCAGTCGCGGGTCGGGAGCAGCAGGGCTCCGGTGTCGGGCTTCGTGCAGCAGCAATGGCGGAGGATCGGCGCCGGGCCGTGACTTCGTTAGGCCGGTGGAGTCAGGGTCGTCAGATGCAGAGGAGTCGAGGACCGGCGATGGTGCAGACGCTGCGAGAGGGAGGCGCAGGAGTGCGAGCGCGGCCGCGCGGCACGATCGTCGGAGGAGGCGAGCGGAGGCGTCGGCCACGGGGGTGCGGTGGCGCGGGCCGGGTGAACCGATGGCGAAGGTGCGGGCACGGTGGTGCGCCGGTGAGGAGAATTCCACGGAGAAGAAGCACAGTAAATTTGCTTTTTACCGTGTCTTCTCTCTCCTCTGCTGACTTGTCCTTTTTGCTTCTGCTTTTTGCTCTTTTTTTTATCGAAAAGAAGCCCCCTTAAAGCACGAACATTTTTTCCCCTTGTGTGGATTTTGACTTCAAAAAAACCAAAAAGCCCCACCTTATTAAACTCCGTACGCATCCTTTTATAGACGAAACAAAACGTGATCTTTTTTGTTAATATTTCATCTCACGAATATTGCTTATAACCTCTTGATCACAAAAATCCTTATCTCATGAGTATTCTCCCGATTTCCTCATCTATTGATAAAGATAAGATTATAATGCGATTTTCTTAATTTCCAAAAATCATCATAATATCGCATCAAATCTCAATTTTTCACAAGATGATTAATTAAAAATAACGACGGGCTTGGGTCAATTTTCTCCTTTCGTGGGCCTAGCCCGGCCTGCCAAACTAGAGCTCAGAAATATTAATTCGAACCCATCCACCATCGGTCTTAAAAATAAATAAAAAAAATAAAAAAAATGCAAAACATGTAAATTAAAAATAAATGCACCCAAAAATTATATGCTATGCAATTGAATTATAATATTTTTTCTTAGGGGTTAAAAATTAATCCCTAATTTTTATGCAATAAATGACTAAATGGGTTGCCCAAAATTTAGGTGTCAACAAACATGAACCACAAAGTGATGAAAAGGAGGAGTTTTGACTTTTTTGCAACTTTCGTAGACTTTTGACGTGAACTAGAGAGTTATGAAGGAAAAGGAGCTTCAACTATCTTATTGTTTTTGTGAAATTTTGATGTGAACAAAAAACTACGAAGGACTCATGCAGCTTCGATGTGAACTAGAGATACTGAGAAAAATGAGAGAAAGTGGATTAAAAAGATTCTTTTCAAGTTTTAATTTTTTTATTTAAAATCGGGTTCTTACTTCATTTTTAATTAGTTATTTTTTTATATATATTTTCTCTCTTTTTTTTTCCCTTCCATCATTCCTTAATACAAAATATATTAAATAATAAACTATACTAATTTATCTATAATATGTAATAAATATAGATAATATTATATATGCAAAATATATATTATAGAATAAAAATTTACATATATAAATAAAAAACGAAATTTGTCCATTATTTTTTCTTTTGTTATTATTTGGTAATAATAATCATCCTATTTATCATGTATGCACATTACAAGATAGAAAAATCAAAGCCGAAGGCATGCGGTGGTTGTTTGATGTAATTTTTTTTTTTTTTTTTTTTTTTGGGCGATGCTAATTTCACCCCTTAAATAGCTTAAGGCACACCACTTTTTAATTGAATCGTCTAAAATGCTTACAAAAGAGAAATATAACCTCTTTTCTCTCCTTTCTTTTCCTCTCTTATTGGACAACCTTCATCCCTCCACGTCTACCGCTAAAACTTACGAGCAATACACACAATTCCAAAACAACATGCAATTGCCTATGTTTTGCATGTTGTGTGTGTCATCTTCCATAGCGTAACAAAATACAAACTGACTCATAAATGGCAAATTTCATTTGATTAAGAGAGAAATGTGCAATTCCAAAATGATTTGGAGAGAATAGTTTCTTATTTTGAATTTGGGAAAAGATGGCTATCATCAAATGTCATTCTAATTATCAAGAAAGAAATTATTAGAAAAAGATTAAACTTATTTTTACAATGAAGTGTGGGAGTTGCACTTTAGGTATCTATAAACCATACACTACTTTCATGATAGTTTGATATATTAGAATATTGTGAGCTCCATTCCTCTTTTATTTAAGTCTCTTTTACCTCAACATACCCAGTTGAAAAAAGGGACTTTTAGTCGGTTTTAGAATTTGTCACCATAAAGTTTTTGGTAGTTTCAATTTTTCTTTCTGCATTGAGCTTCAAAACAAACTAGATCTCCTTCACTAAAGGGAACGATGAGAATGTGTTTGGGTTTGCTCTCTACAAAAATTTAAAAAATAAAACTACAGTTTTGAAGAAAGGGCTTTGCTTTGGGAAAAGTACCAAAAAGTCCTAAACCTATTGTATTGATACCAATTCGGTTCTAAATTTTTCAATAGGACCAATTTAGTCCTAAACCTTTTAATTTTGGTATCAATTCAGTCCATCTGGCCATTTTGGTCGGCCGGCACTGACGTGGACGTCGGCCGGTGGCCGGACGCCGACGTGGCCATTTTAAAGATTTTTATTTTTTTATTTTTTAGAATTTTTTATTAATTTTTTCTTTTTCCTTCTCTTTCGCGATGGCCGGCAAGGGCCACAAAGCCCTCGCTGCCGTCGACAAGGGTCGCGGCCCTTGCCCGACCTCTCCCGGAGCCACCGGCCGGCGGCCGCCCGCCCGGTTGGGCGAGGCGGCTTCGCCGGATTTGGGCGGCCGGCCTCGCCCGAGCCTTACCACGGGCAAAGGGGGCCTCACTTGCGGGCGGGCAAGGCCATGGCGGCGATCCGAGTGAAGCCGCCTCGCCGATGGCTTGGGAGAGGCCGGGCAAGGGCCACGACCCTTGCCGACGGCAGGCGAGGGCTTCGCGGCCCTCGCCTAGTGGCCGGTGAGACCATGGTGGCCATTGTCGGGCGAGGCAAGGGCCGCGAAGCCCTCGCCGGCAGTCGGCCAGGGTCGCGGCCCTCGCCTCTGCCCTGGCGATGGCCGCCATGGCCTCGCCAGCCGCGAGCAAGGCCGCCTTTGCTCGCGGCAAGGCCTAGGCGAGGCTGGCCTCGCCTAGATTCGGGCAAAGCCGCCTCGCTGGCGGCCTGGGAGAGGCCGGGCGAGGGCCGCGACCCTCACCGGCGGCAGGCAAGGGCTTCACGGCCCTCGCCCAGTGACTGGTGAGCCTCACCGGAGGCTCGCTGCGGGAAAAGAAAAGGAAAAAGAAAAATAAATAAAAAATTCAAAAAAAAAAATCTTAAAAATTGCCACGTTAGCATCCGGCCACCGGCCGACGTCCACCTCAACTTTGGCCGGCCAAAATTGGCCAGATAAACTGAATTGGTACCAATATTAAAAGGTTTAGGACTAAATTGTTTAAGACTGAATCGGTACCAATGCAATAGGTTTATGACTTTTTTTGTACTTTTCCCTTCGCTTTTGTCGATTCAATAAGAAATGTGCGAATTAAGGCTATTTGAGGATAGAAGTAGGTCGCCCAACTTAAATCACCTATTTCTTGCACTGGAAAAGACAACCATCCATTATCTCATGGCTCAAAAGGAGAACTCATAAATCAAGACTTACTTTTACAATGTTTATAAAGTAAAAATATTATGGAAACGACCACGCACCGGCGTAGTCGGTGCTTGAAATTTAGTTTCGTTTATTGAAAGAACAATTAAAATAACGACCTTTGACTGCCAAGAAAATGAGGCATCGAAAAAGATAATGAGTGATGGCTTTTCCTTATAAACCTCTCTCTCTCTACCTTCCCATTTCATTTCCATACTTTGGACTCGCATCACAAACAAGTCATTAGAGAGAGAGAGAATTCGTTCGCAGCTATGAATGACCCAGTTTCAAGATTTGTCCCACCGAGAGAAAGAGAGCATATCTGAAACATGCGATGAGCTCACTCCCTCGTCAAGAAGAGGCGAGGGCCTCGGTATGCTCAAGATGGGCCAAAAATGGTTGGAAAAAATGGGTCAACATAATTTGATTTGGTCCGATCGAGCATCTAATCCAATGACCAATCTGCACAGTATTGGTTCCCAATTTTTGGGACTAGAAAACTAACACCATAGGTCCGGTCCAGTTCCAAAGCTAATATGGGACCAATTAATTCCTCTTTTTTTTTTTTTTGTATTTATTGAAAGGACAAACATACTCTTTATAAATTATATATCAATTGACAATGCGATATCGAGCAATCAAATTATGAATCCCAATACAAATCAAATAAAAATTTAAGTTAAGGTAACAACAGAAATTTCCACTTGCTAAAAGTAACAAATCATAAAAGACAAATATGTGAAATAAAATGTTCAAAATATATAATATAAACCAAATTATTATTATTATTATTATTATTATTATTATTATACACACACAAAGTTACCGAGTTAGAAATACAATGAAAAATAGATGAGGCGTTGGGCACTCAAGAACAACAACCAGTATAGTCCCCTTGGGAATTGAATCAGGACTAGGCAGGTTGGGTCAATCTAGCGTCAACCCCAGACCAATAGGTCCCCTTGGGCATTGTTCGTTGCGCTTGGCCATGGGCTTGCTTAAAATAGGCGTTGTGCCGGCCCAACTAGCCCCTGAATTGGGCTGAGGGCACGCGGGCCAATTCTAGGATGGCATTGGCGCTGCCTGGACTTTTACTAAAATAGTTCAAGCAGTTTTTATAGAACTTTAACCACTCATTCTCTTTATCCGACGACTAATTCACCAGATCTACCCGTCCATGGAATGGTGGTGGCCCGAACTTTCGAGAAATGTGGTGTGATTTTCAAAAGCAGGTCGAGATCGGGATTCCACGAATCATGCCAAATGGATAGCCGTGGTGAAAAGCCACGATATCTCACTTGATAAAAACTCCAATCGACACTCTTCTCAAGGGGTTCAAAAGCTTGCGAATAGATTTACATGATGCCAATCACTTAATTTGGAAAGCACGCAATTTTGCTGACACCATCAAGATTGGACGACTATGATTAAAAGTCATGATATCTTGCCATCTTACCATCCAACCATCCAACTTGGATAGATTAGGTGTCTCCAGAATGCTCTTGCAGAGCAAAACCTAATCATACCCTTTTTTTTTTTTGGAGGATTACCAAAAAAGTCCTAAACCTATTGCAATTGTACCAATTAAGTCATAAACTTTTTTTTTGGCCAATTTAGTCCTAAACCTAGAGGTGTCAAACGGGTGGGTCGGGTCGGGTCGGGTTTGGGTCGGGTCATTAATGGGTCGACTCAAATTGACTCACTAACCCATTTATGACCCATTTAAGCCTAATGTAAATTTTCCGACCCATACCCGACCTGACCCAACCCATATTAATAATATTTAACCAAAGTTTAAAAAAATTATTCCTATGTTTTTTTTTTTAAGATTATATTACTAAAATACTTTCAAGCTTATTTCTTATATATATATTTTAAAATGGTATTGCTAAAATATTTTTATACAACAAAAATTTAATGGACATTTTTTTACAATTTTTAAAAAATTATTTTAAAAAATATAATTTTAATTAATTTTTTATTTTTTAAAAGTATAATTTTAATTAATTTTTTATTTTTTTTAAAAATAAATTTTTAATTATTTTTAAATATAATTTTCTTTTTCTTTTTTCTTTTTTATTCTTCTTTGGCCGGCGGCCGACCACAAGCGAGCCTCGAGCTCGCCCTAACGCCGGTGCGCTCGAGGCTCGCCAGATCGGTGAGCCTCGAGCCTCGCCGAGAGACGTCGCCGAGGCCTCCGCCTCGCAGATCCGACGAGCTCGAGGCTCGCCGGCATCGAGCGAGCTCGAGCTCGCCCCTTGTCGGATCGGCGAGGCTCGAGCCTCGCCGACGTCCGCGAGGCCTCCGCCTCGCCCAGATCCGACGAGCTCGAGGCTCGCCGCGCATCGAGCGAGCTCGAGCTCGCCCCTTGCCGGATCTGGCGAGGCTCGAGCCTCGCCCGACGTCGGCGAGGCCTCCACCTCGCCGGATCCGGCGAGCTTCGAGCTCGTCCTCGCCGGATTTGGCGAGGCTCGAGCCTCGCCCGGACGTCGGCGAAGCCTCGCCAGATCTGGCGAGCTCGAGGCTCGCCGGCGTCGGGCGAGCTCGAGCTCGCCCCTCGCCGGATCTGGTGAGGCTCGAGCCTTGCCCGACGCCGGCAAGTTCGAGTCTCGCCAAATCGGCGAGGCTCGAG
This sequence comes from Eucalyptus curtisii, assembly GCA_017140595.1. Taxonomy (NCBI): domain Eukaryota; kingdom Viridiplantae; phylum Streptophyta; class Magnoliopsida; order Myrtales; family Myrtaceae; genus Eucalyptus; species Eucalyptus curtisii. The sequence goes on along the minus strand of CM029501.1, from coordinate 16,037,796 downwards.
CCTTGCCGAGCGTCGGCGAGGCCTTCGCCTTGCCAGATCCGGCGAGCTCGAGGCTCGCCTGGCCGGTCGCCGGCCATCGTCGTGCCGGCAACAGAAGGAAGAAGAAAGAAAAAAAAAAAGAAGAAAGGAAAAAAAAAGGAAAGAAAAAAGAAAAAAAAAAGAAAAGAAAAATAAAAAAATAGCTATAATTTCGGTTTTTAAAAAAAAAAAATTTGTAAAGTTAAAAAGAGAGAAGAGAGAGGTTGTGAGGTTTTGGGTGAAAATAAATGGGTCATTTTTAATGGGTTAATAAATGGGTCTTAAATGGGTTAGAGAACTGATCCATTTAAGACCTATATATCTCAGTCTTGACCTATTAAAACCCATTATAGGTGCTTTAAGCAAATGAGGCTTGACCCATTTTGACACCTCTACTAAACCTTTTACAATTGTGCCAATTCAGTCCATCTGGCCAAAATTGGCCAGCCGGTCGGTGAACGATTTTTTTAATTTTTTTCGAATTTTTTAATTTTTTTTCTTCTTTTTTAATTTTTTTTTTTTTTTTTCCCTATCTTCTTCTTCCTCTGGCCAGCGCCGGCCGGCCGGCCAGAGGTGAGGGTCGGCGAGGTCAGCCTCGCCCAGCGACGGCGAGGCCGCCGTCGCCCAACCAAGGCGAGGCCACCGTCGCCAGATCTAGCGAGGCTCGACCTCACCATGGTTGGGCGAGGCCGCCGTCGCCAGATTTGGCGAGGCCGAGCCTCGCCTTAGTTGGGCGACGGTGGCCTCACTATCGCTGGGTGAGGCCGAGCCTTGCCTTGGCTGGGCGACGGCAGCCTCATCGTCACTGGGTGAGGCTCGCCTTCGCTAGTGGCCGGCGAGGGCGAGCCTTGCTAGTTGCCGGTGAGGCTGACCTTGCTGGCCCTCGCCTTTGGCCGGCCGGCCGGCGCCGGAAGGAAGAAGAAGATAAGGGGAAAAAAATCCAAAAAAAAAAAAATTCAAAAATTCGAAAAATAATAATAATAAAATTATTAAAAAATCACTTGTCGGCTCGCCGGCGTCCACGTCAGCGTCGACCGGCCAATTTTGGCCAGATGGACTGAATTGGCACAATTGTAAAAGGTTTAGGACTAAATTGGCTAAAAAAAAAGTTTAGGACTGAATTGGCACAATTGCAATAGGTTTAGGACTTTTTTGGTAATTCTCCCCTTTTTTTTATTGTAATTTTATTGCCATTCATTTTCCATCAAATTTTCAGTCAAATCCTAATAAATAATTATGTACCCACACGAGCAACATATAAAATAATGAATTGTGAGAGAATATATTGATTCATCACCGAATCTATTCGATGAGTTTTTACAGATTTTATCTATTCAAAGTTGATCTATTCCTCCAACTATCTGGAGGCCCATGAAATATTTTGCAAGCCATATAAATCAATTGAGTCTAGACCCATAACTCATGCAAGTTGCCTTGACTCAAAATTAGTTTGCATGCTGTTTGTGAGATTTGAATGATTAGACGTAATTCTTGAACAAAAATTCCGTGAACGGCCCGATTAAATATGCCGACCTAGGGAGTTTAGAAAGAAGAAGCAGTAGGGGCTAGGGAGTTTGGATTTCATGTTCTACCTCACGAAGGATGTTCTCTCCTTAGTTCCACAATGGGCCTTGTATTTTAGGGCCCAAATAGTCCTTATAGTTTACTTTCGATTTTGGATTTGAACCATCCCCTCCCATGTCAAATGCCCGGCTCACATTTCAAAATCTAGATTTCTCACGTCCCCAATTTAAAAAACAAAAACCTATTTGCCCTTATTCATTCTAGAAATCTACACTAGAAAACTGAAATCCAATTTTGAGGATTGGATAGTTCGGGGAAGAAATTGACGACTAGGTAAATTATTTGTGGGTAGGAGATGCAACTTGAAATCCAAAACAAAAGGAGAAGATGAATGGCAATTGTAAGTTTTGAAATGCGATGAGAATAATCGAGATGGAGAGGGAAGTCGAGGATGGTATTTCTAATTTCGAGGACTTTTTTCTTCCAATAATATTCAAATAAGATTAGGCAGAGGGAAAAAAAAAAGACTCCTAAAGGTTCCATTTATTTCGCAAAAAATAAATAATTGGGAAACCATTTTTCCAAAAATACTCGCTTATAACACTTACAAAAATGATTGAATGAGAAATATTTCACAATCTACGAAAATGTTTACACATAAATAATTGTCAATCATGAAAATATTTTTGATTGGCTAATTATATCAAATAATACAAGCAGTCATTTTCCGGAAAAAAATTTCAAATGATTCTTTTTGACAAAACAAAGCCTACAAAAATACATAAAAAAAAATATATTAATCGTCCATGAAAATGCTTATATATAAATTATTGTCAATAATAAAAATACTTTTTTATTGACTAATCATTTCAAAAGATACAAATGATCAGGAAAATGTTTAGTAAATCATTTATTTTCCTTGAAACAAACATGACCTAAATGAGTCAAGTTGCTTTTCTGGCTGAAACAAATAAAATGCTAACTGTGGCCCAAAATAAGGAACACTCTACAGAAGTTAATTTCAGTATAGGTAAAAGAGTCGGTATATGCAACAATCATAGGTAGTCACCGAAATACCATATAATTATTATTATTAATGTTACTTATTTCTAGATGGGTTTAACCACTGCCCTTATACAATCTTTACGTCCATTCAATCAAAGGGCCAACCTAGGCAACCTCGAGGGCAGGAACCTTGTGGTGGTGCTCCACGCACCATGGGGCCTTGATGTAGCACGGCGGTGGCTCAGTGGTGGTCGAGCTATCTACGAGCAAGCTAAGGGTAGAGAAGGTGGGCCATGAGAGAGAGCGACAAAAATAGAGGGTCGAGCTATTCATTTTTATTTTTACTTTCTATATATTATTCTGTCGGGTTTTGACCAATTGGCTTTCAAATATCAAAACCACGAAAGACCCGGTTGGCCCAGGCCAAAAATTCATTTTAGGAGCATGGTGGCCCCGGTCCCGGTCCCGGTTTCTCGGGTCGACCGTGTTATATTGTACAGCCCAACATGTGATCAACTAATTTCTTGCGAATCTCGTTCGTACCTAAAACTTTTATCCGAGATTTTTGCGATGCAATTCACATGGCGTGGGCTACGGCGCTTGATGTCTTGTCTTGAAAAATCAAGCCGCTGGGGGGGCTCCCGACATGGTCCCCCGTGCGAAAGTAGGGGTTATCGAACGCCATGATATGGGGGGGATCTTTATAGTACAGAGGCAAGATTGCCTAAAAAGCTAGTTGGCAGTACCTTGGGCGGGAGAAAGTTACTGACCAACTCTCACTACAAAGGACAACCCAGATTTATCTAAGTTGAATTTTTGTGGTAATGTCCATACGAAGCGTTCGTATGTAATGGTATAGTACATTTTTTTTTTTAAAGAATTACGGCTTTGATTACGATGTGAGAGAAGGAGAATCAATTTCTCAAGGTACCATAGAAGGGTCCCGGGCTAATCCTAGTTTCCATCTTTCTCATTGATCAAAATGTAGTGCAAGATTTACTTTTCGAGATAGAATCAAAGGCATCTCTCCCGCCACCCCCGCTGTAAGGAAGGGATGTTGGTCAAGCAAGGAAAAAGAATTGCGTGAGGAAAAGATGTAATATGACAAGTTTTGCAATATTAGTGCGGATCCCTATTTTATATTAATTTTTATAAGATTGTGATTATCCAAAATTCAATGGTTTCAATTGGTAATTAAAATCCAATGGAAGATATTTGATAGCAAATTAGATTGTTAAATTTGATTTCGAATTAAAAAAAATTAATGGATTCCAATATCCCTTAAAGTCTTGTGAGTTAAACTTGGCGTTGTTTATTTCATGGTTGATGGGTCGGTCCTCCTTAACTCGGTCTTTAACTTTTATACATGCTTCGTCAATCGTCACCACATATCATGTACTTCACTTGAATCCCGCCCATTGAGACAATTCACGATCGACTAGTTTTATTAGACATTTTATTGATGTGCCTTGCGGATCAAGAGTATTATTATAATTTAGATGTTCAACAACCGTGTCAGCCATTCTCTTGATGTGCCTTATGAGTTAAGTGTCTTGTCGTGGCATGTTTTGGACCATTAACTATTTTAAAATGGGACCAAAACTTTGGGTTCAGTGATGAGTCAAAAGGCAAACCGCAACGTCAAAATGCAACGGTTTAGAGGGGCTCAAAGGCGCACCTGTTCCTTATCTGTCCATGGACTAAAGAGTGGAACCCTAGCTATTGAAATACAAAAATGCTAAAGAGAGGTGCCGGATTTAGAGTTCATCACGATGCTTCTATGGCAAATTTGGAAATCTTGAAACGATTGCATCTTCAGAGCAACCAAACTCGAGAAGGGTGGTCGCAGACACATGTGCTGCGAATAGCAATATTACACGTTGGAGCTCGGAGCCCATCGGAAAAGGGAATGGAAAAGGAGAACCCACTGGGTTCTTGGACCCCACCGCGATTGGGTGCTCTTAAAATTAATGTAAACAGCTTGAACCCCAGAAAGAAGTTGCCAGTGCCATCTCCTGGGTGTGTCGATACTCCTCTAGGAAGCTTATAGACGGATTCACGAGCACGGTGAAAATCAAATCTATCCTCCATGTCGAAACCCTAACTCTACGCAAAGCGTTGAGATGGAATAGTTTACGAAATGTTGAAAGAGTTGGGTTGGAGTCAAACAATTTATATTTAGTCAGAATGTTTCAAGGTGCAGATCAAATATCCTCGAGAAGTTCACTCACTTATCGAATAATGCAAACACTTGCTCGGTTAAGTAAATGGCCTCCAGTTGATCCACTGTGCATGGACCCGAAATAAAATTACGAATTGGGTTGTTCCTGGACTGTGTACTTGTCAGTTTTTTCAATATGAATGAAATGGTACTTCTTCCCGACCTAAAAAAGAAGAGTGTCTCAAGGGCCATAAATCCGTTTGGTCTTGGTCCTGCGCATAAATACAATCATTATATGTGTGGTTTACACACGCATATATAATTATATGTACATCGCAAAGTGCCGCGAGGGGTTGCGGAAACTCGTGATGAAATTCCGTTACGGTCCCTGTCTTTCTCTCTCTTTCTTTTCTCTTATATTATTCTTCCCCACCCTACCAAACCAAAACGGTGTGTCGGACCGTTCTTCGCACGCTCTCGCTCTCGCTCTCGCTCTCGCTCTCACACGCACTGACTCGCTTTTCGCCGGCACCAACCGGAACGAAGCGAAAGACTTTGCTTTGTCTTTTCCGCTAAGTCTCCCTTGCATCACTCTCTCTCCCCCACCCCCTCTCGCTTAGTCCAACTCCCTCTCTCTCTCTCTCTCTCTCTCTCTCTGCATCTTCATTGCGACGCCAGGGATGGAGGGTCAAGATCATGGAAAGGATCACTCTTCCTCAGGTCTCTCTGCGCCTCGTGCCCTCCCTCCCCCACTTATAATTTGCTCCTCTCTTCCGTGTCCAACGCAGCAAGTTTCGATCTTTAGGCATCGTGTTTTGTACCCACTTTTTCTTTTTTTTCTCCAGATGAGGCTGCGACCTTGGAATGGGTGTTTTTTTTTTCTTTTTTTTCCAGGAGGGGGTCTATGTTTTTTTTTTGGTCTTCTTTTATGGGTTCTTGACTGTTGAGGGGTTTTTGTTGTTCTCGTTTCCTGTTTTTGGGTGCAGGACACGAGGGCCATGGCGTGCATTTGTGCCACAAATGCGGATGGCCGTTCCCAAACCCTCACCCGAGCGCCAGGCACAGGCGTGCGCACAAGAAGGTGTGTGGAAAGGTTGAAGGGTATAAGCTGGGCGGTTCTGATGAGAACCCTCATTTGAATGTTTCGGACGACGAGCGTTCTGATGACGAGCACAAAACCCCAAGTGAGCCTCTTTATTCTGTTTTGCCGTGTCTTTTGGGCTTCGTTGACGTGACTTAATTGAGGTCGGGTGTGGTTTTCTGTGTTTTTTTTTTTACCTTCCCTTTTTGTGGGATCTAAGGCTGTGTGTGTTTTGGTCGGAAAATATGTGACTAGACGAAACGAGTACAACATCGTGAAGCCAGAGTGCTCACTACAGGAAACAAGAGCACTAAAGTTTGGAGTAGAAGTCGTCTCTCCAAATGTCAAGTTTTTGTTTGGAAGTGTTGCTTTGTTAGAGCTGATTAGAAATGTTGTTTTGCCACTACATGGTCAGTGGTGAGAAGAAAAACTGTTTTGGAATTTAAAAGGAATTAATGTGCTGGGCAGATTCTAATTTTTAAACACCCTTCCTTAGTAAATGCACCAACGTTTGAACATGAATTTTTCCTCCAGGCCCGAAAGTTGAAGGGGGAAGTGAAGTTGAACTGGGTAAAAATGCAGCTCCTAAAAGAACGATTTCCACGGAGGAGGAGGTGTTTTCGGATGCAGCTACAAACTTTCCGGATGGTGGATTGAATACACAGAGCGAAGGTCTTTTGCATGATGATGATTCAGATTGCATTTCCAGAAAGATATCTGACAATAATCCTACTGTGGAAGTTTCTGGTGAAAGTGCAACTACAGGTGGGTGTTAGGTGTGGAGGAATTGCAATTGATATGAGGTGATTTGTTGATATTTTTTAAATCAGGAATTTCTGCTTTTTGATTGCTTGGTAGTCGTGCTTTAGGGGATTTTAGATTGAAATCAGAGACTTTATTTTGGAGCCTATGGGTTTTGCAAACATTAATGGGTCAGAGGGATCTCTGTAGGAAGTATAATACTCCTGCCTTCCTCTTAGTATACTCTTTCCATATTTAGGTCGTTTTGTCTTCTTAAAGAATAAAGAAATGTAGACTTGCTGTTTCTGCCTCCAAGGCTCCATCACTGCCGATAAATGAAGAGCTTGGAGTAGATGAATTTAGTTGGAGGAAGGATTTTAGATGGTTATCTTCCTTATTAAATTTATTATGGTTCCTGAACTTCTGACCTTGCGACAGATTCTTGTCTATTAGTATCGTGTTGATGCCAAACAGCATATGGTCAAAACTGGGGCTATCTTTGTATGCACTATGCATATGTATAGTTTGCCGAGATTCCTTGTTTTTAGTACTTATTTCTCTGTGTTTTTCTGGAGCTTTTTGAATTTTCTTTTGTTTCTTTAGGAGCTTTTATGATGGTTCAACTGTTATACAAATGAATCCTCCTGACCATGCTTTACTTTTCTGCTTTGTTTCTCTAATATTAAAGGAATTGTGTTCATAATCTCATTTGTTTTTTTCAATGGACAGAAGTTATTCTAAAAGATCCCCATTTGGTGGGCAGTGGCACCGAGGACAAAGTTGCAGCTTCTGGGGTTACAAATGAGAAGTTAAGCAGTGAAAATAACATTCAAGGTCTGTTTACTGGTCCTGCCATATCTGAGCAGGAGCAATCTGCTGAGAAATTCTCTGATTTGCTGAATGATAAACGAAATGGATCTGTACCTGATTCCTCACTTCCACAACCTGAAGATCCTGTGGAGTCATCGGCTTACAGTGGCACCGAGGACAAAGTTGCAGCTTCTGGGGTTACAAATGAGAAGTTAAGCAGTGAAAATAACATTCAAGGTCTGTTTACTGGTCCTGCCATATCTGAGCAGGAGCAATCTGCTGAGAAATTCTCTGATTTGCTGAATGATAAACGAAATGGATCTGTACCTGATTCCTCACTTCCACAACCTGAAGATCCTGTGGAGTCATCGGCTGAAGTTAAAACGACAACTGATGGGGAGACGGTAAAAGCATTTTGCGAAGACAATACTTCACAGGAGACTGATGTTAAGTTAGATAAGGGAATAACAGGCTCTCAAGTACCATGTAAAGATGACAAAGAAATATCCGGTGTAATGCCAAGTGATGGAGGCCTTCAACTGGGGAAGTCTGGTGACATTTTGTTCTCTGAGGTATCTCCAAGTGGTCTTGCCCCGGACTTGTCTTCTGAGCAACTGGATGTTTCTGCTGATATGCCTCAGGAAACAGTGGACAAAGCACAAGAATTGGAGCTAAGTATTCCTGTAGATCCTGTCGATAGCCATGCTAAAACTTTGGGAGAGACTGGAAACTTCCATGTGCTGACTGTACCTAAGGATATACCTATAATAGAAGATGCCGAAAAGTTCATTGAAGACTTTAAGGATCATAAAGGAGTCAAATTTCCGCAAACTGATGACTTGGGTTCTGTTCCAACAATTGGTCAGAAGGAAGATGACTCAGTTCCTGTTTCTGAGGATTTTTCCAGTCCAAACTTAAAAGTACAGGAGGAAGTTGCAGAGGTTTCTTCAAATGTATATATTTCAGGGACCAATCTAGGACAGGAACTTGAGATTCTTAAGCCTGTGGATGAAGATGCGCCTCTTCAGAGCGATGTGATTTTATCTCAAGCTAGCATCAACACTGATGAAAGTCAAGGACTCAATGAAGCAGAGACTGCCAAAGAAGCATTAACAACTGCAGTGGAGGAAAGCAATGTGCCTGTGAAAGCCGAAAAGATGGAACCAAAGGACGTAGTTAATAGTTCATCGCAAATTGAGGTTCCTGTAGATGATATGAAATCATCAACTGACCTGAATACGGTGGTTTCTCTGGTGGATACTGAAGTTCATGAAACAAGTGGCATAACAGGTGAAATTGACAGTACTAACAAAGTTATCTCTGTAATTGAGACACCACATATTGTCGGAGATGCTGAGAAAAAACAAAATATGGACGAGAGCTCTGTAGAGAGCCAACTAATTCCTGAATCAACTGGGATGCAGAGTATTGTCCAGGACGACATGATTAACAGTGAAGGTGATGTTTGTCGTGATCAGGGGAACCATGTGAAGGACCTTGATGTTGCCAGGACGGATGTTGTGGATGGACATGTTCTGGGAAATAACATAAAGAAAGAAAATGCAGCTGAATCCACTTCCACAGGTAGCCTTCAGGGATGCGAGGATACAGCAGAGAATATCATGCATCGCCCGGAAACTAAGTCAGAAATCGTGTACGGAGCATTGAATACCCAAGAAGGGGCGAAGGAAGGTGAAAAAAGTGGCAAGGTTGAAATACAAGGAGCATGTGATGCTGAAGTCCTCACATCAGTGCATGAATTATCTCATGAGGGGGATTCCAGAATCAAGGAACTGACATCTGAAGAGCATCATAAGAAAGAGAATCTGCTTTCTACTGCCACAGCAAATACAGTCATCAGCGATATCAGTGTTCCTGGACTTAGTTCTCCTTTGCAAGATGAAAGCAATAAGAAATTTGTTGAACAGCAGCTTGCTGGACCTGTACATGACGCGTCGGTAGATTCAAGTAGTCGAGCGGATAGCTTAGAATGCAACTGGGGATCTATTTCAGGTACTTACTACATCTTCAAAATGCGATGAGCAAGCCTTTTAAAAGCTTTTCTCTAATGCTTTGGTTGTGTATGGTGTTTAACCTCTTTAGCCTAGGAAGTATTTGACACTGCATATGTTTCAGTACAAATTAGAGATCTACATTGGGCAAATTTTGTACTTGTGTTTCGGCAGTAAACAAGTAAAACAAGTTATCCTATTTGTTAATTAGCGATTAGTTTCTCGTGATCTTTAGAGGCAGCACACCAAACCTCCTCAATATCTAGTCATATATCTATATTTTGATTGGCATTTTAGCAACAAATGCTGTCTTGATAAATGAAATTCTGGCAAAGATGCTAGCAGGAAGCATGTGCATTCGCTTCAGATCTGGCAATCTCGCCGGAACAGGTCTGCACAGCTCTTAGGCAATTGATTTGACATCATAATGCAAATTTGTATAGTTCTATTTAATTTGCTCATGTTTGGCATATTTCCAAGTTATTCTTGCTTTTCGAATTTTGAAAAAACAAAAGAAAGTATATTCTGAGGCTTTCGTCCGTGCTCAGCTTTGTCATGCACCCTGCTTAATTTTTTCTGAAGAGTATATCTTTTCTTTTGTGAGTTAGTTCCTGCCTAATTGATATTCTTTTATTTGAATTACGGATCAGTGCTTTCCACTCAGTCAGATCCACCGGTTGCTGTGGAGCCTGAGGTCTTTCCACCAAAAGAGCCCCAATCAATGACAGAAAATATTGAATCAGGTGGAAAAAATTCACAGAAAACGGATGTCTTTGAGCCACCGTCCTTCATGACACTGGTTGAAGCCACCAATAATGAGAATCCTGCAATTGCCGTGCAAAATGACAACCAATCAAAATCTGCCTCTGAGCAAGCTGGTTGGTTCCCGTCCCTCCCACATGCAGCGAATGATTCTCAAGGAAGGAAGAAGAACGAAGAGATCATTGCCAAAGTCACCAACTGGAGCACCGGGAAACAACATTCCCCTCTGAAGAGCCTCTTGGTGGAAGCTAACTGTGAGAGCAAGCTGAAGTCAGCGAGCCCGAAAGAAAGTCCAGCTCCCATAGTTGTGAAAGATGATGACACAGTGAAAGATAGTGATAAGAATATTGCGTCGGCGACGACAGTGAGCTCGATTTTAGGTTCTTCTGAAGCTGCTGATTTGGGGGCTGCCATGAAAGAAATGGACCAAGAATGGAACTCTCCCGCGAGATATCCGACTGACATCAAGAGGGAAAAGAGGAAGGTCAAGGGAAGGCCATACTGGGCACAGTTCATGTGCTGCTCTTCTGTGAATTAGACGTCTCGACAGGTCAGCTCATCGAGTAAGTTTCTTCACGAGGCGCTGCTTCTTGTGTTATCATCGTAGGAAAGTGTAGTACTATATTAAAACTCCATTGGATTTGCACGCTAGTGTTGAATATAGCTTGTTTCTGGGTCACTGTATATTGCATTCCGGTCAATCTTGATCGATAAATATGTTCTCTTAGTAGCTGATGTCGATGGATAGACATGTCACGAGTCAGTGTGTATGGTGACTGAGAACTAGAGGAGCATGATAGCTCGACGGTGCTTAATGTGCAGGGGCAATATGCTCTTCCTCTTGCGCTTGTGCATTTAAAGTTTGAGTTTGTGTAGTCTCTTTTCATTGCATAGTATGATAGATGATTATAGATGCTTGATCTTGATTGTGCGAAAGCTGTAGGTACTCGAACTCCCCATTTTGATTCTCTTTTCTGGGGTGGCGTTTGCATTTTCATGTCTCTTTGTTCAACAATCTAAAGGTAAAATTCTTCTGTTTTATTGTCCCATGAGACTGAGATCTGTCAGTTTCTGAAGTTCGATTCTGTTTTGGCTGGAAAGTACGAAGTTCACTCGAAGATCATGAGTCATCTTTTACCCTATGGCTGCGCTCGGGTAGGAATGGTAGTCCCATGTAGGGGTGATCGGTCCCACTAAGGATCGGTTTTGAAAAATTGGATGGGGAATCTCCCATTGATTTCATGGACCCACTTGGGAATTGGATCTGGTTCCCGGGTGGATCCATGGAATCAGTGGAAATATCCCCACTTCGGAAGAGGTGTGAGACTTGAGAGCAAGCGATGAGGTTGGAAGAGGTGTGAGACTTGAGAGCGAGCGACAGAGTTTAGAGGCTGGAGGCAACTGAGAGCAAGAGTTATAGGGGGAGCAATGAGGCCAGAGGCGATTTAGAGTGAAAGTGAGAGGGATTGATGAGGCCAGAGGCCAGAGGCCAGTGAGAGCGAGAGTGAGAGAGGGAGGCAAGACTGCTAGACGAGTGAGGCGAGAGACGGACAGAGATGAAGAGGAAATTGGGATATTGATATGAAAAATTGAAACATTAAAATAACAAAGAATTATATATACGTACTGGTCCGCTCCGGATGTAAGCGCGGACAATTCTATACTTAGAACTGGGAGTCGAATTGGTACTCACTGGTTCAAATAAATTAGAATTGGAACCGTCAATTCTAGGCTAGTTTGGTTTGGCTCGAGATGGTCCATGGGATTCTTTGCTCTTTTGGCACACCTCTAATCCCATAGGATGGGACTAAGTAAAAATCCAGATTTAAACTAGATCGGATCATCCCATCTAGAAACTGTGATAAATAGGTTTAGCCTGATGGGACGAGACGTGGGATAATAAATTAAGAAAATGAGAACCAAACTACTCTCACGACCGCGAATGCATGAGATACCATTTCTCTCGTGCTGGAATTTATGGAGATACGACGGTCACCGTCGCAAGACCCCCCGATTGACAACGGGTGTCGTGTCAGTGATTGTAGTCTGCAGGCACAAAAAAGGTCTTTCTAATTGTAATTTGATACAATATCGTTTTCAGTGATTAGTCGTATCACTAGCCGCTGATGTGTTTTTTTTTTTTAGTTTCCTCTTTCCGGTCAACGATTGGAGATGTTTTGTTATTGCATGAACATTAGGGGTGTCAAAAAAACCCGACCCAACCCGACCCGAACAAGAAATAAGTATGATACATGTTTTGGGTCTTGATATTGTTCGAGTGACATATATAAAACAAGCAAAGAAATATGTTTTGGGTAGGGTACACTGTTCGACCCGAAACATGTTAACTCCTACTTCCAAACAAGCCAACAAACACAAACACTAAACACGTTTCATGTTTCTTTATTGTCGGATAGGGTGTAAATGGGTCGGGTCGGGTCGGGTTTTGATGTTACCCGACCCGAAACATAAGGGTCACATACTGTGACCTGACCCGACCTGACCCGAAACACAATAGACTCGCATTGGAAATTCGGGTTGGGTCGGGTTCTGTGTTTTCTTCCTTTTTTTTTTCTTTTTTTTTTTCACCTCCCTTTTTTCTATTTCTTCCTTTAATCAAACGGGGGAAAAACATGGATCTTGCGAAGTTGATCCATCTCCTGGGTTATAAGATTATTATGAGCTTCTTGCGACACGTACTGGTTGTAAAAAATAGATTGTAGAACAATTAGCAATTGTCGTCCATTCTCCGAGTAAGAAGAGTAGCTTGTAAATTCTGAGTAAATGGGTCTTGAGTTTGATGGCAATATGCATTACGATGATCGACCAAACTGCCATGCTAATGCGAAACCTGTGAACAACAAAGGGAGAATATCATGTAAGGACATAAACAAATAAAACGAACTTGCATAGTAATTCACACATGTAACGGAAACAACTCTCCCACCATGAAATAGACTGCATAGGTAATTTTAGTTGTCCAAAAAGGCAATGAGTGAACCAGAAGGAGCTCACTAATGAGTTCACTTATTAAAACTAAAGCCACATATCCTGAATCAACAGAACAGCAAGAAAAGATTTTGCTATATAACAGAACGAATTGTTCTAGAACTTTCCCCATATTAAGCTTTTAGCTCCAAAACTCTATATAACAGAACGAATTGTTCTAGAACTTTCCCCATATTAAGCTTTTAGCTCCAAAACTTGAATTGGTGATGGCCCTAGAATAAACAGACTAATTCAAAGTAACCGAGGATGTAAATTCCACATAACAAGCGAGCTACAAACGCGCACAACAAATGCTCTATTGCACACAAGCCTACCACCAAAGAATCATGAACATGCTAAAAAATAATCTCGAACGACACCGAGAAAAAAAATAAATCTTACTCGAACAAAGAGGAACAGAATAAACCCCGAAAAGCTGACTAATTTTTTTTTTTTTTGGTAAAAGGTAAGAATATATTGATAAGCTATTTGCTATGCATTTAGTCATTGCATATATAACAGACCAAATTTGCAGGATCTAGCATAATAGAGGTTTCAAATTCTATGCACATGGCGGCTTTATATAAATATTTTTTAAAAAAACTCAACTTACAGGTAGCATAGACTTAACATGGAGGTCCATAACAAATGCATGGGAATCTTTGTAAAGACGCAAAATCACCTATCCAAAGAGCACGTTTCTGAATTGGACCATTGTATTCAGTCATGCTAAGCTATGAAAACAAAAGTTCCCCCACTTGAGGGAACTTCGGTTTCCAGAAGCTCAAACTCAAGCCACATGAAAAAGATGGCCACTTCATCATGCATCCATAAACAGCAGTGACAGAATGAAATGGCAAACGCCCACAGGTGAGACAATTACACAGTGGATCAATATGAATCTCTAATCCCCTGTGTAATTGCCTCCTCTGTGGGCGTTTCCATTTCATTCTGTCATGAAGTGGCCATCTTTTTAATGTGGCTTGAGTTTGAGCTTCTGGAAACCGAAGTTCCCTCAAGTGGGGGAACTTTTTTTTTCATAACTTAGCATGACTGGATACAATGGTCCAATTCAGAAACGTGCTCTTTGGATAGGTGATTTTGCGTCTCTACAAAGATTCCCATGCATTTGTTATGGACCTCCATGTTAAGTCTCTGATACTTGTAAGTTGAGTTTTTTGAGAAAATATACATATAAAGCCGCCATGTGCATAGAATTTGAAACCTCTAGATCCTGCAAATTTGGTCTGTTATATATGCAATGACTAAATGCATAGCAAATAGTCAGCTTTTCGGGGTCTGTTCTGTTCCTCTTATTTGAGTAAGATTTATTTTTTTTCTCGGTGTCGTTTGAGATTATTTTTTAGCATGTTCGTGATTTTTTGGTGGTAGGCTTGTGTGCAATAGAGCATTTGTTGTGCACGTTTGTAGCTCGCTTGTTATGTGGAATTTACATCCTCGGTTACTTTGAATTAGTCTGTCTATTCTGGGGCCATCACCGATTCAAGTTTTGGAGCTAAAAGCTTAATATGGGGAAAGTTCTAGAACAATTCGTTCTGTTATATAGCAAAATCTTTTCTTGTTGTTTAGTTGATTCAGGATATGTGGCTTTAGTTTTAATAAGTGAACTCATTAGTGAGCTGGTTCACTCATTGCCTTTTTGGACAACTAAAATTACCTATGCAGTCTCCTATGCAGTCTATTTCATGGTGGGAGAGTTGTTTCTGTTACATGTGTGAACTACTATGCAAGTTCGTTTTGTTTGTTTATGTCCTTACATGATATTCTCCCATTGCTGTTCACAGGTTTCGCATTAGCATGGCAATTTGATCGATCATCGTAATGCATATTGCCATCAAACTCAAGACTCATCTGCATTCCTTCACATACTCCAATTACCTAGATTTTTCATTTATAACTCAGAATTTACAAGCTACTCTTCTTACTCGGAGAATGGACAACGATTGCTAATTGTTCTACAATCTATTTTTTACAACCAGTACATGTCGCAAGAAGCTCATAACAATCTTATAACCCAGGAGATGGATCAACTTCGCAAGATCCATGGCTTTTCTCTTGTTTGATTAAAGGAAGAAATAGAAAAAAGAGAGGTGAAAAAAAGAGAGGAAAACACAGAACCCGAATTTCCAATGCGAGTCTATTGTGTTTTGGGTCGGGTCGGGTCGGGTCACAGTATGTGACACTTATTTTTCGGGTCGGGTTGGGTAACATCAAAACCCGACCCGACCCAACCCATTTACACCCCTAATGAACATGTCACCATCCAAACGCATGAAATTATCAAATCATGTGCAATGGCTTTACAAGCATCCTGGGTCGGTGGATTCTTTGTTTTTTTAATGGAAAATTATCCGATCAATCCTAAATTTATTATACAGATGCTAATATAAACTTTTGCATGAAATTTCAATGTAGCATTTCCGGTTAATTTTCATCCAAAATTTCTTACGCGAAAATTAGTTAAAATGACTAAAAGTTCAAGACTAAAGTGGCAATATTGCAAAGTTGAGGACTGAATTACTGTACAATAAGTTTAAACTGATTGGTAAATTTCCCTTTATTGGTCCAACACCATGTGAACCATATAGTCGTCCTGGCTTTGGATAGGGGGATCTGCAGCAAATCCGCCATTTGAATTTTTAAAATTTTCGTAGGAAATTACCGGATAAAGAATAACATTAATTTCCAATATTTGGCAATATACGCTAGCTCTAGAAAATAAACCCAAAAATCCTCCTCCAGGTTGATTTTGCCCAGGGAAAGGAAAAATATGATCGTGGGGAACTCTCTCAAAAATAGGAAAGAAAATCTACTTTGTTTCTTTCCTCCAACCTGGAAGGATCTTCTTGCTTTTAAATTTCCTAGAAACGACACACCCTGTCACCCACTGTTCACTTTCCAACTGAGGTTAACGAGACAATTTGAATCAGCGGATCGCCATTGCAGCAGTTCCTGAGGTTCACTGAGGTAAGAGAAAACATCGAATTTGTTTTATCTTATTTATGTAGTTTTTTCTTTTGGATGTCGGCATGGCCATGGTGTCAAATGTCATTAAGGGTGCGTTTGTTTCACAAAAAATTCAAAATTTCAAAAATATTTTTTCAAAAAATAACCGTTTATATTTATGATCGACAACAATTTATATTTAACTATTTACTCTTATTTTTTCAGATTTTGTATAATTTGAGTGTAGATTAGGCCGGGGATAGACGAAAGTCGAACTTGCTATATGTCTGGTTCGTGTGATTCACCTTATGCAACTCGAATTGCAGAATGAATGGGAGCCTTAGGAGCAACGGTGATGCAGATAAGCGAATTAGATAAAGTTGGTTTGTGCTTCATAAGTTGAAGGACATGTCTAAAAGAGTGCTCCGATTATTAGACGCAAGATAATAATGATTTATAGAGGAATGTTTGCGCGGTCGAATTGTTCAAACCTGGCTAAATCTGTAGGCGACGGCAATGGACCAACCGGAGCATATGGTTAATGGCGACGGAGGTGATGTGGCTTCAGACGGGTAACAAGAGTCTGAGATCGGGAGCAAGCTTTGCTCGGCAGTCACGATAGTCGTGAAAGTTTGATTTGTACATGAAATCAGATTTGAAATCATGACTAAACAATCGGATTTGTTAGTAATAATTGGCACTAACACAGTCATTAGGGGATCCAAGGCCTAAGTTGATTATATCTTAGTTCTTGGATTACTCTGGTAATTACTGTGGACAAAGTTGATTTTTTCTCATCCAAATCTCTCCAGTTGTTTTGTTTTCATTGTCCTCACGCTCTCGTGTAATTCCACAAGCAGAGATAGGTCATTCCAACCCAGAATCAGAACAAGGAAACATGGACAAGTCCAGAGTAGCATGTGAATCCCAAGCCAAAGCATTCTTTTCGGGCGATGGCGCCAGAGTCAAATCAAGGAAGCCCGGTTGGAGAGAGAAGATTGGAGGCGTGATTTGGAAGGCGTTGAATTTGCACATGAGGAAGCAGAAAGCAGGCGCCGGACGAGAAATGGTCGGTAGAGACACGAGTTCGCAGTTGAAAATAAAGAGAAGATTGGGGCGCGCAGTCAAGCTGAGACCGCGCCACCACGGAAGAAGATCTACATGTGCTTCTGTAGGAGAAGCAGAAAACTTCAGGACAAGGAGGATGGAAGAATGGGAATCACAGCTGCATCAGTACAATCTCCTGTCATGGTAAAGCTGAGTTGGATAAGGAACAGTAGTTTTGTGGCTGCCTCCCTAGGGTTAAGGAGAAACTTTTCGAGGAATTTGAGGGGGGTTTTCTAGGGCTTTCTGTTACGAATCGTCGATCTAACGAAACGGACTATGCCAATGTATCCCGTTCAGAATTTGACATGTTTCTAATAAAATTACCAGCCGCCAATTCCTGATGCGGAATCATCTATGCTTCCGCCAGAGACAGCCAAAGTTTCGGATGGTCGAGGACCATATCCAACGTGTCCTAAAAATGGATTACAATTCATGTCTACACCAGCAACTGTGGAGGAGGTTACGAGATAAACGAGATTGACCAATACTTTGTGGGAATTGTTTATCCCCTGTATGGATGTAATACTGACGCTTTTTGTACTCTTACGCGAGGGAGTTTTGACGACTTCTAATCGAGCTTAATTCACATAGCAAAGTATATAGTGCGCCCATACTATGATTATGATTATCGTGATTTCGAATATAACCACAACGTCCAAATCCTAAAGAGGGTATCAGGACTCAGTTTTGAAGGAAAGAGAAGGCTTTGGTTTGAACAATCAGTTATCACTATCAGAAAAGTGATAAATAAAAGGCAAAAAAAAGAAGAAAAAGTGAGGGACCAAAAATAAATGATAAAAAAAAAAAAACATTCACACATATCCAGAATTGCATGGTATGTAGGGGTGATCGGGTCCAAGGTGAGTAATGTCTAGACCTAGACCCTATACCCAATCCTATTATAACCAGTTCCATTCTTTTGGACTCTGTACCCGACCCTGTTTGTATTGGACCCTATACCTGACCCACCCTTTTTTCCGATCCGGTTTCGGGATCAACCTTATTTCTACTGGAACCTATTTTGCAACCTCCTGATATCCTATACGACCTTAAATTTGACATTAATACACGAGAAAACAATGTAATCCTCATGAACTTTTTAACTAAACGAAAAATTAAGGATCCATTGAGTTAATTATCATAAATAAAATCATAAAACAAAACAAAAATCATAACATTGCATAAATAATAGCAACAAATATAGGTCTAATATTATTCTTATTCCCATAACTATCATATGGAGTTGTTAATTTATGCAAGCATAACTCCTTTTACAAAAGAGAAATTAAGTGAGCTAATTCATATGATACATAAGAATTTGGGGGCGATGAATGCCGTCTAACCGTTGGATGGTGTGAGAGGGAGTCGGTAAGGGAGGGCAACGAGTGAGGAAGAGGAACGAGTTGCCGCCCATCCGTCGGATGGCGCAAGAGGGAGCCGGTGAGGGAGGGCAACGAGTGAGGAAGAGGAACGAGAAAAGAGGAGTGCCGTGTATGTCTAAGAGAGCCAAGAGAAAAAATGTCATGTGATTGTAGGAGTAAGAATAGAAATCAAGAGAAAAAATAGAGTTTTGACCTCTACTTACAAAACCGGTCCGGGAACTGGTTTCCGGGTGGGTAATCACTCGGAACGGGTTCCTGGACCGATTTAAACCAGTTCCAAATTTTGGAAACTGGTTTCCGACCCTATTTTTCGGGTGGGCCGATCTGGTTCCTAGATATATCCAGTCCGATTGCACACCCCTAATGGTATGTTCTTTGAGGATGGTTTGGCTGAACAAGATAGTTGCCCCTTCATTGAGAATATTGATAACTCATCCTCCGGTCGCTGGATGTTTATGTATCTCCTAAGGTTTTATTTCAAAGGAGTTTTTGTAGTTTAGATGTGTAATGACTTTATATGTTGGTGTGATTTCATTTGAAACTTCCAGTGTAGTATCTTTGTAGATCGAAAATATGATACCACAGTATTATCGGATCTCTATGAGTTTCTCGTAACGTCATCCGCTGCTGTTGACCTGAAAAACATTTCTATCTCATCCAGCAATCTCTTGTTGCCCATTTGAAGTCCTCCATAAACCTCTGCTCGTTGTGAATCAGATGTAATCAGATCAATGAGAAGATCGATAGTCGTTCCCATGTCATTGTCAACAGCGATAACCTTCTTCGGACATTTCTCTTTGCTTTCATCTTTCATATTTTGGCGATACGCGTAAGTCCTGGATTCCTGTATAATTAAAGATTTATCAAGTTATTGGTACTGCATTACCTGTCATCGCATTCTTCAAACAGTAGTTGAAATCAACTTTTACTATCCACACAAGTTGTGTATATCTAGCCATCCAGAGGAGAGGATGAAAAATGTAAAGACTGGACATAAGGAAGCTACTCAAACGCAGGTGAGTACCAAGCTCATGGGAAACATGCCAAGGGGAAAGTAACACTAGTAGCAGAGCAAGATGAAAGGGAAAAAAAGTACCTGAAGCAGCCTGTTTAGGTTAGCCACATGATCAGCACCCAGGAGCTGAGAGTTCAACAGCTCACGCAATAGGAGGAAAATCTCTGCACCCAAATTGCTGCCTGTGAGGTTTCCCAGCATACCAGTCAAGAAGGTATCACTAAACACAGACCGCATCCATTCTGGAACTTTAGGTAGCTTCAGCAGTGCTACAGCTACAACGACAGCAGCCTTGTGATGATTAGTGGAAGATTTAGACGATAAAGACGGAGCTGCCAGAGATATCACCAACTCTTCCAAAATCAATCTGCACCACATACTTCTCCTGTTGAATATTTCTGCTACTTCCTGCATTTCCCAATTCAAGATCATTGCGAGGCAAAGACTACTGTTTATCGCCACTCTGGTATCATTGTACAAAAGTAAGCCTTCCAATAGAGCCATCAGTGACATCCAGTATTTATTCGTGCATTTTCGGTCCTCATGCTTGCTCTCTTTCTGTTCAGATAACCTAATAAACAATTCCAATAGACAATATGAAGCGATAAGCTTGACAAGCGGAGGTCCGAAATGCATCAGCCTGCACAAGTCATGGCACTTGATGCTTAAGAAAGGAGGTGACTCGATGCATGTTGATTGACCAATCAGATTATTCCAGTCCCCCGCACTCGGAAACACAGCGTGCATGCTAAGAAAGGCATGTGTTAGTACTTTTTCTTAAGGAGTTCCAATTTGGGACATCCTATCAAATAGCTAACCTTTTTCTTTGATAAACTGAAAGGTTGAGATAGCTAACCTTTTAAAAGCAAAATAGTACAATAATAGCACATGTATTAAAGTTTTTCCGGCCTCTGTTCCCTCATCAATGTTATACATTGCTGGTCCATCTGGAGAGACCACATGAATAGCACTGGACAAGGTTGATGCCAACGAAGTGTTGAGAAGAACAGATTTTGAAGCCTCCACTAGTGCTCCATTTGTTGAGTGGTGCAAAACCAAGCACAAAATGCCAAGAATCAAGCAACAAGTAGAGGACTTTCCTATGTCACCCGAGTAAATCAAGTGTTCCATCAGCTATATATACATAACAGAAAAAATAAAGTGGAGTCAGCTACCCTGTGTAAATAGTGAGATCTAGGGCAGAACTTATACTAGGTGAAGTTATCTAGACAATCACCTTCATGGCAACTGCAGCCCAAGCTTCATCATCAGCAAGAGCATCTGAGTCAACCGAACTCAATATGTTGAAAATGAAAATTGCTACGGCTGTGTACACCTGTGAGGAAGGGCTCGAATCATTATAGAAGATGTGAATTGCCTTTGCTATTCCATTCAAGCAAAATTTGTTAGAAGCCTTGGGAAAGATACGTATGACATCTTCCATGAGCCTCAACACTGAAGTCAAGTCATTCTCTTGATTATTTTCCTTAACAACCTCTTCAAATATGCATACAAAAAGTCTTGCGGCATAATTGTCTTCTGCTGCCACCAATTCTGCAATCAACTGCACATCCGGACCACGACCCTTTTTCCCATGGACAATTAATGCATGGTCAGATGTGGGACTAATTCTGCAGAAATTCAAGATCTGACAAGACAGTGATTCACAGAGTCTCTCTTGTTGAAACAACCATTTAAGCGACATAGGGTGAATTCTAGCAGACAGCAGATCCCATTCTCTTTTGGTGATTAGTTGTATGAAGAGCGTCTCAGCTTCTGGACTATATGCCATTTGGTAGCTCATCTTGGCAAGACCCCTATACAGACTATACAGAGCAACTAGTTGAATGACAGTCGATGAACTCATAGCTGTGCCTGTCAGATCACACCCATTTACAAGGATAAATTGTTCAATGGAAGCTAAAACTTTTTTATCAGCTGCAAGCCTGCCAAAGATGCTTATGTTAAGTATGATATAAGAATTTATGGACCCTACTAGATTAATAATTGGACATTGAAAACACACATCATATGCCTAGATACATGAATTCAGGATAGGCAGGCTAAATACCTTTCATCGAACAAAGAACTGCAATACAAAATTTGTAGAGCTGCAGATTGACAGAAGGATAATTGCAGATCATCGGAGCTCTGTTGCCCTAGCAGAAACAGCAAATCATTTGGATCAGAGGGAAGGTAAGACACAGCATCCCTAATGTGCTGCCCACAATCATTTCCAAGTAGAACTTCAATTAGTGAACTCATCATCAAATAAATTCGGCGTTTCACCCTCTCTGTGGGATATAAAGCCAAACAGCTAAATGAGAAGGTGAACCAAGAACTACAGATCAGGTTCTCTGCGAATTCACTGGTTTGGTCATCATAGCTGTGAACAAGTATTGCATGAAAAATATCAAGAACACACAGAACAGTCTCCTCCTCCTCCTCTTCCCCTTTGATCGATGTCCATAGCCAAGGCAATAGCCATCTTCTACATATATCAATGACCCAATGTTGCAATCCATTCTTGTTGGAGTTGTTGACAGGGTAACCTCCATAACCATAAGCAAAGGCCTCTTTCAGTAGAAGCAAGGCGTGCAGGAGCAGGTCTGTGTGCTCTCCGGTGGCACTTAGACAAGCTAAAATGGCATCTTTTGTTGACTCTTGAATGCATGTTGTTAGATTTGAGACATCATGAGAAGTTGGCGAATTCATCATACTCATCAAGATAGAGCATACCAGCACGAATGATTCTGAAAGCATGCCTGTTTCACCATCATTATATCCTCTAAGCATCCTTGCCAAAATAACAGCCAATTGTTCACTTTGTGAAGTTGATGCCACTCCAGGGCAGTTAGAAATGCAACTAAAGATGAGCTTCAGTAGCTGAAGCTGACAGGGATGAAAAGGCACTTCAGCAACATAAGCAAAGACAGGAATTAGAGAAGCAAAGCCGACTGCAAGTCTCTGTGTAAAAGCTTGTCCAGCATTTGACAGGAGATCAAGAACTTCAAGGCAAGAGCTGACCACAGGATCCTTGCATTCTATTCATCAATGAACAGCATCAATCCTTTGTCACGAGAATGAGAATTTCCAATCATAGAGGATTAAGGAATTTAGTGAAATATACTTTTAGTTAATTCATAAAAGAAGGTACAAGACACTCAAAAATCCCTAGACTCTGAAATATTTCTTTTCTTGAACCTGGAAATGCCAGAGACCATGTGTGCCGTTTTCTCATGAAGAAATAAACAAGCAATCTACTTCGGTTTCTGGAGGATCTCCCAATATATTGTTCAGAAGCACTTATAAAATAGAAGAAATGAACAAATGGCTACTTTCACCCACATAAACTTGAGAGAAGGCCATTGGCATCAAATTCATGATCTAATTGCTAATGCCATTTCTCGTGTATGACAAATGACACAGCAATCATCGAGTAAAAGATTACTTGCCTGATAACCTGAGAATTTCAAATACGTAATCTGCAATATTTGCTTCCACCAAAAGTTGAAATTGCTTGACTGAATTTAGTTCCCGTAAATAGTAGGTAATTAACTCTAATGTGCTCATTTGGACTTGGCCATCTGATGAAAGCAATGGACCTTTGACGGCCTCTGAAAATAAGATGCAGAGGGAAGAGATATCTGATAAATCATCTGTGACTTGTACGAGACTATCAGCTTCAACAGAACTCGAGTTGCTCATATAATCATCATATTGATCTCTGAGAAACCCTCTCTGAACCAGCATCGACAAAAGTGCTGACCAAGAAAAACGAAATTAGTGGCAGGTGATTAATGTTCATATGTGTAGGGATTATGCTACAATAGATGACAATGCAAATGAATTGCCTCGAATGGATATAACTAAATTCATTTGATGGCAATCAAGTAAATTATAAACTGTCAATCTAACGATAGATCAGCATTGCCACCGGTTGCCAAAACCTCATATATAGGCACAACCCGAAACTCAGTGATTTTAACACGCTTCCAAGTAATACAGAAGCCGACAAACCTACACAGTTCAGGCGAACATCATCACTTTGGGTCTTCAAGAGGACATCCAACGATAAACATATGAGCTTGGGAGTACAGGTAGCAAAAGGATCAATTTTTTCGCCATTTCCGTATTCCTGCTGGAGGACCGACAACTTGTACAGCACAAATAATATCTCCCCCTGGATATCATCGCTGCATGGATGGACAAAATGAGCACAACAATCGAGACGACCGAATACCATATGTGCGAGAGTATGTATAAATTCCCAATCTCTTGTCATACATTGCTTGTTACCTCGGCAATTGAAGACCATCCATAAGATGAACAACAAGGGCATGTTGATCTTTGATCGAGGCATAAATATCAGTTGTCCCGTAGTTTAGAAGGATTCCAAAGCAGTGGATCTGCAATCGAGGGACACGACAACATTAAGATGCGTGAAATTCTGTCCAGTCGCTACGCTATTGCCCAATGCAGAACATCTTATATCGAAACGACCTTATCCTTCGGAAAAGGAGCAAAATGAGTTCATCACGGACAGAAGGAATCAAAATTTCATGCACCGCACGGAGGAAACGGAGAGGAGAGAGATGCGAACAGGAAAACAAGCGCATGGTTTCACGAGAACAGAAGGAACCGAAATTTCGTGAATGAGAGCTGAATCGGATAATCAGCCTTCCCTTCCATCGTCATTTTCATCACACGCCGAAAGAACCGAACAGCCACGGCATCGAAGCCGCGAACCGTTGCTCACCACGTAAACCTGGCGCCGGCTCCACCCCAGCGCGCGGGAGCGGAGCAGCTCCGAAACCCTAGCCGCGAACTCCCCGGCCAGCCCCCATTCCGCGCCGGCGCCGGACAGGAGGACGACCAGGTCGATGATCTGGCGGGCGATCGGCTCGTCGTCGGAGGCCGAGAGCGCGCGGACGAGAGGGGAGACGAGGAGGCGGGCGTGGAAGGTGAGGAGGGACCGGAGGAAGGGAGGGTCCGAGAGGGCGCGGGAGAGCTGGGAGAGGGCGTAGGAGACGTGGACGGTGGGCGCCGGAGGGTCGGCGGCGAGGAGGTTGGAGAGGCAGAGGAGGCAGATGCCGCCGCCCTGCCGGGTGCGGAGGTTGAGCGACGGCCGGTGGCCGCGCGAGCAGGAGCGCGGCGGCGGCGGCGGCGGCGACGAATCCTCTGCAACTTCTTCTCCTTCTTCGTCGGATTCAACTTCGTCGGCGAGCTCGGAATCCGGTTCTTGCGAATCGTTGAAGTACATCGTCGTTGAGAGAGAGAGAGAGAGAGAGAGAGAGAGAGAGAGAGAGAGAGGATTTGAATTTAGGCGCGACGATGGACATTATATAGTTTTCCCGGAGGAGCAGATTTTTTTCATTTATTTTCTGATAAAAAAATATATTTTTATTTATTTGTTTATTCTTCCCCTTCTTTTCTCAATTTTTTTATTTGAATATTGATTTGAGTATCAATAAGGGTTAATACCTGAAAAACCTTAAACCGGTACACTTCGATAAATTTATCATAAACTATTTTTTTGACCACCAAAAACCCCAAACCGATATACTTTTGACAAATTTATCCTAAACTAAGACACCGCTGACAAATTTACCCTATATTAATTTTTGTTAAATTTTACAGTCAAACTATTAAGTTAAATGACACGTGACAGTTGACTGATATACCAATTTGGGATTTTACGCTCCGTACGTCACAGTTTACAATTTTTATGATTTTTTTGTGGTATTAATCCAATTTAGTGGATGGTATATTTGTCACAAATTTACCAGTTTAGGGTTTTTTACGGTCGAATAAATTAGGTAGGGTAAATTTGTCATAAATGTACAAGTTTATGGTTTTTTTTTATGGTCAATCGGGGGAAAATTGTCACAGGTATACCGGTTTGGAATTCCGAATGGAATTCCAAATATCTACATGAAATAAACCATAAAATTGAGAATAAGTGTTTAACATCAACACGTTCATCTAAACCTTATTCCATGGTGGGTCCCCTTGCCACGTTTGGTCATTGAGTGATTGGGCCAATTTGAATTTTGATTTTGACCAAAAATAATAATTTCAATTTTGATCTCAATAAATTTTATTTTTCGGTTTCTTCAAGCGTCAATACGAACGGCATGTTCGGCTTTGACCAATAGGATCGATCTTGACTAAAAGCGGCAGAGGGTGAAGTGTTGAGTTGTATCTGATTGAATCGGCCAATATGGTATAATTCCAAAAATATTAATTATGAACTGAAAATATACGATAAAAGCTCGTTATGCTATTGAGACCTGCAATTATTCCGCCCTTTAACTTTTCTCTCGGACCTTTTTTCCATCTTCAAGTTAAGTATAGAAGGATTCTCGAGAGAAAAAGATCAATACGACATCATTTCTTTAGGGTGCACGAATTCACTTTGAGTAGGACCATTTTGCAAAGGATGACTTAGATAAAATTGTGCATAAGAAGACAACATGTTTACGATTTATGAGATAGCTCGTGTAATTTACATATTATATTCACTAATTGTACTTTCCTTGATAAGAAAATATTAGGAATTTCACATAAGAGTTTTACATAAGTGAATGTTGATTTAATTATTGAATTTAGCTAATCAGAACTGGGGAAGATTTCTATGTTCTTTAGTCGGTAAAGGTAGGCAGGATTGAAAAGAAAAGTCTGGAAATCGCGGGTGGGGCAGGCAGAAAAAGTTCTGGCATGAGCAAGAAAAAAGAAATGGCAAAAATGATCGGAGCAGACAATAATTATTTTCCACAATCAATTTCTTACCCATTTACCTAAACATAACTTTCTATTGAAAGAAATTAACCATGCAACGCGTTATATGGTAGATAAAAGTAAGAGATAAATACATTTAAAGTTGTAAAACTTATTACAAAAGTGTAATTGAGTCTTAAAATTTTCAAAAAATGCAATGAAATTTTTAAACTTATTAAGTTGATACAATCAAATTCTTCCATTAACTCCATTTAATTTTTTTTTTTGGTTGAGAACCTCCATCTAATTTGACAATCGGAAAAATACTAACAAGTTTTATGATTTAATTAAACAAATTTGAGGAAATTTAGGAGTTGATTACACTTTTATAACAAATTTTAATATTTGATTTACATATTTTGAAAGTCTTAAAATCCAATTGTATTTTTTATGATAAATTTTTTAAAACTTCTAATACATTTATTTCTAGAATTAATCACATTTGATTCACTTAATTAATGAAGATCTAAAATTAACGACAAGGAGAACGAAAGTCAATGTCATGGCCAAAGCAAGGTCATTTTCATTTTGCTTAAGTCATGTGGGCGCTATGTTATTATTGGCCATCTTCCGTCGTTCATGAATAGATTTTTAACATTGCTCATTAACGAAATTTAGATAGAGGCCAAATCTAAGATAAATATGTCATAATGAATATGATTTGAAATTTATTATGGTTTTTTTTCAAATAATTAATACAAAAAAAAAGAGAGAGAAAAGAGTAGAATTCACCCCTTGCTTCTCGGATCCCCATCCTAATTTTCTACTTTGAAGAATGCTTACTACTATTATTATTCTTTTCGTGGAAACGGAGAAAGATGCATTTCTGGTTCTTTCCACGGGGAGACTCGCTCGGAAAACTCGAGCCGAAAAGCACGGGACGGTCCGACTCACTGAGTCGCCGCGCACCACTCGGAACCTTCTGGAGACCTCCCGCGATTTCAGACGTTAGGAACTCTCTAGACTCTCTCTCTCTCCTCCGCCTGCAACTCTCTCCATAAATCCCCCTCCTCCCCGTCTCCCATGGCCGATCATCAAGAAGAAGAAGAAGAAGAAGAAGAAGGCGAAGTACCTGCATTCCGAGAACCTCCTGCGTTCGCTTCCATTTCGATCGTTCATCTGTTTCCTGAGGTGATCCGACCCGAAGACGCCGCGCGCCATGGACGACGACTTCGAGTTCCCGGCCTCGAGCCACGTCGAGAACGACGACGACGACGACGACATGGACATGGGCGGGGACGTCCCCGAGGAGGAGGACCCCGCGGCGAGCCCCGCCGTCCTCAAGGTGGGCGAGGAGAGAGAGATCGGGAAGGCCGGGCTCAGGAAGAAGCTCGTCAAGGGAGGCGAAGGGTGGGAGACCCCGAGCTCCGGCGACGAGGTCGAAGGTGCGCCTCCGCTCCCCGGTTGACCGGCCGGTCAATGGGTTCTGGCTTGTTCGTCGTCGTTTTCCGGTCGTTAACGATGTTGGTGACTGAGTCTCGCCTTCTCTGTGCAGTGCATTACACGGGGACTCTGCTCGACGGGACCAAGTTCGACTCGAGCCGGGATCGTGGGACGCCGTTCAAGTTCAAGCTCGGTCGAGGTACGCTCTTCTCATCATTTCCATCGACATAGATGAATGCACGCGAGCCGTGTCGTGGGGCCGGAATTGGTAACGTTATGGTGGAGTGCGCTCTCGCATGACCATTTCGAGTATCCGATTGCAGAAATTGCACGAGCTGGGGGACTAATTATGAACCTATCCCTTTCCTTTTTACGTACGTTGCATGTGGGTTCTCGCAAAAAACAATTTTGAATTCTTGCTGGACGAGAAAATTTTGATTTCGATTTAGACTCATGGGATAAGATAGAAAGTCGTATCGCAACTGTGTAAACCGGCAATCTGTTCAGTGCGTAGTGATGTATGCCTACGGGAATTTCTGCTGTCCGGACCGGACCGGTCACCAATTCAACACGAATCATTGGATAAGAAGGAAGAAGACGTGATCCGTTAGATCTGCTTTCTAAAACTGATTTTGCGTCGAAACTTACTGACCTTAACACAAAGGTGGTGAAACTTACATTTGATGAAGGAAAATTATTGATACATAGGTTGCAAAACCTTACTGGGCGTAAAAGAAAGTTATAGTCAATGAAATATTTTACTGACAGTAAAACAGGAAAGTTAATATCATTTTGGGTTGATTACTGTTTTGGTGGAATATTAAAAATTATAGGATTTGAAGAATTTGCAACAGAAAGAAAGATGTGAGAAGATATTTTGCTAATAAATAACTATCATGCACGTTAAAGGGAAGCTACGATTCATTAGATAGTTCGCTAAAATAAATTTATTTTAAACTCAGGTAGAGTACTATGTATTTGGAATATTACGAATTGTATGACCTACAGAATTTATGAGGATGAGGCATTTATTTCCTGTAAAGAATGAGAAAGAAAAATACGAAATGCCAAGAGACCCCTAAAAATGGACAAATTCCTTTTCTTTTCTTAGGATGGATCTATAAGAATTCACCTATTTCAATAACAGAAAACCTGACTTACGATTGATGAGGCTCCGATTATTTTGATGTAAGGCAAATTGTGGTTTTGAAATATGTGATCCTTTCTTTTCTACGGTATTAGAGGACTAGCAACCGTGAATAAAATGTGTAAAGAAAAGGCTGATGATGCCGGCCTCTCTATTCGTTGGTCTGTGATGGAATTTTGGTGTTTCTTAGTACAAAATTCGATTTTTCCTTGTTCACTTAGTGGTGATTGCCATGAATGTCGATGTCATAATGTGTTCAAATACACTGTAAGGACAATTGGTTCTATCTAAAGTGCTATGTGCTCAATCTTTCGTAAGGCAGGGGCTTCCCATTTGAGCTATAACTATGCCTACACAAACAAGCAGGCAAGGTGCTCTTTTTGTTGTAAAAGCCGTTTGTATTGTCATGATTCTGGTTGGTTGTATGATTATCAAGTCAACGTCCATTTGCAGTTTTGAAGGTAATGGAAATATCATCGCAATGGAGTTAATCATTGATTAGGCTTGTGGCCATTTTGTACCTTTTTGCAGTTTGCAGCTCAGTTAATTTCAATCGACTTCTACAGTTGTTTACTCAAAGTGAAAACGACTTTTTAACCTTCACTGGACTTAATGCTGATCTCTGACACACTCGTGTTTTTTTTTTTTTTTTTTTTTAATTATTATTATTATTATATATAAATAATGTTTCAGGAAGAACATGTTATAATAGTCTAAAATGAATTTTTAACACACCTGAATTTTGCTGTGCTTGAGCAGGTCAAGTGATCAAGGGATGGGATGAAGGGATCAAGACTATGAAGAAGGGTGAGAATGCCATATTCACCATCCCTCCGGAACTTGCCTATGGTGAATCGGGATCCCCTCCTACCATTCCTCCTAATGCCACTCTTCAATTTGATGTGGAGTTGCTCTCATGGACTAGTGTGAAAGATATATGCAAGGATGGAGGGATCCTCAAGAAAGTTATTGTGGAAGGAGAGAAGTGGGACAATCCCAAGGACCTAGATGAGGTTTTCGGTATGCCCCCTTGTCAGCTCATAATTTCCCCATTGCAGATGTGTTTTTATGACATAGCCTGTATTGATTTTTTGTTCTATTTGTATCAGTTAAATATGAAGCAAGCCTCGAAGATGGGACGCTCATTTCGAAATCAGATGGGGTGGAGTTCACTGTGGGAGATGGTATGCTTTCTGTCTGCAAAAAATTTTCTTTCCAAGATATCTTGAGGCATAATTTTTATGTTGACTTTGGGCGTTTTGTAGGATATTTCTGCCCTGCTTTGGCTAAGGCTGTAAAGACAATGAAGAAAGGAGAGAAGGTTTTGCTGACTGTGATGCCACAATGTAAGTTCGAAGCCTTTACTTTTTCTGCTTTTATGCTCTTTTTGGATATGGGGATGATGTTGACTATGCAACTTATACAGATGCATTTGGGGAGACTGGCAGACCGGCTTCTGGGGATGAGGCTGCTGTTCCCCCTAATGCTAGCCTCCAAATTATGCTTGAGCTAGTCTCTTGGAAGACCGTTTCTGATGTAACCAAAGACAAGAAGGTCTTGAAGAAAACTTTGAAGGAAGGAGAGGGGTATGAGCGCCCGAACGATGGGGCATCGGTTCAAGGTAATTTTCATGAGACCAGTCATTTTATGAAGCTTTGGCTTTGTTGGACATGAATTCTAAACTTACCAATATGATTGCCAGTGAGACTCTGCGGTAAACTCCAAGATGGAACGGTCTTCGTGAGGAAGGGTGACGAGGAGCCTTTCGAGTTCAAAATAGATGAGGGTATAGTGTTGCCATTCCAGATTATGAAACCTTTTCTCCTCTGCTCTGTACTTTATTTTACGGTCTTGTCATCCTTGTCTCTCTTCTCCATTTAACTGATGTTGTGTCTTGATTCAGAACAAGTGATCGATGGACTTGACAGAGCTGTCAAAAACATGAAGAAAGGGGAAGTGGCATTGGTGACAATCCAGCCGGAGTATGCCTTTGGCCCAACCGAATCTCAACAAGATTTGGCTGTTGTTCCTGCCAACTCCACTGTGTATTATGAGGTCGAGCTGTTATCATTCGTTAAGGTTGGTTTGAAGCTCTACTGATGACATGATAATATGATTGCTTCTTGTTGAGGAAGGAAAACCACTAATTGTTCATTCATGATTCTCTCTGCAGGAGAAAGAATCATGGGAGATGAACAATCAGGAGAAGATTGAAGCTGCAGCAAGGAAGAAGGAAGAGGGGAATGCTGCATTTAAGGCTGGAAAATATGTAAGGGCTTCGAAGAGATATGAGAAGGTATGGATGGGAATTAAACATTTAGTGTCTGAGAAAGTGTAAGAAATTTCTGATGAGTTCAAGTGGATTTAATGATTTTCTTTAACAGGCAGTGAGGTTTATCGAATACGATTCATCATTTAGTGATGAGGAGAAGCAGCAGGCAAAGACCCTAAAAAACACCTGCAACCTTAACGATGCAGCTTGCAAATTGAAACTCAAAGACTTCAAGGAGGCAGAGAAACTGTGCACCAAGGTGGGGCATTTGGTTTTATTTTGAACTTCGCTCTCTGGTACTCCAGTGAGCTGTTAGTCAATTGCTTCATAAATCTTGGGTATGGCCTTTTTATGTTGACAGGTATTGGAAGTTGATGGTAGAAATGTGAAGGCACTCTACCGGAGGGCTCAAGCTTACATACAACTTGTTGATTTGGATCTTGCAGAACAGGACATCAAAAAGGCATTAGAGATTGACCCTAACAACAGGTGTTTCTCTTCTCTATTTAATACCAGCTGTTGATGGCACGGAATTTTCGTCATATCATCAGTTCGAGGATCAAGTATGCACCTAATGTTGCATGGACAAACACAACGTAATATCGGAACACGAGCTATACCTTGCATTGCAGAGCACTCACCTCACTTGGAAAACAACAGTTTGCTCCAATAGAATAGCATGATGAAATTGGAGATGAAAAAACACTATAGCATGGCGTAAGGTTCTCGAAGTGGATAATTCTGCTTGATGAATGATGTTACATTTTTTTTGTTAATTGGAGATTTTGTGGTAATGGTGAATAAACTTGTGCTTAACTGGGGCTAGGGATGTGAAGATCGAGTACAAGATACTGAAGGAAAAAGTGAGGGAATATAACAAGAGAGATGCCCAGTTCTATGGGAATATGTTTGCCAAGATGAACAAACTGGAGCATGCTAGAACAGCGGTACGTCCTCTGTCACTTATGAATTCAGCAATTGGACGGGTTCTGTTGCTTCTCGCGGTGCTAGTGTTGCTGGTTCTTGGTCTGATGCAGGGCATGGGGGCAAAGCACGAGGCAGCACCTATGACGATAGATAGCAAAGCGTAGATTGTACCCGTGAATAGGTAATGGTGATGTATGTTTGGAGTCGCTTGAGTAATGTGTCAACTGTCCATGTATTCCTTTACAGACGCTAAAAACTTGTCTATCGACTTGAGACTCTCTTGGCGTGTATTTTGGAATCAACTATTGTCACGTTTTGTTAAATATAAATACCAAAACTCCGTGCTGTGAATAGCTTATGGTGTTGTATGTTCAAAAACGTTTTGATGAGGTGTACCCATGTCAGCGAGCTGTGTACTTCTAAAATTACACTTACGCATGACCATCGACTTGAAGCTCTCTTTGCATCGGTTAATCTGTATCATGTTTTCAACTTTGACATCTCCGCGGCCGTCAAAGGAGAAGTATTTACAGTTCGTAGTTACTGCCATAACGGACGTTGTACATATCAGGAAAAAATTGTACGGTCGACTTATGGATCACTGGTTTAATGTGGAACGTGCCTCTATTCGATGGCATTTCGTGACAGGAACTTGAACCTCCACTGCAGAAATACCGGTTAATATACGAGAATCTCCTGGACAGTGCGTCGAGCTTGCCTGAACATTTCTCAAATCTATACGCTACTGTTGGAGAAGAGTTCATTCAAAATACTGCGACAGTAAATCGTGAGCGGATTTTCTTCTTTCTATTTAATTGATGGTGTTGCTAAGTTTGTGAAAGATTTATTGCTTTACATATAATTTCGATATAAGGACATGCTCGCCAAGAACTGGGGCCAACAAATCGTGGAATCACTCCAATGGAACAACTGAATGTGTCTGTAAAGGGGAGAGGATTGCGTAGATAAGGAAAAATTCATTTCTCACAACCCTGCCATTAAGATCATGTCTTTAGAAAGACAGCCTACTAAGTTCCTAGCACAAAAGAGGACAACGCTCGTGTCCTCTCGCAACCGTTTTTGAATGCTAATTACATTCCAAAAAGGATATTTTTCAGGGAAGTTGTACTAGTAGACCAAATCACGAGTCCCATGGCCCATTAGGCTCGCTTAGACTGGGCCAAGCTCGGTCATCTTGTGAAAGAGTCCGTTTTTTTTTTTTGAAATTATGGCAAAGTTGAGGCAATGACTGTTAGGCTAGCTGCCAAGTAGGGATTAAGGCTTGAGCCTTTAGTACTATCTGATAGGGGTCTTAGACCATGGTCCCTAAGTTATATTTGGGATTTGCACACACGAGGGAGGCTGGGTTTGAGATGCTTTGGCTACCAGACTTTGCGTTGATACTGGAAACCCTGCTTTTATTATGTGTTTTTAGTGAAAAAAACCTGTGAAAGTAACTTCAACTAGTTATGTTACAAATTTGGATACTACTCAGGAAATTTTCAAGGAAATTCAAACTATGTTCAATGAAGTTAAGAAATATAAGTTCCTTAAGCTTGTGACTCTAGTGCGCCTCATGCTCGTTGAGGTCTGCCATGAAAGTTGGCAAGTGCCGTGCCGAGCTGTGCCTGTTTGAGGTCGCAAGACCCCAAGCGAGGTGTTGTCCTTGAGCAACTCTCAAGTGAGTTACTATCGGGCTAGATGGCTCTCAGCTAGATTTAGTCGCAGTCTTGCGATCTCAAGCCTGATTTGGTGGAGGTCGTGCCGCTTTAGGGTAGATCTCAATGGAAATACCCAACCTCAAGCTAGATTCTAGCAATGGTTTGGGGCCGCGCAACCGCAAGCGAAATTTCCTCCGAAGGTAGTGATTGCGACCACCATTACTTATCTCTTCCGATCAATAATCATCTATGGTCGTATAAAATGCGGCGGATGTGGCGTCGGCAAAGCTCAGGTACGCTGCTGAGCTGAGTGCTCAACGGGCAGTTAGATTATAATGAGGGTAAACATTGGAACTATGATAGTTACCGCGGGCAAGACTAGAGAGCCGAAAAGATCATTGATTTACTCTACCAGCCTTCCCAAAATGTAGAAAGAAAAGTGATAGTAGTGTAGTTTCAGAAGAAAAGAGACATTTTACTACATATTTTTAGAGACATTGTACTAAATACTTGACTAATACAATTTGAAATCACATACCAAGACTCAGGTGAAATTGTGAATTTTAGGAGGGTAAATAATATAAATGGCCCCCGAACTTTGGTCCAATGTATAATGTGATTTCCGAACATTAACCTAACATGCAATGTTGTTTGTTTAATCAATTTAGTCCATAGTCTGTATGGAAATGTTCAATGTTATTCCTAAATTTGAATTAGTGGAAAAACAATATTGAACATTTTCATATAGTTTAAAGAATCTTGAGACCGTATTGAACAAATTAAAAGTTCAAAGAGTTCAGAGATTACATTAAACAGATTCAAAGTTCGGGGATTATATTACGCATTAGACCAAAATTCATAGACCATTTATGTCATTATCCCATTTTAGAATATTAAACGTAAAGTTTCGAGGGTATTCAGCATTTTTTTTTTTGGTGGTTTATTTTCTGTCTTCGTATCATCCTCTGGTTGGATAGGATTCCAGCGCCGGGCAATGTTGAGGCAAAATGTAATGGACAAGACACGGATCTGCACTAAGCAATTTGAGAAGATCTTTTAACTGGATATGGAGGGCCCATCTGCGGGCACCAGCAGTAGATGACAATCATGTTGATTTCCGAGGGAGTTAGAGATCATTAATTTCTCTGGCCTCGGAGATGTCGAGTGGATGAGAAGCAACTCTCAAGGCGGGGCCGGGCGGAACGGATGTCCATGGCCCTACTGGGGGGCTCATCTTGGGAGCCCGAAGCAGACAGCTCCACGAGCGTTTGTTTCTTGGGAATCCGTCAAGCTATGGCGACCGCGGAACCAAAAGCTGTTCGGTTTGTCTTCCTCTGTGACATGAAATCTTTGCCCTAAGCTTTTTGTGGGCCAATGCTAACCCTCTCTCTCACTCTCTCTCTCTCACTCATGCTGTTTCTGTTCAGGCTTGGGGTGGAAGGAAGAAGGAAAGGCAGCACACCAGAAACCCTAGCCACTCATTCTGTCATCATCAGTGTGAATTCAGAGGGGATGGTATTAAATGATGAAGGTGATGTTTGTTGTGTACCCTCCAAAGCAAGTGAGGCCAAGGGCAATTTAATGCGGTGGTATGGGGTTCGAAAGTGACAAATGCATAAACACGGAGCATCTCGTCTGCTGCCTGTAGGGGAGATGTATAAGCAAGAAGTCAGGATTGTCCTTAGAGAGTGTTGCCAAATGCCAACCAATGGAAGGAGAACAGCGATTGAAGGACTAGTCCACTTGCTTGGTTTTGCGCCATTCTTTCAAAAGGGAAAAGAAAATCCGACAAATGTTGTTTAGGTGAAAAGGAAGCAAAGATCGTTGCCCCATTGATTTCTCTAAGGCCAAATTCGACTTTCATTGTGAATTCACGAAACTCAGATTGTTCGACCTATGCTAGTGTCTTGACTTGCGGAATGCGCGTTCACGTGATTGGAAAGCATCCAAATTTGTACCATCAAATATGCCACTTGATCCTCCTCCATCCTTTGTTTTCACTTTTGGTTGACGTAAATTGTGCTCGGAGAAGACGACAATGGAGATGTAACATATATGCATTTTGAGAGTCTCCATAGTAGGCAAAGGGATTATTTTTTTAATTGTACATGTCTTCGCTCGCATTACCCCTTTGGTGGAAATAGCATACGGTATGAATAATGTGTTATGGTGTTAAACTCTTCTCTTTGAATGGTATGTCAATATTTCCATGTCTGTTTTTAGATCTTAATTAGCCATCCTCTGTTGACAAAGTTGAAAAGTTTAAAATCAAATTGGTATTTGTACAATATGTTTAAGACTAATTGGACAATTTTCCCAATCTTAAGCTTACCTTACATCCCTTTTTCCATGTCCAATCCATGTATGTATGCAGCTACCAATAAATAGTAATGCCCCCATTGCAAGCAAGAATATAAGCAGAAACCTGATGACATGTTTTCATTAGCATTGAATCAATAGACATTATATTTCCTGTAAACAAAATAACTTTTATTATCCACGCGACTGTTAGCACTTACGATAACCCATCATTAGTCATTTTCAAATTGGCCTTGTAAAACAAAATATGATTTCTAGTAAATATTGAACGATGGCTCCTAGGGTTAGAGTAACCCCTCTAGATTTTAAGCAAATAGAGTATAATGATCGAAAGTGAATCCCTTATAACTTCATGAACAAAAAATTTAATTACCCTCAAAGTATAAAGTGTGGAATGTAGTCTAGATTCTTAAAGCATTTGATCCGGTTTCAATAAATTACTCAAATCTAAATAGAAAAGATTTTTGAAACCTAAGGCATTGGCAACTTAGGTTTGCAAACGGGGCATACTGTATACAGCATGCAAGTAGGGGTGATTAGTTTAAGATGGGCGGTTTCCACTTTGAGAGTGGGAACCCACCGAGAACCACATTAGAAATCAATTTTGAAAAATTGAAGCTGAGAACCACCCATTAGTTCCATATACCCACCTGTAAACCAGACTAGCCTAGTTCATGATTATGAGTATGCATGTTGGTGTGATATAGTTGCCCGTTGCTATGAATCGTGTTGTTATGAAATGCACACTGATTTTGAAATTGAATGTTAGGATTTCGCCCTTATAAGTTATTAGTGTGCGTGGTGTATAGATTTGGCATTCGATCCATGTCCGTTTGATTATATGCTGTTTAATAGGATTGGATTTGTCCCGGTGCCTGATTATATGCTGTTTGAGGTGTATTTTTTTGTTTACATGTTGGACTAGATGCAAACCTCTGTTTGATTTAGAATTGTCTGTTCGCATGTTGGACTAGATTTGTCTCCATTGTCCCAATTTATAATTTCGAATCTACACGAGTTGTATTGGTCGTGCATATTGTTTGGAGTGGATTTGTCATGTTTTGTTTAGATGTGATTTAAATGTCTAATCCATATTAATTGGATTCAACCATTAGACTTACTTTGAATGCACTTTATATTGTTCGAAATGATACCAATCACAATCGTCCCTGCATCATGATGTGGTGATTTCACATTAGGGCATACGGAAAAATATTCATGTTTTCAAGACCATATAAGAAAGTTGTATGTATATGTAAATTAGGAAATGATGCGATATCACATGATTGAATTTAACCGGGAAATGTGGTACAAACGTTCGGATTGAACCTTTATGTAAAAGAAGAACCTTTATGTAAAAAGCCTATAACACTACATGTAAATTAGGAAATCCTCCGATCACGTGTAACAGAACACCGGGACTTAGATATTTACTTTTCACCGGTTAGTTAAGGACTTAGATATTTACTTTTCACCGGTTAGTTAAATCGTAGGTAATTAGTTGACTTGCCCCTAGTACCTAGGGTTTTAGGTTTCCAATCAACATAGAAATGATTGTGTTGGTGACTCTTGA
Organism: Eucalyptus curtisii; assembly: GCA_017140595.1. NCBI lineage: Eukaryota > Viridiplantae > Streptophyta > Magnoliopsida > Myrtales > Myrtaceae > Eucalyptus > Eucalyptus curtisii. The sequence goes on along the minus strand of CM029501.1, from coordinate 16,000,161 downwards.
ATGACGCAAGATTTGAATGGCCGTAACACATCCAACCTAGGATAGGAAAGGCTCTAGGCATAGACCAAGAGACAGGATCGAATTTGTGACTTCTTTTCACTTTCGACTTCTTTTATTTATTTATTTATATAATTTTGAAAGCAAAACTTTCCTCCCTTCGGAAAACCCGTGAAAATGTTATACCGCGGCGCGACGAGGAAAGCGGAAAGGCGAGGTTCTACAAAACGCACACCAATTTTTTTTTTTTTTTTTTTTTTTTTTTTCCCTGAGAGAGTAGGGCTTAAATATGAAGTGATGAGTTGCCAAAGTGAATGAGGAGATATATACTGCATGCGTTAGGCGAACAATTACTTTATTTATACAAAACGAAACCACACCTCTAATGGACAAACCAAGGAGTACCTCTCTTGTTATTATGATGATTACGTTAGGGATTCCAACTATAAACAATACAAATTCACCTGAATCTCCTAAAAAGAGGACGCTTATTTGATAGATAATATGCATCTGTTAATGGTACTTTGGGAATTTGAGGTGCACATACCCCAAGTGCCAAAACATAGGATATGTGGATACATAAGTGCCAAAATTTCAAAAAAACTATACTTAAGTGTCAAAATTAGAGAAAAAATGAACATTTAAGTGTCAATAGTGAGAAGTGATATTTTCCGGCGAGAAATTTAATGATGTGGCATTTCTTTAGAAAAATAATTATTCACATGGTTAGATAAACTCAAAACAACGTCGTTTTGGTCAAAATTTGATATTTAATATAAATAATCATTAAATTAAAATAAAAAAATAAATTAAAAGAAAGGGAAATTAGCGAGGGCTTTCATGGCCCTCACCGCTGCTGCCCCCCATTTTTGGAAAGGGTTAGCAACGATGGGGCGATGGTCGGCTGGGTTCGTTGAGCCCTCAGCCAGTGTGTCGTGGAGCCCTTAGCTAGTGGTTGGCAAGTCGCTGATTGCAGGCAAGGACCTCCATGCCCTTGTCCAGATATAAGGTGAGGGGTTGTGGCCCTTGGCCATATTTGGGCAAGGCCCTTTTTTTTATATATTTAATTTAGTCGTTTTAATTTGATTTAATTAATATTTATATTAAAAATCAATTTTGGGGGCAAAACGACATTGTTTTGAGATAATGATTGCTGGTGGACATTTCGACAAGCCACATTCGATTTCATTAATAAAATAATATTACATTGGATTTCTGATAAGTCTCATCGGAGTTGACACGTAAATATCCAATTTAAAAAAAAATGGCACTTAAGTATACTTTTTCAAAATTTTGGCATTTATGTGTCCACCCATATCAAGTTTGACACTTGTAATGTACTTCTTCCTTGAGAATTTGGACTTTGAATCAAGAAAATCAATGATTAGGGGTTGTTTGGACAAGTTTTTATGCACCTTGACTAGTAAAAACCTCTAGGCAATCTTAAGGGTGTACTTCCATATATCGATTTGGTCCAAATTTTATATGTAGAGTGTCTCTAAATAAGACTTCAACCCAAGATTATAAGGAGAGGAGCAACCTCTCCTGGCATTTAAGCCAACACCTTATTGGTAAAAATAATTTTTTAGAGGAAATTACATTATTGATCCTTGTTACTTTCAATGATTTTTCTTTCGGTCCTTACACTATGTTCGGTTATAGTTTTTGTCCCCTTGCTATTCTCCAATGATAATTTAAGTAAACTTCAGTCAAATTTCCATTCAAAAGATGCTGGAAATTGCTGAGTCAACCTTGGCAACTAACACGTGGTCCTTGTACTATTGACGTGTTCAAATAGAGTCCATGTACATTGGTTTTGCCTATTGTGAATAAGACTTGAATGTCATTGACTATTATTTGACACATGACAAGCAATCAAACTCTATAATAGATAGAAAAAGAAAATAGATTGGACATTGAATTTACATGATTCCATCAGTCTGACTTAAGTCAATGGACATAGTAGGAATAATTCAACTATAAATCAAGTGATATAATTGAAATTACAATTACACTTGAGTCACTCAAACACTCGTAGTGTTTTTTATGTCTCAATTATACTCAATAACTCATAAATGTTTAGCTTTACAATTCTTTATGGAATAATCTCTCAATTTCATAAAGGAATTCACAAATCTTACCACAAGATTTATTGATGTCAATACTCTTGGATTGCTTCATGGTGTAATTTACAAGAAGTAGATTCTTGAATGCTCTTCATAGTGAAGACACTTCTCATATACAAATAAGAGTAGGATCCAAAGTAGGAAACCTACTCAAACTAGGTAACCACTTAAATACGAAACCAACTCCAACTAGGAAACACATTCAAATTAAGAAAGTTTCCACATCGGCTTGATGTTTAAGTCAAGTCATAATCACTTCATTGGAACTTGATCCTTGCTCTCTCCTATAGCCCATCGAGGCTCAATCGCCACAAACATTTTCTAGGTCCAAGCCTCACTTGAACTTTGCCAAAATCACGGACCTCATTATAATACCAACTCCAGTTGCACCTTTAATTACTCTATAAAGATTTTTCAACACAACCTTCTCAACCGCAAATAAAGTAAAATCATTGTTGCATTCATATATGTCAAAATATCGAATATGTACCTTGTTAAGTTTAATAGTTACAACAATAGTTGATTCTATAGGTGTTGCCTTGCTACAAGCATTATTTATATTGATCACTTCGCTAGTATATACTACCTCAGGAGTTTTTGGCTGTAAGTCCACCTTCAGCTAAATACTGTCTAAATTTGTATGAATACTGCCACAAATAATCCTAGCTATAATAACTAGAGACTTATTAAATTTACATATTCTCTATCAAGAATATGTAAATTTAATTCCATGCACCACAACCTACAACCTTGCTTCCCTTGTGCATAACTTAGGGATATGCATTTTACCATCACTCACTTGAAAATAAAACAGGCAATTAAATGTTTTATTAACAAGATAATCAACAATGTTACTTGGCACACTTCTTCAAGAATCCAACATCTAATCATAGTCTATAGAGATCTATTCATCAGGTAACTTGTCGTTTTAAGTGTATCCGCCAAGAATCTCCAAGGCATACTATCACTAGAGAGCATTTTATAGGTCATTTTTAGTAATGATCTACTAATCAACTTTATAACTTGTTGTGGTTCATTAGTACTAGTATAGTGTTTTACTATGCCTTTCCTCATGCATAATTTGTTTAACAATTTTGAGTAGAACAGTATACGATTATTTGTCCGCACATGCTTGATTGTCTTTCCCGTCTCATTTTCGATTAAACTTTTCAATTTATTCTGATAACATCATCAAACTCACATCTTAGAACAAATACCAAGGTCTTCCTCGATTAGTCATTAATAACATTTAGCATAAATTTGGCACTCTTTGTCAAAGGAAATTGCGACAATGTACAAACATCCAAGTAAATCAACTATGCAATCTCCGTAGTTTCTCTAATAGTCAAACTAAATTGCATTTTCTATCATTGATCTAGATCATCACACCCACATACATTCAACTTATCAATAACATGACCATGCATCATGTTCATTTCAGTAAGAACCCTCAATCTTCTATCACCAATGTGTTCCAAATGCATATACTACAATTCAGACTCTTAAACAGATGCATGTGATGTGTCCACAGTGAAATCCATTACTGTCTCACCTTAAAACTCATACATGCCTCCGTGCTTGATACCTCTCACTATTATTACGGCACCTCAAACAACTTTTAGAGCTCTACTTTCTAAAGTATATCGACGTCCATTTAAATCTAAGCACTAAAAAAAGTTTCTTCTTCAATTTTAGAATTTACCTCAATCTAGTCAATGTCCTTACGATACCATCATGTATTCTGATTATAACATCAGTAACACCTACAACATTGCATTTAGCGTTGTTCGCCAACTGCATTTTGTTGGAAAACATCCCTATGATATTTTATGTTTACTAGACTATCTCAATTCTAACTTTTATTATGACAAATGCATGTAGTGAAATTGGTTGTACATCATCAATGATCTTGCTTATTAGCAAAGACGAGAAATAATCATTGATATTATGAGTTTAAGGATCGGTCAAGATAGTGTGTTTGGAATTCTTTGGTATTGATTGGAGAATCATTGATCTTAGCATTTTGTGTCATCAATTGGTATTCTCATTTAAGATAGTAAGCTACGCCACTCAAAATTAGCATCGATGATAGTGTGCATATAAGAGTGATGGTGATGCGTTAGATCTGATGATAGTAAGATATACACTAGAAAGATGACCATCGATGATTCATAATGTAGCTGTTACAAGATTGGACTCCATAGCAGAAAAACCAGGAAAGCAATCAGAAAAGGCAGCCGATAGTTCGCTATTTTAATAGTTACAACATGCCTACTTTTAAAGCCTAAGACAGGCAAAAGAAATGATTGTAAGAGCAATGCCAATCCTGTCCTAAGTCTTCTCCAACGACTCTCAATGGCTAGCTGATCTCCAATGGATACTTTGAGAATTCCAGTATATAAGGAGTAGTGATGTTGAGAAGAGAGTTAGCCAAATTGAATATTGCGATCATTATCGCAAACAAAAATTGTATTTGATCTTACTTTGTATTGCTCTCTATATTGGTTTAGCACTAGAACAACTGATAGTCGAGTGTACGAATATAAGAGCAATCTGTGTATTCTGATAGTGTGATCTATTAATTGAAAGGAACAACATTAGCTAGTTGTAACTTGCTTTGCTGATTTTAGTAGAATCCAACAACTATAAAGGCTATTAGTCTAATAGTGAACGTGGGCTTGGATATAAAGCCGAACAACTATAAACCGTTGTGTGATTGTCATGATTCACTCTGATTTGTTTACATCACTACACAAGCTATTTTGTTTAAGATACTTTTATGAGTGCTGATTGTTTAATATTCCGTAAAAATTTTCTATATCATCACTCAACCTATTCAAACCCCCCTTGGATGTTGTATTATTACCGTCAATTTATTACTACCCTTGTATTGATAAGTGATAAACCAACTCTTGTTTGGGATAGCATGAAGTGAACAATCTAAATCCATTATCCTTTTGTCAAATGATGACTCGGTGATAAATAGCTACAGCTGCAACATCATCAATAAACTCAACTCCAATTCCCTTAATGTTCTTGTTCTTCAGCTGAAGACAATCCTTTTTAAGATATTACCACTTGCCACAGCTCCAACAAATGGCATCCCTAGTCTTAAACTGACTACATCTATTTGAGTTTTTTCTATTTCTACTAACACAAGTACTATTTCTTTATTTGCTTCACCTACTAAAGTAGTATACACGAGTTCTCAAATTCTCTCGTACGGATGTCCTCACTCACAATCAAATCACAAACCCTATCAAACAACAAGTTTATTGACTCAAAGAGATTACTAACAGTAATAGCAATAGTATTCCAACTATTAGGCAATGATGATAATAGAATCAAATCACATAACTTATCATAAAGTCAATCTTAATTGAACTCAATTGACTAACAACCATATTGAATTCATTATTGTGATCATCAACTGACACATCTCCGCCCACTTTAGAGTTAAATAGACATTGCATCAAATAGACTTCATTGATTGCAAAGGGTTTCTCGTACATGTCCAACAAGGCCTTCAACAAACCCATGGTGGTTTTCTCTTTCACGATATTAAATGCAACAGAGCCAGTATTAGCTGAATTACACCCACCGCCTATCTATCTAGCAATTCCTAACAACTTGCTTCATCAACTCCGGCTTCTTTTGCGACAAGGGTAAGTGCAGATTCTTCTAGTTCACATAATTCTCAATCTACATCTTCTAAAAACCAAAATCATTCCGATCAAATTTGTAGATTTTCAATTTTCCTTCTTCTATTGCCTTTGATTCGATTTAAGTCAGCGAAGCCTAATTTGGGTATCAACCGTTGTAGAAACAATCGACCGAACACTATAATAGACAAAACAAAAAAGTAAATTAGATATCAGATTTGTGTGGTTTGGTCTATGTGATCTACGTCTACAGGGAGAACAATAAAAGTTACATTATAGATCAAACGATACAATAGAAATTACAATCAAACACGAGTCACTCAATCACTCTCAATGTTTGCCAGTCCCTAATTATATACAATAACTCACACAATATTTAGCCTTACAATGTATTATGAATTAATTTCTCAATCTTACAAAAAAAAAATCACAAATCTTACCATAAGATTTATTGGCTTTTACACTCTTGGATTACTTTAGGGTGTAATTCATAGGAGTCGCCTTTTGGATGCTCTTCACAACGGAGACACTTATATATGGATAAGAGTTGGATCTAAAACAAAAAAACCTATTCAAATTAGGTAACCACTTAAATAGGAAATCAACTTAAATATGAAACCAACTATTACTGGGAAACCCATTCAAATTAACAAAGTTTCCTTTTCTGACCTTAAACTTGAGACATATTCTCAACAATATGTATATGTATAAGTCGCTATAGTTAACACTCATGGTTTTATTAGTAATAATTGATGAAATTTTTTCTAGAGCCATTTAATATTCAAATATTGAGATTGAATCAAAAGAACTCCCATATGTGTTTGAAATATTCCCGCTACTAGATAAATAGTCAAAGTTGTGGTCATACTATTTAAAGTTTACTTCTAAAAGCGATTCTAGATACGTCTATTTGAATCAAAGATGAATGAAATAAGGATGTCATTGTTGAATACATTGGAGTTAAATTTAGTGAAACTATTGATCAAGCAACTAAAAGCTTAGAAACTATTGATTAATAGTTGGTCTTGATTTCACATTTTTGTATGCTTGTTGATGAAATATGATGAAAGTAATGGGGCACACATGGACCAAGATTGATCTTTATTAAAAATACGAGGGGCAAGGGTATAATATCTTTTAGGAGTTTGCACGTGTAAGCGCTCCGTGTCAATACTCGGCAATTTTCAACAAATTTCGATAAAATTTTTTAACGGAATGACTTTTATTATCACAAAACCCCCAAAATTATAAGAACATAACATGCAATTTCCTGCTAGTTTTTAGTGTGGAGCGCCCTTGTATCTTGATTAAAAGTAAGTTTATATATCAGGGAATTTGATAAAGGTAATTACTAAAATGAAAGCAGAAAAGTGTGCCGAAAATTGTAAAACAGACATAATAAAGAATGCAGTGATGCTCCGAACATTTCAATCCGTGCAATAAACTTTTACCTAAATGATGTGCCAAATTGCTTCTATGGTACTCAAAATCTCGCCCTAGCCGATCAACCTTGAATCGCATCAACGGATGAGGACCTGATGACACTTTGTAGTCAAGGCTTAGGGCGTATTTGCATCAATAAAAAAAAAACCCACGATTACAAAAATGAAAAGAAAAAGACCCTTTTAAAAAAAAATTTGGTCGAAAATAGTAAATACTAGTGAAATGACTTATACCTATCTTTTGTATAGCAGACTAAAAGAATAAAAAAAGTCCTGCTTAAAAGAGGAAGAATAAAGAACCCACTGCCTTCGCTGTCATTGGGTACGCGGTAGAGCGCAAGACTGCAGAAAGGTTCCCTCCAATGCTCACTTTGGATTCCAGCTAATACAAAGAGTGTAGAGAGAGAGAGAGAGAGAGAGCAGTCATTCTCAGGATTGGGATTGGACTTAAGACGCCATTTTGTCCCTACTAACCCAGCTGGTGCCCAGGCCAAACGAATCTAATCTCCCCATAAGTTACGGGATATCTCGTTTCTCCATGTTATTATGTCATCCGGATCGTGGGTCCCCCCCCCTCCCCTGTTGGATTTCTCCATCTTCTCTCTTTCCAGGAAATGAAAAAACTTGATGGGAACAGAAGCGACGTCGTCCTCACCGGAACTGTTCTTGTTTGGTTGCTGAGAAGGTAGGCGAGAATGATGGTGGAATTTGGAAGTCTATCGAGATCTTTTTATGATGATGATGATGGTGATGATGGTGATTATGATGGTGGCGGTGAAGGAGAAAAGAAGTGTCTGATTTGCTAGATCGCTTCCTTCATTTGCTCCGCCTTTCCCGCCTTTCCTGCGATCAATATCGAGCGGGGTCGAGTCGAGTAGAGTCAGGCGGGAGTCTTTCAAATGACAGACGAGACAAGGAACGCCGATCATGTGAAAGATTCGTCGGTCGTGCGTCCGGGAGGGTCGATCGGTTTGATGAGAATTCATAGAAAAATTCTACCTAAATTGTCGTTCGGACTTTGACCCGTTGATGCGTGCTCTCTGTGGTCCTTAGGAGAAATTATTACAAGGCAACGCTTCCTTTCTTCCTTGAGTTGGAAGATGCATCATGCATTGCCACAATGTTCATGACCTTAATTTGTCGGACACTTGAGCGAAAGCTTTGATTCAGACAGCACAAAACGCAGGATGTGTCATCATTCTCAAGTTCAGCATCTGTTTAATATTACCGTTCTTCAGGGTTTCGAACACAGCGCGATTTGCCGAAGCTGGTATTGCATTCGATCAGGCGAAAGCCTGACAACAGAATTACCGGTTGAGTCTCTGAATAAAGAAATTGCAGCATTTTAGAAATGGCAAGGCGACACCAGAGGCCAAAACAAAATGCTTATATATCGGATACAAGATCCCCAATTAATTCTACTGTCAACAATCTCGGAAAGAATGCTTCAAAGAATGACTAAGCAATGACTGAGATCAAGAATTGAGTCTGTATATACATAGGCCTCTCTCTCTCTCTCTCTCTCTCTCTGTGTTCGTCTGCGAGGGCCCCTTGTAAATTGTTGGACTCGTATTGTTCGTTAGCGCCAGGAACTACAACTCGACTTTCATCTGAGAAGTGGCCAGGGAGCCTGAAATTTTGCAGCAGTTGTCAATACAAAAGTTGGATTTCATTTTTGATATATGGAAGCTCTATTTACATCGAATTCTCAGATCCGTGTACCTTGTTCTATTCTCTGGGGCTCATTCTGGCCGAGACCCATTTGGACTACACTTTGGAGGTCATCCTCCCATAGAGCTGGGGCCTGCAGACGTATGCAACACTTTCAATTTTGAGATCCTACAAACTTTAATCCATAAAATCAATGTTTATGTTGCATTTCAATTACCGGAGCAGATGCTTCGCCGTAATTGTCCACAAGAGGCAAGTTCAAGCTGGCATCTCTGTGAATTCCGGAATTCAAAAAGTTCACTGGAAATTGGGCATCCATGTTGCTGGAACCGACGCTTGGCATCGGCATTAGTCCTTGCGGGGGCTGATAACCATACAACACGGACCCCGACGAATCAACTGGATAGAGAGAATTCGGTAAGGGTCCTCGAGGGTGCAAGATCTGCAAGTTCAAAGCATCGAGCATGAGTCAATTTGTTCGAATTTCAATTAGACTAATAGTAGTGAGACCGCCCCGTTTAGCTTACATCTTTTGACAGGAAAGCTTCCAGATTGAACTCCACTGTGGGGTTCAGAGTCGACAGCTTCATGGAGAGAAACTGCAAGAAGCAAGCTGAATCAACACCCGACTTTCGGAATGTTTCAATAAAAATCTGGATGAGTCGAGCCTGAGTCGGGTTTTGTACGTACCTCGACCTGACGTTGCAAGGACTGCACATAGTTAATGATCTCATCGAGCATCATAGCTTTCCCAGTGACCTGAAATTTGTAATGTCGAAAGCTTTTCCATTACATTCTCCCTTTTCGCATTCCTAGGAAAGATATATTAAGCAGGATATAAGCAATGCGCACCTTGTTGCAGCCAGGCACGAGATCCTGGAGAGCCTTCATCTTCAAACTTATCTTCTCTCTCCTGACCTATCGAAAAACGAAAAGGAGGGACAAAATAGAATCAACAATCATTGGTTGAAATCCAGATGGGACTAGCAAAGGGGAAACTAGGTGAAGAGATGGAGCAAGTACTCTTTCAGCAAGGCTATGGCTGTCAGTGGCTTGACCCCTTCTTGCTCTCACATGGATATAGTCCTTCAGCGGCTCCGCCGGCTTCGAATTCTCCTTGCTCTGTTTCTGGTCCCCCTTCGCTGCATCTTTCTCGTTGCCGTCAGTCTCGGCGGGTTTGATTTTCTTGGTTGTCGGTTCTTCATTCTCCATGGGAACCTGCAAAATGCAATCTCTCTTTAGTTTTCCATCACAAGATCATGTGAAGAGAGAGTATCTCCGAGAGGGCACAGCTTCAAGGAACAGGGATCATATTACCTCAGAATCTTTAGCAGATTGTGGAGAAGCAGCCGAGTCTCGCGCTTTTCCTTTCAGGATCGCTTTCCTCTTTCTTGAATTCACGTCGATTTGTCCATTGGCACGCATCTCCCCATGCGTGACCTGCTCGGAGACCGAAGACCCCTCGCGGGATTCCCCCATTTCTCCATTTTCAGGGGTCGAAGTAGAGACTCCTGGCTGGAGGAAGCTTCTCTCATTCCATTGTGCACAGATTTGAGATCCGACATTAGCCCTCAGTGACTGACTGCTTGGAACCCTGCAAAATCTCCCCGAATCGAGCTTATTCGCCTGTTTCCCCAGGAATTCCGATGCATTCAACCCGAGGCCACCGTCTAGATTGGCGGCATTCACATTCCTAGGGCAGAAGCAAGAGAACCTCGCCGCCCTCTCGGCGAACCCGGGATCCGCCATGACCGGCACGAAACTCGGGTGGCCTGGAAAGTGGCTGCCGGGGGCTGGGAAGCCCCCGTGGGCGAGCTGATCTGCCATCGAGAGGCTGAGCTTGGGTGGCGAATTCAGAGGGGTGTTGTAACAGGAAGTGTTGGTGGTGCTGTGGTTGTAGGACCCCGGGGAGGCCTGGCCGGAATCGCAGATGCTGCCAAGCCTCCCGATTAGCTCCCGGATCATGACTGCGTCGCCCTCGCCAGCGGCGGGCGCGACCGGGGACGACACCATGGAGCTCAGGGCTGACTCAAAGGGATCGCCCTGATCCAGGGAGTCGTCCCAGCCGGCGACGAGGAAGCAGTTGGGGAGCTGGTCGTTGGGGTGAATGCCAATGCCAAAGGTGGATGAATTCTGAGTCAATGGAGTGGAGCTTCCTTCCATTTTTCTTCTTGGGGTTTGCTATTGAGCCTGGAGAAAGGAGTAAAGCCTTGCTGTTATGTGTGGAAATAGGAATGGTATCAGTTAAAAGGGAGGATTGCAGAGGAAGGAGGAGGAGGAGGAGGAGGAGGAGGATGAGGAGACCATTGAGAATGGGGGTTGAGTATTTGTGTTGTGCTGGGACACATTGGGGAAAGCAATGAAAATATAAGGGTGACAAGGACAAGCAATGATAGTGCTAGAGTTCTTGTGTGTCACTCAAATGGGGTTGAGAAGAGGAGAGAGAAAGAGAGATGGGTGTGCGGGAAAAGAAAAAAAAGAGAGAAGAAAAGAGAGAGAGAGAGAGAGAGAGAGAGAGAGGGAGGTGGGGGAAGTGGTGGTGAAGGGAGGACGATAAAAGAAAGCCAGTGTTTGTTTGACTTTTCCTATTAAAAAAATGAGGGAAGAAGGAGGGAATGTTGTTTATGCCCAAGGGGAGTGAATATTTGATTCATTTCACCTAGTAGAGTTGAGACATTGCTTAGAGCTCCAAAAAAAAAAAAAAAAAAAGAAGAGTTTAGATATTGCAATTTTTAGTGGGTAGGCAAATTCTTGCTTTCATTCTAGGGTAACTAATTTCGCGAATTTAATTTTTCCTTTTTGAAATAATAGGTAGGGGTTGCGACATGCGACAATTGATGTCATTTCAAAAATTTACATCAAGATCGTGTTAATTGGTGTCACTTTCAAATTTAATGTGTTGTGGGGTTGAATAAAAAAAAAACCCAAAGCCTAAAAATCCGACCGTACCGAAATTTTGAGGCCCCGAATGGCTAGTTCAATCTTCAGGCATGTTTTATTTTTCTGTTATGGGGGCCAAATGAAGCCCCAAAAAGGCCTAGCACGCCCCAGATATTTAATTTTTAACAAATTCTTAATATTTGTAATGTAATGTATATGAAAACTATCTGCTGTATTTAATTGCAAAGTAGAAAGAACATGCAATTCTTCAGTTAAAATCCTTGATTGATTATTGAATTAGGAAATAATGATATTGGGAAAAAAATGATTAAACATTGAACGGGCAATAATAGTGGTGCTAGGGGTCGAATTTGGAGAATTGGCCCCAAACATGTCAAAAAACTGAACAATTCCTTAAATAAGTTAATTCAAGGATGTTATAATATAGTATTAGAGGGAGAGCCCCTTTAATTGGTGTGTGATTTGACGACGAAGCACACAGACCTCTAGTGGACCAGTAATGATCCGGTCAGATGAAGGTGCGGACTAATTATAGGGACAAATGGGCTTGAACAAGGCATGATTTCTAGTAGGCTTTGAGGTTAGTATATGAGGTAAGAATGAACTAAAACACATTAAATAAGAGAAAAATGTTCCTAAATTATTTATGTGAAATTGAAATTAACTCATAAAAAAAGAGTTTTTCAATGTAGTGACATCGTTTAACATTGGAACTATGAGGTGAGCGCACTACCAATATGTGTGACCCTATTTTGAGAAAATACTTACATATAAGTCAAAAGATAAAATCATGAGACCCGATATAAAATTAATCAAAATCATCCGTGAGTGTCATACAAACATCTCCAGCCTTCAGCCCAACGGAAACTATCCGGATAAATTTAGGCTACGTTTGGTCGTCCGGATTTCTAACTAGGATAAGATATAAAATCCTGGGATTTTTCTATATTATATTTACTGTTTGGTGAATCACAGTATTAAAGTCGGATATATTCACATCATATCATGTACATTTTTTTTTAATATAAACGTCATATCATTGTAAATGAACCTAAAAGTTCATAAATGTAGGTGGTGAAAATCTCTCGTGACACTATTCCTTAATTTATTTTTATTTTATTTTTCCTCTTTTTAAATTAATTTCTTTATTATTTCTTTTTTCCCCTTTCATCATTTTTTAATAAAATTTTATCGAATAGTAAACTGTACTAACATACCTCAAATACAAAAATACCTAAAATATATAATAAATATAATTATATAATTTATAGATTGAATCTTATTATAAGATAGAATTAAAGTTGAATATATAAATTAAAATAGGATTAAATTGAAAAATCAATTTTAATTTTTAATTTTTAATTTTTAATTTCTTAAATTAGAATTCAAATATTATGTATATTGAAATATAATTTTAATTTTGTTAATTTAATAAATTTGTTATTCGAGAAAAATAACTTTCCTATTATGGATAATATAAATTCTATCCACCTATATCCCACTTCCCTCATGGGATAATTTTATCCGGCATATATCCCCATTATATTCGACTTTATCCTATCCTGAGCAAGCACCAAACATAGGATAGGATAAATCATATCATATCCCGAATTTTATCATGATTGCCAAACTCAGCCTTAGAGGTCTCTTTACTCCACCTGATCAAAGGTTATGCTCTGTTGAAGTTCAAACATAAGACTTTGGTTTCTTTTATCAATTTTACACATGTTATCATCATCATTTGATAGTTGTACCTTAGAATTTAATAATGAATATATTTTCTGAACTTTCAAAAATAGAATCAACTCAAGCTTTCGTCCGAACCGGCTGGGATCACTGAATATAATTCCGTTTAGGTCTTTTTCAATTTGCATGAAGTAGGTTAAATCAAATGAGTTTTTACATAGCATCCGATGCTGCATATGAGTTTGGAATAATTTCTAAAGAGGCTCATGGTAACAAAACAATTTGGCATGTCTCACAATAGAAACTTCATAGGCAATAAACCCGATTTATAATAATAGGAGGAAACTTCAAAATGCATGTTTCATACTCTTTCTCCAAACTTCTCATCCACACTTTCTCCAACCTTTTTAGATAAAATAAGTGGCTTCTACTTCTGGATCACTCTACTCGTTATTCGATAACACTTTCGATTATCGAGGTCACCATAGTGCATTTGTTTTAGTTCATTTCAAGTAAAAGAAATGTTGCTTGATGACTTCCATATGAACTTCTAAAAAATCAGTTAAACTCTACAAAATAATGACGAATTATGCACGAATCAATATATCAATATTTAAACGTTTTTTAAAAAAAATGTGTGTCATTTAATGTGAAAATTAAAACTAAATGGTATTTTCAATTGAGCAGTTCCTATTGAAATGCTAATGAAACTTTGAGATTTTCATCTAATCTAAAAGTTTCGATAGATAGACCTATTGACGAGCAGCTTTGATGTACTTGATTATTGTCTTCCTAACCTTGTAAAATTATCTGAAGAAGTATCGACACTTGTAATTCCAGTCTCGCAAATGGTCACACAATATCCATTTGGCCTTATTTCACGTTCATTTCTATTTTCAGTCAACATACTATTTTTAAAAAGGAACCTTAAGCTCCCCGGGGTTGACACAATTGGTTGAGATTCAAGGAATTTCCAGCTCGAGAATTGAAGGTCTCATATTTAAATTCCACAAATTGCATGCAAACGGCCCTATATCAAGGACATGAGTATCCCCAAAGACCCGAACTTAACCGATTCACAAGACTTGCAACTTGTTTCACAGGTCTCCAAATAGTCGAGCCTCTGTGCATATACTCCTAAGTAATAAAAAAAAGACACCCTAAGCAGGTAAGTCGGAAGGACCATCTATAGTGTTTTAAACGTTGGTATGGAAAGAAGGAGTACATGATAGTATGCCCACACTGAGACGTACAATGCGGCGTACCAAGTATTATAATTTTTTATCATGCGTGGGAAATGAAAGTCGACATGAAGAATGATAAGCATTAGAGATAGGAAATTAATCTGTTTGGAAGATAAGGGGGTTAGAAAATGAGAGTGACAGAATGTAAATGCATTGGCGGTGCAAACGGGGATGACATTCTAACGAGAGAGGAGATACAAACTTGGAAAACTTCAAATGTAATCTATACACACATCAATTCGCATTCTCATTTTTGAAAACTTATGTTTTGATCCTTCAATTTTGTTACTAGATTTCAACTTTTTTTTATCCAAATATATCTCCAATTTCAAATTAAGTGGATTTTGTTCAAAACTATTACCATTTTCATCTTCTCCTAAAAAAATTGCTTCAAAAGATATATCAATATAAAAATAGTTTAAAGTAAGTGGACTTTAAAAGAAGAAAACAAAAATAAATGAAATTTACTTTCCAAATAAAATGTAATTTTTATGCTTTTATTGTAATTTTTGATCTAGTGAATGTCAAGTGGAATCTATCCAAGCAATAAAATAAGCCATCCCTCAAAGTATGAGTATTATTAATGTAATAAAATATGTTTCCCTTTGTGACTTAATTTCAATTTAAATGAAACAAATTATCTATATAAAATGCTTTATCTTTATTCGTTGTTTTTCAAATTTAAAATCACCAAGATGAGTCAAAAGCAGTAAAGATTTCGGAAAAGTGAATTTTCCGGATATTTCATCTTCATATCTTTATCTATTTTATGGGTTGGATACCTTTAAAAATATATTAGAAGACACTTTTCCTTTACTTTTAAACCGAAGTTAAGTTTGAGGATAGACAATTACGTTTGAATTGCATAATGGCTACATGACTTGCCACATGGTAATCGGGTAAAAAAGCGCCACATGATAAGCACATACACAAATATTCTCCCGATTCAAATTTTACTTGTATAGAATAAATAATTCTTTTATATGAAAAATGGTTAAATTTGAATACAAAAAGTTAAACGATAGGCATAGATAAATTTGCTTCCGTATTAAGAAAGAAAGGGGAAACTTGACATTTCAAGTCATTGTTCCCTGATGAAGCTATGTTAAACAGTGGCTTGTGTCGTCAGCTTTTATATTGGTCGGTTAGATTATATAATCCACGTTCGTACTTGTTGTCGATGGATGAGCACATGCAAAGAATAGAGCCTAGATTAGAAACTCTCCTTGCTTGTCATCTTTTCGTTTTCTTGTGTCTGTAAATATCATCATTCGAGACTTTTCAAACACTCGATTAATTCTTATTAAATGGAAGTTCTCTTATTCAAATTACATACCGGATAATTATCGAAGACTCTCGAATATATGCTTCCGAGACAATCCTAAAAGAGCGAAAGAGCGAGTAGGGAGTGTAATGATTAAAATCCAGATCTTCAAATGAAGTCGTAACGCGAAACCGCTTAGCAGATGGATTACTGCCGATCCTTGGTAAGGCTTGATGCACCCTGTTTTAAAATGCTTTCAAATTAGTATATTTTTTTCCGCAACAGTTTTGTTTGACTTTTTCTTGATAGGGAATCAGAAGTGGTGCAGAGTGCTCCAAAGGATGACTTGCCGTCTATCAAAAGCTTATTTTTTGCCTTTACAAGTTAAACGACGACTGATCCAACACTCCAACAGATGCAGCACTCTATCTAGTATTAAGTAAATTATGTGACTTGCAAGTAAAAGAGGAATCTCCAACTAACGGAGAATAATTTGAACATGTTGATTTTGTTTGTTCTATAAGTGGGTAAATTTTCCAGGCAATAGTCCGTGAAATTGTGGGTGTGTTTGTTTTTTCTTTGCCGATTTTTAGTGTTGATTCAACCGACGTGATCATGTTCATTTTGAAAATAGTTATGTGGAATTATTGGGAACAGGATGTGATCATGCTCATTTCAGAAATAAAGGAAATAAATGGAGTAGATAACTCATCCGTGTAACTCACAAGTTGTGGGGTAGATATTATCAAATCACCTCATGGACTTTTATGGCATTTTTTGTAGCTTGATTTCTTGAAATTCTTGCCCACGCGACCGTGATTTTTTCCACTGATTTGTAGCTTGACTTTAAACTATAGTCTTTGGCCAAGAAAATGTTGACTATCAACCCTAAATTATGATACTGTGGCAGGGATAGCTGGCCTTGTTATCAGGGTTGTGGTCAAATGAGAATTAATAGATATCAAACTTGCATTAATTGCTTTTCTCATTGACAAACTTGCAATCCGATTCACACCATCGCATTGGAAAAACATGTTTTTAATTAAAAAATGGGTAAAATAAGGGAGACCAGTTAGGGGGGAAAAGGTATTTAATTTATTAAATTGGATTACAACTGTAACTTATGCAAGAAAAAGACTTTTAGTGTGGATTTCTATTCAATTTAGTGAAACCAATTTTCAGACAATGACAAATATTGATATTAAAAATTGGCAGTTATTTATTGATCATTTGTAGCGGTCATAAACAAACGTATCTCTTTGCAACCAATTTCAAAAGAACAGAGAATAAATCGCAAAGATAGAATTAACGCTACGATTTTTTGCTTTCCAAGTTCCGTATCCTTTCTTTTGCTCATAAAAATATCTGAACACACTGGTCTCACCCATCGGGCTCGAGACAAATCTGAATCATTTGCCCATCAAAGTCAAAATGGTTTTGGCGATGGCAATGCAAACAGTGCACAGAACAAATACTACCAACTTCGATTCACGAACGCAAAGCAGATCGATTCCGTGAATTATGAGTAGGATGAGATGCTTCGTTACCTCTTGGCTCTTGTCTTGACCTTTGATTGCATACATTGCTTCGCACTTAGTTTATTTTGTCGTTGATATCTACTGTTTCTTCGAGTGGAGCAGTTAAGGAGATTAAACGAATGTTTTTATAATAAACGAGAAGCGACAAGATCCACCAACTACAATTTCAGACGGCCAGTTCAGATCTCTCTCTTTCTCTCTCTCTTTGTGGCAGAAAATAACCTTAAACAATTTTGTGGAAGATGGACATTGATGCCACAGGATGTTTCCTTGAAAATTTTTGGAGCAACTCTGCTTCTTCTTTTTTTAAAAAAAATTAAAATTATAACTATCTTATTATTTCGAAGGATAATTACACAAATAATTTCTGAATTTTATCTCAATACGCAATGTGATTTTTGAACTTTTTAGTTTGCTTAATGTGGTCTCTTAAGTTTAATCCAATGCACAATGCGGTTTGTAAACTTTTACTTTATTTAATATAGTTCATGATTTTTGGTAAATGTTCAATTTAATCCTTAAACTATATGAAAATGTTTGATATTCTCCTTTTATTCATTCAAGTTTAGGGATAATATTGAACATTTTTATATTGTTTAGGGACTAAATTGAATATGCACCAAAAGTTTATGATCACATTGAATATATTAAAAGTTCGAGGATAATATTACACATTAGATTAAAGTTCAAAGATCACATTATAAATTGAGCCAAAATTCAGATCTCTTCTTTCTATAGTAGCCCTAGTCTCTCATGAATTAAATATTGTAGCATTTTCAATTAAAAAGTTCGCTACCAACAATTGTAACATAAGGCTGCATATGTAGTCAAAATTACTTGTGCTTGGTCATGGGATAATAAATTTAGCGCGTCGATCTAGTGTCGTTTTGCATAATTTTTTTTTTAATATTAAGGCCAATAGATTAGAAGAATCCGGCGGCCACAATTTCTTGGATTGTGCACTGGAATTTACTCGTGTCTATTTTTTGCTTTTTAACAACTGAGTACGAACTTTGTTTCACACCGAAGACCAACAACGTATTTCAAAAAGGTCATATATAAAGAGTCTAAGGTCTCATTTATGTTGGGAGAGCTACCTATGTATTTTGAAGATGAAAAAAAAATGTGAGATATAATATGTGTATTTGATAGGGCAGACAAAATAGTTCCTATGCATATGATGTTAACATCATATTAGGATGTTTGTGCTAGTGGAATGCTTCATTTATCTGCAAATGGACAGAGATGCTAAGTGGAAAGTGTAAGAGTTGGAAAATCTTTTTGATTTTGGCGAACAAGTGGGGGATGTGATTCGTCAAGTCTTGAAGGGACCATTCTATAGAGAAAGTTCACGCTATAGACAAAGTGGATAATACTACATGAATCTGGAAACCAAAGTCCAGTTCTTTGTGAATTATATTCACATTCAGATTGTAGTTTAGTAGCCAATTTCAGACTTTGGAATCCGTGGAGGTAGGTTCTGGAGAAGCCGAATGGGGGATCATCATTTTTGGATAAACAGAATACGTGTAAGATATTTTGCAGAGGCTTAGTCTATAGTTCATTAATTAGTTCCAAGTGAACGTTCTGAACTAATTACAACCCTTGCAACATCTACTTTGACGATTTTGCAGACTCCAACATGCAAATCAAGTTTGGAGGACTATATATGCATCAAAAAGGTTGTTGAAGATTGACTGAGTTGATTGAAGCACTCTCTTGTTTGTTCTTTCTTCAATTAACTTATTCTTTGAAAAAAATCTTGTGAAATCTAATTGTAATTCTCTGAGAGAGTGGTTTAATAATTGTAAAAGCGTGCTTTGAGGATAGAGTGAAGTGTGTGTACTTGTAGAGCAAGCTGCAGTCCCTTGTGGAGTGGCAATCTCATCTGTAAGATGCTGTTGAAGGTTTCAATAGTTGCACTTACTGACTCCAGCTTTGATTTTGGGCTCTTAGGGCTAGGAGAGTGGAGCAAATCGACACCGAATCCTTGTAATTTTGCTTTGCAATCTCTTCTGCCATTTACTATATCTCTGTTGATAGATGATATTTGCTCTATATTGCTTACTTTGTCTAAATTCATTTTTTATTCTCTACACATTGTTTTTTGCACTTAATCACGAAATTATTTTAGAATTCCTATAACAACAATTCATCCCCTCATAGTTGTTGTCAGTCCATTTAGTCATTGTACTCTGTTTTTGCAACCGTATTAGTCCTCGCATTATTGATACAATGAGATTTTAAATACGATTTTTTTTCTATTTCATTTCAAATACTATTCAAATGACACCAGCTATATAATTTAATACTTGATCTGTATATGTATAAGTATTTATAATTAGTACAATGATTTATTTGTGATCATTGAACAAACTTATTTTTAAAACTATATTGAAGGGTCGAGATTTATTCGCACAAACTCCCACAAAACTACCTAAAATAATTTGCTTAGTGGCTTAACAAATCTCGACTGAATGTTGATTGGAAATTCTGACAAAATGGTCAAATTGTCATCTAAGCGTGATACTAGGATTGAGATTGTAATTGAACAGAATATAAGGACCAAAAACGAAATCCTCTCAAACTAGAGAGAGCAATCGATGTGATTCCCTCCTTGTTTTTAACATTTTAGGGTAGTGAATGTTTCTCCAATCAATTAAGTAATCATGTTCAAGATTCGAAAACCAAGATCATAGCCATGAAAGGTCGCATTCACGAATTCATAAGCCCTTGAAAACCTTAACAACTCTTCCCCTCAGATCCTAATAAACCATAGTTTGCATGTCCGTCTGGCCAAAATTGTTAAATCTTCCCCTTGAATTATTAATCTCGAGTTGAAATTGCGAAAGATTCCTGTCAGGTGTCGGCAGAGAAAATAGATTATCAACCAACATAATTTTCTCCTTTCTGGGGAAAAAAAGGAAAAATCTAAATAATTACAGGTCTGTGCACAAGCTTTCTTCGTCTTCATCTCACCTGATCATCAATCATTGACGCACACATCCACATGCAACCTTCTCGCCTTTGACCACAAAACTCTATTCTTCCGAGGACACGTGTCTCGTCGCCATTGGCCTAGAGGGGGCTAAACCCTACGTAGAAACCTCTTTTTTCTCGTTTATTTTCTCTCGCTTTTGAAAAACATCGCACCTGACACGGCTGCTCTTCTTTTCATGGTTTATTTTCAGGTTTTTCTGCTCGTCCTTTTTTGAATTAGGTTCTGCACAAAACGTCAAATTAAAAAATAAAAAAAAAGCGTTCCCCAAAATAATTCGAAGTTAATCATTTATACCGCAGAGGGTGAATGATTAGGGGTAGCGAACCTCCCAAGTTTTTTAATTTCTGATGATTGGTGTTTTTTTAAATGGGGTTTTGTCAGAGTTTAATCTTAATTTTCTGACATAGTTATGTTTTGACGATTCCGCAGTTTAAGCCTGCTGCTTTGCCGTCGGCGCAATAACAAAAATTGCTCACATTAGTTTATTTGTCTGGTAAGATTTTACGTTCGATCTGGAAACATTAGTTGTGCGTATTAGTGGCAGCCAAATAATATATAAATATGTATGTGTGCATTTGGATTTTGTCAATATTCAGTTAATTTTAACTTGGCCTGATGGTGTTATAAATTTAGGGTTTATTTTTTGGGCTTCTAGAAAGTCAAAAAGTAATTTTTTTTAATTTCCCCATTAAAATTTAAACTATTATCTCAATGTAAAAAATTTATAAGAAAAAATGTGTAAATCTACGTCTCCATGTGAGATCATTGTTAAAGATTTCTCATGTTTACATTATAGAAAGGTCAAAGTGGGTATGCTGTTGTAAAGGAAAAATGTTGAAAGTGAAAAAATAAATATCGCTAGAAATATAATTTAATGTTTCATAGGTATGCGAGCAAGAGGAGGTATTTTACAAACAATTACATCAGGTGGTGGTAACACGTTATGCCAAAAATGAGATACATAACATATATGGCATTAAGTAGGATACAACATGTGGTCGATGATGACCAATCCATAACACCTTGCTATGACTGTTATGTGGTATCATTGCCAAATAAAACATTTTTTCATTTGAGTATTGGAATTTGGTTTGCTTTGATTAAATCCTAACTTAGGCTGACACTAATTTAGTACGTTTAGAGGAAAATGTCTAAAAACGGAACGAGATAATCTAAACAACATTAAAATGGGGTTGCCACTCAAATGTTTGGTTCAATTGTGAAAATGAATGAGAAATCATTTAAATTTTGAAAAACTTATGAGAAATAAATAAATGCACACACACACACGCGCATATATGGCTCTACAAATCAATATTGATATTTTGATTGGTATTATGTTAAATAAAAGTTAAAATATATGCGTTGCAAAATTTATAAAAAGTCAAAAGTTAAAAATAAAAGTCAAAGCACATAGGTTTATTGCTAGCTGCGCAATATACTTAAAAACAATATAGCACTTCATTTTAGATAGTGTAACTTATATCCAATTGATAAAATGTCTATGTATATAACTGTTTGTAGCATTTTCTATTTCTTTCAAAACGGTTTATAGATTATGGCAGTAACTTATGTTATATAGTATATACTCTATTCAATTACCTTAATCATGGATTACAAAAATTCAAATTTAATTACATGCATTATTTGGAAAATAAAGACGAAATTCATCTTTGTCTATATATTGAAATTTTAGATGAGGCAATAGCGCAAAAGTTTAGTTTCACCCTGACGATGTGCGAGTGCCTCTATACGGTGAAAAAGAAAATTAGAAATGTTGAGCTTTCATTTTCTCCTTCGGCAAATTAGAGCCAAAATGGAATTTAGCTATTTGAATAGAAAAAGTTAGCCAATTGCTAATCTTTGATTGTGTATCTACTTTATTTTTAGGCATGTCTTCTAAGGGTCCTATACTGTGAACACTTAGACAAATCTAGCCTGAGTGCTTAAACATGCCTTGAAAACACCTAAGCCGGTAACCTTGGGATAAAACTTTTAGTTTTGTCCTTCAAGTTCTTTTTTTTATTATATCAATTTGCTCCGTACGAGAATAAAATTTATAAAATTGCCTAACTTTCTTCAAGTTTTGTAGTCCATAGGAAAGCTCTTTCTATTGATTGGTTTAAAGCAATTTTTAAGGGAGGATACCGATTTAAATCTCTCAAATTGGATTGAGAAATTATAAGTATTATGACTTTTCTACAACACTCACTTTAGTATCATAACTTTTCAAATGATTACTTGAGGGCCACAACTTTAATTGATCGCTTGAATATCACAACTTTTAAAGAAACGTCCACCCTCGGCACCAAAATGAGTTTTTTTATTTTATTTTATGAAAGGCATGAAACTCATGACAATCTTTTCCCCCTTGCAAACGTCCTTTTCCTCTCCACGGGCTTCTGTGAATAGGCTTTTCTCATCCCTTTCGTGAGCTGTGGGCACATGTTAAGGCTTGGGAACGAGGGAATTGGGTTAACCTGGATTGGGCAAATAACTCAGTCACGACAGCCCAGTTTTTTCAACTTCCTGTCTTCCTCTTGGGCTTAACTTGTGGGTCTCCCTCCCACGCCATCACTGTTGGTGAGCACGCCGATCATCCCCTGGACGCTTGACCTCATGCTTGTGAAATATAGTCCAGTACCACAGACCAACATCAATGCTGACCCTTCTCCTCATGCCGGTCGCCCTATACGGCACATTGTCATATTAGCGATTCCCACCGAAAAGGGATTGGAAAGATTATATCGGAATTTCGTGCAAAAATTTATGACTAAATTAGTAAAATTGAAAAGTTTAGGATCAAATTGACATTAGAACAATAAGTTTGGAATTGATTGGACAGTTTTCCCGCCAAATAAGCCTAACCAAGTCACTTTAGTCTAGGGTTTTGAGTTCCCTATTGGATAGAATGAAGTAAAGGAAAAAAAAAAAATCAATAATCTAACAGATTTGGTTGCCGGTGATTACGCGAATCGGGCTTGAAAATTTCTATTTACAGTGACAATTATGATAATTGGACTGTTACTCATTTGGTTATCGATACATTCATATCCTCAAACCTTAGCTCTACATTCAACTATATGTCCTTCAATCCTTCAGATATTTAATGAATAAATTGGAACGGGCAAGATTTTGTTCATGTTGGCGTAAAAACACTAGACGGGCGAGCGGTGGCGTGGCCATATCGGAAAAAGGTCTGCAACTCAATCGAAAAACAGGACAAGCCAGTTAGTCGAAAGAAAGCAATCGCATGACATGTAGAAAAGCCAGAATGGAAAGGAATAGCAACCTAGGCAAGTGCAGAAGATTCCAGATCGGTGAATGGAACAAAACCTGCATAGCTGGCGGTACGATACACCAAATACAAAGCCTTCAACATCGACAGATTCAGACAATGCGGATGGCAAAGACAAGCCTAGAGAGCGGATTGAGAACAGCTTGCAGAGATCGGAACCACTTTTAGTAAAGCTTAGCCCGCCCAAGCACCCAAGATGAGGGGACCAAAGACGCATGTTTTCTTCCTTCAACTCAACACCTCACTCTCGCAATATGTCTTTTACCCACCTCACGATTGGTCGCACATTGATAGGTGGCAACATGGCTAGACTAATTGTCCACGCCTAACAAAGTGTAATTCACGTGTCAATCGGGTTCGATGAGCGCATCTTCCGTTAGTCCAACAAGTGTCGACATCCACAATTTTATTTTCCAAAAGGTCGTCTTTACATATTTTCAAGAAATATTTCATTGGTTGAGATATGTGATGAAAGAGAGAAACGTAGCATTTTGTGCGTTACCGGATGAAGAGTATAAGCCCCATATATATAGTATAAGAAGACAATTAGACTTAATCACAATTATTGAAAACTATAATTAACTTAATCTCAAAAATAGTAATCCTACACAGTAATCCAATATATATATACACACACATCATCCTACAGACTCAATGGGAGTTGAAAGAAGTCGACTTGAATTTGAAGAAAAAATCTACAAAATGTTCAGGTGGATGTGTGTTAGTGAAAACATTAACAAATTTGTTTAGTGGATAAAGTGGGGACAAGTTAAACAGTACCGCAAAGAACATGATATTAGATGAAATGACAATCTATTTCAAAGTCTTTGGTACATTTAGGGTAAACATCATTATGCACTTTTGAATGGTACTTCGATTGCCGCAATGAACAAATATTTCATTATGATGACACCTTCCCATGTTTTTTAAAAGCCATCGTAACCATAATAATTTAGAATCATATTAGGAAGAGCTCGATATTCTACTATACAAGAGTGAGCAACAATAGTCTATTTCTAATACCATGAGATAAGTGAGTTGCTAAAAAAGAAACAATAGCCCGTAGTGGAACTACAATTTTGAGGGTCACTAGCCTACTTGGCATAAGAATAAACTGTCCACTAGACCATGAAATAATGTACTCGTGAAATTCAAAGGACTGCAGCAGAATGAGTTGTACAGGACACAGTCATGTATTGATTAACAACGTGAACAACGTAGGCGGTGTTGAGTCGAGTAAAATGAGACATATAAGATTGCTAACCAATCGTCGATCAAGTGTAAGATTGGCAAGAGGAGTCTTATTTTTGACACCAAATTTTGGATTGATCTCAATAGGGTTGTAGAAACCTTGTTGTCAATGAGTCTAGCTCGAGAAACTAGATTAATGGCACTTATTATGATCAGACAAAATTGATTCCATACCCAAAAGTAGCTGAGTCATACTAAGATCTTTCATTTCAAACTTGACAAATTAGACCCGTGATTTGTCTGGTCAGCTTTTCGCAATTTGTACATGTCCTGCAATATTATGGCCTGATCTTTGGAAGGCTGGGGAATGGAGATGCCGGGGGTGTGTATGATTCTCCGGTGAAGTTGTTCGTGGGAAGAATAGGTATGTCCTTTCTGTTAGTTAAAGAAAAAACGTTTCTGTTTATTAAAGAAGCTTAATGTATTTTAGAAGTGTTTTTAACGTTCTGCAAAGAAATCCCAGAAAGAAAAATGACAAATAAAGAGGGAGCGGAAAAATAAAAAATAAAAAATAAAAAAAGAGAAAAAGAATGGTAATAGGGGCCTAATTTGATAATAGTCAATTGCGCTTGATATATTAAGCCCAGTTGTGTCCGCGAGCTCGATCCGTGAGGTCCAAGTTTAACTCATATTTGGATTGGGCCTTGGAATTTGGCCTTGTCCTCTATAATAAATATTTAAAAATTCTAATTTCTCCAAGGTTCCGTTATGTCCATGTTGCCCATTCTAGATTAGGATCACCTTTTAAATTCATTCTAAGTTCTCTTTCCTTTAGTAACTTCCTAGCCTAGGTTAGTTTAAGTCCAAGTTAGATTAGTCTCTTCATAAAAAAAGATGGATTCTATTTGTTTTAGCTCACGTGGATTGCCACCCTAAGACTCTATAATGAGTCCATATAAGGTTCTTTATCCGACTCGTATCGGATTATTTTATCATACTTTACCTTTTACATACTCTTTCATTACTATATTAGATGTGTTGGTTATATTCCTTTTTACTGCTTATGTGTTGTATTTTGATTATTTTAGTAGAATGGTTATATTACGTTTTAGATTCATTATAAACATAACAAAAATTTAGCAGATGAGAACTCTAGGATTCATAATTGGATAAGAACCGCATGTGACACTTGGGTGATGGACAATTAAGTTTAGGTATCGAAAGAGTGTTAGTTAACTAACTAATATAATCAAATTCCTATGTTTAAATCTTTTGATCTTTTATTTCATAGGAAGTGAGACATCCTTTTGCATCTCAATTGGCTTTTATGCAGCCCCAATAGAGAAATGACGATTTCCTCATAATAATCAAACATAATAAACCTCCCAACTTCACTTGAGATAAGGGTTTGAAAGAATCCACCCCGATTGAAGACTGACCTTTAATAAGAATCAATTGATGAGTTCAAAGTTGAGATAGAGAATTGATAAATGAAGCCCAATGCTTCCACATCAGGAATGATTATTGTGCTTAGTCTCCTTGCCGATTAAATCTTCGTCTAGAACAAAGGCACGCCGCCACGACTTAGGCCTCAATCCAAGGTCGAGAGAGGGTGGGAGGAGCTGCAGACGGAAGAAAGAAGAGAGAAATAGAGCTACAACTGCGACGAATAGTGATGGTGGAAGTGGCGGTGGCAGACGGGGTTCATACTTTTGAAGGCATGGCCTTGGCTGGGTTGAGGGTGAGGGTAGAGTTCTTAGGACTTTTAGACACCGCTGTTTGGGGGGGGGGGGTGTGGGGTTGGGGGTTAAGTCATTTCGGTTGGGCTCAAATGGCAAACTTCTAAATTTGAAAATGCATATATTTTCTCTAATAGTTATGCATATATATTTAAGTTCAAAACTTAAGTATGTTTTTGGTATTTTCTCTAATTGAAGTTGTCCAGTTTCATGACAAATGTAATTGCTGATTGTTAGAGAAAACTCATTTACTGTTTTGAAGTTGGCAAAACCTTTCCAAGTCTATGTCTGAAGATTTCAAGACTCTATTATCAAAGTCTGAAGACCGCCAGATTTTAGTATTAAAGTCTATCCTTCCGCCAGATTTTAGTATTAAAGTCTATCCTTATTGACAGTTCCATACTAAAGAATGAAGACTTATCCAAATACATGATTATTATCCAGATGCAAGATTATCTTCAAGGATTCAACTCGTATGGTTACTGGAAGTCCTTATGGCTGGATTTAGTAATTACTTGATTGATCATTCTTATTGGAAACTACTCCAACATGAAGATCTTTGAAATGCGAATAAACTTGGAAGGTTCTACTTATGTAAACTTAAGATTCTAATTGTATGGGCGAACATGATTGACGGGCTTTCATCACAAATCATCTAACGACTCGAGATCACCTTAATTGATTCTATCCAACGGGTAGATTGGAAGAATTCCTTTGGAAAGTGCCAACGGTCGAGAATGCATGAAGGAGTATTTAAGGATTGACTTTTTAGTTGTTCGAGGGTGTGCGTGAAAGGAGAATTCCAAAGTCTGAAGCTTTCTAGTCACTCGCTTTCTCATTCATCGAGCTAAACTTTGTATACAAAAGAGAGAAACTCTTAGTGAGACTATGTGAGAGTTCGGTAGAGACTCGTCACTGTGATAGTCAAAGATCACAAGCTGTAACATCTCTTTTGATTCATAGTGAAATCTAGCAAACAGGCTGTCAGCGTGGAGAGTGGACGTAGGCTTGATCTAAGCCGAATCACTATAAATCTTGTGCTTCAATTCTCTTACCCTGAACTCTTTACTTTAATTCGTAGTTTTATATAACTACTTGTAGTCGTTTACATCTTCAGTCTATTATCTTCTAAAGACGACTTGATTCTTTAAGTCTTGCGAAAATTTCTTTTAACACCTATTCACCCCCCTCTAGGTGTTCTTACTAGCCATTTTAATTGGTATCAGAGCTCGCGTGCTCATTTTAATTAAAGTGTTTTTACTTCTAAGTTAAAGATTTATGGCTAGTATTTTGGCTCCAGGTTTGGTTGAAGGCCAGAGCAACACCAGACCTCCTTACTTTGATGGAAATGAATACAATGTATGGAAAAACAAGATGAAGGCATTCTTAAGATCGAAAGATCCCTTGGAATGGGAAGTGGTAGAAAAAGGAATCATTCCCAAAGTTACATCAACCTCAGAAAGAGGAAAGGAAGTTACATATACCGGAGAGATGACACAAGTAGACATAACCAAGAGACAAGCTCTTGATGCTAAAGTTATCTACTCCTTATATTGTGCTTTATCTCCTGCTGAGTATAACATAATTTCATCTTGTGAAACAATAAAAGAAGTTTAAGACATGTTGCATGTCACTTATGAAGGAACTGATCGAGTTGAAGAAACAAAAATCAACATACTACTCGGACAGTATGAAGCCTTTAAGATGAAGTTAGGAGAATCCATCACTGACATGTTCGGTCGTTTCATAGAGATTGTAAATGGTCTAGCATATCATGGACAACCAATCTCAAGGTAGATGAAAGTCAATAAATTGCTGCGAGGACTCTCCAAATACTGGAATCACATCAAAACTTCAATAAGAGAAACACAGAGGATCATGCCTTTGTCTGTGGACGAATTAGTTGGCACACTTCAATCATATGAAGTGGAGCAAATTAATAAAGAAGAAGATCCCAAAGGTAAGAAGTCGATTGCCTTAAAATCTAACGATGATTCTGATGACATAGACTTAGAAGACGACTTGGACGATGAAGAACTTGCACTCATGATAAGGAAGTTCAGCAAGTTGAACAGGAAAGGAAGAATTGGAAGAAGCAAAGCACTCAGAGATTTCAGAAGAAATCAAATGAAGATAATGAGACAAACAAAGAAGTGATTTGCTTTGAATGCAAGAAAAAGAGGCATATCAAAACCAACTGCCATTTGTTGAAGAAAAAGAAGGGAAATACAGAAAAATTCAAGAAGGCTCTCAAAGCAGAGACATGGAGCGATACTGAATACAAAGAAAGTGAAGATGCATATGACAACATATGTCCAATGGCAAATTCAAAATCAGACTCTGACTCTGGAACAGATTCAGACTCAGACTCAGATGAGGAAATCGAGGTTAGTAATTTTAAAATTCATGCTAAAGTCTCAAAGTGTATAGATGAACTATGTCTCAGTCTCAAAAAATCTCTTAAGAGGATTTCCGAGCTTAAGAGAGAGAATTCTAAACTGAAGTAATAGGAAAATTCTTGGAAAGAAAAGTTTGTAAATCTAAACAAAAGTTTTGATGATTTAAAAGAAAATGCAGATTCTCCTTCGAGGGAAAATACTTTTTTGAAATAGGATACCTCAAATATTAGAAAAAGGTTTTCAATAGGATATGAGAAGTTGGAAAAGATTCTTTCGGTACAAAGACCTTATTTCAACAAAACTGGTTTGTTTATGACACCAGAAACTATTCTTTTAATTGATTTTTCAAAAGTAAAGGAAAGAATCAAACAAAGACCTACAAAAACACTTTACAAAAATCATTTTCAAAGAGTTTTTGTAAAACTTGTTGGCCGAAGTGCTCTCAAATGTTCAAAGTGTAACAACTCAGAATATTTTGAGAAAGATTGTCTTAAAGTTTGGAGGCCTGTTAAGAAGGATTGGGCAGCGACTGTGTTTAAAACTAACCCTTCTGGACCCAAGAAAATTTGGGTACCAAAGAAAGTTTGAGTTCTTTTTGTAATTGCACTACCATCAAGAAAAAGATCAAGTGGTATTTGGATAGTGGTTGTTCGAGACACATGATTGGAGATTCAAGTTGCTTCATTAAGCTTGTGCAAATAAATGGTAGAAAAGTTTCATTTGGTGGAAACAACAAAGGAAAAATTATTGGATGTGGAATTGTGAAAATTGGAAGTCTCACAATCAACAATGTCTCCTTGGTGGAAGGTTTGAATTATAATCTATTCAGCATTAGTCAACTGTGCGACACTGGATTCAAAATCAATTTCCAAGAAGGAATTTGTTCGGGAACTAGTAAAGATTTTTCTCAATCTTTCACTGGACGAAGACATGGGAATAATTATCTTCTGGATATAAAATTAGAAAGCTCTCAGTGTCTAATATCCATTCAAGATGAAGCAAATCTTTGGCATCGAAAGTTTGGCCATGTCAATATAAAACAGATTGCCAAGATCTCTTCTAAGAAACTCATTCGAGGACTTCCTAGTCTAATTTATCAAAAGTCTGATCTATGTACACCATGTGTTTTGGGAAAACATGCTAGAAGTTTTTTTAAGCCTATAAATCAAGTATCTACTAATCATGTTTTGCAGCTTCTGCATATGGATCTCTTTGGACCAACCAGAACTCAAAGCATTGGTGGAAAGAGATATTGCTTAGTAATCGTGGATGATTATTCTCTATTTACTTGGGTTTACTTCCTAGCAAGTAAGTCTGAAACCTTTTTTCACTTTTCAAAGTTTTCCAAGAAAATCAAAATGAGAAAAGTTATGTCATTTCAAGTATACAGATAGACCATGGAGATGAGTTTGAAAATCAAGATTTTGTAAACTTCTGTGATGAATTTGGTTTACAACATGTTTTCTCTTCTTCATATACTCTAGAACAAAATGGAGTTGTGGAAAGAAAGAATAGATCTTTGCAGGAGATGTCAAGAACCTTTTTAATTGAGAGTAATATTTCCTCTCGTTTTTGGGCTGAAGTAGTTTCTACAGCTTGCTATATCATTAACAGAGTATTTTTGAGGCCTATTCTAGAGAAAACTCCTTATGAAGTATTTAAAGGTAAGAAGCCAAATGTTTCTTATTTTCATATATTTTGTTGTAAGTGTTTCGTGTTGAAAAATGCAAATGATCGTTTGAGGAAAAATCAGACGAAAGAATTTTCCTTGGGCACTCAACTTCAAGCAAGGCCTACAGAGTATTCACCAAAAAGACTCAGTCTGTGGAAGAATCTATGAATGTCAAGTTTCAAGACTCAACGCAAACTCAAGTGGACCAGACTCAACTTGAAGAGCCTGAACCTGCTCTAGACATTATAATGTCTACTTCCCCCTAAGTGGTTCAGACTTCTGAAGATCAACAACATGAAGAACCAAAAGAATTAACTGAAGTAGAAGATCAACAAACATTTAGATCTACCAGTAACTGGAAGCATAAGTCTAGTCATCCCAAAGAACTCATCATCGGCAACATTGATGAAGGGATTCGCACCAGATCCAAAAGGCAAGAAGAGTCTAGCGCTCTAGCACTCATTTCTAAGATAGAACCCAAAAGCATAGAAGAAGCCTTAGCTGACGAAAGCTGAATTGAAGTTATGCAAGAAGAGCTTAGAAATTTTAGCATCAACGATGTTTGGGAGCTAATATCTAAACCAAAAGGTAAATCTATTATTGGAGCTAAATGGGTTTTCAGGAACAAAATAAACGAGAAAGGAAAAGTGGTCAGAAACAAAGCAAGACTTGTGGCCAAAGGATATACACAAGAAGAAGGGATAGACTATGACGAGACATATGCACCAGTAGCGAGGTTAGAAGCAATTAGATTATTACTTGCTATAAAAATTTTTAGGTTATTCTAGATGGACGTCAAAAGTGCATTCCTAAATGGATTTATCCAAGAAGAAGTCTATGTGGAACAACCACCTGGATTTGAAGATCCAAAAAGACCAGACTCAGTCTTAAGACTGAAAAAGGCTCTATATAGTTTAAAGCAAGCGCCTCGAGCTTGGTATGACATGTTAAGTAAATTTCTAATTCAAAATGGTTTTGTTAAAGGAAAGGTGGATACTAAATTATTTATTAAAAAGAAAGGTAAAGATTTTCTACTCGTTCAAATATATGTTGATGACATTATCTTTGGATCATCTAATGAAAATTTGTGTAAGAAATTTTCTAAGTCTATCCAAGATGAATTTGAGATGAGCATAATGGGTGAATTATCTTTCTTTCTCGGATTACAAGTAAAACAATCGAAGGAAGGAATTTTCATTCACCAAGAAAAATATGCAAAAGACCTCATCAAGAAGTTCGGATTAGAGAATTGCAAAAAGACTGATATACCAATGTCAAGCTCTTCGACGCTGGACAAAGACGAAGGAGGAAAGAAAGTTGACCATAAGCTCTATAGGAGTATTATTAGTTCACTTTTTTATCTTACTACTTCTAGACCTGATATTTTGTTTAGTGTTTGCATTTGTGTCAGATTTCAATCAGATCCCAAAGAATCTCATCTAAGCGCCGCAAAACGCATCATCAAATACGTTGCAACTACTTCAAAGTTAGGTCTGTGGTATCCAAAAGAGGGAGACTTCATTCTCCTTGGATATTCAGACACAGATTTAACAGGTTGCAGAGTCGATAGAAAGAGTACTTCTGGTACTTGCTAATTGCTGGATAACAGGACAGTATCTTGGTTCTCAAGGAAACAGAGTACTGTAGCTTTTCAACAGCAGAAGCGGAGTATGTGGCTCTTGAAAGCTGTTGTTTTCAAATCTTATGGATAAAGCAAGAGTTGAGAGACTTTGGAATCAAAGACTCATGCACCGAGATCAAATGCGACAATACTAGTGTAATCAATCTCACAAAAAATCCAATTCTTCATTCAAGAGCAAAGCACATAGAAATTCGACATCATTTCATTAGAGATCATGTTCATAATGGAGAAGTCATGATTCATTTCATCGACTCAAAGAACTAGCTAGCAGATATATTTACAAAGCCATTGGAGAAAAGCTTATTTGAGTCTATTCGAACCAGACTAAACATTATATCTTTTACCGGTTAAAGTTTGAAGGTGCTCAGGCTTAGTTCAATAAGTTGATTCTTTCTAAATATATGTGATTTTATTTTTTGGATGGAATTTTGAAAAGGTATGTTTAATTTTTGAATCGCTACCTGCCTATTTCATTTTTAGAAATTAATTCTTGAATTTTTGGCGGTTTCTCTCATTTTCAAAAATGGCAGTTATTCATTATTTGAAAAGATAGTTTATTTATTTATTTATTTATACTTTTTCCTTATAACGTTTCGTATACCCTGTTTCACTTGTTTTATATACCGTTGAACTCGTTTTCTCCATTTACGTTTCTTTAAAACCCTAAAATACTGTGATCTTACTCTCTCTCATTTTCTCTTGAGACTGATCCAAAAGGTTTTTACCTTTTCCAAAGAGCGAGTTGAAAGAAATCCTCCTAAACTGTGACAATGTCTTCTCAAAGGAAATCTTCTAGAATTGCAAGCTGGGGACCACAACATATGCGTGAGGGACCTACGCATTTCGATTTGACCGAGGAAGAAGACTCTCCACAACAACAACAAATAGCACAAGATCCTCCTCCACAGCAAGAACATGAAGAAATTATTGAAGACGTTGAACTTGTAAGGACTCAAAAACCCAAATTTATTTTTAGACTGTACTCCAACTTGAAAAGGGGTGGTTCTGCAATGAATCTGATCGATGAGTTCTTGAAAGCACATGGTTACAAGAATGAGACCTATTTCTTGAACACTATGGAAAAGTTAGGTGTTGCGCCTCAAGAATTGGCAGAATGGACATTTGAAAATTTTCCTAGTGATTCGAGATATGGTCAGCTTGATGAGAAGGATGACGATGAAAGAATGTTCGCTCATTTTCAACCCAGGATGGGTGTTGCTGCCAAGGTTCATGGTGAGGGGACGAATTTATTTCGTTCTAAGGACCATAGAAAGACTTACTCGAACTTGTTGAAAAGATGGGTTATGAACCCTAGAAGTGTGGATTTTGACTTTTTCGATTCTTTAAAGATAAATTTGAGGGAGAAGCTTGGATTGCTTCAACTTGAACGTTTTTGCACCGAGACAACTGTTGCTTACCCCGAACTTACTGCCTATTTTATTCAAATCTATCCTTTTTAGATGCGAATAAATTTAGCTTTACTATTAGGGATAAAGAGTTTGTAGTTGATGTGGACACTTTGGCTAATATAATTGGTGTGGAAAGAGGAAGATTCAAATTAATTGGTGTGTCTTATGCCCACGCTACCTTGTCCGTTGTTTGAGACAGACTGGTTGAAGGCAACATTTCTTATTTTAGAATGAATGCCTCCAACATTCTTCTTCACAAGGTGGTGATCAATTGCATTAGGCCAAAGTCTACCTCAAAAACGGATGTCACTCGTTCCGAAGCGAAGTTAGTGTACGCGATCAACATTGGTCGTAAGTTCTCTCTTCCTCACACTATCCTTATGCATATGTATAGGACTGTTGTGAAAGACAAGGGACAACTCCCTTATTCGGCGCTTATCTCACAACTCTTTAAGCATTTCAAGATCAATCTTCCTGCTCCTCTTTGTGTGCAAACCATTGTTCCAATGGTTATTGGTCTTAAAATGGTTTCCAAGATGAGACTGAAGAAGCTGAACAAGAAGTTGGAACGCTTTAAGGAGAAGTCCCCTATGAAAGCAAAGCAAGACTCTATTGCAAGAAAAAGGAAAGGCAATGAGCCCATGACAGAACCAGTGAAGAAAAGAAGATCTCTTATCTTGGAAGATGAAGAAGAAGATGAAGATGACCTCACTATTTCAGCCTTTGCATTGCGAAATCTACAGAGTTTTGTGAGTTTTAATGCGACAGAGAACAGAGCAAGAGAAGGAACAAAGAAGAGAACGAGGAAAGAGAAGAAAGGAGAACAGAGGAAGAAGAAGGAAGAGAAAGACAAGAACAAGAAAGAAGAAGAGATGAAGAAGAAGGGAGTTGCGATGACTCTTTTGAACCAACACTGGCTGTATCCTTGTTTGATGATTCGGAAAAGACAAGGAGTGGAAAGATTGGAGAACTACATTGCTACAGTGCTGAAGTAGAACATGAAGAAGAACATATCTTTCCACCTGAAGGTACAAAGACAGGGGGAGATGGTGAAAAACGAGGTACTTCTTCACCCATCTTCGCTAGTGATGTTAGTAGATCTCCACCAGACTCAGAGGAGGTCTATGCCTCTCAATTCCCTGAAGTAGATCTCGAGGCATCTACTCCTAGTCCCGGTGATGGAACAACTGATGTTCCCTCTTACTTTCAAGCTCCTGGAACTGATTCAGCTAGACCCAGTATTGCAACAGATCATTCAGCAGACTTTCAAAGGGTACTGGAACTTCTTTTAGAGTTAAAGGGACATCAATATGCCCTCGAGTTTGAAATGAAGCACATGATGACTGTCTTCAAGACATCTACAGACTCTCTACAAGAACAGATTCAAGCCTTGAAGCTTCAACTGCAAGAACATGCAAAGGGTGAGGATATTCAATAGATTAAGGAGTCTTTGAAGAAGTTTAAGGACATTGTCAAGTCGATGGGGGATTTCCAGCTCGTTCGTATCCCCGAGCAGCCCTGATCTTATCCAACCTTTATTAAATTTTTTAAATCGTTTTTCCTCCACTTTTTGCTGATGATAAAAAGGGGGAGAGTATGCTTATTTGCATATTTGTTTAACTATTTTGGTTTTGAGTAAGATTGACTTTTAATGACTGTTTAGTTTGGACATTTGACTTTGGATATTGCTAATCTTTATGCTTGTAGTACAGTGACTAAGTTTGCGATATTGATTATGACTGGATTGTTATGGATTAACATGTGTTCTGTGGTTGCAGAATTAAGGTTTCCAGGTCCTAATCGACTTATTTTTATAAGGTATCATGTATTGCATAGGTGTTGTTTTGCAGGTCAAAGGTTTTCAAATCTGCAATAAAGTTTTGTCATCATAAAAAATGGGGAGATTGTTAGAGAAAACTCTTTTACTGTTTTGAAGTTGACAAAACTTTTCCAAGTCTATGTTTGAAGATTTCAAGACTTTATTATCAAAGTCTGAAGACTGCGGGATTTTAGTCTCAAAGTCTATCCTCACTGATAGTTCCAGACTGAAGAATGAAGACTTATCCAAATACAGGATTATTATCCAGATGCAAGATTATCTTCAAGGATTCAATTCGTATGGTTACTGGAAGTCCTTATGGCTGGATTTAGTAATTACTTGATTGATCATTCTTATTGGAAACTACTCCAATATGAAGATCTTTGAAAGGCGAACAAAGTTGGAAGGTTCTACTTATGGAAACTTAAGATCCTGATTGTATGGGCGAACATGAGTGATGGGCTTTCATCACAAATCATCTAACGACTCGAGATCACCTTAATAGATTGGAAGAATTCATTTGGAAAGTGCCAACGGTCGAGAAGGCATGATGGAGTATTTAAGGATTGACTCTTTAGTTGTTCGAGGGTGCGCGTGAAAGGAGAATTCCAAAGTCTAAAGCTTTCTAGTCACTCGCTTTCTCATTCATCGAGCTAAACTTTATATACAAAAGAGAGAAACTCTTAGTGAGACCGTGTGAGAGTTCGGTAGAGACTTGTCACTGTGATAGTCGAAGATCACAAGCTATAACATATCTTTTGATTCATAGTGGAATCCAACCAATAGGCTGTTAGCGTGGAGAGTGTACGTAGGCTTGATCTAAGCCGAACCACTATAAACCTTGTGCTTCAATTCTCTTACCCTGAACTCCTTACTTTGATTCGTAGTTTTATATAACTACTTGTAGTCGTTTACATCTTCAGTCTATTATCTTCTAAAGACGACTTGATTCTTTAAGTCTTGCGAAAATTTCTTTTAACACCTATTCACCCCTCTCTAGGTGTTCTTACTAGCCCTTTCAATTGGTATCAAAGCTTGTGTGCTCATTTTAATTGAAGTGTTTTTACTTCTGAGTTAAAGATCTATGGCTAGTATTTTGGCTCCAGGTTTGGTTGAAGGCCAGAGCAATACCAAACCTCCTTACTTTGATGGAAAATGAATACAATGTATGGAAAAACAAGATGAAGGCATTCTTAAGATCGAAAGATGTGGCATCCTAGAATTTCTTGTAAATCCTTAGATGTGCTTTAATTCATGTTGTACATTGGGATTTTGGCCAAGCTTTTGGTGGGTAATTATTTGATTGGAAAATTCTATTTTTGGCCATGTGAATTATGGGTTGGAAACTTATTAAATTAGGTCACAAAGTTTTGTGAATTATAAATTTCAATTAGGTGTTTATAAAATTAAGGTTAAGGTGGATTATTAGGATGAGGGTGGGCTGGACGTTTAAAGACCAAACCAGCCCATAGCCTCACCCCTTTTCTTGACCGGCCCACGAAGCCCAAGGAGGAGAAGCTGCCCGGCCCAAGGCTGGCCCAAGCCCATGAGGGGCTGTTGTCGCACGAAGGAAAGGGGGGGGGGAGTTCGGTTGCATGCCTCCCCCATTTGTCCCATGGTGATGGCCAAGTGTCCTCCATGCAAATAGTAATGATGGCTAATGATGGAAGGGAAGGAAATTAGGGGAAGATGATGGCCGGTTTAAGCTAGAGAGAGAGAGAGAGAGAGAGAGAGAGAGAGAGAGAGAGAGAGAGAGAGGAGAGTTCGTCCGAGAGAGAGAGAAGAGAGAAAGAGAAGGAAGAAAGGAAGAAGGGAAGAGAGGAAAGAGGAGGACCGTCCGTCAATCGTCCGCCGTGCGCCACCGTCCGCCGCCGCCGTTGTCTCGCCGTTGTGCTCGCTGTTTGCTCGGTCTAGAGGCAAGTGGGATCCTTGATCTACTCTTGCATGTTGTGCCTAGTGTATGTGATTGAATGGTGACAAATTTCGGATGTTTAGGATGTGAAAAATCGAAGTTTTAGGAGTGGTGTTCTAGGCTAGTAAACTGTTCTTGAGAAAACAGCTCGACCTTGGATGTTCTAGCGACTTGCATGTGATGTTTGAGTTAGATTTTGGCTTTTAATTTTAAATGAAAGTTGTTAATGACTTCTTGTAGTATAACATACTCAAATTTGGGACAAAACGAACAAGTATAAGTGGGTGAAATCTTTATTCTTTGGAAAGACTGGATCTGGAGATTTCGGTAACCACCTTTGATGAATGCATGGACTGTAAGGTAATATTTTTTTTGAAATTCCACTTCAATTTCTTAACAAAATATGTAAAGGACATCCTGATGTTTAACATATAAAAAATTCAGAGAAAAAAAACAAGAATAGGTAGGTGAAATCGTGGTCTTTTGGAGGTGGTTAGATCTGGAAATTTCGGTACTAGGAACAGAATTTTTAACCGCATATATTTAATTACCTAGGACGAATCGGACTTTGATGTCTTCATGAAATATCTACCTTAGGGTCTTGACTATCACATAGTCGAATTTCATAATTTTTGAAGGTCATTTGGGTACTTAATGGGAAATGTTTTTAAAATCGTGCAATCTGGTGTGTTCGGACTTGGTAAGTTGCAATGCGTGGACTATATCGTTTTGTATGAGTTTCTTTCAGAAATGTGTTCTGCATGAAATATCTCTTTTCATGTCTTCCCTACAACATATTCAAATTTCGTAATTTTTGAAGTTCGTTTGCCTATTTAACCAAAAATGTTTCAAAAACTGTGCAAGTTGAATTTTTAGAATAGTAGTGCTGTGATGCATGGTCTATACCGAATTGTATGAGGGTCTTCTGGTGTAGTGCTCTTCATGAAATATCTGCCTTTATGTCTTGACTATTACATGTTGAAATTTCATAATTTTTGAAGGTCATTTGGGTATTTAATTAAAATGTTTTCTAAAACTGTGCAAGCCTGATTGTGCGAATTTCAAAAGTTGTAATGAATGGACTATTCTGTTTTGTATGAGCCCCATGAATTATATTGTTTTAGGTGATTGAATCTTGCTGCACATGTGATGATATTTGGCATTACATATAAAAATCAAAAGCTGAAATTGACTTTGTTGCCATCACATCATGTGCCATGCTGATATTGAGACACAAATTGTGAATGAATTATGATAAATGAGGATACCGTCGGAGGTGTGAGCCGACGATGCCCCGAGAGTGTCGGGATGCCCGGAAGGGAGTGCCGGATGCCCGTAATGTGGAGGTGCTGGATGTCCTCGGAGTTTCGAGATGCCCGGAATGTGGGGGTGCCGGAAGCCTCGGAGATGTGTGCCGAGGGGATACCTCGTGATGCCAGTTGGGATACGAGATGCCCGGAATGTGGGGGTGTCGGATGCCCGGAGGTGTGTGCCGGAGGTTCCTCGCGATGCCAGGTTGGGTGCGAGCGATAAAATGTGGGATGCAATTACTGGTCCCGGGAAAGAAAAATGTGGTGACCCAATGGAAAGATAAAAAGCTGAAATTGAATCATGCATGGTATGGTGACATGTATGCATGGCTGTATGATATAATCTGTACAAGTGCATGGTGATATGTGCACATAAGGCATGGATATGCATGAATGCTTGATGATGAGTGCATGGTTGTATATACACATATGACATGATGGTATATGCATGAATGCTTGATGATGAGTGCATGATGGTATATGCACATATGGCATGATAACATATGCATGGCTGCAAGGTAAGTTATGCTTGGATGCATAAATGATATGTGCTTTGTTTATGATACCTTGATTGTTCTGTTTGATGCATTGAGTAGTTTAATGGATCTTTTACCTGCTGAGTGGTTGTACTCACCCCTTTTAGGGATTAACATTTCAGATTAGAAAGATGCCTTTGCTGCCGGTTGCACGCGGTACTTACTATGGCATACCTACTGATGTGGATGTGGAGTGTACTGAGCATGTCTATGTCGGTGCTCCTGGTTTAGTTTTTGTTCGAGTCCGTGTCCTGGTGATGTATGATGTGGGTCGAGCTGATGGCCCGGTCATCCAGGAGTTTTTATCTGTCCATGTCCGACATGATGGAGCGATGTTAGGGATGTTACCGCCGCCGCCACTTGATGCACCGGATTGGGTATGATGGCGCGTATAGCTGTTGGGAGCTGACACTTTTTGGAGATAGCCGACGCTCGTTGATGGAAGGTTGTACTTGTTCGATGTAAGGTCGAGTCCTCTTTTGGGTGGTAGCCAAGTATAGTTAAGAATCTTGGCCTTTTGTTGTATCGACCTTGATGTCCATCATGAAAATATAAATAAGAGTGAATCGGCTTTATCTTTTCTTATGGTGCGTAGTTGGTGTGCATTGCATTATGGTTATTGGAGGGAGAAATGGTGAGACTTGTTTATGCTTCCGCTAATAAATTGCGCTGGGACTGTTTTAAATAAAAAAAAAAAAAAAAAGAGAGAGCCTATGAACTACGGTGCTTCTGATAAGAGATGTAACTGGTATTCATTAGGTGGAGCGATAGGTATCTGTGGCGACCTTAGGCGAGTCGGGGGTGCCACAAAAGATCCCCCCAACTGTCCTACATGAAATGACTAGCGCTAGCATAAATAAGTTTTAATAATATATTTTAATATTTTTTCGAATTCTTTAATTTTTTTCTTTTATTGCGGTCACCGAGCCCTCGTTGACCTCTGGTGCCCTTGCCTAGATCTAGATGAGGCCATCATAGTCGCGGGTGAGGGTGGACAAAGGGGCGTTTGGGCTTGGCAAGTTAGACCATTGCCATCGGGCGCGAGGGACTTGTGGGCCAGCTCGAAGGACTCAAAGCAAGGATCCGAGAAGAGGATGTTGAGGGGGAGGGTATGAGTGTTGAGGGAGGAGATGAGGGCGTAGTTATTGTCAGAGTCATGGGCGAGTGTGCAACAAAGAGAGAGACTGCCAATTCCTTCTTTGTATGAGAGAAGATCAAATTCCTTCATGGCCAGGGTCACCCTGGCTTGTGACCAGAGAGGGTGTCACAACCCTCACCAGTGGCCTAAGGCTCGACGACTCTTGTCGGCCACAATAATAAAAAAAAAAAATCAAGAAGGAAAAGAAAAGAAGAAAAGAAGAAAAAGAAAAGAAAAGAATACATAAATAATTTGGAAAAAATATTAAAATTTTATTAAAAATATCTATGTAAAGGTTAGATTGTTATGTAGGATGGATGGTGTCTATATAAGTGATTTTCAGTCAAATTGACCGGGTGGACTCAATTGATAAATTATATAAATGTTTAAGATTCAATTTGTAAAATCGAAATGTTTATGGTGCAATAGTTTTAGAACTTTTCGGATAATTTTTCGGATAATATCAATATTTAGATA
Organism: Eucalyptus curtisii; assembly: GCA_017140595.1. Lineage (NCBI taxonomy): Eukaryota > Viridiplantae > Streptophyta > Magnoliopsida > Myrtales > Myrtaceae > Eucalyptus > Eucalyptus curtisii. The sequence continues at coordinate 15,959,087 of CM029501.1, read as the reverse complement.
GAATGTATGCTTTTATGCATCGTACAATCATGTTTCTAATTCCGAATGACTATAACCCTACAATGTAGGGGGTATCAACATGAAAACCTTCTCGCTCCTCAACTTTTCCCACCATCTCAGTGCAGCTTTTTCCATCAATGGGTGCTCGTACTCTGCCTCTTTCAACTTTCTGACGACAAACCCAGAAAAGAGCCGACACAATAGCCGACATTTCATGTTCAAAGCTCGGACCATCAAACAGAGCGGGATCTCCGGTAATGCAAGTGCAAGCAGCTTCTTGCGCATCACCAGAGCTCCTGCTCACCACGGGAGACAGGTTCCCAGTTTCGGAATGTTGCCTTGATGACAACCATTGCTTTTCAACTTCCATGGATGATGGTCCGACCAATGATTCGGTTCTATCCTTCCTATATGGTCACCAGGACGTTGTGGAAATTGGGGCAGATTTTCAGCAACCATCTTCAACATGGATTCAACAAGTGCCTGTACATAGTTCGAGAGAAAAGGAAATGGGCTTCAGCAAGACAAATGAGAAGGTTGACCAGAACTGGTAAGTTGCTTAACAAGGCAAGAAAACTGATATGCAACTATTGCTGGAAAACTCAAAACGCTACATTCTTTTGCAGGCTAGGATGGGTTATATGTTTTCTTATACACGCTGCACAGAATAAGTGCTTCAACTACAGATTGCCAATGCTAACAAAAGCGGCCAACCCTTTGGACAGTCACCATGTAGAGTCTATATCTCCAGAAAAAAATGACCGTCAACTAATTTACATCGACAATACTCAAGTCTTTTGCTATGTAATGCCAAGTTGAGCAATTAGAACTACTAAGGAACTATGTAATCAAGTTATACCCAGTGGCTGCCAGCACTGAGAATTGCAGTGACAATGCTAAGTGGCATTATAGACCCTATATGCTAAAATATGATTGACTGATTTGTTTTTTGATTCTAGGGAGCCATACAGAACCTCAGTATCTAACAACTGTGGACATGTTCAGAGTCTAAGGATGAAGGCAAAAATCCTTACACTTCTTAATGCTCGTCTTTTCCTGAAAAATTTCTGGGAGAGATGCTTGCCGGCATCAACAAGTGCATTAACTGTTTCTGAGTACAGAACCTTGGACATATCAATTCCTTCTGGCGTCCAGATTCTGTCCCCATAAATAATTGGATCAGCCCTCTTGCCTGTGATTACAAAGAAAAAAAGCGTTCAGGAAAGTTGCTTACTGATCAATTCGAATTATTGGACACTATACTGTACCTAGTTGTTGGTGTGCATCAAAAAAAGTAATTGTATAATGTCACGGTATTTAAAAATGGGTTATTAAACAAAAGCTCCCTGAACTTTGGCTTAATACTTAATGTTGTCATTAAACTTTCAATTTATTTAATGTGATCCCTAAATTTAGCCTAATGAGCAATGTTATCTCTAAACTTTTAACTTGGTTAACGTGATCTCTGAACTTTTCTGATATCAGAGTCATGGTATTTTTCAGCACATTCCTAGTTTGAAGTTGATTATTCAGTGCAAAAAGGGGGAGAATTTCCTTACCATGACTAAATCCTCTGAGCTTTCCACACTCTCCACTGTAAATGCTCCTGTTTCTCTTAGTCCTCCTTTTGAACTCCGCACTTCCAATGTCTCTAAGATTGATAATCTTTATGAGGTTTCTTATCTCAATGAAGATAGTAAAATCTCTTAGACTCACCTTCCACTGATAAATTTATACTCTGCTTTTGCTATACCATCTTCTTTCTCTCCTATCCGTTCTATTAAGCAGCTTATTAAGCATACCCCAAAAGAGGTTAAGAAGTATGTCCAGTCCTCAAAATTTGACCAGCATCCTATTGCAGTTACCCAACAAGAACACTTTGTTACCCTACAAATCCCTTATGACTTTCCACATCAGTGGATACAGCAAGGTTACACACACCTACACTTTGGTGCCATCAGACTTGCTTTGTCCTTTCTTGAAAGAAAGGGATTACCCGTGGTAGCTCAAATGGCCCTTTTGGACACCCGTTTCTTGGACTACCAGCATGCTTGTATCAGTACCATCCAAACCACCCTTAATGCAGGAATAGTGTTTGTTACACTATTTCCAAATTTTAATATGACTCTTGAATCCATGGCTTCTCTTAGCCCTTAAGGTTCAACTACAGATGATTGGAGCACCTCAAACTCCATATTTTATTGCTGTCACCTTACATTACCAAATGGTTTATCAGGTCCAGAACCATGCCATTGACCTCAACTTCCCCGAATCTGAAGATGCCTTGTTCATCTCAGTGGATAATGACTAAACCTCTTGTATCCATATTCCTAGACAGATCCCTCGAGATCAGTTAGTCAAGTTACTCCTAGAAATGTGAGTAACTAACTATGAAAAAATCCACTAGGACTCCACACCTATCCAATCCACGGAGTCTCAGTTCATTAAGAAGAAAGATGGCACAGTTATCATCAAGTTTACTAAGGAAAAAGAAAAGTCCACGTCTTCTATTTTTCCTACTATTTTTATGATGCAACCTTCTGCAGCTCATGCTCTAGATGACGAAGGCCATCCAAATCCAAAATCCACTAGACCTCTTCATTATTATAAAGATCCTCGGAGAGGATATTGTTTTTGGGATCTAGATTGTCAATGCTCTCTTTACACAAATCCTCTAGATGATGAAGAAGATGGTAGGTCATCTAGAAAAAAGAAGCGGTCAAAAGATAAAATTTACCAAAGGTACCTTGACAAAGACCTCATTGTTGGACCTCTTGGTGAATATGGAGAAAAATATCAATTCATGGTCTCATACGGAACACCTCGACCACACCCTCCTCCAAAAATCCCTGAATCATGTGAACTTCCTCCACCTTCTCAGTCACCACCCAAAAAGAAACCCTCGCCCCAAAAGCTAGTTGTCTCACCCTTCTATAAACACATTTACAAATGGGTTAAAAAGAATTCATTTCCTTTTGAAATCTCCAAAAAACCTTAGTCTTCATGTTCCCCATTTTTAAAACTACCACCTATCCTTCCACCTGTCTATATGCTCCAGTCTTTAGACTTTCCACCTTTGAAAAGGCCTAATTCCAGTGTCCCATTCCCGACATTAGAAGAATTTATAGATGTCCGTAATCAGTTTCGTCATATCCCTAAAGTTTCGAATCATATGAATATTGACGACCATGGAAGGCCACAGTTGCTGAAGTTGCTTTGAATTGCCAATTCGAAAATGCCTTGGCTCAGAATAATGTTCTCAAGATAATTGATACCGAGCTTTTAACTGTCTAAGCTCATCTTGATTATGTCGATCAGAAGGGCAATCAAACGGCTTTGGTCACAAATAAATTGCTTGAGACACTCTAAAAAAGACTTCAGCATATAGAATCTGGAAGATATGTCTCTCATCATTATTTGGAAGATAAAACGGTTGAAATGGAAAAAAATTGAGAAGACAAATCAAGCTCCTGCAAGATGGAAAATTTATTCCTTCTCCAGATCCATTTTCCCATCCTTGGCAAGCAACTCCAAAAAGAAGTGGGCCCTTCTAGGGCTACATCAATTGTTGCAATTATTGATGAAGCTCCAAGGCAAGATCAAAGGAATATTGTTACCCTTTGAAATTGTATCAGAGAAATGGAGAAGCAATGAAAGATTAGTGAAGAAAAGAAGCCAGCCCTTGAACCTTTTCCAAAATCTCCCTTTGCTCATATGGTCTCGAATCCACTTGAGGCTTTCCTCCGAGACCAAGGCAAATAAAGTATACCAACGGTTGCCTCGTTTGATTCTACTAAATAAAATATCTCAAAATCAGCCTTAAAACCAAATTTTGTTTCTCTGAATTTGCTTCAACCTCTGAGCCACAAACACCAAAATCTTATACACATGCTAACTTTATGGCTGATCCTCTCGAAGCAGAAATGGAATCAAATTCATCCGAGCCAGAAGTAGTATATCTTCATAATTCAAATTGTGGACAGAATTCTTCAACTTCAAAATAGTACTTCAAACTTGATGATATTCCATACTCCAAATGGTCAAATAGACTGCAAGAATTCCATGCTTGGCTCAACGCTAGAGCACTTTTTGTTGAACATCGGTATGACATGTTGACCGAGTTTGTAAATAGATTCACTAGAAGCTTAAAAGATTAGTGGAGATATATTTCTAATCAGAATCAAATTACATTTTTGCTCTCAACAGATTTTCATCATGTGATTTGGGTTATCGACCAATTCTTCATTGGTAAACCAGAGGATCTCCTTGAGCTTAGAAGGAGAGAATTTTTTGAAAATAAATGCTGCTCTCTACGAAAAAAGCATCTTAATAGGCACTTCCAAGAAATGCTCAATTTATTCTATGCTCTTGGTGCTGATCCCAATCTCAAGTAGGTATTTTTTGGCCTCTATTCTAAAGGAGATTAGCCAAATGGCGGAAAGATCCATTCAAAATAAATAGCAAATTGTTGCCAATGTTCCTCTTGGGGAACTTTAGTAACAGATACATCTTGCTCTCGATGATCTTTGCATTCGAAGAAATGCTTTCAAAAGTTATTTCAAGAGCAATAAGGAACTTGACCAGGCTTGTCAAAGGCTTGGGTTAAGAATTAAGTGTTCAAAGAAAGACTCCTGTGATGATCCTTCTTGCCAAGATTGATGCAAAAAACGAAGATACTTCAAAAGATTCTCCTTAGCACATGCCAAGAAGAGGTGCAAATGGCGATTTTTACGGAAAAGACGCTCTAGACAAATCTCTTTTGGAAAGCGTAGAAAATCCGATAGGTGCTACATTTGCAACTAGAAAGGTCATTTTGCCAAGAGCTGCTCAGTAGCTAAAGGAATAAATTTCCATTTAATATAGAAGATAGAAAAGCAAACTGGAATATTACTCCATGATGATGATGTTGAATTGGTTTTCTCCTTCGAAGATGAACCAACCAAGCACACTGTGTGTGCTATCCAAACATGGACACAAACTAATGATACTGAAAGCTTGTCAGAAGAACCAAAAGAAGAGGTACTCTCATTCTCTAAACCTCCCACAATCCAAGATCTTTGTGTATATACTCCCTCTATCCTTCCATGTTTTCCTGTAAAAATTTACTCATCTAAGTATGATAAACCTATTTCTCTCGTTAGCCCTTGTTGACACTAGAGCCAGTACTTCTATCGTTGACACAAAGATACTTCTAGAAAAATATTGGACGCCATATACCCGGTATTTTAATTCTACTTCTGGAGATACCTTTGCTGCAAGAGTATGAAGCAAATCTATCACCATATAGTTCTTTCTCCATTGTTCAGTCACCATTGAAATCCTTGGCTCGAGCTCCCCAGATAAAAATATCATTATTGGTTGAGATATCCTTACACGAATTCCTAAACTCAAAATTGTGCCCAATGGATTACGATTCAAAGGACAGTTCCAGGAATTTGTGGACTACCAAAGATTTTTCACTATCCAAATGAGCATTCTAGATCCAATTCTGCAAATCCTTCTTGAGGTGTGTGTAGACTCTCATTCAGACTTTGTCCAAAAATGCTCTAATCCTTTGTGGAAAAATCCCGATTTCTTCATGAATCTTCCTTTTAAGAAAAATGAGGAGGTCAATCTCACTAAAGCCAGTCACTCTAAAATGAATCTAGAACATTTGTTTTTAGCCCAAAAAGAATGTTTGGATTTGCTTCATCAGGGATTAATCGAGCCCTCAAACTCTCAATGGGCTTGTGAAGTATTTTATGTCAACAAATGAGTAGAGTAGAATTGAGGAAAGATGAGACTGGTTATCAATTATTAGCCTCTCAATCAATTCTTGTAGGATGATAAATATCCTCTACCATACCATAATTCTTTATTCTCCAGCCTCACTCAAGCCAAAGTATAGTCCAAGTTCGATCTTAAAGCTGTATTTTGACAATTGAGTATTCATCCTGAAAATAGATATAAAACTCGATTTTGCATCCCGAATTAATATTTCTAGTGGATAGTGCTCCAATTTGGCCTTAAAACACTTCCTTCGTTGTTTCAGAAGGCTATGTGTAAAATTTTTCAGCCCATCTTGGCCAATGCTCAAATTTACATTGATGATATCCTCCTCTATAGCTCAGATGAGGACTCTCATTGTAAATTATTAGCCCAATTTGTAGATTTAGTATGAAAGCATGGCATAATGTTATCCCAGAAAAAAGATTATTATTATCCAGAGAGAAATGGAATTTTTAGGATGCATCTCAAGGATGAAATTTATTATCTAGGTCCTCATATTACCGAGGAATTACAAAAATTTTCTGATAAAGATCTCTCTCATAAGCAGGTTCAGCAATCTTCGGGACTTTGTTCCAAAGATTACAAAGTTTGTGAGTCCACCACAACAAATGCTCAAAAAAGATGCTCCTCCATGGGGACCATAGCAGACAAAGTTTGTACGTAGACTTAAGGAGATTTTGCAGCGTTTTCCTCCATTGCAAATCCCTTTTAAAGGAAAATGAGTGCTGTAAACATATGCTAGTGATGAATATTGGGCTGTTGTTCTTTTTTGAAGAATTCGATGGAAAATGACAAGTTTGTGGACACAAGAGTGGAAAATTCACACAGGAAAAAATGCACTACCACTCTACATTTAAGGAAATCTTGGCAGTAAAATTTGGCATCAAGAAAGTTGAATTCCATCTCATAGGACATTATTTTCTTGTGGAAATGGATATGTCCTTGTTCTCTCAAATGTTGAAGTTCAAATAGAAGCAAATTCCGCATCCATAGCTTCTTAGATGGGTAGAATGGTTTTCAAAGTATTCATTTGAGACCAAACATATTGCGAGAAAAAAGAATGTACTTGTTGATTTTCTGTTTAGACAAAAATAATTTACATCTACCACATCTATAAATATGTATGTGGTAAGAAATCTATGAGGTGGTTTCAAGGCTTGAGAAATCAAGCCCAAATGGCCTTCATATTCATACCTACTAGAAATCCCTAGGCTTATCCAAGATAATGTCCTTGTTGAAAATCTTGGAAGATTTATGTTGCAATATCACTTCCATATCTTTAGTGAATATGGTGGTTTTCTCCTCAGGCCAAATAGATTATACCCGAAATATCCATCTATTCATCCTCTCACTTTCTTCTAGAAGAGGAATTTCTAGAAAAACTCAAGTGGTTTTATTGGTATTTATTTAATTTTTATACCATTGCCATTGAGTTTCCAACAAAAAGATGCCCCTTATAATCGGTAGAATCATTGAAGGACAAACCAAGTATAAATGTCTTAGGGAAATGCATAGTTGGTTTAAACCATTAGAAGCACGGAAAATTATTTTTCAAGCCCAACTCAAAGCATACAGACTTGACCCAGAACTCTACACGATCGTTTTATTTTTTGGGTCGTGGGTATTTTTATGACCCAGTGGAGATGTATGTAAAATACCGACAGATGTTGGAGCATCCACATATAAGCCCTAATATGCTTTAAATGAGATTTTTGCAACACTCCCTTGTAGAATCTCAACACAAGATCCATGGGGAGGTCCATGGTCACAAGATCCTTTTGATTATGGTGAGCTACAACTTGCACTCAGTCTAGGTCTTGACAAAAAAGATCTATCACTCCAGTTTGGGTATCTACCAACCCGGTATTCTAGCGCATTTTGCCGATGCTCCTACGGGTTCTCGCCGGTCATCCAAGAGACAAAGGTCGACTGAAATAATTGAAGAAGTAAAATAGCTCCTCGAGACGCTTAGGCAACAATATCCAGAAAAAGGTACTCTCAATCCTCTTGACATCCCGTCTAGCTCATACCATTCTCTAGATGATTCAGACATCGAAAATCTTGAAGCTCTAGAAATTGAAAGAATGCTCAAGGAATATCAAAGGCAGAAGTATGGAGAAGATTCGAATGACTCGGACGACAATACTAAAGAGCCTATTCATAGGCATAATAAGTAAAGCAAGACTTTGCCAGAAGATTATTCAAGATAAAACAAGAAAGGCAGAAGACCCACATGAAGAAGACGGAAAATTTGACCTAGAGCACTGTTCATGTACTGTTTAGCACTGTTCATGTACCGTTTGGCGCTGTTTGGTACTGTATCATAGTATTGTAACACTGTAGCAGAAGTGAAAAAAGCGGGATAATGTGTGCAGAAGTCAGTCTGTCGGTAAAAAGCTTGTCAGGTGCAAATAATTGGCCTTTGTCGGCCAAGCGAAGTTTGTAATCTTTAGACATCGAAAATCTCGAAGCTCTAGAAATTGAAAGAATGCTCAAGGAATATCAAAGGTAGAAGTATGGAGAAGATTTGGATGACTCAAACGACAATACTAAAGAGCCTATTCATAGGCATAATAAGTAAAGCAAGACTTTGCCAGAAGATTATTCAAGATAAAACAAGAAAGGCAGAAGACCCACGTGAAGAAGATGGAAAAATTTGACCTAGAGCACTGTTCATGTACCGTTTGTGCTGTTTGGTACTGTAGCATAGTATTGTAACACTGTAGCAGAAGTGAAAAAAGTGGGATAATGTGTGCAGAAGTCAGTTTGTCGGTAAAAAGCTTGTTAGGTGCAAATAATTGGCCTTTGTCAGCCAAGCGAAGTCTATATAAGGCAAGGTTTGCAAGTGTTAAGGGGCATAATAGAATGTACCCTATCTAGAAATAAAACCGTGTGGTTTGCTATGAATCCTTAAAACCTCTCCTCCTTATTCTTTTTTGCTTGGTATGATTCTTTAAAACTAGAAATGTTTTGATCAATCTTGGTAGTATACTTTGCACTTGCCACAATGTGGAACTTGTGCAAGAGAATTTTATTACCTTAAAATTTTCTATGATATGAGCCAAAAAATGAATAAGAATTTGGTGGTTAACAGGCAGTCCCTATTCTAAGGTTGAGGAAGGGCCGTGTGTGTGGGATAGCATACTTGTCACGATTTTTGCTTTCGTTTTCCTTGACTCGTATCATAGGCAAATTTTTTGGAAGTCCTTAGACAATATGGAAATATCCAATATTACCTTTTCATTAATTCAATTTTAGGGACAACATTAAATATTTTTACATAGATATGTACAAAAAATTCAAGGACTATATTGAACAAATTAGAAATTTAGAAATGATATTGCACATCAAGTCAAGGTTCATGGACCATTTGTGTCATTTCCCCTTAAAAAATTAACTACACATTTATCGAACAACCTAAGCTTTTAGATCGGTTGGCATTGATTTCACAAAGTTTCACATGATATCAACGCCTCAAGTCTTATGTCCAAATCACTTTAAGCCCTTTATTTGCCTCTCCAATGATAAATTTTCACGCTATAATCTTAAGTCACATTCCATCTTATGCTTGAGGGGGAGACTTACAATATCTAAATAAAAATCATGCTTTCATTTGACAACTCAAGCTTTGAATCAATTGGCAGTAGTCTCATAGAATTTTACAGTCACAAAGTTTCCAACATATTTCTCATTTAAATTTATGTGAGCGATGAACAAAGAAAATAAAAATGGAGAAATCATATTTGATGATGCAAAATAACAAGGGCCATATTTACTACATTGACATGTTTTTTTGTGTCATTGTCGTATTGAAACAACTAAGCACAATCTAAAGTTCAATATCACATTTTCTTACTCTTAACAAAATCAAATTCGCACTTACCTTAACATATCAAACAAACTAAAATGACAATTAATGTTTACTATAAATCTCATACGAGCTTAAAAGACAGCTTCCATTGAATGCTGTCAAAGTGATTTCCAATTTCAAAAGTTTTTTTCTAACGCAACTAATTCGGAAAGCACAGTGGAAACTCCAAATCTATTTTGTGTGCTATGGGTTTGTTTGATAACCATTCTATTCTCGAGAATAATTTCTGATATGAATTTTTTTTTATTCTGTTCTCAGGAATAATTTACAAGCATTCAAAAGCGTTTGATAATTGTCCAAAATTTCCATTTCTGAAATAGAATTGCGTTTGACACTGTTCTTAGAATTTCTAATTCAATTTATTTTCTTTTAATTTTTTTTATAATTTTATTCTTTTTTTTCCTTCTTTTCTTTTTCTTTTTCTTCTTCTTCAACCTTTGGCCAATTGCCGGCGTTAGGATGACCGGCGACCGGGCTAGCGATCTTGCCGGGGGTTGTCGGACCTCGGCGAGGCCACGCTTTGTCGGTCGAGCCTCGCCCGGCCGGCAAGGCTGGTTGGTGGCCAAGGAGGCTTGGGCGATGCTTGCCTAGCCACCAGTGAGGCCAAGCCTCGCCTATGGCTGGGTGAGCCTTCGGCGAGCTTGCTCAACCTCACCTTGGTTTGGTGAGCTTGGCGAGCTCGTTGGACCTCATCCAATCGGTCGTTGGCGACCGATAGCGGTGAAAGAAGAAGAGAGAAGGAAGAAGAACAAGAAGATGAAGAGAAATGAAAAGAATGAAACTTGGATTGGTTTGATTCTAGAATTGTTTCGGGAACAAAGAAGCAACTTTTTTATACTCATTGATTTTGTTTCAAATATATATTCGGGAACAAATTTGTTCCTGGGAATAAAAAAATTTACTCATTGCTTCCACTCCAAATCTATTCCCGAGAGAAAAAAAAAAGAAATTGTTACTATTTGGCAAGTTGCCAAACGCACTCTATGAGTAGGTTTTACAAGTTCAACTTCATAGAATTTGGAAATTCACACTGGCTAGGAATCGTCTCCTCATTTTTTGCTATTTCTTTCAAGGATACTCCATTTCTAAGATTATGAATTATGCAAACAGCAACCAAAACTCAACTGCAGAGTTTGCTTTGCTCTAAAGTTTGTTTGAAAAAATTACAGCACCAGATTCTGATTAAACAAGATGCTGCTGTTGCAAGTCCTTTAGCCTAGTTTGTGTATCTTATTATGTGGTTTAAGATGTCCCATGTCAAGAAAAAGGAATAGAAAAACGTAACTGTCACCAAGGGTCTGTTTGGTAATGCTTCTGTTTCGGGGAATAAATTCTTTTTACAAATAGTTTTTTTCTATTTCTATTCCTAGGAACAATTTCTCAATAAAAGAACGCGTTTGGTAACTACATAAAATTTCTATTCTTGAAATGAAAAGAGAATAGAAATGCGTTTGGTATGATTGACAATGTATAATTTCTTTTAAATTTTTTCTTATTCTTCTTTATCGCTGCCACCGCCTACCGTCGCCGCTTGTCGCCCGATCATCGCGCGGCGACGACGGTCGGTGATAGCGGTTGTCGGCGGCAGTCATCGGCGGGTGGCGGCGATGGTCATTGGCGTTGATCGGTCGGTCGGCTGGCCGGCGGGTGGTTGCGTCAACCGTCATTAGCGATGGGTGCGGCAGTTGGCAACAATGGCGGCCGGTGGTGGTGACGGCGCGAAGCGTGGCGGCGGCGGCCGGCTGTCGACCAGCTGGTGAGTGGTGGCCTTAATGGTCATCGGCGATGGGCCATAGCGGCTAGCAGCGGTGGTGATTGTGGTCGGCCATCGGTCGATTGGTGGGCAGGCGGCGAGAGGCGGTTGTTTGATGGGTGGTGGGTGGCGGCGGGAGGTAGGCGGTGGCGGCCGGTGACGGCAGGCGGGCAGGCGGTGACGGCAGCTGGACAGCAGGGGCAACGGTGAAGGGAAGGGGCAGTAAGGAAGAAGAAAAGAAAAAAAACTTATTTCTAGAAATTATTCCTGGGAACAAGAAACTACTTTTTTTTACTTCTTGTTTCTATTCCAAATCTATTCCCCCAGCCACTTTTCTATTCCGGGAAATAGAAAAATCAATTGATGTTACCAAACGGATTTATGTTCTTTTTTTGTTCCAAGGAACAAAAGAACAGAGATTGAGAGGAATAGAAATGTTATTAAACAGGGCCCAGGTGTCTAATCTTGAATCATAACTTACCATCTTCAACAACGATTGTCAAGAAAAAGAACATAAAAGTGTACAACGTCATCAAGTGTCTAAACTTAAATGACTTACCATCTTCCACAGTGAAGGCATTAGATATGCCCTCAAGGACACGGATTCCTTCCGAATGACCTAATGCAGTTTTGACTGCAAGCCTGAATTTTCCACTTCTTGTCCAGCTTGATACATCATTAAAAGTGATAGTACTCAATGTCCCCATGCCTTTATCGAGGATCATAGAGAGATCACCAGTCAAGAGTGGCATCTTACCCTCTCGCCCCAATGATTCATTGCTCCAAAAGAACTCTCTAGTCCAATTTTTACCAGCTTCTTCATGAAAGTCACCTCCAATCACTGTTACCATCAACTTGAGCATTGCAGAGGGTCCAGATTGCACGAGGCTACCTGTAATGGAATCTACCAAGACGACATGAATAGGAGCTCCTCCCTCACGCTCAACCTCATTACCTTTAACTAGGCTCCGCGATAGTTTTGTTATAAAATGAAGACGTAAATTCTTTTCACTCTCACAATCTTTTCTCGCTGATGCAGACCTGTAGAAAAACATTTAACGATTCACCCAATAAAAATCTGCACTTCAGAAGATAGTGCCTAGTACACACAATATGAGTTCAAACTTTTTGTCAACAGCAGAGTCATGCAATGGAAGAGAATGCTGAGGGCCCAATCCAACATATGGAATCATTCTAGTAGGTCATTCACATTACCATAATAATTGGAATCAATTGATGATGAAAACTACGGCTTATCTGCTATCACTAGCTCGAACATATCAATCTCGCTTAGTCTTTTGAAGTATGAAAAGAAGTACGCATACCAATACACATGATCAAAAGAGATGATGCCGTCCTTCTCCTCTGATATCAATACATAGATATATACTTGGAAGGAACTCACTAATTCAAAGAGTGTTGCAAATAAACTTAGGTGAATTCTGGCGGAAGATTACTAACAACATGAAAAACATATCTCCGTGTCATCATCATTTACTACTGTCATATTTGATTCTAACTCTAGTAAATCAACCATGTTGTTGGGGACAAATCAGCTTGGCATGCATTTAAATTGCTATCATCTCCAGAGTGTCTGAACAAAGATTCTTACCCGTTCAATGGATCACGAGGAAACATCTCATTGATATACTCTGTACAATCAGGAAGTTCGTCGAGTTTCTCAAGATCAACTGGCATCCTAATTTTTCCTTTCATCGTGTTGAAATTCTCCATCAGTAATGCATTTGTCCTCAAATATGGATAAGTGTCTGTCGCTGCAGTCATCAATGGCTTCCTCCGCTCGTTTTGAGCAGTTTCAAATGAAAGAAAAACTCTGCCTGCAGAACGAAGTGCTGCGGGGTTGGCTTAGGATTTGAATCGCATACTTCTCTAATGCTGGAAGGACGTTGCCGCAATAGTCCCACCAGTCCCCTTTACACGCAACATTATTATTAGTATGCAATTTACACATTGAAAACAAATATAATATGAAGTTATATCAATGCGGTTCATTGGTTGTACAATAGATGCTTACACGGGTGAGATGTTTTTAATATCGTCATTGCTGTACAAGTGAACAACTTTGGCACTTTGTCACGATAGAGCAGCATTTCTTGCACAAATTTCTCCTTTTCTTCACCACCTACCAATTTTTCCACAATGAAATTTATGCCCTGTTTCATTGCATCATTCTCTTTGAACTTCTTACTACACATGTAAGCAGGATTAAGAAAAGCTGCAGCAGCATGTAGTGGATGAATGATACGACTTTGCCGTAGCTTGAAAATCTCCCATAACGTCTGATACTTATCTACATTAGTCTCGGATGTTTGTCTAATAGCCTCATGTGCCATTTCCACGGCTGTATACAAGAACCCATATGTAGCGCCATAGCTATGAACTAGATAAAGCACTTGAAATATCGATTTTAGGGCGTGCAAGACTTCTTTCCCTTCACTCCAAATTTAGAACTGCAAACGATTTCACCTACTTGTTCGCCCGATTTATCCTTCTCAAAACCCAAGGAAGGCCACTCAGATGATGAAACAAGCAATTGCAGCTCACTTTCAACCTCCATGATTGATTGGAGCATACAATAGTTTGAGTAAAATTTGGTCGTTGAAGACTGTTTTAACTCCCAGTTGTTTGTGAACTGCTTCATCGATGATAAGACGCCATCATGCTTGTGAATCTTAGTGATAACTGCTCTTGCTTGATCAAATGCCTTTCAAACCCATTCGATATCAGTGTAAATATACTCAAGAAGTAAATATATTTCATGGGCAACACAATTAGTCTGATACACATGGGGATAATTGCCAATGGGCATATCCTCATAATACCCTTCATCTTGAGCACTGCTGGTTACGTACTGCACCATGCCGTTAGGCCCCATTTCTTGAGTGACGGAACATAAAATGTTCCGTGGCAAAGTGCTTGTCACCTCACCTTCGAGGATTTAGCTGTAGTTAATAGTACCATCCCTTCAATTGAATAGGCAAAGATATTAATGAAGGATATACCCTTATAACACCAAATTGCAGACATGAGTGTGCAGCCGGTTCTATTCCATGATTTCCTCGCATTTGCCACATACTCAACAATTTCCTTTTCTAAATCAGGCACTAACTTTGTTTTGACTACTGAATGACATGGCAACTTATAATGGGAACCATGCTCAGCCACGGCATTCACAAAGTCAATGAAGAATGGCCTCCACACAATACCAACCGAGATTATCCAACAAGATGAACTTAGCAAGCAACTTATCCAACATAACGTCATCTTTACTTACAAGCATTTTAGGTGAAGACTCTTCGGTCTTACTGAACAGGCTTCAGCCTTGGCTCTCTTACTAGGACGAGAAATTGCTTCGGCAGCAGCAACTCGCACATCGTTGGGGACCTTGGTGCATATGTCTATACCACGGCCTCTAATCCCAGATAAATGCGATTTAACTCTTGGAACACCACCGGCAAATTTTCTGTAGCAAAACTTGCACTTAAATTTGTCATCCATAAGATCTACATATTCTCCAATCTCTCTTTCTGACCATGTCTACTCCCTTGGCCTATATACACACAAAAGAAGAGCATTTGAACTTTCCCATATACAATGCATGATATTTCCAATAGTCACATTATTGACATTTAGCGTCGCATATTCCCTTAACATCTTCGCTGAGCAATTGACATTCACACCAAGTTCACTCAAAGCAAGGGAGTTTCAGTAGATACAAAAGTTATGAGAAACTTCACTCATAATACTGATATTTAAGCTGACCTTGAATTCAAGAGAAATACAAGTTTTAGCATATTGACCGAGAAGTGAAGTTCATTATTTTGAGATCAAATTCAATGAGAGTTGCTACCTATATATAAATATTCAGGAATTGAAGAGAGAGGAATAGAGGGCTACGTCTTTACTCAATAATTGTTATAATTAAGGGGCACTTATACCCAAACCATATGTATAGGAAAGAAAATTAGAATTAGCTTACTTCCTGAGAGTAATACAGAGTATCGAGAATTGCAACTAACCATTCATAAAGAACATGATTTACAAAAATGAAGGAAGGACTTGAAATAATTGAAATGCCCAGAAATCGTCAACCAATAATTGTCGCTCATATCAAACACATAGAAGGAGAGAAAGAATACACGAGAGCTGATCGAAGCACTAAGAAGAAGCATAAGGAAGTGAAATTTCTAACTCAGACACCTGAAGAGGGAAGGATGACCAAATCACAAACGTACAGAGAGTAAGGCAGAGCAAGAGCGCGAGAGAGAACTTGCATTGGTGATTGAATATTGCGAGCTTATATAGGTGCTATTTTTTTTTTTGTTGTTTTTGGGTGTTGGCCCTGTTGGGGGTGTTTGGTCTGCGGTCAATGGTTCCTTTTTTTTTTCTTTTCTTTTCTCCGTGGTCTGCGTTTAATTGGGTGGGCTGGTTTGGTTCACTCGCACGCGTACAAACGTGAATAATTGCCAAAACAAATGTACAGGTTCTTCATTTTAGTGTCCGAGGAAAGACATGGCGCGCTTCCAATAATACATGTTTCAGCACATAAAAGAACAATCCCCGTTCGAACAGTATGAGGGCAACAAGTTGAAGGGCACAGCTAAATCCACAGAGCTTGTATAGCTGCTTTCTAAAAAATTAATCACTAATTAATTTTCTGGACTTTCAAAATGGTTAATCAATGAAAAAAATATTTGGCCGACAAAAACACACAAAGATTAAGAAAACTGCAATAAAATTAAATCACTAATTCGAATCCTGTTTCATATTACTTAAAAGAACATGACTTGCCTATTACCCTAGACTTTTATGCTTATGCATGGTGGAGAAACCTTTTCTTTTCTCTAGACACTCATATGTGCAAGAAGAGGAGAGAAATATATAAATAAAGGGAAGAGAGAGAAGCAATGCTTCTCAATATCATCTTTCACGGTGCAAGAAGAGCCCACGTGCATCGGAGAAAAAATGCTTGTTGGGGAGGTCATCGGTAAGAGCCCAATGCCGATGCCAGCAAAAGTGTGGAGAACAGATTGGCAGATAGAAAATAGAGGAATACGTAATTTGTGGAAGAAGAGAGAGTGAGAGGCAAAGAAGAAAACAAAGAAATGATTTACAGAAAAGAGAGACGATTTTGGAGACTAAGGGCGTATATGATAATCATTTTTTTTTTTTTTTTTTTTTTTCTTGGAGCAGGTTGGGAATAAAAATCCGTTTGATAACATAATTTCATTTTTCTATTTTTGGAACAAATTTCTACTCTAGAAATGGATTTAGATTAGAAATTAGAAGTTAAAATTTTTGGCTTTACTATTTCTGGAATAAAAGTGAGAAATGAAAATTTTTCTTATCGTTCACTTTTGTTATTGATCGCCACCCACGTGCCATATGTGGAATGCCGATCATTGGACCCTGGACGTAGAATGCTGATCGCCGACTGCCCCCCGTCGTGGCCACCAATCGCTAGACACCTGTCTGATCACTTTTATGGAGTTGTACTCGAATTGACGAGTCTTATAAGGGTATGGTCAAATATAAAAAAGAAAAGAGTATTTAAGCCAAAAGAGGAGTAGAAAATAGTTTGGCTCTTTCTAAAAATTTGACATCCTCATTGGTGTTTTTTAACAATTTTGTGTCACATGCCTTTTTTTTTAGGGTGAAGACTCAGAGAGGAAAGAAGATGTGCAAGTGGCAAACTTCAATTTAGCAGAGACCGAGAATCCCTCTCTTTTCTATCACCATAGTTTCCATGGCAGCAAAGAAGACATCATGGGCCGGTGGCGACCAAGTTTTACTGCTTTGTCTAATCTCCTGTAGAGAGAGAGAGAGAGGGAGGGGTCTTTGACCCCATTTGGTTTGGCTTTCCCCAAGAGACAGGGAAAATATTTTATGTTTGGTTTACACTTTTGAATCTCAATTTGCCAAATGCCAACATTTGGAATGCTAGTCTAGGGTTTAATGAATTTTTTTCTTTCCAATATTGCCCTTAATGATAATCATATTTTCCTCTTTTGCCCTAAAAAAATATTGTTCATCATCTTCTTCCTTCTTCCTTACGAAGCTCAGCCAGCAGGCGGCGCTCAGCCGCGAGCGGCCAGATCTAGTCGTCGGGAAGCCTCGCCTGAGGTCGGGCGACCTTGGGTGTTGCCTGGGTCTTGTGACCCAGGTGACGTCCTCCTCGCCTGAGGTCGCGCGGCCTCAGGCGACGTCACTTGAGGCAACGCGACCTCGGGCGACGCCTTGGGTCACGCCTGAAGTCGAGCAACCCAAGTGACGCCGCCTGAGGTCGAGCAACCTAGGGCGTCGCCTAAGGTCGCCAACCTCAGGCGAGCCACCACCCCCCACCACCACCGTCACCGCTACCAGCCACCTCCCCACCAGCACCAGCACCACTGTTGAATAGCTGCATCTCCTCCTCCCTTTTTTTTTTTTCCTTTTTACTTTACAAATAATACACAAAAATAAGTTTCCAAACACACTTACATTCACAAAATGCCTATTCATTCAAAGTTACTTGGGAAAATGGCTTTGCATTTCCCAAAAATTAAACCAAACGGGCCTTTGTCTTGGACTGTCCTAAAATCTTAGAGAGAGAGAGAGGCTGTTTGTCTCGGACTGTCCTAAAATCTGGTGCCATCTCGCACGGAATATACTTTTAACGACGACATTAGAAAACTGCCCACTTTCCACACGGACGACGGCATACATGCAACCAACGGAGACAGCTCAAATCCGGTATAATTTGCCAAGAACCGGCTCAGTGCGTCTCTCGTCACTTCCATTATCCTCGCCTCCCTCCGCCCTCCTAAACCCACTTCCTCTTTCTCTCTCTAGTCGAACTTCCTCTGTTCAAAATGACGGGATGCGCGTGCGTTTCTGCCGCGAGCTCGAGCTTGAGCAGCATCGGTCGATCGAGGTTTCGGCAACGCGGGCCCGCCGCCGGACGCGGGGCTCTCGTCGGGACGAGCCCGGCGAGCGGCTTCGCGTTCGGGCGCGGCGAATCGATGGGGGCGAGCTTGAGGATTTCGGTCGAGGGTCCGGCCCGTTCGAGGCCCAAGAGGGAGGGGCGTGCTCTGAAGGTCGGTTTTTGCTTTTCTTTCTGTTCTCCCTTTTGGGTGTCGGTCCTTTTCTCGTTTTCGTGCTCTGCTTTTGGCTTTGGCTGTGGAGATGGGGGCGGGTTATGGCTTGTTTTGGGTTGGTGAAGCAGGTGGTGTGCATCGACTACCCGAGGCCGGAGCTCGAGAACACTGTTAATTTTCTAGAGGCGGCCCAATTGTCCGCCTCGTTCCGTTCCGCCGCTCGCCCGGCAAAACCGTTGAAGGTCGTGATTGCTGGAGCAGGTGAAATTCCCAGCTTTGGGAATCTCTGAAATATTCAATTTTTGTGGGCTTTATTTTATTGGGTCGCTGATTTGCGCCACTGTGCTTCAGTTTTACTTATGGTTCTCTTGGTTTAACGCTATTGGCACTGATTGCAGTGACTGCTCTGTTATATGTAGATTATCTAGTGAAGCTAATTTAAGTAAAAGATGGTGTTTGCCAAGTTATATGTATCACGAAGTCAATTTCCGGAACCACAACTAGAACATATAAGCTGTGTCCATCTATGAATTGCTACCTACCCCTGCGGGTCTATTATATTTTGAATAATTTGTATTGTTATCAATACATGGGTATCCAGTCGGAATAACTTATTTCTTATGACTATTAGCAAGTGGCAATGCTGCACTCCAATAGTGATGCTGTCTGCACTGTTGTTGGAGGGGAGAAGTATTTCTGCCTATACTTGCTTTGATGGAATGCCTTTGCATGAAATTCTAGCGCCAAGTGTTTATCTTGGCTCGAGTGACTATAAGGGGAGAGGTTTTGGGGATATGTCTTGTATTGATCATGATAAACTTCAGTTCCTTTTGTTTTCCTTTGTTATTAGACATTCAAAGTTGGGAGCGTGTTATGTTAAGTTGGATTCCCTTGTTTATTGCTATCACTCTCTATCCTAACTAATTTCAAAGGGACAACAAGCAGTAAGATTCTTCATTTCCTTTCTAGAGAAGATGGTCCAAGAGAGAACAATTTAGTTTCACCATGTTGTATGCTTTGATTTTAGAATTACTTTCAGTAGGTGATGACTGCTGCTCTTTTCTGATGCTAGAGTTGACTCTTTCTTGGAGGTAAATTACAGGTTTGGCTGGCTTGTCAACAGCAAAGTACTTAGCGGATGCTGGTCACCAACCTTTACTACTAGAAGCGAGAGATGTCCTTGGTGGAAAGGTTTCTGTGCCATGCTGCATTTGTCTTTGTGCTTAATAAGTTTGGCTTCAGTACGATCCACATATGTCTGGTCACAGTTTATTTTTTCATACGGCCCATGTGAAAGAGCCATATTGGATTTGGACAAACAATTGTAGCAGTGAGGATAAGTGCTTTCTGGTTAGAACAATTTTTTCTTACAATAAGGAAAATAAAATCAGGAGAAGGAGCCTTCAGCTTTTGCTGTAGGCTGTAGCAATGCTTTTTTATGCTTATCCATGAAGTGATCCTATTCGGTGGTGAATTGGAAATTCTTTCTCTTTAGGTGGCTGCGTGGAAAGATGCTGACGGAGACTGGTACGAGACAGGCCTACATATTTTCTGTAAGTTTGCACTTTGAAATCTGGATAGATGCTTTGTTGGGTATATTAAGATGACCCTGTCCAGATCAGAACTTTTGCTTTTTATGTGGGGGGGACTGTTTTGTTAGTATGACTTAAGAATAAAAAACAAACCAAAACCTCGATCTGAATGATCTGGTGTGAAATAATTTATTTATTCTTATTTTCTCTTTGTTCGATTTTCCACTGGAAAGTTGGGGCATACCCAAATGTGCAGAATTTGTTTGGCGAACTTGGCATTGATGATCGCCTGCAGTGGAAGGAGCATTCCATGATATTTGCGATGCCAAACAAACCTGGTGAATTCAGCAGATTTGATTTCTCTGAAGTTTTACCCGCACCTTTTAATGGTTAGTATGGACTAGTGTTCACATGTCTAAGTTGTGTTAACTGTAAGATCTCGTCTATATAACTGTTTGTGGTTGGAGTTGGGTACAGCAGCATAGGACAATTCCATGGCATTGATATGTCATGTCAACAGTTGGTTCTCTGGGCGTACTTCATTTGATAGCTTTGTTGCACAAATGTTAGATGCATTAATCGTCAATATTTAGTTTCAAGGTTTTAATTGGATTTTGCATCTCTTATATGTTGTCATCAGAATCATTTAGTTTGATGGATCATTTTTTTTCCTTTGAAGGAATCTACATTAATGGTGTGGAGCTGTTTTGTTTTGCTTTCATTAGTGGGTAGTTCACCTGGCTGGTCAGGTAATGATGTGTGGTGAGCACGCTGCCAAGGATTGGGAAGTTTTCAGTTGATGTTTTTCTCAGCTAAGTCAAAATTTTACAAGCCACATATCCTGAAAACTAAAAGAATCCTTCACAGCATTCAAAGTGCCTAGACTGGGAAACAGTGTATCACGCACCTATTTGTTTCACTGCAAGGAGTAAGGTTTTTCTTGCAATCCAGTAGGGTAAACTTTTTTTCTATGACGAGGAAGCCCACCTCAAATAAATAAACCTTGGCCAAAGATAAGTGATTGTTAAGTCTATCTCCTTGTTCACACACCTCAGATAATTCTAATTGCTGTAACTGGTTCTTCTCAGTCATCTACAGCATGTGGCTCTTTCCTTTATTTATTTATTTATTTTGCAATATCATCTGTGACTTGCAGGTCCATTATTGCAGTTATTTGCTCATTATTTTCCAGTATCCTGGTTGAACTCTTTCAAAGATATGGACTTAATGACAGTATAATGCAGGCATATTGGCGATTTTGAGGAATAATGAGATGCTGACTTGGCCAGAGAAAATCAAGTTTGCAATTGGGCTCTTGCCTGCAATGTTGGGTGGACAGGCTTATGTTGAGGCCCAGGATAGTTTTACTGTCCAAGAATGGATGAGAAAGCAGGTACTGATCTTGTCATCATTGCGTTTTTTGTTCCCCTTAATTTGAGGTTGTGATGAGTGCTTGTAGATTTCATGACTTAATGGCTTGGGGATCTTTTGATGCATGGGCTCACTTTAAAGTGCCTATCATTGTAGAAACTTGTTGGACGCCGAGATTAGTTCTTATAAGTTATCTTGGCTCACTTGGGAGCGAAAAGCTCTTACAGAATAATTTTTATAAGTCATCATGGCATGTAATTTTACTGCATGAAGTTACACTTTCTTTAGAGCTGACTGACTGCTCTGTTCTTTAGGGCGTTCCTGATAGGGTGACCAAGGAGGTGTTTATTGCAATGTCGAAGGCACTGAACTTTATCAACCCAGATGAACTTTCTATGCAGTGTATACTGATTGCTTTGAATCGGTTTCTCCAGGTACTCTCAGCTTGTGGTGCATCTTCTAGAGTTTCTGTTATGCACTGGGTTTCTGCTTTATACTCTCTAAGTTCTTTAAACTGAAGGCATATAAGAAAGCATGGAAAGCCAAAAAAAGATACATGATGGGGCTCTTGGGTCTTTGGTCAATTGTATCATTGCTTGGATATTCGTCCTTTACAAACATAAACTGCATAGGAATGAAGGGTACTTGGTTTTTCTGGCCTAATTTTCTCCATGTGTCCATGGTTACTACTTGCTCTCTGTTGCAACTGATGACCAGCTAATGGATAAGTGATGTAATAGCTAAACTCTCTTTGCCCATTCCTGTTGGCGTAATCATCAAATATCATGATGTCCTCTGTCTAAAATGTGGTGGTGCAACCTTTTTCTGATTGTCTAGTTGGTTTAATATTTGGTTATTTGATTGATTTCAGGGTAATGTATGTACTAGCGTGTCTCGCGCATAGCTGAAATTACGAATAGTCATTTGGAGATGCATTTCTAGATATGACAAACAAAATAATGATTCATATGAGACGTTTGCAACTATTATCATATTGCCACCTAAACCAGCTTCCTTGTCTGTCCTTTCTTGACGACTCTGATCTCCTGCAGAATTCGACTTCTAATCCAAACTTATAAGGGTTGAATTAGTCAACTAGTTCAGTATTCATCAATTCAAGCACAATATCATTCATAGAATTGTATGTTAACAGGAGAAGCATGGTTCAAAGATGGCCTTCTTAGATGGTAATCCTCCAGAAAGACTTTGCATGCCAATCGTTGATCATATTCGGTCTTTGGGGGGTGAGGTCAGGCTCAATTCACGAATAAGAAGAATTGAGTTAAATGCTGATGGCACAGTAAAGAGCTTTATACTAAATGACGGTGATGTCATTGGAGGGGATGCCTTTGTTTTTGCTACTCCAGGTATACTTGTAAAATTCTGCCTTTTTCCTTATAAGTTCATCATCCTTCTGTTCTCTATGAAAATATAACAACATTTTCTCTCGACAGTTGATATATTAAAACTTCTACTGCCTGAGAGCTGGAAGGAAATTCCATACTTCAAAAAGTTGGAGAAGTTGGTCGGTGTTCCAGTCATCAATATTCATATATGGTTAGTGCTGGACTTCATGAACCTTATGCTGGAACTTATCAGGACAACTCTCTTCTCATTCCCTGTCTCACACTGTAGACCTAGATATTTGTGCCCTTCATGTGTGCTCACATTACTATCACACTCTGGAATGATTGTTTTATGGTTGTCCTTACACCGGCCTTATGGCAGGTCTGAATGTCTGCCTCTGTATGCTGTGGACTGTATCTTATAAGATATAGAGTTGGGGTTTGTTCAGCTCTCGAGCAATTCTTATGTTGAACTTTGTGTGCCTGCTTTTTCTTTGTCGTAACTCTGTTCAAGAACGACAATAGATGAATTGGTCGTTAATTTGGTTTCTTGCTGCTTAGAATGTGCTAGGCTTGGACATTTTTTACTTTAATTAATCATGCAAAGCCACTAACGAGTTTGTTGCTGCTGGTCTGATCATGGGGTTGTTTCTACTGCAGGTTTGACAGGAAGCTGAACAACACATATGATCATCTACTCTTTAGCAGGTCCTGCCTCTCTAGCTCGATGACATCTCCTGTTTAGTGGATGAGTACATGCTAATGTTGTCTTGGAGTCTCGATTCTATATGATACGCTATGTCGTTCTCTCTTCTTTGTTCCACCCTTTTACTTAGTTTCTTTGTGTCATGCAGAAGTCCCCTTCTCAGTGTGTACGCTGACATGTCCGTCACATGCAAGGTAAGTGTTGTTGACGTTTTTGAAGATGATGTTTGAAGTTGTTTTAGTCAGCATTGACTGATTAGTGCAAATGGAGTGTTTTGTCCACCACTCAACATTCCAATTCTTTTGCCATCTTCGCATGTTTAATAGTGATAGTTAACATCTGGCAGGAACTATATTGCCACTTTAACTAAGTTCCACAGTTTGATGTACATATCAAATAACCAAGCTTTCAAAGTTTGATAGATCAACTCCCCCAACACCCAGCTGATGATTGCAAATTGACAATTTTTATTAGTAAAGTTGAATTATCTGGCAAGATTACTACATCTCCTTATGTCAACTGT
Organism: Eucalyptus curtisii; assembly: GCA_017140595.1. Classification (NCBI taxonomy): domain Eukaryota; kingdom Viridiplantae; phylum Streptophyta; class Magnoliopsida; order Myrtales; family Myrtaceae; genus Eucalyptus; species Eucalyptus curtisii. The sequence goes on along the minus strand of CM029501.1, from coordinate 15,935,119 downwards.
GATTGTACTTGTTTAGGTTAACCATTGTTGTTACTTCTGTTAGGTTAAGTACTCTGTATTAAAAAATGATTAAGAGCATGGCATGCATTCCTATGTTTATAAGCAGTCAATGACTACATTAGCTTTCTTTGTAGCATCGTATACTGAAAAATATTTCTTGTTGATTTGTTGTTTGTTCATCTGCAGGAATACTATAGCCCGAATCAATCCATGCTCGAGTTGGTTTTTGCACCGGCGGAAGAATGGATTTCGCGAAGTGATGAAGAAATTATAGATGCCACAATGAAGGAGCTGTCTAAACTTTTCCCAGACGAAATAGCTGCAGATCAAAGCAAAGCAAAGATTTTGAAGTACCATGTTGTTAAAACCCCAAGGTATTGAGATGAATTCTCGAGGTTTTCAATCATTTTCCCTAGTTATACCTTCACCTGTCGATGTTTGTTGACTGCATATGGCTTGCTTTGCATCTTCATATTGATAGTAACACCATCAATGTCTTGTAGATAATTGCTTCCTTTCTCAGGTCTGTTTACAAAACGGTTCCAGATTGTGAGCCATGTCGTCCCTTGCAGAAGTCCCCCATTCAGGGGTTCTATTTAGCTGGTGACTACACAAAGCAAAAATATCTGGCTTCAATGGAAGGAGCTATCCTTTCCGGGAAGCTTTGTGCCCAGGCCATTGTAAAGGTAAAAACATATCATCTGGTATGAGGTGCTCACTTGGCCAAAAATTTTCTCCACAGATCTTAGCAATAGTAGAACTTTTATCCATACTAAAATGTCATACTGGACGACAAAAAAGCGTTCTCATATAAATTGTGTGCATGGCATCTTATAGTTGTATGAGGCTGAAATTATCTAGCTAAAGAATGATTTTTTTTCGTTGCAAATTCATCTGAAGATAAGTGAACCAATTTGACTGCATCCCCTGCGCACAGGATGCTGTTTCTCTCTGCATAAACTTGGACTCGCTAGGGAAAATGCCTACGACTATTTTTGTTAGCATGGTTAAAAGTTCCATCGGGTATTTAGTAAAAACAAGGTACTTGTCCATGATGCTGACAAGTCATTTGATCAGAAGGATATTCTGGTCAAGATGGGAAGTACACATGGACGTAATATGGCTCTATTCATGCCCATGTGAAGTTGTTGAAGGTTTTATCTTCATTTTTCTGCAGGATTACGAACCGCTTATTGCTCGGATACCGAAACAATATGCTGAAGCAAGCATTTCATAGTCAGGGATCTCTTCGCTCCAGCATTTTGGTGGTAAGTAATACCGAAGATCATCCAAAGAAATCATCAAGGGTACAGGGCGTGGCATATTGACGGTTCGGTACCACTTACTCAAATTATCGGACTTTTCGGATAAATGGATATGTGCCTATGCATGTGTTCATTGTCATTCTTTAGCTTCTTATGTAAATGTACATTATAATGGCTATACAAGCATAAAAGCAAGTTTTATAACGTAAGGACCTCGGAAATGTCCCTGTTAACAGGAACGCAAACAGATGAGAGTTTGAAATGTTCTTACTCTATGGAGAGAACAAAAGACATTAAAGGAAAAGTGCATCATAGCTCAGTCTGAGGATCGAGAGAGAAACAAGTTTAGTTTGACTGTGGAGAGAATAATAATGAATTATTTTCGAGAATTATAATGCGTTTGCCATTTGCCGTGAAGTGAGAATATCCCAAATCATGGTAGAAGGATCGATCGATAAATTAATACCAACAACAACAATCATCCATTTACACGTTCGACATGAAACACAAGAAAATCAAGTTTCCTTTGTACGTTTATTCAAATGAAATAAGGTTTCAATGAAATTATTGATGGCTCTGGTACCGTCAACACATGGAATTTCTTAATCATTGTTGGCATTTGCTAATAACTAAAGCGAAAGCAAAATGCGACATGGTGATGATTATTAGATTAAAATCAAAATAACATGGTGATGACCATAAGCTCGGATCGGAATCAGCTCTTCCTTAGTAACCATTATCATATAGAAGTGATCAACAGGTGAGCTCGGGACGTTAGGTCGGGACTTGGGCAATATTTGTTCATTTGTTGCCTAGGCACGCCCATAACAATAATTTCATGTGTAAAATTTTTGGGCTCGGCTGGGTTTTACAGCTAAGTAGCCTTATTCAAGCTCACCCAAAAGTGCTATTGGGATGCATTAATCCAAAAGGTTGGAACATACGGTGATTTACCAAAAGTGTTCTTGGGATGCATTAACCCAAAAGGCTGGAACATCCAGTGATTTGCCACTCTCGTGATCGGGTTTATTTGTACGCTAGATAGATTTATTCAAGCTCACCCAAAAGTGCTCTTGAGATGCATTAACACAAAAGGTTGGAACATCCGGTGATTTGCCGGGCTCGTTTTCATGTTTATTTAGACAAGAGTATCATCAATACTTCCCACAGACACTTTAACCCAAAAAAAGTCTCTTTCCCTCCTGTATTGAAGGTACCATCTGGTCTCTAGGGTTGTCACGGTTATAGAGACGAGTAAGCAACTCGATGGTCGACTCTCATGTGTCGCACAAAAACACTAATTTGAAAGAAATAAGTCAAACTGCTGAGTATGTTGACTCTCACGGTATCCAGGAGGCTAGGAGTTCCATTTGAAAATGCAACATTTGATGAGAGTCGACCGTAAGACTTTATGGAAGCAAGACTTTTGCATACATTTGGAGGAAGGAAATGCAAAACTTTCACTTGCACAGTACGGATGAAAGAGCACCTTTTATTTGATTCGAGAGATTTCGTTCTTATATTATTAATCTAAATCTTGGCCAATTAAATACAATATGCAAATTACAAGTCATCTTAAATCAATTGCCATAGATTTCTTAACATTTTAATTGTTTAATTATGTTCTAAACTTCTTCAAAAAATGCAATCGATAAATAATACTTAAAATTGCGTACGTGTCACTAAAAAAAATATTTATATGGCATCCTTAATTGCATTTTTCGAGAAAGGTCGATGATTTTATTTAACTGAATAAAATATTCAGCACTCGATTTCACTTATTAGTAAAAATTTAAGAGTTGATTAAACTAATTAAAAAGTTGGGTTAATTCATTGAAGAACCCCAAACCCAGATACACTTTTGTGACAAATTTACCAAAACTATTTTTTTGACCACAAAAAACTCTAAACTGATATACCTTTGACAAATTTATCCCAAATTGGTATAATTATGACAAATTCACCATCTGTTAGTTTTTGTTAAATTTTATTGTTAAATTATTAAGTTAAATGATATGTGACAGTTGACCAGTATACCAATTTGAGATTTTATGCTCCGTTTGTCACAATTTACAATTTTTGTGATTTTTTTTTGTGGTATTAATTCAATTTAGCGGAGGGTATATTTGTCATGAATTTATCGGTTTGAGATTTTTTACGGTCGAATAAATTAGTTCGATGTAAATTTGTTATAAATGTACAAATTTATGGTTTTTTATGGTCAGTCGGGGTAAATTTGTCATAAGTATACAAATTTGATATTTTTCATGATCAAAAAAATAATTTGAAATTAATTTGTTATAAATGTATCAATTTAGGATTTTTCGGGTACCAACCTAAAAAGTTTGTAACTTTCAACATAAAATTGTGGACTTTTGCGCTCTCCTTTTATTTCCTCGTGCACAATTCTTGCCATCCCTATTCGCATTATTTACGGTTTCGCCAAGACAGAGAGAGAGAGAGAGAAAGTTGCTTTATCCACTCCACGCACTTCACTCGGAAAGACAGAGAAAGGAACGGATGCGAAGGGACGAACGTGCGCACATCCGAAATCCATCGGACGAAACGACGACACCGTCACTGAATCCGATGGCGGCAGCCCCACGCAACGGGCCGACACCAGATTTGGATTTGTGTTCTCAGACGCGACACTTGGAATTTCCATGAATATCCGAAGCTCCCCCTGAAAATTTCTCCCCACCGCAAAGCAGAGCAGCGTCAAGAACTTCGAGACTCTGTTTTTTCCTCCCTCCTGAGCCGCGAGAATGCCGATCCTGACTGCGAATCTTGGGTTGGCGGGACCGTCCTCGACTACCCTTTTCGCGCCCTCGCAGCTCTTCACCGGTGACCCGGCCCCTGCTCCCGCGGCCCACTACGGCGGCGGTTTCCCCAGGATTTGCCTCAAGAACGCGGTTTCCAGGAGACCCTTTTGTTTTCGCGGCGTCGTCAGGGCCTCCGTGTCCGTCTCTGGCGACGCTTGGACGAGGGACGGCGAGGAAGGAGCCGCCACCGCCGGTGCCGAGGCCGCGAATGGGGTGCCTTATCCGGACGCCGAGAGACAAGCTCGGGTGCGTGTTAGCCGTTTGATGATTCTCCTCTTTCTGGTTTCTTGTTTGGATGAATAATGCTGCATAAGCATTTGCTGCTTTTTCTGTTTTGATTGGGATTTCATATGCTTTCTTGGTTAATGATGTCGATGTTCTTCGCGCTCATTTGAAAGTAATGGCTACATCAGTTTCATGAGATGAGTTTTGAAGAATAATGATATGTTGCCAAGAACCCGAAATGAAATTGACTGTGTGCATAAGCACGAGTTCATGCAAAAAACATTCGAGTCTTATTTTATGTCCATTAGTTTGGGTTCAAAACGTAATTCACCAGTTAGATGATCTCCGAGTTTTCTTAGAATCTTATTTCCATAATGTTCTTGATGGACTTATAGATGTTGAGTAACGAACTCTTGCTATTTGCAGTAGTGTCCATGAACGCCTTGCTATTGACCTGTGGGAAAAACGAGATATTGCCTCGTGTGCTAATTGTCCCTTTTTTTTCAACTATATTTATATAGTTTTATTGTGCAGGTTTTATTAAGTGCAATCGAATGTTACATTGCTCGAATTTCATCTCTTTAAAAAAGAAAAGATGAATTTTATATGGAGCGTTGAAATAACTCATCCAATAGGAGTGTAATTAAATGTGTTTGGATATATCCACAAAATAATAATATAGAAAATTTAATTCCACACAAAAGAATTATTAGATCAAGTGTATTCTATCATTTAGATCTTTGGATTAGGTCACAGCCACCAGAGATTATTAAGTTTTGGTCTTTGCATATAATGATAGAAGCACTGCACAATTCTAACATTGACCTTTTACGCATTATTGATGAACCATGGCTTCTGAGAGGTCTAATGTAATTTAAAGAAGCAGTGCATTGACTACTAAACCTTTTTTACAATACTTGACTTGCTGCAGAAGCTTTCATAATGCCTATCTGGTGGTTTAGTGACTGGTTGCTCACATGCTGCATGGGAATTTGTCATGTAGCTCTTAATGAATTTAACCTTCTAGGTCAACTTAATATATGCCTCAATATCAGAAAGCTACTTTATAGTAGCTCCATGAGATGTTGAAGTTTTATAATAGAATATTATTGTGAAATCCTCTTAATCATTATCATCTAATACCTAGCTTGTGCAAAGAGGTAGTGGTCTGCTGATTGGAAGGCAGCAAGGGCGTATAACGAGAGTGGACTGATTTATAAGGGAAGAGTTGAAGGATTCAACGGAGGGGGATTGTTGGTCCGGTTTTATTCTCTTGTTGGCTTTCTACCCTTCCCACAGTTGAGCCCATCGTATTCTTGCAAAGGTACTCAGTTTACTTAAGCCTTGTGCATTTTTTATCTAATGAGTTTTTTGTTCATCATCAGCCTTCCTATTTGTTTTTCACATGCTTAATGATCAATTTTCTGCGGATTTGCTTCTATTCATTTTTGAATTCATGAATAATGAAGAGAATATGGGGGAAATAGTGGAAAGTACCTATTTTAATCTAGCAGCAGAACCTAGAGAAAGACAACAGCACACTTGTCACGAGCAAAACCTTATCTTGCCCCATCAAATATGTAAGACGAAGATACTTGTTTAAGCTTCGGTATCTCTGCAGCTTTAAGATCTTTTTGATTCATGAAATGAAATCCTTTCAGGCATTTGATAATATTAGTTGCAGGTACAGCAAATCTAGCAGCTAAGAAATTATCACAAATGTATGATATGAATGACAAGAAGTCAAGGAATTGTAGTTATTTCCTTCTAACAATATATTATCAATCAAACTAGCTTTTCTGGATTTAGACTGCCAATCTACCAATTGATTACAAAGTTCCACCACTTCCTGTGAAGTTAGGAGAGTGAATCTTAGAATCTGATTTCTGGAAGGGCCCTTTAATTTTGCATGATCTGTATCTGTTTTCTCATATATGAGCGGAATATTGTTGTATGCCATATAAGGATATCTTTACTTTGAACCCTGAATTGTGAGAAGATAAATTTTTAAAGAAAATTAATGGAGTTCTCTTATCGATAAATTTGGGGACTAATAAACCGGTGACCCCCTGAGATTGATATTTTGGACTAAGTCCATTTTCGTTTCATTGTATTCTATTCCAGTTCCACCCAATTATATGCTTACCGTCATGATGGCAATTTATCTGTATTTATATTCATTGTAGAACCAGCCAAGAATATCCAAGAGGTCGCGAAATGTTTGATTGGCTCAGTTGTTCCTGTGAAGGTAGGATTGCTGATCATGATGGTTTGCCTTTAGATTCTTAACCATATTGCTGGTGGATCAATTTCTTTATTTTTCATGGCTCGCTGCATAGGTCTAGAATAGTGTCAAGATAGAGTATATTCCTGATCAATTCTAGAATTAATGATTTTTGTGCTGATTGCTGAATCTGATTGGTCACAACTTGCTTGTGTTGGACATTTCGTTGTTACAACAATCATTTAAAGAGTCATCAGTGGAAAGAGTTTTCTCAAGCACTGGGCAATGAAGTCTAACACCAGGATGGCCAAAAGAGATCTAACATAAATCTATTCTTGTGGCTCTTAGCCTTACTTTTCATTTTATAGTTTGTGGAAGTTAAACTATCAGTCAAAAGAAATTTGATGCATATTCAGCAAATTGCAAGTGTAGGAAAGAGTCCAATTTTCTAGACTTTAACATATCAACCAAAACATCATATGTCATTTTCTCTTGACTTGAAATTAGTTTTCATGTGTGAACATAGGAAGTATTTAGCAAGTGATAGAGACCTATGTTATACCTTATGGACAAGTCTAGGACCATGCTCAACAAAGCTCTGAGTTTTTCTCTCTCTCAGAATATAGAGCCTCTGCCTCTGGACATCTTCACTTTCTGTAGTTTGTTTCATAGCCATACAGGATAGTTTCTCATCCCATGTGGCCTTGTCCTTGAGATTGGCTTCCTCAACCTGTCCCAGATTGATTATTGTTATCTGGACCAACTCCCTGAAGAGTACTAGCATAATCTGCGTTGCAGTTATACTTGTCTCCCGGGAATAAATTACTTTTCTTGTTTCAATATTTTGTGCCATCCTCCAAAAGGAGCTATTTTCGTTGTTACATAGTGGTTTATAAATGTTCACCTATCTAGGCTTTGATTTTGGCACTAGTCTATGAGCACCAAATTTAAATCATGATGCATAACCTAATTAGATACTCCACTTACTAAATCAGTAGCAGCTTCTTTAGTTTGGGATTGTTGAGAGCAGCGGACATATTTACATTGACACTGTCTCAGGAATATCCATCATAGCATTTGCTAAAATTTTGCCTCTAGTGGGAAGTACCTCCTAGATGCAACACCTGAGATAATCGCATTACAATACTGTCAGCCAAATTAGATGAGTGATTAACTTTATCCTGTTAATTCCTCCACCTTGAATCGGTTCAAGATACCATGGTCAACCACATTTATGTCATCTTAGGGAAACTTCTATTCCATGAAACTCAACAGAAATGAAAATGAACTTCATTTTGTCTAATCTTGTAAGGTACAGTGTATATTAAGATCATTGAAGCAGAATATAACAAGCATGGTACACTTCTTTTTCACATTGCTTAAGCATGGACATAGCATAGTTACCAAGAGTAATGTCCTTTGAACTTTCTGTATCAATGAGATTTACATGTCATGGATGGACTAAGAATGCTTCACCAGAACACAAATGCTTTATATTTGAGAGAGATACTATAGAATTAATAATCATTCATCTGTTGCCATAGGCATAGCAAATTTGTCCTTGTGAGATAATCTATCCACTAAGGGCGCACATGGCAATGTTTCTCTTCTTTTGTTTTTCTGTCGTTTTGCTCCCCGGAATAAAAAATAAAAAAAAAATAGAAATTTGTTTGGTAATGTTAATTAATTTTTCTATTCCTCGGAATAGAAAAGTGGTCGATGGATAGATTTGGAATAGAAACAAGAAGTAGAAAAAGTAGCTTTTTATTCCTGAAAATAATTTCTGGAAAGAAGTCATTTTTTCTTTTCTTTTCTTCTTCTTCTTTGGCGCTCCCCACCTGCCGCTTGCCCCCGTCGCCCGCCGGCGGGCAATGGATGGCGGCAGACAAGAAAGAAGAAGAAGAAAAGAAAAAAAGAAAAAAAATCTTAAAAAATTGAAAGAAATTCTACGTTACAAAAAAATTTATGGATTGTTTCTTCTTTTATTCTGAGAATAGAAATTTTGTATAGTTATCAAACATGTTCTTTTACTCGAAAATTGTTCTAAGGAATAGGAATAGAAAAGGACTATTTCTGAAAAGAAATTGTTCCCTGGAATAGAAATGTTACCAAACACAACCTAAGCGATAATGGGGGGCATAATTTTGAAGAAACATAGTATTGTAGATGGTGATATAAACATAAAGCGGAGACCTTGTTTATCCCAACTCTCAATAAATTGTCAAAACAAGAAAAGCACTCGCTCCTTTTCTTTCCTCAAGTAAAATTGTTTTCTGGAAACTGATCTATGAACAGGATTGACACTGAAAAGATTAAATGATTTGAAGCCTTAAAAACATGTATGGAAGATTTACAATCATTATCACTTGGTAGTTAAGCAAGGTTCATCTGTCTTTTGCAAGAGGGCAATCATTTATAGCCGTGTTATTCAAAATTTGGGGGTGGTCCACTTGTTGGGTACTTTGATTTGGAAAAGCTTGTAGACATGACTCTGAAACAATTCATTGATGTTAATCCAAAGATGGCCCTATTAGGTTTGGCTGGTAAATATGCTGCGTAGGTGATGGTCACAAAAACTGATGCGTTTGTCATTTAAGTGAAATAGCTCTAGAGATGAGGTCCTAACAGGATACAAGTTCTTGTGGTCAGACTATGATCTAAAATGTAGAGAATATTTGTTCCATAATCAGTTAACTCACAAATGTGTTAGTATTGTCAGAAAGTCCAACAAAAAGGCTTAGGTTATTAGTTGGAGGGAAATTACGTGAATAAAAAGCTAATTGAAATTCCATTAGGCAAGCAATGATGGACTTAGTGCCCCCTCACTTGAAAACCAGGCTGAGCTGCATGTGAACTTGACGAATGGGCAGCCGCACACGCACAACAAACTCTGTGCAGCAGCTAGCTCTGATACTGTTAAAAAAGCCAATCCAAAAGCTTAAGTTATTAGATGGAGGGAGAACATATAAAGCCCATTGAAACTCCATAAACAAGCTATGAGGGACACTTCTGCATTTTTCTTTTCCACCCCAAGCATCCAGAAAAAGGAGGCATTAGCATATACTTAATGCAAACCACAAAGAAGTCCTATTACTTCAATTCATCAACTTGCTGTCCTGGTCTTCCAATTCTCTCCCTTTTCTTCCCTTAAAGATTGCACAAACTGGAAGAAAAAAGAATATCATTTGGTAATTGTTTTGGGTCAAGGAGAAACTCTAGACCACTTCGAAGTTTGTAAATCCGGATTTGTTGTGAAGTCAATGCTTGTGTAGATTGCTGCATTTAATGTCATAGTTTTGTTCAACTTTGTGATATGTGTCAATTGGTCAGAATGTTCAGTTTATTCATTATCTTACCTTTGCGACCTTCTCCCTTCCCTGTCCTTGCTGCAACACTGTTTGATAGTCCAGCGAATTCTTTCAGCAGTGCCCTTATATCCTTCTACAATCTTCTCAACAGAAAGAGGTTAGGTTTAATTTGTTTCAATTCCTAGGTAATCCAAGCAGATGAAGACAGCAGAAAATTGATATTTTCTGAAAAAGAAGCGATCTGGTCTAAGGTTTCTGGACAGATTAATGTAGGAGATATCTTTCAAGCCAGGGTGGGTTCTGTTGAGGATTATGGGGCATTTGTTCACTTACAATTTCCTGATGGTAGGTGCTTTTATCTTCTTTTGTTTTCCTTGCATTTACATTCAGACGCTCAATGCTGACTCATTATTATGTGGTTCAGGATTGTATCATCTTACTGGACTAGTACATGTATCTGAGGTTTCATGGGATTTGGTTCAAGATGTGAGAGACATTCTAAGTGAAGGTGATGAAGTGAGGGTCAAAGTCATCAATATTGATAGGTGAGTTTGCTGCCTTTTTATTTTATGTACCTTTTGCAGGTTTCTTCCCTTTACTATTCCAGATTAGATTGTTTCTGCCATGTTACTTGTATTTGATCTTGAACTGTGAACTGCCAGCTGATGAACTTGAGCTTCCATAAAAGTTCAGGCTTTGCCTGGTAGTCCTGTTGCATATCTGGTGTCTCTTTTGGGGCCAAACAGTATGTGACGTTCTGTTTGCTGCAAGGAACTGTATAAGATTGCTTCTGCTATTCATTGTTATCTGTCAAAGACAGACTATGAGGTGATTTCATTTATAAATCGTACTCTTTCGGTAGACTAAGCTAATCTGAGAAAAAGGCCAAAAGTTCATTACAAGTGAGACCAAATATATGTAACTACTATACCGAACTTGCCTCCATGCACTTAGAGACTGTTTCAGTTAACATGACTTCTTTTCATGTTAGGCTAGACTTCCCTTGAGAAATAAACCCAAGAGTTTTCTCTATATACACCTCTTTTAGCGCACCATGAGGAAAACCATTTCTCACATCCAACCGATGCAGTGGCCAATGATGAGTGGCTGCAAAGGAAATAAGTAACCTGATAGATGCAAATTTAGCAAGAGGTGAAAAACTATCACAATAATCAATACCACAAACATGATTATACCTTCTAGTTGAACTTCCTGGTAGAGGATCCATCCAAATTGAGCTTAATGAAAAACATCCACTTGCGCCCAATGGCTCTTACCCTGGAGGTAAAGACACGAGGTCCCATGTCTGATTGTGTGAAAAGCATGATTTCTTCTTCCATTGCTTGCCTCCAGCCAGAGTGACCCACTGCCTCACTAATGGTCTTAGGAATAGTATGACAATCAGGCAAGGATATACAACACTGGAGGAATAAGTATAGACGACTACAGTGAATAAAAGTGGAAAGCGTGTTGGTTACAATTCTGTTCACCTTTGCATATAGCAATAATAAAGTCTAGGTTGTTAGAAGTTTCAGTTACGGTTTGCCAGTAGTTGCCTCTCCTGGGAATATTCTAGGGTTCACTGGACCTATTTCTTGGACCAAGTTCTTCCAATCTAGTTGGTTTTCGAAATCCACTCTCAAACTGTATAGGTTTATTTTAGAAAGCTGCCTACATATACACAAAAGGACCATTTGACTCCTTAACAATTCATCCTATTCTTTTTATTTTATTTTATTTTAATTTGTAAGTGGTCATTATGTTTCTTATTTATTCTCACTTATTGCTTGACCCTGAGCTTCAGCTATGTGTTTTGGATTGAGTTGGTGCAGAGAAAAGTCAAGGATTACTCTGTCAATGAAGCAGTTAGAAGAGGATCCACTTCTTGAAACTTTGGACAAAGTGATTCCTCAGGATGGCTCAGTTAATTCTGATCCTTCCAGCACTAACAGCAGCAGCAGGATTGATCCTCTTCCTGGGCTTGAAATAATTATTCAAGAACTACTGCAGGAGGAAGGGTATGATCCGATATTCCTCAAACTTTTTAGTAGAGTCAAAAGTTGAGTCAACTTTGTCAATAAGGGAAAACCCAATGTACTTTGTGTAAAATTTACTTGGTTATAATGTAGTCTCCTAGGTCCTTTGCATCAAGGTTCTCAAATCAGTTCTAAGAAGCCCTGATATTTGAAGATCAATTTCCACCGCACGTTCCTTATATGATTGGCAGAATTGTGATGGGCACGTGAACATAGTTGCATTTCATACATGAGTATGTACGGAGATGCGAAGAATCTTGGCCATGGCTGGTGTTGCTTTACTTTGGATAAGAATCTAGGAAACTTCTCTAAGTCAATAATCATTTTATATAATATTATTTGGAGCATTCCTTCACATATTTTGTTATATCAGGTTCCTATCTCATTTTGTTCCTTCTTTTCAGCATAGAAGATGTGAGAATAAATCGACAAGGTTTTGAGAAACGGGTGGTTTCGCAGGACCTCCAACTCTGGCTCTCCAACGTAAGTTCTTCCTCTTCAACAATCTTGTTGCGTTCATCCCGAGACTATAAGCTTAGATTGACCTCGCATCCTTTTTCTTCATCATAGGCCCCACCAACAGACAAGAAATTTATCCTTCTTGCTCGTGCTGGGAGGCAGGTGAGTTTCCCATATCACACACACACACACACACTCTCTCTCTCTCTCTCTCTCTCAAATAACCGATCTTGCTTTATACTAGGTGCAAGAAATACAATTGACAACACTGCTTGATCAGGACGGAATTAGAAAGGCACTACAACGAGTTTTAGAGCGTGTCCCGTGATGGGCGTGATGGGCATGATCATTGACTGGACTATATTAGGTGGCCAATGTCTCTGTAGAGGAAGGCTTCTAGCTCTGACTTGCCCATCTCTTGTTTGAAGAAATTTACTCGAGCTTTTGTGGTGCCTCGAAACTGGATTTGTGGTACTCTTTACCTGCCCCTCTTTGAAGGTGAGCTCGTAGAGGTTGCCTTCAAAGAAAAATTGAGACTGGAATTTTGATCATGCACATGCAATGAATGATTTTTTGTTGGAAAATGAATCCCATTTTGAAATGCAATTTATATGATGCATGGAAATGCTAATGCAAACAATAAATGAACCTAAATGACTTACCTGTAAGGGGGGTAAAGCAATTCAAGATAGTCAGTGTTCATGTCCAAGACGCGTATCTTTCTACGGTCACCTAGAATAATAACAGGTTTTGTAAGAATAAGCTGCTTTCCTAGGATTCGTACCTTTCTATGATTGTATAGTATGGCAGTATTTGGTTGTCTATAACCCGAACATTTCTTCGGTCGCCTTGATAGAAAAAATTATTTTTTTTAGGACCCGTACCTTTTAACGGTCGCCTCTTAAAGTCATAAATATTGTCTAGGACCCGTACCTTTTTAGGTCGTCTTAAACAAACTGAATTTGGAGAAAAACTTTAGGGACAATTCGATTGAGTCGAGTGTCAGTGTATTTAAGAGGGAATACTTGCGCAATGACAAGTATTTCAGGTATGGATAGAGATATACTTACCTAGTAACATCTCTAATCCTTGGGGATATGTCTCGTGTAAAGCCTAGTCATAGGAGAGGTAACATGCATTTGTGGTCACAGATAACACATGCATTAATTCAAGTGAGGTTCATGCGTGATAATATCTATCAATCTTGCATCACCTAATTTCCATTGGGAAGAATTTCAAAAGGATATTCCATTCCGAACACATGAGTGTCATGGATGTGTCAAATGAGGGACCTTTCAATCTGAAAGGACTTTTCACTCATCCTCATTAAAAAAGCTATTTCAACCTGACCATTGATGTAGGAATCTGACAATCACTCTATCTCACTATTATCATGCCAAATAAGGGTCTGAGCAATCTCGTAAGTGGTACATCTTTACCAATTTGAGAGGTCTTTAATAGGGACCGTAATGTGAGCTTGGTTAACGGCTTAACAAAGGAAACTCCTTGAGTCGAGGCTATTGAAGAATGATATTCCGTAATCATCTTTAGGTTTACAAGTCAAGAAACATACGAAATGAAGTAGAAATTGTCTTACTCGTACTTCTTCAAGCGATGCTGTTGAATATATGAACCCTTACGTTAATTCAAGTGCTCTAATATAAAAAGACTTTGCAAGGAATGTAACGCAAGCTTGGTTCATTAGTGAGGAACGAAAGGATTGTTAGGCTCAAAATGTGTGTGGAGGGTCAGAGTTGGTGATCATCTTGACATTTCCACCAATCTTATTCTTCTTCATCGTCAAAGATTTTTTTCATATCAAAACTCCATTGATTGTAACATCTCAGCATTTGAGTTTTTCAAGTACCGCCTCGCTCGAGATACGACTTGCTACAACCAATATTTTATTTTTCTCTTTGGGCATTAGCCTTGTTTTTACCAAGCACACTGCTTTTTCATGCCCATTCTTCTTCACACTTATCTATATTTTGATTTCTTTGGACTCACAAAGTCTTTGTCTTCGTCTTCTGTCGGCGTTCTAGACCATGCTACTTGAATGACCGTTTTTCGCCTTGCCCTAGTGTAGGGGATAATCACCAACTGGGTTTAATATGAAATGAATTTGTAGGCTCAAGTGGGTTATGCAATGGACAAAAGTGTATGATAAAGAAAGAACTGTTCTTCGTCATCCTAAAGCACTTAAATTACCACGTAAGTTGCACTGTAATAGCAATACTCGAAGATTGATGCAAGTGTGAGCAATAAAATTCTATCCATTTATTTCAAATTTGCCTCACTATAGGATGATCCTTGACATGGATAATTTAAAATTTTTCACGTGTGTGAGCTCAAAAGGGCTAGACGATGGGTATACCCATGGTGTTTCAGATAGAAAAGAACGCCTCTCATCACCTCGGTTGACATATTCTTTGCGAGATAACCCTTTTACTTGTGAGCATGGAAGTTTTCGCTCAACTCACTAGGGAATAAAGTATGAAATAAGGCTTACCTTTCATCATTCCGACATATTCCATTTGACACATTCAATTTATCTCACACAATTCATCGAGGAAACAAATGTGAACAATTTAATTTGCAACTCATTGAGGCAATTTATTCATCATAGAAATGCTTGCAATTCAAAACATGACACAACAAATTCTATCATGGGTAATATTTCTTAACAGCATCAGAGTTAACAGGATTGGAAAACTTATAACCATCCATTTCTACCAGGATTAAGGCGCCTCCAGGGAGTACCTTCTTCACTACATACGAGCCGTTGTAATTTGGAGCAAACTTGCCTCCAAGATCCGGAAAAATCGACAACAGCTTCCATAAGACTAGATCATTTACTTTGAAATGTCTCGGCCGTACCTTCCGGTTGAAGAACCTAGCCACTCTCTATTGATAAGTTTGGCCATGGCAAAGAGCCTTCAATCTTCTCTCATCAATCAAGTTTAGCTGTTCAAATCTTTGTTGTGACCATTCCGCCTCAGACAACTCCACTTGAGATAAAACTCTTAGAGAATGAATTTCTACTTCCATGGGCAAAACTGCCTCCATACCGTACACTAGAGCAAAAGGGATTGCTCCAATAGAAGTGCGGATCGATGTTCGATACACCATTAGTGCGAAGGGTAACCTATCATGCCAATCTCGATAATTCTTGGCTGTCTTAGCCGGGATCTTCTTAATGTTCTTATTGGCTGCTTCAACAGTCTTGTTCATTTGTGGGCGGTAAGGGGACGGATTCAGATGCTTGATATTGAACTCACTAAACAATTCATCAACAAGGTTGTTGTTCAAATTTGAACCGTTGTCAGTGACGATTGCTTCAGAGACGCCATAACGAGCAATTATGTCACGTTTGATGAACTTTGCAATATTGCGAGTGGTGACATTTGCAAATGATGTAGTTTCAATCCACTTGGAGAAATAATCTATCACCACCAATGATGAATCGAAGCCCATTTGAAGCCTTAGATTTATTGGGCCAATTACATCAATGCCCCACATTGAGAAGGGCTATGGCTCGGAAAACTAGTGTAGCTTAGTTGGAGGGACGTTTATCTTAATCTCCATGAATTTGGCAACGGTGACAACTTCGAACATGCTGGACACAGTCACTTTCTAGTGCGAGCCAATAGTAGCCTAATCTCATAATCTTCTTAGCTAACATGTGCCCAATTATATGTGGGCCACACACTCCTTCGTGCACTTCTTGCATGATTTGAGTGGCTTCGGCTGCATCTACACACTGCAACAAGATTGAATCATAAGATTTCTTGTATAAATTCTCAGCACTGATGAAAAATTTTGAGGTCATCTTCATGATGTATCTCCTATCAGCTGGAGTACTTTCCTCGGGGAATTCCTGTTTTTGAACATAGTTCATGATATCGTAATACCATTGTTTCCCATCAAATTCTTCAATCATGACCATATGATAAGCCCGCTTTGCCAAAACTTCTATTTCAATGGCTCGACTTCTAATCCGTCAGTGACTTGCAACATAGATAACAAAGTTGCGAGTGCATCAGTGAATTGATTGTGAGATCTCCTTCACCAGATATTCTAGATACTCATGATACGGGAGCAATTTGGCATCCTTAGTCTTCCATTCGCCTATGGTCTGAAGTATGATTAGTGCGGAATCTCCAAACAAAATTAACTTAGCCACTCTCAATTGCAGCTTGAAGCCCAATGATACAAGTTTCATACTCGGCTACATTGTTAGTGCATGAGAATATTAATTTTGCAGCTACTGGATGGTGTTGTCTGTCTGGGGATATCAGAACTGCCCGGGTACCAGAACTAGACTAGTTTACGGCTCCATCAAAGAACATGGTCCATGAATCTTCACTTACATACAAAACATGGTCATCTAGGGAATTGTCATCATTATTTGAGGGGAAAATTAAAAAAAGAGACCCGAAGTACCATCTTTTTCTCAAATAAGGGTCTGAAGTGGACATTATTTCAAATAAGGAACTGAAGTGTTTTCATTTTCTCAAATAAGGGTCTAAAGTAGATGTTATTTCAAATGAGGACCTAAAGTGGTTATGTTTATTTCAAATAAGAGCCTGAAGTGGCTATGTCCGTTTCAAATAAGGACTTGTCTTTCTAGCGATTAAGGGTATTTTCGTCATTTGCCATTTTCCCCCTTTCGTTTTTTCCATTTTTTTGGTTGGTTCTTCTTCCTCTTAGCCGGCGGCCAGCCCAGTCACTGACAATGCCCACAAAGGGCTAGGTGAGGCCGTCCCTCACTTGTGGCCCACATGGGTGGCCCTCGCTGGCGGGGGCGACCCTCGCTTAGCCCTTTGTGGGCATCGCTGGTGGCCGGTCGACCACCGGCGAAGAGGAAGAAGAAGAACCAAAAAAAAAAAAAAGGAAAGAAAAAAAAGGTGAAATGCAAAATGTCAAAATACCCTTGACCGGTCGAAAAATTTAGCCAGTTGGCGATCGGCAAGGTTAGGTCCTTATTTGAAACAATCAAAGCCACTTCGGGCCCTTATTTGAAACAACTAAGGCCACTTTAGGTCATTATTTGAAACAAAGTCCACTTTGGGCCCTTATTTGAGAAAATAATGACACTTCGGTCCTTTTTTGAAATTTTCCCTTATTTAAGACTCCTAGATTCTCGGCCAATATATTAGCGATCACTCGACCCTTAATTAACTTTTGTGGTATGAATTGCACATCAAATTCTTGGATTAAAATTTGCCATTTAGCCAACTTATCCACCAAAGCTGGCCGATCAAGTAAGTACTTGATATGATTGTTCTTAGTTATAAGAAACATTTGGTAATGTAGTGTGTACTGTCGTAATCTATGCAATACCCATACTAATGTAGCACAAGTCTTTTCAGCATCAGAATATTTCAATTATGATATAGTAAACTTTTTACTCAGGTAATAAATAGCTCGTTCTTTTTGATCGATGGGACTTTCCTGAGCCAACATTGCACCTAATGATTCACTATGAATGGTGAGGTAGAGAATCAAAGGATGCCCCGACAATGGTGGGACAAGAACTGGTGGATTCATCAAGTATTGCTTCAGCTTGTCGAATGCTTCTCGACACTCATCATTCTAGTCGACTTGTGCATTCTTCCTTAAGAGCTTGAAGAACAACTTAGCAGTTTCGGAAAATTGGGAAATGAATCGAGCAATGTAATTCAAAAAGGCTCCGAACTTCCTTCACCGTTGACGGAAGTTGCAACTCGCATATGGCCTTAGCTTTAGATGGGTCGATCTCAATCCCTTTACTACTCACAATGAATCCGAGTAATTTACCAGATATTGCTCCGAACATGCATTTAGCGGGATTTAGAAAAAGCTTGAACTCATAGAGTCGATCAAACAACTTCTATAGGGTTTCGATGTGTCTTCTTTCAAGTCGGGTCTTTGCAATCATATTATCAACATAGACCTCAATATCTTGATGCATCATATCATGAAATAGTGCTACCATGGTTCGTTGGTAAGTTGCCATTGCATTATTGAGTTCGAAGGGCATGATCTTATGATAAAAGGTTCCCCATGGAGTGATAAATGCAGTTTTCTCCTTGTCTTCCTCCTTCCTCCTTCATCTTTATTTGATTATGAAATGGCTAGTACGAGCACCTAGAGGGGGGGGGGGGAGGGTGAATAGGTGATCAAAGAAGTTTTTGCGAAACTTAACAAAGTAAATTAGTCTTTTAAGATTAACAAACTGAAAGCGCAAAAACAGTAAACAATCGTATAAAGCTGCGATGTAAAGTAAAGAGTTTAGGGATAGAGAATCAAGACACTATGTTTATAGTGGTTCAGCTTAGACCAAGCCTATGTCCACTCTCCCGCACTGACAGCCCACCGGTTGTATTTCACTAAGAATCAAAAGAGAATTACAGTCTCACATCCTTGATTTCATAGTGTAGAGACTCTACTACACTTCCTCAAGGTCTCACAAATATCTAATCTTTCTTTTGAGTACAAATAGAGCTCAACAAATAAGATCGCAAAGAATAAGAAGTTTCAGACTTTGGAATTTTTCTATCGAGCACTCTCTAACAACTTGAGCGTCTTCCTTATATACTCCTTCATGCCTTCATAACCGTTGGCACCTTACAAAGGAGTTCTTCCAATCATCCTGTTGGATAGAATCAATTAGGGAGATCTCGAGTTATTTGAGGAATATGACGATAGCCCACCAATCCTGCTTGCTCATACAATCAGGATCTCGGTTTTCATAAATAGAACCTTCCAAGTATACTTCGCCAATCAAATGAATTTAGATTACCCGAATTAATCTCAATACGAATAATAGATCTTGTGATGCCATCTGCAGCCGTAAGATCTTCCTTAACCACACGAATCAAATCCTTAAGGATATACTCGTCTAATTCAACGAATAATACTTTTTCTTCGTCGATCTGGAAACTATCAATGATGGCAGACTTTAAATCTCGAGTCTGGAGGTCTTCAGACGTTGACAACAGAGTTTGCAAGTCTTCAGACTAGACTGATGGAAACGTTTTGTCAACTTTAAAACAAATCGGGAAGTTTTCTCTAACAGATTATACCTAGAAAAACCATCCATTAATGAGAACAGTTCAAATCTAATACTACTATCCATAAGGACATCTATGTGTGGTAATGAGAAATCATCCTTCGGGCTAGCGTTGTTCAAATCCCAATAATCAACACAAACCGGGACTCGACCGTTTTTCTTCATCACCAGTACGATGTTAGCCACCCATTCTGGATATTGTAAGACTTCAATGAATCTCACCTTCAAAAGCTTCATTACTTCTTCCTTTATCTTCTTCGAGAGCTCGGGTTTAGTTCTCCGCAACCTCTACTTCTTAGGTGGCATGTTCGGATTAGTAGGCAAGCAATGCTCAACGATTGGCGGGTTTAAACCAGGCATGTCAATGTAGGCCTATGCAAAGACATCTTGATATTCTTTCAGTAACTGAATTAGCTCGGCCTCGTCTTTGGGGAGATTTGCCTTAATTTTCACTTCCTTAGCTTCTTCTGTGTCACCTAAATTAATAGTGACAATTGGTTCGGATGTAAGAGTCTTGACTTTTTCATGTTGTTCGCAGCTACGTTGCACCTCAATGGAATTTTCGATCGAGTCTTCGGGATCATCATTATCAGCATTTACTGCATTGGATTGGACCGTTCCCATGCCCTTGCATGCCATAAAATCATTCTTGAAACATAAAGTAAATGAATCAAAAAGACAAACATAATAAACCAATTTTTTTTTTTTTTTTTTTTTTTTTTTTTGAAATTATTTTCCAAAAACATTTTCTTTTGAAATATTTTGACACGAGAATGCATGATGAAGTCCAAGTCTCAGAATTCTCATTGGATTTTTCTTTTCTTTTATTGGTTTGGTGTGCCTCATCATGCCCTCAAAATAAAACTTGTAATTTTATTGAAATTCATCAATCAATTAGATTTATTGAATGGATCAAGCCCTAAAAGGAAAGCGAAAAAGAAGAAATCGAAAACAATTCCTAAAAGCAATAAAGATTCCCACGCAGGGGATTGTGCAAAAGCAATAAATGAGTTACTCTTGTGGGCTAGAGCCCATTTCTTCTAGAGGTCATTCGTTAATGGCCCCTATGAAGAGGTCATCGAACAGACTTGTGATTCCTTTTAGTGCATCATTAGGGTTCTCTATCATTGGAGGTGTCAAATCGTCCATGCCACCCCATCCATCTGGGATTATGTCACGAGAGTCGATGTAAAAGCTGGGAGGAGCCGAATACTTCACAAAATAGTCGAATTTGCCACTTGGTTGTCCCATGATGTCCATCACTTCTACTCCATCTTGCATGATTCTAGGAGGGCTAGGAAATGTCTCGCGAATGTTAGGATGTAACGAGTTTTGCCTCCCCCGCCTTTGCTTAGGTGGCAAGTTTTGCCTTTCTTGCCTCCGCCCTTCAGAACTTTCTCTGCCTTTTCCATGGTACCCTAATCCAGTAGAACGGGATCTCTTAGGGGCTTCAATAGGGTTCTGAATGCCTTGACCTCTTCTTCCAAGACAACAACTAGGAACAAAACCATTTCCAACCATCACCCTTTCTACCATAAGGACAGCATTTGAAACCTCGGGAGTGGGTGGTGACGAACCTCGAGAAGCATGTATGGTGAACACTAACTCAAATGAGCGGTAACTTGATTCAAACTCGAAATTCTAGCTTGACATAGAGGATAGCCGTCTAATGATAAATTCGATGGTCTTCTTCGCCATAAACGGTGACTAGCTTCCTTTTAACCACGAATTTCACACTTTGATGTAGACTTAATGGCACCGCTCCAGCAGTATGTATCCAGGGACCTAGCAGGAAATTAAATGTGGTAGGGATGTCCATTACTTGAAAGGGGATGTTGAAAACGATCGGCCCTATTTGCACATCAAGATGGATCTCCCTAATCACCTCCTTCTTTGTCCCATCAAAAGCTTGCATGGAAGTCTTCACGGCATGTATCTTGGATGGGTCTATCTTGAGGCGGTAAAGAGTGGCCAACGAACATATATTCAGAGCGGACCTATTATCAACGAGCACCCGAGACACATGAGAAGACTTGTGTTTGACAGATATATAAAACGCTTTGTTATGTCCCCTACCTTCAATAGGGAATTCTTCATCAAGAAAAAGCAATTAAGTCTTTGAGAAGAATCGATCCCATGAATTCCTTTAACTTGTTTGCCTTAATCATTTCTGGTACACGAACTTCACTCAGCGCCTTCATTATAGACTTTTGATGTGTAGGTGATGTTAGCAAGAGTTCGAGCAAAGAGATCTGAGTGGGCATCCTTCGCAACTGCTCGACCACATTATACTCACTTTCTTTGATCACAGCCTAGAAATTCTTCAGCTGCTTTGTAGGTTAGGCATTAGCTCGAGCATAAGTACGATCAGACCTTATAACTAGGTCAACATCTAGGTCATAGGACCAAGGCACTGCCTTGTTGTCGACATACTCATAAGGTTGTGCTATCTCAATCGCTATTCCTTCGTCGGATGCGGGGATCTCGATAGACAATTCTGCATCTTCTAGTGGAGGCATATCTATGAGCAAAGGATCCATTTCATCCTTATCAACATCGAATGCAGCCCACTCCTCCTCCCAATTAATAACAACATGAGAAATAGTGAAGACTATGCAGTTGTCGTCAATATACACGATCATACCATCATCCACCATTTTGATAACTCTTTCTTTCATTAGTGATAGGGGAATGACTTCATGATCTGGATAACATACAGCTCTCACCAGTCCATTGTAGGCATTCGGCATATGCACCTTTAGGTTCTTAGTTCGATCGGTGTTAGACTCCATAATAGCATTCACCTTACCTTCATGCTCCGATAATGGATTTTTTTGGAAATTTGGCCGAGTAGTTTGGAATGAAAAGGCCTTTGTGTCCAAGAGATTTTGGATTCAGTGCTTAAGGGTGAAACATTCATCAGTTGAATGTCTCAATTCACCGTTGTAGTAGTCACACTTCTTTGTTGAGTCATAACCACGAGTGTGCTCGCGATTAAGACGCTTTGGCTCGTTAGTGAGCAAACCTTTCTTTCGGAGGATTGCCAATACTTGGGATGGAGATCCGGGGAGAGGAGAGAATTGCCTTATATTATTTGATTGGACAAATGATTGACGGCCAGCGGTTTGTTGTTGCATTCTATTCACCTGGATAGCCGGGGTGTGATTAGTATTTTCTTGGCTGTAAGCCACATTCACATCTGCAGCAGCCTCTTTCTCCTTCTTGGTAGAAAACTTTTTTGTTAGATGGCTCAGTAAACTATCATTCTCTTATCCCCATTTCAATTTGTTCCCCCACATAAATAAGTTAGTTGAAGTTCTCGACGTATGTGCTAGCCATCTGGTTATGGAACTCAAATGGAAGAGTCTTAATGAATAACTTCATTAACTCTTTATCAGTAGGCTCGTGAGTGATTTGAGCTACCAGATTTCACCACCTCATGACATACTCCTTAAATGACTCGCTTCTCTTCTTCTCGATTCACTCTAGATCTTCATGGGAAGGTGCGATATCCATATTGAACTTATACTGCTTGAGAAATGCATCGGCTACTTCATTCCAAGTGTTGAGGAAGTTTACGTTCTTCATGATGTACCAGTTTAGTGCGGGTCCAGCCAAACTCGCATGGAATGATTGGATCATGAGGGGCTCATTTTTGACATGTTGGGCCATCCACACGTGGTACATCTGCAAGTGAGTTTTCGAGCAAGAAGTACCATCATATTTTTTGAACTCCAGCATTTTGAACTTGTTTGACATCTTAACATTCTCATAAATCGAGAGGTCGAACAAGAGTGAGCTCTGCAATTCTTGCAATTGCTTCACTGTCTCCTCAAGCTTTGCAAAGCGTTCATCCTGCTTTGTCTTAGGAGTGCTGTCAACTTGGCCTTTTCAACGGTGACTGGCAGTGGGTCATCCTCCAGCTCGGGCATGTCGTCATCAATTATTTGGGCCCTGTTTGTCTGCTTCGGGATTACTAACTCAGAGAGAGCGGTTGTAGGAATCGAATTCACTTGAAGGGATTCGATTTGGGCTATCATAAGTTGCATAGAGGTGAGCAACTATTTGAGTTGATCTTCCATAGTGGCAATACGATCACGCATCTCGGTTTGGTTGGCATTTTAGCTCTTGATCGTGTAATAATGGGTGAAGGTGGAGGATCTGTTATCACCTAATTTGAAGAAATGAATACACATAAGCATTTCATATAAAACATGTCAGTCTATGACAAAAGTCTAACCGCTTTTATTCATTAATGAAATTGTTTGACATTAACAAAGTAAAAAAACTTAAAAGGCCCTAAATAAACTAATCAATTAAACGACTCGACTTCCTAAATATTAAGCTCTAGTAGAAAAACTAAATAGATTCAAGCCATTTCATTTGGCCCGATCTATAAATAAATGGGAAGCCAACGCTCGACATAATTGCCTTTTCTACTTAGCGTCCTTCTTGGCTTGCTTTTCAAGTTCTTTAATCTTCCTCTTGTAACGACTAATCTCTGCTTGTCAAGTGGGCTTTTCAGTCACATCTGGCACTTTTGGGAGAAACTCGGTTGGGATCTTGTGGCAGAAGATGTATCGAGTCGTGGCATAGTAAGTCTTTTCCTTCCCCTCAAGCTCATCTTCACGCAAGCTCAACTTTTGTTCGTGACATGCGAGCCAAGCTTGTTCGATACAACGAATCTTCTCTTTGTGATCACCATCCTTAGCGGTGGATCCTGCACAAGCCGATATTGACGGGCTACTCGAAGTGGGTAGTAAGAAGTGACACCAGTGATCCCCAATAGCGGGATCGGCTCATTGTCGCCATGAGAGAGACATGCCTTAGAGACTCAAAACCATTTAGCATGCCATAGGAAAATCTTGGTATTTGGATTTTTCAACAATTTGACCCATTTTGAGAAAGAAAGATTCAGAGTTCGATCTTGATGATTTTTGAATACCTCAATGGGATGATGGGAATCGGTTATATTAATAATTTTCATGCGAATATCAATCCTACTCATATGAAAAAAGAACCAGATTTGTAAAAGCTTGATTGGTGCATGAAAGGTTTTATCTTCATCTTCCTTAAATTGGGTGAGTGACAAAAATGTTTCAGCTAAAATAGTGTTGACAAAATTAATTTCAACACACACTTGTTTGACTAACCATGCGACAGAATGATCAATGGCACTTTTACGAAGAGGAAAAACAATAAAGCCGAAGAAGGCCAGAAGGCAGATCTTACTTTTTAAAAGAGTGTTAGCATTAGCAAAACTCTGATCTAAGAAGGAAAAATGGTATGCATGACAATTATCTTTCAATACTCTTTTTATCTGATTCTTATCCATCCTAAGAAAGGCAGACAAAATTGATTTTGGTTCTAATCCAAGGGGTGGATTTATAAACTCCAATTCCAAAGGTTTTTCTATGGCGATGCTGTATTCTTCTAGAGTTGGAGTCAACTCATGCTTACCAAATATGAACGTTGATGTATGGGGGCACCAGAAATGAGCGAGTGCTTGCATGACGACACTTTGGACATCGATGTCGAGGAAGGGAACAAGGCAACCAAGTCTGCATTCCACATAGTTTTGGCCATCGTGGCCCAGACTATCCCACCATGATTTGAGTTCAACCTTTGATGTAGGCACGAATCGAATGTCGGATCTTCCCATTGTTTATAGACTAGTACTCAACCAACCTAATGTCATGGACCAACCAAAGACATAATAAGGTAAGTAAATTGTAAGAGTAAAGGGTAGAGAACTTACTTTACCAAGCGATTAAGGCAACCACATAGACAAGGATATGAAATGTGGGGTTCGATTTCTAACATGAAGGCTAAGCAATGTGGAGTTAAAAGGGTGGGATGACTAGTCCCAGCCTCACGTACTAAGTCAAGTCCTCTTAACTCTGGCTTAGTTAAGAATGATACTCTAATGCGGCGTAACCTCGCGGGCAAAAGTAAACATTCTTGACACTAAGAAATGGCCTTTTGGGATTGAGTTGGGCAACTTCTACCATGCGGCCTCGTGGTTGAAGTCGTATCCAACTCAATACTATTTTAAGTATCCTGGTGCGGCTCAGGTCTGCGCGGCAGGTTGTGTGTGCAATAGTATAGTGCTAAAACAGTAAACATGCATAGCAGTTTATTTCAATGTTCAAAATTAGAAACATATAACCCAAACACTTTTCTACAAAACAAAGGGTTAGCAAAGACTACTTTTCTTATACCTCAATATCTGCAAGAACATTTAACATCTTAAATGTTAAGGACGTAGTTGGAATCATCGCTGCCAAACAAAAACACTTTTCAAAAAAGAGAAATTGGCCTAAGTCCATTAAGAGTTTCAACTCAAGTCCCCAGTGGAGTCGCCTGGCTGTCGCGATCTAACCTCGGATGCACCACCTAGGGTTTGGCTAATGGATTAATAAGCCTAAACTTAGCTCGAGTTCTCCCAAGCTTATACCAATTCACAACTTAAGTTCAAGTTCTTAATACGCAAATGATTTTTTGATTAGGAGTCGTTACTAATCTATTTTTGATGGGTTAATTAGAAATCCAAGTAAAGTAACGGGAGATTTACTTTACTCTGCAAATCAGAGATTGTGAGTTCGGGGACTTGATTACGCTAGATTTCTTTAACATCATTTCGATACATTTCTCTTTTATTTCGAAAAATGTTTTGTAGGCAGCTTGAATTGACTTTAATTTACTTCTCTAACATGTGAGGTGATCATGCGGGTGCATAAACCACCAATTTAACACCCAATAAAGCAATTAATAAATTATGGGACTTATCTCATAACAACGGAAGTATCTGCAATGTTAGCTTAAAATTCACATTAAAAGCCTTAAATATGATTCCTAATTAACACGCAATCACTCAATCTTTTTTTAGGATTTCTCTTGTTTAATGAAATTTAAGCTATATGTCATGCAATTTAACTAAATGGCCTAATTCTAATGACGGACAATTTCTAATTAAATGGACCTAGCAACAATTACTAAATGACATGCATTTCATGAACTTAATTTTATATGACATGCACATGATATTTTTGTATTATTTTTTTTATAAAAATTCGTAATAAAAATCTAACTAAGGTGAGATATTATATATTTTAAGTTAGGAAATAGACTAATCTAAACCCTATCTTAACTTAGAAATTTATCTCGACATGCAATTTAATTCCAAGATACTTTCTAACCTAGATACCATCTAAACATGCATTCAAAGGTATCTAACTATTCTATCATGCATTTCTATCTAGGAAATCAATTCTAATTTACATGATATGCAAATGCAATCTTTTTTTTTTTTTGGGATAAATAAAGCAGTTAAAGTAAGATATACACCAAATCACTCAAGATCATATATCATCTAATCAATGCGAATAAGGAAATAATATCCAACTAACTTGAAATTTCGCGAATAAAATCGATAAGTTGATCTTAAGCCTTAAAGATCAAAATATCAATTTTAAAGATTCCCGCGAAATCAATAATTCTATCTAAAGCTTTATAGGTGGAATCAAAGATTATATGCGGTTGCGAATTAGGAAATTAATCCTAATTGGGAGATATGTCTATCACTCATAGATATGCATATTAATAGACATATATTAGGCAGTAAACTATGCAAATACACTAGAGATGTGCATCTTACCTAATTTAAGGATTTTATTTCCAAATTTGCTTGCAACGCAATCGGACGGGAATCGCGACCGGTTCCTTGATGGTGAATGGCGACGAATGGCGGCGAGCGGTAGCGACGAATGGCGGCGAGCGGTGGTGACGCGTTAGTGGGTGTCGGTGGCGCGGCAGTTCACGGCCAAGGAGGACTCATTGACTGCTTATACACCGTGAGTGGGGGAGTTGGCGGCTCGGTGTGACACGATCACACGATGGTCAAGGACGGCAAGGACAACCGGTTGTCTCACAGTGGATCACGAGCGGCTCGTAAGAGTTGCAGCTCAGCACGTAGGACTCCACGGTTGGGGATTTCGGCACAATTGCTTTTGGTAGTTGGAAGCTACTGGTCGTTGAGAAGCCGTGTAATCGTCTAAGAAATTTAGCCTGTGATGGCAGTAAATCACCACGGAAGTTACTGAACAATCGTTGAAGGCAGCCTCGAGATTGGACTGCAATTTGACTTAAGAAAAACTGCGGCAATAAAAATTCAGGTGGGGCTAAAGCAATGACATGGCGAGGACAATCTCTGACACGTTGGGGAATTGGTGAGTGCTGGTGCTTCGTTGGTCGTCAAGGCTGGGTCTTCGGAATAAGTGAGCTTGATGGCAAAAGGTGCACAATGGCATGAGGAAAAGCCATGATGTGAAGACCACGTGCAATTGCCAGAGGAACTTCACGATTTTCCCTCTAATTCACAATGGACCATCTAAGAAGACAAAAGCGCCGTCTCCCTTTTCTCTCTTCTGGCGTGTATCGCTCAATGTGCTTTTAGAATACAATTGCCGACCTCCTTCTATATGCAAGTAGGAAGCCTCCCACCAAGGAAAGAAAGTGTGATAAAAAATTATAAAATCTTTATCATTTTCTTCACTTTCTTCCTTTTGTTTTTCTTTCCTCCCATGCCATATACGCTCCTTGCCGATCGACTATGCCCTAATACACCTTCCTTCTATTTTTCAATCCTTATTTTTCTATATATTGCATGAATATATAAAACATCGACTACCATATCATCCTTTCTTTTGTTCCTTTTCATTGGTCAAATTTTCCTTTTACGCTCTTGAACAAATATTGACACATTATTTCTTCTGGTCTTGTTTCGATTGTGAATTTTCCCTCCAAATATTTGACGAAGATATTTATTTCTTGTTTGAAATAAAGAAATATTACATCAAAGAATAGAATACCTTCATATCTATTAAGCTTAAAACCAATCGTTCGAGTCCGTTCACCATCTCGATCATATGCGAATGCAATAATAAGAAAAATAAATGCACCTAAAATTACATGCTATGCAATTAATTTAAATATTTCTATTTATGGGTTAAAAATTAATCCCTAATTTCTATGCAATGGATAAATGACCGGGTCACCAAAATTTAGGTGTCAACATTACCACATTAAGAACACGGGTATCACAAATTCAGTATCGAGTAACACAAATGAGATTACGATGTTCTGTTCATAATAGGATTATGTTCACTTTTGGACCAGGGTTTCAATCGACGGAAGCACACTGGAGTAATGGTCTTCATGATTTCAAAATTATACCCAATTCTTAAATATATTACTGGTCCAATTTCAAGATACAATTGACTCTTGACCATGGTTCTTCGATCTCGCTCTTATAAAAAGGCATGTGATATTTCTCAATTGGAGTGAATTTCGTGGTAGTAGGGATCATAGGGTTTGTTTATGCTTCAAGGATTGGAATGGAAGGAAGTTGGATTAATGAAATACGGAACGATCAAAGATTGATCAAAATTTACGAATCACAAAGAAAAAATTTGAGAGCGACCGACCTTGACATGAAAATACAAATTGCTAGTCCTACTGATATGGTGTGAAGAGAAACTCTTGTAACTCAAAGCCTCGATTCGCCCGCATCTTATTTGTTGAGTCGGCTGCGTTCGGGTCGGTTTTCCCGACCCAAAAAGATGTAGAATTTGAAGGGGAAGGAAAGAAAAATCTAGAGGAAATCAGCCGCGGTTCTCTTTCGGCCGCCAATTCGGCTGATGTTTTACCGCTAGTTGGTGGCCCCGGCACTGACCTGCTTCGCAACGATTTATAGGTTGAAAGTAGGCTCGCCGTTTAGGAAGAAGGGGAGGCGTTAGATGGGCGGAAGCAGCCACCTTCTTGTTCCTGTGGTTACTGGCATGGATTTAAGAGCCAGTTGAGAGCATTTGTGATTTCTCTTTTCTAATGTGAATTGATAAGGGAAAATTACGCAAATTGTATGTAATATTATCCCTGGATTTTTAATTTATTTAATATGATTTTTTAATTTTAGTTCAATGTACAATGTTGTCTCTGAACTTTTGATTTATTCGATGGGATTCTCAAACTTTTGGTTAGTGTAAAATCTAGTCTCCAAACTATATGAAAATATCTAATCTTATCTTTCCTTCGATGCAAGTTCAGGAACAATTGCATATTAGGCTAAAGTTTCTGAATCATGTTGAACAAATTAAAAGTTTAGGGACGACATTATTTATTGGGTTAAAATTCGAGAATTATTTGTGCCATTTTTCTTGTTAGAGATGTACTTGTCTTAAACTTGCTACTCACAAACCTCGGATTTTTCCTCACTAGTTTCCCCCCTCTAAATGAAGTAGAAAGAGCTGAAAAGGATGATTAATTTGAAAGCGCTATCGTCAACATGATTTTGTTTGGGAGTGAGATAAGAAAGCCCGGTTTAAGGTGAAGAAATTTTCTATGTTTACCCTCAAATTCACTCTTACAAAAAGATTAATTTTTTCAAGATTTTCCACACCCACCTTATATATCATGGAACATTCTACCAAAGCTGTAGTGACACATTCAACAAAGGTAAGGAGTGATCCCGGAGCAAGTGGCTCCTAAGAGGCTTATATGATGAACCAAATTGCATGAATGAGAAAGAAGTTTTTGAATTATACATATTAAGTTGAAATTAACTCACAAGAGACTTTTTATTTATTTATTTATATGATGACATTTTTTTACGTTGAAACTTCAATACAACGTGCTCGGGCCAGAACACCATCAGGTTGAATAATCTCATACAAAATCGCTAGTCTCGGTTTAGGATGGGTCAAAAGTAGATAATATCTCGATTTTGGATGGATAGAAGAGAGCAACATGCCCGAAAATTTATTGGGAGTGTCACGACAACAGAGGTCATCTTTTCCAACCCCACCGTAGATAGAAAGTGACGGCCAACTAAAAGATAGAGAAAAGCAGCGACCGAAAGAGATTGATTGATTCATTCCGTGCACTGAATGACGACGACGACTATCGATCAGGACGTCACCAGATTCCTCAAAAACTCATCCATGGCTTTAACTGAAGACCCCTCTCCCTCCGTCACCGCCCTCCTGATCTTCTCCCTCGCCTCCATGGCTCTCTCTCTCAACTCCTTACCTTTTCCGCCCTCTGCATCGCCCACCGCCACCTCGATCGCCCTCCTCACCTCCTCCCGGTTCACCTCCCCTGCCGCGCCCCTTGCCAGCTCGATGCAGACCCCCATCTCCTCCGCCATCATCTTCACGTTGTAGGCCTGCTCCCCTGCCATTGGCCACCCGATGATCGGCACCCCCTGGCTCAGGCTCTCCATCGTCGAGTTCCAGCCGCAGTGGCTGAGGAACGCCCCGGTCGACCTGTGCCGCAGGATCTCCAGCTGTGGTGCCCAGTCCCTCACCAGCAACCCCCTCTTCTTCTTCTCGTCTACCCTTGTGACTCGCTTCTCGAACCCTGGTGGCAGCCACTCGTCCCTCATCTCGTCCCCAATGTCGAACCCAAGGGGCGGCCTCATGACCCATATGAACGGCCTTTTGCTCGCCTCGAGCCCAGCGGCAAGCTCCTTCATATTGGACTCGGTTATGGTGTTTTGGGAACCGAAGCAGACGTATACGACGGAGCCCGGAGGGTGCTCATCGAGAAACTCGACACATCTCTCTGGGGTGATCCCGAGCGGCTTTCCAGGGCGATGTTCGGAGATGGAAGTCGAGGAACCTGAAGAGTCGTCGTTCCTGACGATCGCGTCAGGAAGAAGGGGACCGATGGTCCAGACCGGAAGCTTTACCAGGTTTCTTAGGGCCGCCGCTCCGAGCGGCTCAAATTCCTCGGACGTGTTACACAACCACCCGCTCGAATTGAGAGTGAGCTCGAACTGAGGCCGGAGGAATCTGGACCACACGTCGTCCCCATCCGCCTCCCTGATCATCGCCACGAGGTGCGACTTGTCGAAGAGGCATCGTTCTGGGAACGCGGGGACTATGAACTTGCCGGACTCCATCCCACGGTGTGGGAGGTGGAGCCACATGGACACGTACGCCGAGGTCCCATAGGCCCCGCAAGTGGTGAAGGTGTAGTTCGTCGTCCCGAAGGCCTTGGCCACATCCGCTGCCCAGCCGAAGAAGATGTCGGAGATTATGCAGACGGGTGGTCGCCCACCCTCCCGGCAGGTTATGTTGGCAACCAAACTTTCCATGGGAGCTCTCAAGCTCAGCGACGCAAAGAGGAAGTCTACCATCTTGGTCAGCGGCACGTTCTCGGTGCTCTCTGTGTTGGACGGCAGGCCGTGGGCGGAGGGGTCGAAGGCGAGCTCTGCGAAATTGATGGCCTTGAGCGTGGGGTCTGCCATGGCAGTGGAACGAAGGCGGCGCACGTTAACAGGAGTGCTGGCCATGGTGATGGCGAAGCTGCTTCGTTGCTGGATTCGCCTGGCAAGGGCAAGGAACGGGATGAGGTGGCCGTGAGCCATGAAAGGTAGCATCACGATGTGACCACCGTCGTCCGAAGGAGCCATCTGATTCTTCTGTTTTCACCTTTGGTCGATTGATACTGAGAAGTGCAGAGTAGCGTTTACAACCGAATCCTTTCTATCGTTCTTTCGTGGTGGTTGCTTCGCTAGCTGCTTCTCCAGGTCATTATCACTCGTTGAAAGATGCGCCGAACTGTAAATAGACCCAACGAAGGATAGGTCAAATCAAGTTTAGATTTGGTGAAAGATGGTCCGACTCAAATTAATAATTAAAATCTATTCATATATAATATAAATCTAATTATCCGATTTAATCTATACTCGATTCATATCCAAATTAAGTCATATTCTAAAACACTTCCATGCTTGGCCCAATTTGAAAAAACATTCATATCCAAACTAAGGTAAGTGTGTAAAGTAAGAGAACATGAAATCAAGTGAGGGCAATAGAGAGCGAAAGAGAAAATCATAAAGATGAGTTGAGTATATATAAATTGTAAACCATTTAATTATTTTTGAACTTTACCTTTCTAAATCTATTTATTGAATATAATTAATCTATACGATAATTGGGTCCATTAAATATGTGCTAAGAAAATTGGTCTATCCATTTTAACATGTCTACCAATGATCAAACACTTTTGATACAGAATTAAAGTGGATGCGCATATTAAAACCCATAATTAAAATATATTTGGAGTTAGGCCATCCATATGACCTGGGCCACCCACGTGATTATTATTATTATTTTAGCCATTAATTTTGTGGGCCCATTCATTCTTTACGTCTTCAATTATTTGCTTGGTTTCTTCTTTTCTTCTCTTCTCTTTTCAAGAACCTTTTTTTTTAGTCGGACTCTTTTTAAGAACTTTCCTTTTTTGGTCGGAAGATAGTTGTCGTTACTAATTTGTTGTTGAGACGCAACTAAGTTTGGAATCATTACAGAATAAAACTCATAATGGGTGAGGGGGATATAAAACCCAATTATGAGGAAGGCGGTTGTTCCGATGGGCTTTTGCTATCCAGTCGGCGGCGGGCTTATCAGTTTCTCTAGGCACATAGATACTGAGACTCTCTTGAGTTGGGCCAGCAGTACTTTTGCAATCCTCTAAAATTGCTTCCACCGTCCTTGGGCTCGATATTAAGCCCATCAAGCCCTCTACCACAAATTTGCTATCAGTCTGTACTTCCATCTTGCAGTTTAGTTGAAGCGTAGATGGGGTGTGCTTTCCGTGAGACTAGGGACTGTAGACTTCAGAATACTTAGTAGAATTCAAGTAGAGGTTGTAGAAAAATCATTGTCTAATTTTGCAACATAGTCTGGTAGGATGTAATATATTTTGATGCATATATAAATAGGGTTAGATGGGTGTTTTTAAAGGCTTATGCAAATGAGAGTTATTGATTGCCATTAGCAGAAATAGAAATAACCAAATGTTTCCAATAGCCTAGGTTGTTGTGAAAGTAAGAAGCAAATGTACTTGGTCTTGGTTTTTTTTTAAATCTAATGGCCAACCTTGGTGTAACTGATGGAAGAGGTCGAACATTTATGATTAACCAATAAAAGTTAATGTCATTAAAATATTGTCATTCTAATATCATTAACATATTATAGCCTACAAATATTTGTTGGCTTTCATTATTGTAGAGGCTTGTTCTTGTAATAATTGAGTTGATGCAATATGCTTAGTACAGAATGTATGTGGTGTACATGTATGCAAATTTGGCCAAGAAGTATAGAATGATCAATTGCAGAAGCAATTTTGAATGATTGCAAAATTTACAGATATGACAGTTTTTAGAATTCACAAACAAGTTCTATTTGTCTTGTTAGTAAAAGCTTGTGAAGTATGGTTTCACATTGAATCAAAACATCGGTGAAGAGCCTTCTTCAGTGAAAAATTAAGTGTAATATCGTTGACAACAACATTTGTGAGGCAATCAATTGCAAAATTTTAGGAGCCAAGTGTAAATCATTTATCAGTATGCTCGAAGACATCAGCGTTATAATTATGACTAGGCTACAAAGACAGAGATATGAGTGTTCAAAGTGGACTAGATGATTTGGTGCTAAGCAAAAAGTTGGATGACAACATGGCTACTTGTAGGTTTGTTCATCCAATAAGGGAATGATGAACATGAGATCATGAATAATGGTGACAAGTAAGTTGTCCACTTGGGAAGGAAAACTATTCTTGTCAGGCATGACAATTGATTATAATACCTTGTTCACGTGCCATTTATGTCATCCAATTGAAGGAACTCAATCTTGAGAATTACGTAGAAGACTGTTACAAAAAAAGCAAACTTCTTACTTCATACCAATTCATGATGCAACATGTGTGAAGTAGCAAAATTTGGGACAAAACAAATAATCAACCCCCAAAACCTCTACCATTGAAGAAACAAGTTAGTATGCTTAAAAGGAAAATGAGAATGAAGGAAATTGAAAGTAATAGTAACAGAATGAATAGGGCTGGTGGAATAATTCGATACTCACACTACCATAGGGAAGAGCACAATTAGACTGATTGTCCATCTAAGAAAAAATAATGTAATAACAGGGGACGATAAAGGGCCTGTGAGGGCAACGCAGAAAGCAATGATGCAGAACCAACTGCAAAGTCAACTTAGTCTAATAATGCACAATAGAGGAGTAAATGTCAAGTATATTGTTTGTTAGGTTCATTGTCGTTGTATTACATCTTCTTGTCAAATTAAGTTAATTCTGTTATGTCATTTTGTAGCTTAGAAAGAGAGCAACTAAAGAGGTTTTTGAAAGTTTTGCACCACAACAAGCACACGATGCAATTGGCAAAAGGCTAAAGGCATATGGCTATGGGTTGTTTATAAACATGAATTCCAACATGACGATTCTAAATTTAAGTTTTTTAGGTCCTATGCATTAATGTACATCATTTGATTGACGTGATAACTTATCAAAGGTTATATGGCTCTATAGCCTAGGAGAAGTTTTGAGGTGTTAAAATCTCAAGGAGGACCAAATCAATAATTGGCACCACCTAGAACAAGAAGCCAAAGGCAAGCACAAGTAAACCAACCAATGGAAATTCGAGCACAATCAAGAAGAAGTAACCCAATGCAGCTCCAAAATAGAGGATAGAACGGGCGGCTAGAAAATATTGTTCATCTTAATTTGACGTGGAAGTGATACATCAATCTCAATCTACTACCATAGTGCCAAGACCAATCACATGAAGTTCCTCCAACTTAAACACCATAAGAAATGAAAGTCCAAGCAAAAGAACGGCTGCTCCAAAAGATAAGATAATGGGGAAAGGAACACGAGTGAAGGATGTGCCTAAAGTTCTAGTTTAGAAGAGTGCATGAATCATGAATCATATCAAGAGCCCATAAAAAAAAAAAAAAAAAAAGAGGAAGTGAGGAGGTTGTTTAGCTTGAGTGATGGGAGGGTGTGTGTTTATTTTTGTTTTGTTGTGAGGTATTTCATGTTATTGTTGCTTTTTGGCTGGTGATGTCTTTAGTAGCAATATTGTTCGCTATAAATGTAAGAACATCATTCTGCTATTGATGTAGGAACATCGTTTTTTTTTTTTTTTGGATCAAGGATTATCGTTTGTTGTTTAGTCTAAATGCAATGTTATTTGATTAAATCCAAACTAGGGTAGATGGAATCTATGAATAGTGCTTCTTGTGAGCTATTACAGGAGGACAAGAATAAGACTCTTGGAATCTTGTTAAGCTAACACTAGATTTGCTTAAAAAAGTGAAACCAACAACTTATTTTTTAGGGACATGTGCAATAGAAGTCCTAAAATTTGTTACGGAAATAAAATTGAGTCCTAGAACTTGCAAAAAATGTAATCAAGTCTTAAAACTTGTTAGATTGGTGCAATCGAGTCCTTTTGTTAACTTTGTCTGACTTGGCTAATGGAAAATGCTAACGTGTATGTGGCTAAAACACGCAGCATAAGGCTAAAACACGATTGTTTTGGTCTAAATATAATTTTTGATACAAATTTTATTTAAATTAAATAAAAGCTCAAATTAAAGAAGAAGAAGAAGAAGAAGAAGCCGACGGCGAGAGCAGTCCTCACCGTTGCTGCCGCCCCACCATCTCTGGTGATGGTGGGGAAATGGTTGGCGAGGGTCACCGAGCTCTCCCTGGGGGCCGACAACCCTCACCGACGATAGTCGAAGGTCACCATTTGACCCCCACTAGTGGTGATCCTTGGCTAGGACTAGGCGAGGGTTGGCAATCCTAACTCAATTTGGGGGAGGGCTGCAACCCTCGCTAGGCCCTCGCTTGTGGTGAAGGTCATCAACCCTTGGCCGGAGCCCGACAACCCTGGCCGACCATTTCCCCACCATCGTTGGCCCTTCTTGGTGATGGTGGGGTGGCGATGGCTGCGCACCTTCTTCTTCTTCTTCTTCTTCTTTTAAATTTTAGATTATTTTTATTTAATTTAAATAAAAATTATATTAAAATTAGATTTGGATCAAAACAACGTCGTTTTAGCCATGTAGAAGAGAGAAAATATTTGAAAGAACCACATTAACATTTTCTGTAAACTAAGTTAGACGAAGTTAACGGAAAGACTCGATTATACCAATTTGATAAGTTTTAGGACTTAATTACACTTTTTGCAAGTTTTAAGACTTAATTGCACTTTTATAACAAGTTTTAGAACTTCTATTAAACATCCTTATTTTTTAAAAAAGTTGATGAATCTAAGTGGTCAAATTCAAAAAGTTGACAAACCTAAATGTCCACTTATTAAAATTTCTGACCCTAGACAATCATTCTTGAACTTATTGGAACTTCACTGTCCTTCAACACCATACACTAAATAGACAAAACCAATCACAAAATGCATAATCATGTTTGTTCTTACTATAGAAATGTAGAACGATTTGTGAACCATCTATCATTTTTATGGAAATCAACGATAATGCAAAAATTGCAATATAAAACACAATTTCCACCAAATCGACCATATAAAAGCCATTCAACCTAGTAAATTAATCACAAACTACGCAATTCGACCCACATACAGATAATTGTTAAAACTAAAACATTTCCAGTATAAAAACACTCCCAGCAATTAATATACATTGCTCCAAATACAATAATATGTTTCATTGATCTTCAACTATGGTAGACTCATAGCTTCTTCTCATTACTCAAGTTACGAATGACCACCGGCCAGACGAAACCCCAACAACAAGACAAGTAATGCTTGATAATTTATTTTTTTTTTTGAATTTTCATTCTTGAAATTTCCTTTTTTAAATGGTTAACCAAAGATTCCAAACCCTTGATTTCGAGTTGCATTGAGTTGGCATCGTCCAACTCATTTGTCAATACAAGTTGAGGTTCATATCGTCCTTGAAGTAGCTCCAAGATCATCTCTATTACTCAATTTGAAAATTTTAACCCGCATGAAATATCCACGATTGAAGTCCTCTTTACATCTAATGCATTTATGGAACCTTCTCCTGAGATAATCTCTTGTCAAGCTATTATTGTTGGACTTTGAAGCCCACAATAGCACAAATATTAACTTTCATCTTGGCTTTGTTGATAAATCATGAGCTATTTCTCTCGCTTCTGCTCCCCATTGCGAATTTAATGAGAAGATTTACCCCAATTTGAAGAATTAGGGTTCGGGTTTAGTTAGGGTTTTTGAAGATGAAAATTGAATTTTGCCCCCAATTTCTTTAAATGAGGCTAGGGTTCTTCAATCATATGAGTAAGTGACATCGTTTGCCTTCTCATAATGCCAAATTGGGTTTTCCGACAAGGCAAATCAAGTGTTTGATTTTTAAAATTTATAGCACTCAAATTATCGAAAAAGAGGTTATGGCACTTAAGTGAGCGCCGTCTAAAAGTTATAGTACTCTTAGTGTTCTTATCCTGCTCAAAATTCCAAATTTCCAATATGTCATTGTATTGTTGTATCACTCGCATGCTAGAAATATCAAATGATTGCCTCCTAGTTTTGCTTGCACAAATTGTTCAGCATTAAGGGAAATAAAATGGGTGAATTTATAAAGTGTTTGAATTAGGAAACCATTGTTACGTTGGCTTCCAAGAACAGGATAAACGAAAGGGATCAAACTCGAATTATAGCAAGCACCAAAGTAATGTAGCTGGATGAATATAATGACGAGCCTAGTGATTCAAAAGTCTGCTCGAGCTAAATGGGTCGAAAGGCCACTTTCGGGTGGGCTAGGACAAGGCTGCTTGGCTATAAGCTCAACCCAATCCATCTAGACTTGAGCCCAACTTGTCCGACACGAAATAACTGATTTACCCATCATGTTTATAGATGGATAGCGGAACACTATCAAAAAACGGAGAAGAGATGACAGGCAGAACCGTCCGTAAAAGTCAAAACAACCCGTCCCCGATGACCATTAGGGACGGCTTTTTGTCCATTGCTGTCGTCGCCTAGACCCTTTCCACTATAAAGAAAGGACGCTCATTTTGTGGAGCCTGCTACTAATCTTTTTAGGGATGATTTCTCTAGCACGTCCCTAAAGATGCGTTTAAGGGATGCTGTCCCTACTAGCTCTTGCTGGAATTTTACCATTACTTTTTAAATTCCTTTACAAATGGCTATAAAACTACAACCTTTCGTCCCTAATGCGCAAAAAGAGCAGTCCCCAATCTCCACCGAACGGATTGGTATTTTTTCTTTTTAAGACATTCCCCTACCTAAAAGATTTTCGTAAAGCAAGTCCAGAAGATTAAGTCATTTTCTTTAATTTCCACAATGAAGAGTGTAAACTAGTGGAGTCCTAGGACTTATGTGCCTAATATAATTTAAATAGCAAAATTGTCTAATGAGCAATCAAGTCCCTAGACTTAATTAAGAAGTTCAATTGGGTCCTTGTTTTAGTTCCACAATGCAGTGTAAAAACACCATACACAAAACAACATCGCTCATCCGCTAAAGTTGTAACCCTAAAAACCTCATTTTCTATTTCAGGTCCTAAAGAAAATTACAAAAAAAAAAAAAAAAATCATAAACTTATTATAATTATGCCAATTCAATTTTTAAACATTTTTTTTTTTGCCAATTCAATAATAAACATTTTGTATTTGTGCTAGTTCAGTCCATTCAGCCGATGGGCCGTTGACATGGACGCTAACTATCATACAGACTGAATTGACATTAATATAAAAGGTTTATATAAAATATATATATATATATATATATATATATATATATATATATATATATATATATATATATATATAGGATTGAGCTAGCACAATTGCATTTCACAACTACATGAAGAAGAGCATTTGCAATTTATGTTATTTGGAATTGAATTATGATGATCTTTCTACTATTGAAGGGGCACGATTCCCCAAGGTACTATAGACAGATCCCTCGTTGAAATGTTTGAGGATCGAAACTGAAATTGTCCCATTCTAAATTTTGGTTCGCACATGCAATGTCAATCTAAATGCTTTTACTCCTCCATGTAAAGATTGTGCTCTTGCAATTTCAATTTTTTTCAACATTCTACTAGTACCAGGAGTCACATTATAGAAGGCCCCACCCAGGAACCCTAGAGTTGTGATCGATCTTCTCTTCCTCCAAAAGAAGTGTGTGAACCAGCATGAAGGAGTCTGCATGGGCCATGGAACCTTCCCCGTGATGTGAACAAGCAACGACACCTCGCATGAGCGCATGTGGACTAATGGGAGACCCATCATTTAATATAGAGTGGCCAAGTGAGAATTGGCCATCTTCAAGCAAAGGAAAAGATGCATGAAACTCGGGAAGTCAGAGTTTTCGTCTAATGTCACAATGAGTAGGACAGACAGCCTCCCCAATAGCTATTTGAAACCTAACCTTAATCAAAAAGTTATTCAAGTCCACGATGACAAAATATTAAGTAGGACTGTCTTTTCACTTCATCAATAATGAGACACTCCACCCAACACGCGACATGTGTTCATTGGATCTCACTTGTTAGGAAATTTTGACTCTCTCTCTCTCCATTCTGAATCCATATCTTTATCTCTTCCAAAATCACAACAATTTGATTTCCTCTTCTCTTTTCTCAGGAATTTCCGAGGAATAAAGGTGTCTTTTTTCACAACCAAATAAGCAGCTGCCTCCATCGTCGCCTCAAGGAGATGTATTAGATTTGATGAATGAAAACAATAAGTCGTCCATGTACACGTTTGAATAAATGTGCAAAAAAGAGAAAATTGAGCTTGTCTTGTTAATTTTGAACATCCTCAATGGATTTAAGTTGAGATTATTATCAAATCCAAGTACATCCATGTGTCTTCTCACCCTTTAGCTGAACACACATGTAACCTATTTGATGAAATTCTTATGAGACCTTGTTATAGATAAATCCTTATTATTGTTCAATTTTAGCATGTATTGATGTACTTTATATACTAGCAATCGTTGCGTTGGCCATTACGTGAATTTTTTAAAAATATTTAATGGTTGTCGAGAATGAATCTAAACATGTATTATTTGCCTTGTATTATGGCTATGTTTGGTAGTCAAGATAAAATTTTTATCTCATCCTACATTTGGTGCCCACTCAAAATAGGACAAAATCGGATATAATAGGGATGTAGGTCAAATAAAATTATCCCATATGAGAGATGGAACAAAGATGGATATGATTTCTAATATTCATAATAGAATTTTTTTTCTCGAATAAGAAACTTCTTAAATTAACAAAATTAAATTATATTCCAGTATAAATAATATTTTAATTCTAATATAAGAAATTCAAAATAACAAAATATAACAATTTAGTTTTTAAGTTAATCTTATTTTCATTTATATATTTGAATTTAATTCTATCTTATAATACAAATTCAAATATATATATATATATATATATATACACACACATTTATATTTATCACATATTTTAGGTAAGTTAGGTATATTAATACAATTTATTATTTAATAAAATTTAATTGGAGAATGATAGAAGGAAAATAAAGAAATAAAAAAATAATTTAAATAAAAAAGAGAGGAAAATAAAATCCAAAAAGGAAATAAAAATTGAGTAGGCAAAAATATTACGAGAGATTTTTACCATTTTCATTTGTAAAAATGGTTCATTTATACTTATATTTCATTCATACCTAATAATGTACTTGATATAATGATAATATATTCGACTTTATTATTAAAATTACCAAATAGTGGATAGAATATAGCGAAATTCTTAGATTTTATATTTTATCCTATCTAATCCTATCCTAGTTAGAAAGCTGAATGACCAAACATAGCCTCTATAGTCTCTTTATGGTGACTCGAGTGGGTGACGGCAAGATGATGGCATAGAGTTGATGGCTCAAGTGTGAATCTATTGGAGATGTATTGATGAATGATGAATAAAAACAATAAGTCATCCATGTATTCATATAAATAAATGTGCAAAGTTAGGTCTTTTTTTCAAAGTGAGGTCTTTTTTCTCTTAACATTATCAAAGCTAGGTCTTTTTTTTTGTCTAGTGTGTTTAGCTTTAGACTGCAATTGCTTTTAGTATCTTCAGAGTTTGTTGCATGTTTTGAGCTATGCTTTAGTAGAGTCAAATTCAAAGGAGGACATCGGCTTTAGTAGTGTCAAATTCAGAGTCTCTTTCATGTGTTGAGAAATGCTTTATAGAAATTTTGTTTGGGTTTGCAGGATTCAACATATATTCGTTTGATAATGCTCGGCTTATGGATCTCTATTTACAAAATGGCTATTTGTGTAATTTTTTTTTTTAAGTCTTCTAAACCAGAGTTGATAACTCATGTACAAAGGAATAAAAAATATACTTAAATTTCACTAAATAATATGCCTAGATAAGTATTGCCTTAGAAAATCCCACATCAACAAAAGGCAAGTTGTACCTAATTTAAAATAGTTCCATGAGAGCTAATCTATCCACGAGAAACCATCCACAATATATATTTCAATAGTAAACAAAATATGAAACAACACTAAGAGATCTAAAATGATTTTCATAATAAGCATCCGACTAATAAATGGGAAAAATCCATTCATAATCTTTGGCAACGTGATGTATGGTGATTACATCTATATAAAATAAATGACCCCATTAAAAGTAACTTAAGAAAGCAAAATATGTTTCATATAGTATGACTGAAGAATTATCTTTGATTCAGCTTTTCGATAACTTTACACATGTGAATTAACTATACCCTGTTTGGTAACGTTTCTATTCCTCCAAATTTCTGTTCTTTTGTTCCCCGGAACAAGAAAAGAATAGAAATCCGTTTGGTAAAGTCAATTGATTCTTCTATTCCT
Source organism: Eucalyptus curtisii (assembly GCA_017140595.1). Classification (NCBI taxonomy): domain Eukaryota; kingdom Viridiplantae; phylum Streptophyta; class Magnoliopsida; order Myrtales; family Myrtaceae; genus Eucalyptus; species Eucalyptus curtisii. The sequence continues at coordinate 15,893,001 of CM029501.1, read as the reverse complement.
CAGAATAGAAAAGTGGTTGGGGAATAGATTTGGAATAGAAACAAGAAGTAAAAAAATAAAAAAAAATAAAAAAAATAAAAATAGCTTATTGTTCCTATGAACAATTTGCTGCCCCTTCCCTTTGTCATTGCCCCCGATCGATTTCGCCACCGTTGTTGGGTCGTCTATCGCCGGCCGACCGCTGCCTTTCGCCTGCCACTAGTTAACCGACCACCTCCAACCGCCCGCCCATTGATCGACTGTCGGCCTGCCGTCGTCGCCACCACTGCCACTTGCCATGACCCACCGCCAATGACCATTGAGGCCACCGCTCGCCGGCTGGTAGATAGCCGGTTGCCGCACCACCGCAGATGACGGTTGATGCCTCCGCCGCGTTAGTTGGCCGACCGACCAACCGACCGGCGCCGACAACCGCCGCCGCCGCCCGCCGCCAACGGTCGATGATGGCAATGGTCGGCGATGGGCGGCAACGATTGACGGTGGCGGCGATAAAGAAGAATAAGAAAATATTTAAAAGAAATTATACATTGTGAATCATACCAAACACATTTCTATTATTTTTTCATTCCAAGAATATAAATTTTATGTAATTACCAAATGCATTCTTTTATTGAGAAATTGTTCCCAAGAATAGAATTAAAAAAAAAAACTATTTCTGAAAAGAAATTGTTCCTCGGAACATAAGCGTTACCAAACAGACCCCTAATGTGATGACTTTTAAATAGAGAAACAACATTAATCTTCAAAAAAACTAGATTCAATGGAGTAAAAATCACAATGGATGGATGTTCTAGTGAGTTCCTCTAGTCTCCTAAATTGGGTATTGAAAATTTACACCTAAATTGATTAATCCCTTACAATACGTTTTGGTTATTTAGAAGTGGTTTTGGAAAGTTCCAATACAAAATAGTATGATATGATGTTCAACCACACTCAAAGATCACCAACAAATGTGCTCATAACCACACATCTCATACAAATGTGCTCCAGCATGTTCACATCTTTATTCTAAATAATTACAAAGCATATTCACAAGAAATAAATAGCAAAACATTCCAAACTTTCTGAAGATCCCATGTAGTAGAATATGAAATAGCAAAGCATCCCTAAATATATGTATCCAATGTTTTACATGTCTCTATTTTTGTTCTCTATCCATTCCTCTCAACGATTGTTCATTGTTGTTTTAATACCAAAAAATGTGAAATTATCAAGCATCTTGAAACAAAGCCAAATTAAAACCACAATACCACCATCAAACAAAAATTTCAATCCAATAAAAACAACTAGACAAATGACAATCAAACAAACACAAATCCATAAGCCGAATATTATCAAATGAATATAAGTCGATTCTTGCAAATCCAAATGAAAGATTTTTTAAAGCATTTCTCAACAGGTGCACCAGACCTTGAATTTGACACTACTAAAGCCAGTGTCCTCCTCTATTAATTTTCAAGGTCATTGGAATATAATCGCAGAACGAGGGTAAAACAATAGCCTAATCTTGTCGTGTGCAGATGATAAATTGGAGTTGCCAATGGGGATCTGGGAGTTGGCAACGTGGTCAAGAGTGAATGTTAGGATTAGACGCATAAACACAATAAAATAAAGAGTAAAGGTGAGAAAGAAAATTTGAGATACAAGGTTTATCCTAATTCACTTTTAAACTAGAGCTACATCCAATAGAGGATCCGATTATGATTAGCATTTCTCATCGCTCTACCACAATCTTACTTACAAGAGAAAGAAATTATATATAGGCGGCATAGGAAAACCCTAGGAGTTGAGAAAGCCTTAGGCCACTTAGTAATGGCCTAAACTACCAATAAAATATGAGCCTAAACTATAAAAGTCTAGTGATGATGGGGAGTATGAATCACATCCCAACAGTGAAGAGAAAGGCACTACACGGTAATGGGAGTAAAGGGGTTGGTGATCTCACCAGACCCATACAACGGATTGGAGACACAAAGGGGTCATGAAGAGGGATTAAAGGGGGGGGGGAGCGGAGTGGAGCGGAGAGTATCATGAAAGATGAGAAAAACCCTAACCTGAGCTAGTTGGACATAGAAAACAAATTGAAACTGTCAATAAGGCTCGAAGAGGCCATGATAAAGGCGGTGACATGATCGAGATTAGAGGCATATAAGGGTTGTGAAGTGGGACAAAGAGACAAAGCAATGCAAAGGAGGGTGTAGTGCCTTTTGGTCATGAAGACAGATGGAGAGAGAGAGAGAGAGAGAGAGAGAGAGAGAGAGAGAGCATAGTGGAATGGATTTTCTCAATAAATGGAGGGTAAACGAAGAAGAAACGGAGAGAGGGAGGGACTTTCAAAATTTCTTATAGTGGAATTGTCTAGCCATGTAAAACACAATGAGTGGACTATCTTATTGTCAAGCAAAAAGATACTAGAAGTGCCAAAAGTTTCGTGTAACATTCACTTTAGAGTCAAATGTTTTTGTTGATTCACTCAAGTGCCAAATTAAAGAAAAAACGATCAATTAAGTGCCTTAGGCAAGAAAGTCCGGCCAAAATGATATACGGCTACTAAAAGTAAAATTTTAATATCAGTTGGCATACTTTTTTTTTTAAAAAGCTAGTCCATTTAGACATATAAAATGACGTCGCTCAATCTAATATGGCTAGGTAATGCAAAATGACATTGCTCAAGACTATCCACCCATCTAATCCAAAAAAGATGTCACATTAGGGTTGTCAAAGTAGGGATTGTAGGTCCATTGTGGTTCAACTCTTGCTCAACTCCCCAACAACTCCCTATCACCGTCACTCACTCGCCGTCGTTGTCCTTCGCTTACCATCTCTGTCACTCTCACTTAGTTAGGTTCATCGTCCTCTCTCACTCACTCAATTGGCTACAAAAAATAGGCTTTGAAGGACAAATTAGGGTTATTGGAGCAGTTGTGGGGACAAAGATGCTAGAGGAGAAATCGCTCAACTATTAAGTAACGATTTTGGAGACTTCAATTCGTTTAATTAATTCGGTACTAGATTTGTTGCTTTCCACAAAATGACAAACACCAAGTTATTTTCTAATCAATTAGACGCGACTATGGCGACCTTATGTGAAGTTGTTGTCCTTTTTTGTGTTGTGGTCGCAAAATGCTAGTTATTATTATTATTTTTTGTTTTGGGTATAACGTTGGCATAGGGGGATCCTATTACTACGAACAAAATGGTTATCGCTAAGTGAAAGTGCTAGTATGAATACTTAGATGGGGAGTGAATATGTGTTTAAAATAAACATTGGCAAATAAATGCGAAATAAAATAAAGGAGTTTAGGGAAGAGAATGTGAATACAAAATTTATAGTGGTTCGGCTTAGATCAAGCCTACGTTCACTCTCCCACACTAACAGCCTTCTAGCTAGATTCCACTATGCAATCAACAAGAGATTACAACTTTGAGTGCAAACACTTAGTGGTAGATCACACTATCTTACTAAGTCACTATTTTGGTATTTCTCTCACGATCACAAACATTTAAGCTCACTAAAGATAAGTGTATGATTGAAGGTTGTTCAGACTTTGGAATTATAAGTTCTACGCTTCGTCTCTTACTTGCTCATCGGTCATTAATCTCTTTAAATACTCATCCACTTCTAAACTAGCTGTTGAACAGTATCTTAGAGGATCATCTTCCAATCTACCTATTGGATAGATCTGTATCTAGAAGATTTAGTAGCCGTTGAGTGACAAAAGTAAAATCCCAAATTGATTCCGATCGCCCATACAAACAGAATCTTGGTTTCCATAAGTAGAGCTTCTTCGTATAGAAAGTTCTTGTCTTCAAAATCCAATTTTCAATCAATTAAATTGATTCAATCAAATCAATCATGATATAAAATCCAAACCAGATCACTAGCCGTTATATGTTTGGGCTTGTGTTACGTTCTGTCAAGTTGTTTCGATTTGAACAGCTTTGTTCTGAATATGCTATGTCCTGAACTTGTCTCGTTCTGGATGTGAAGTCTAAGAGTCTTCCGTCTAAAGTAAAGTGTGAATGTAATAGACTTTACAATCTGAGTCTAAGTGCAATAAACTTTACAATCTGAGTCTCAATGTAATAGACTTTACAATCTGTCTTCTGGTTCTTCCAAGTATAGACTTTGATAATATCCTTTACATATTCTATCATCTGCATAGTCTGTTACTCAACCATTAAACACGTTAGTAGCCTTTGATTTATTTTGTCATCTTCAAAACATCATAAGGGATTTTCCTAACATTAAGAAGAATATACATGGGAAAGAAAGACCAATAGAAGTACCTGCAGATCCAGTTCTAGTTAAAAAAAAAAAGTGCAAGGATTATGAATCAAACCAAAAGTCCATCAAAAGGAAAGAGAACTAAAAGTTGTGAATATTGATTGATGGGGTAGTGAATATAGTATTTTTGTTGTTATGATGAGAAGCTTGATTGATGGGGGTTAATATTGACTGTTAGGGTTGTTGTACATGGTTTTGTTTGAGTTTGTTTTGAGATGTCTGGTGACGGGGAGCTTCACTATGGATTGGTGCTACATATGGTTGCTTTTGTTGAGGCAATGATGTTTTTGTGAATGTAAACAAGCAGTTCAATGTCAAGGCAATGATGGTTTTCTCTATGCTTTTGCTAGTTCCCATTTTTTATCTTGCTTTTGGCTAGTGTTGCATATGATTGTAATGTTATGTGTAATTTTGCTTGGTCTTGTCTTGTTGGTACAAGTTTATCATGGGCTAATGTTGTTATATGTTTTGGTGTTGCATATGATTGCTTTAGTTGGAGCTGTTGGTTGTAAGAAGATTGCACCAACTATGCTACTAGTTCAAGTACCAGAAACCTAGTATACTACACTCCTTTGTATGGTTTGTGCTTGCACTAGCAATTTAGTGTAATTTTGTACTTGCATCAACATGTGTTTGTGCTTGCACCAACACATTTTACAACTAATGCAAGAACTAGGCTGCACCAATACTTGTTTGTGTTGGTTTATGCTTGGCACTGAAGTAGTCATTTTTTTAACTATGATTGACATTGAAGTGATCACTCTTAACAATAATTGACATTTGAACAATCACTACCAAAATAATATATAGTGAACTTATTACCACTCATGAACTTGTTTAGCCACAAAAATTATAGCAAACCAACATTTCCAACAAAATATGCAGTAAACTAGCACAAGATTAAGAATGTACAACTAAGCTAGAGAATGCACAATTGAGGCAAAGAACTTGTTATTTTTACATGGACTGAATGTCAATCTCATTTCCACCAAAAGACTAAAAATTGCAACAATAAAGCTTATGGGATTACCTAGTAAAAATGCTAATTTAACTAAATTCCAATCTCATTTCCACCAAGGGCATCTAGGGTTGCAGCAAACCAATAGCACAACTAAACTTACAAATTACCCCAATATAGTTACATATTCCACTAATCTTCAATTATGGTGGAATGAGAAATTCTTCTTATCACTTACTTTACAGTTTAGCATAAATTTAGTCAAACAAGACCTTGACAACACAATCAACACTTAATAACACTTTCCTTCACTTTTCATCCTTGAAATTTCCCTCTTCAAATGGTTGGCTTGAGAGGCTAAAGCCTTCATTTTTGCTTGCGTTGATTTGACATCATTCACTCATTCGTTATTGTATGTGGAGGTTGATGTCGTCTTTCAAGTAGCTCCAAGATCACCTCTGTCACTTAACCTAAAAATTTTAGATCGGCTTATTTGAAATAATTGCACTTCGAGCTTTCTTTATACCTAGCGTATCCATGGAATCTTTTCCCAAGATTCAACTAAGTCAAAGATTTTTTTTTTTTTTTTTTTTTTTTTGGACTCACTAGCCCACAATAACAATCATATTCAACTTATTCTTCGCTTCGTTGAAACGAATTTGAGTCAATAGTCATCCTTCTACTCTCCATTTGCAAGATTCAATTATTAGTTTTGGGGGCAAACCGAATTAGGGTTTTGATTTTGGGTTCAATTATCATTAAGGGTTTGAATTGAGGAATTATCTTTCAATTTGCGATTTGGGCTTATATTTTGGGGAAAACGTTGTAGATAATGTCGTTTAAGATTCCACATACTAACTAGGCATGCTAGAGAGCCACATTGGCTGGAGAGATTAATAAATATGGTTACATCGGATCCCAAATTAGAATTGGCACCTAATTGATCATTTAAAAAAATGGTACTTAAGTAACTGGGGGAAAAAAAAACTTAGCACTAAAGTAAATGCCGCATGAAACTTTTGGCACTTCTAATGTCCTCTTGCCCTTATTGTTGAGTTAGCAAGCCGTCTCACACAATATTTTCTTAGTCCACAATGAGTAGTACTCTCTCGTTTGTAAAGCTCTCCTCTAATCTTTGGTGGTAGCTACAATAGAACCTAAACCCTAATCTTCCCTTAAACCCTTCTATCTTCAATCTCATCTCCTTAGCATTGGTTTGTAATGTGTCTTCAGAATATAATGGATTAAAGACTCCTGGTGCAATGCCTTGTTTTAGAGCTAGGTTTTGAAGCTCTTCTGGATTGCTAGACAAAATGCTCATTTGGTATCAAATATGCATTGTGCTGGGATGGGTTGAAGTTTGGACTTGGGTCTCCCCTTTTTTCTTTGCTAAGGTTGGGGTTTTGAATTGTTGTTTCTAGACAGCTAGGCAAAATAATTACTATGTATTAAATATTCATTATACTAGATGGGATTAGAAAAGAATTGGTGTGCGTTGCCCCTATCTTCTACCATGGGGTTGGATTTCTTCATTAACAAGCTAGGTGTGTTTTGCAAAATGACTATGTTGCGATGGAAAGTGCGACTCCTCTTGCTTGAACGTCTCTTTGCTGTGCTGAATGGAGTGAAAGACCAATTTATAATTATTTCTCATAGGATTTATGTTTCTAGAAGTTGCCATTTGAAAAATGAATGATCATCCAAATGGGCCGACCTTGCGAGGTTCTAGGTGCACTGAGGTGAGTGGGCTTTAATTTCTTTGTTGTGCTGGTTTCCCTTTTTGATGTGAATATGGATGATGAGAATGATTCAGAGGTGATAATAGAAACAAAAGGATTTGCATCTTTTAAAGTCAGGAACGCAAGAATCACTTTAAAATTATCATTCCATCCACCATTTGAAATGGTAGCCACTCATCTATATATTATTGTGAGAAAATTGGACGTTATGATAAATTTTGCAAGGAAATGCCTTATGACGAAAACTTCTTCTCCACAAATAATGATTGCCTCTTTGGTTCAAGGTTGAGGGCTAAGACAAATGTATATAGTCCATTTTGGAAGGTTTTCTATCAAAAACTAAGCGTGAAGGATGTGAAGGATGAAGTGTTCCCTAAAACTCTTGTGAATTCTAGCCAAATAATACTCTATATTATTATATTAGTAGCCCCTAACGTCGGCCTAACAATATGCTAGAGGAGAGAGGCAAAAGGAAACTTACAGTTAATTGCAATGCAGTTCCCTCTAGTAATCAGAAGAGAAGCACTTGCTCCCCATTTCTAGGCTCCTACACCGTAAGTAGAGCTCCCTTCATCACCTATAGCAGAGAATACCTGCAGAGAAAACATAGAAGGCCAAAAATTACCATTAACAAGAAAAGTAGAAGGTATTGCCCTTATGAATAGAAGGTGTGTAGTCCCACATGTAGGGATGAAACCCAACTCTTGGATACCTCAATCCAAATGGTGGCTAAAATTGAAAAAAGATTTTGGTAGCTAACCCTAATAAGACATCAAGTTACAAATGAAGTTTATATGTTGAAATTATTAGGGCTTGGGTAATCAGCTGACATTCCAAGCTCAAGGCTCTTGTGGCTCAAGAAAAACCCATTTTGCCATTTCTCGTAGACAAAAAAAATAAGATACAGGTTTTGATTTAGTTAAAGTGTTGCATGCAACTTCAGAATTATCTTGTTGACAACCCAATCGACGTTGCAAGGGGTTTGGCACTATTTTAGATTGATCAGGTCCCAATGACAGTTGAATCAAGTCTGGTGCATTTTATTGATGTCATCTTTGAGATTCAAGGGAGCAAACAGCGAATACACTTAATTTTCGTTCATGCATCAAATGACCTCCAGGATAGATTTACTTTGCAATAGATTAGCTCCTTGAATCATCTTCCTTGAGTTTATATCAAATATTTTAATGAAATACTTTATTACCGGAGAAAGTGGGAAGACGTTTAGCTGAGAACTACAAACTGAAGGCTTTCTGGGATTTCCTTGATACTTATTCATTAATGCATAAAAAAGGTGAGGGATGTGCATTACGCAAACAGGAGGGAAATGATTATGTTAGAAAAAAGACTTGATAGAGCCTTATGCATTTTTGAATGGCGAGTCTTGTTCCGTAATGCTTATGCTACTAGCTACAGGCTCTGGCCATGGCACAATCCTTCTATTTCTTCATCCTAACCTAGTTAGAAGGAAGAGAGAGTTTAAATTTGAGGTGTTCTAGCTTGATAATGAGAAGCATGGGAAAGTAGCAAGGGACACTTGGCAATCCCCTTAGTTGGAGAATACTATCTTATTTGATTAAATTGGGAAATGTATCTAAAGCTCTAAACTAGATGGAGTAAGAACAAATTCTTTAAGGAAGCGCATGAAAAATTTCTATTTCTCTATTTCTTTATTTTTCTATTCTCCGAAATAGATTTGGAATAGAAATCCGTTTAGTAATACAATTTCATTTTTCTATTTTTGGAATAGATTTATATTCTAGAAATAGATTTGAAAAAGAAATCAAAAACTAAAATTTTTAGCTTTTCTATTTTTGAAATAAAAGTGAGAAATGAAAACTCTTTTCATCGTTCATTCTCGCCACCACTTGCTACCCACCCGCCACCCATGGGATGCCGGACGAACGCTGCCGCCGTCGAACGCCCGCTAGCCGCTGTCGAACGCCAACCGCTGCCCCCCTAAGAAATAGAAATTTTATTTTGCTATCAAACTAATTTATGTTCCAGAAACAGAAATTGAGTCATCATCAAACATGTTTTTTTTTATTCAGAAACTCGTCTAAGGAACTAGAAATGCGGTCATGTGCGCTGTAAAGTTCCAAAAAAAAAATTGATATTCTTGAGAATGAGCTTCAAAACATTATGAATAGTCTAGACCTAACTTACGAAAGGACAAGAGTGCAACTCTTGAATGGCGAAATTGAAAAATTAGGCATCAAGAGGAGATGTATTAAGGGATGAGATGGGAGGATAAACATACAAAATATTATCACGTCACCACCATGCAGCGAAGACAAAATAAATAAATAAAACTCTATGTTGAAAGCAACCGAAGAGGAGTGGATTAGAAATCATATCCAGTTGAAGCAAATGGCTATGGATTACTTCACTAAATTGTACTGCTCAGCTAGTCATCGCAACTTTCAGCCCATTCTAGAGGAGTATCCATGTTTAGAGGGTGATGATAAAAATTAATGCCTAAATGAATAAGTTTCATGAGAAGATGTTAAAATGGCTCCTCATCAACTAGGTACCACCAAAGCACTGGGGCCCAATGGCTAAAATGGACAATTTTACCAATCTTATTGGAAAGATGTTAATTATTATGTATTGACAGAAATGTAGAGATTTTTCTGTTCAAGTAACTAAATCCAGCGTCGAAAAGAACACACATCTCCCTTATTCCAAAAATTCCTCACCTTGAAAAGATGGAACACTTCCATCTCACCAGACTGTGCAATTTTGCTTATAAAATTGTTTTAAGACTCTCACAAGGTAACTTAAGCCTTGGTTGTCAAAATTGATTCCATGGAACAAAGAGTGAATGGCAAATCCAAGATAATATCTTACTTGTTTAAGAAGTGTTACATCAACGGAGAATTCCTAAAAGGAAGAGAAAATTTCATGTGGTTCTCAAGTTAGACATGAAAAAAGCCTATGACCATGTGTGATGGGATGGGACCTCTTGGTAGCATGCTTAAAAAGGGGGTTTTGTGTAAAATGGATCAACTAAATGATGCAGTGTGTGTCAATGATCTTTTTTAGTGTTAAATTCAATAGTGAACCATTGCCCTACTTTCATCCCACCAAAGGAAGAAGACAAAATGACCCTCTTTTCCCTTTTTTTTTTTTTATCTTAGTAGTTAATGTAGTGCCTCAATTGAAGAAGAAAGTTGTGGAAGATGGAATTATTAAAGGGATTAAGCTAAGCGCGTTTGGTAACCACTCTGTTCCCGAGAACAATTTCTAATTAGAAATGATTCTTTTTTATTTTGTTCCTGGGAACAATTTATGAGCAAAAGAACGCGTTTGGTAATTGCACAAAATTTTTTAATCTAGAATAGAAAAAATAATAGAAATGTGTTTGGTAATTACATAAAATTTCTATTCCAATTTTGTTCAATTACTTTTTTAGATGAGTGTAAATTTGATATTGAATTCTCATGGACCACTCACCAATATAATTATCTTCTAATGAGTGAAGAAATCATATTATATTTTTATTATATTTTCAATTTCAAAAGAATTCGAATTTAGAATTCTATTCCAATCTAAAATTTTATCAAATCATAGAAATTCTATTGATTAATAATATTTATGCTAAGTAATAAAAATATTAACTAATCAATTTTTTATTAAATAGTAAATAATAAAATATAGTATAAACTATAAATATAAATACTTAATAATAAATTAAAATACAAATTAAGTATGTATTATATATATAGCAAAATTTCAATTCCTACTTCTATTCATTTTTTTATTTTTTTTTTTTTTTTTTTTTTCTTTTCTTTCTCCCCTTCTTCTTCTTCTTCAAGGTGGCCGGCCGCCGGCCTTGGGATGACCGGTAACCGGCTAGACGAGGGTTGACGACCTCCGGAGCGTCGCGGCCCTCGGCGAGGCCGTGCCTCATCGGCCAAGCCTTGGCTAAGCGAGCTTGGCCTCGCCAGATCTAGGCGAGATCGAGCCTCGCCCAGCCAAGCGAGGCTCGCCAGTGGCTGGGGGAGGCCCGGGTGAGGCTCGCTTGGCCACCGGCGAGGCTCGGCCTTGTCCGCGGCTGAGCGAGCCTCCAATGAGCTCGTCAGGCCTCGCCGGTGACTGGCGGTGGTTGGCGGTGGACGACGGCGGACGGCGAGACGGCGGCAGCAGCAAACGGCAATGGCAGTAGGCAGCAACACTTGAAGAACAAGAGAGAGGGAAGAAGAACAAGAAGAAAGAGGAGGAAAAAGAAAAAAATAGGTAGACTTGATTCTAGAATTGTTCTCGGGAACAAATAATCAATTTTTTATTTATTCTTGATTCTACTCCAAATCTAATTCTGGGAACAAAAATTTTACCAAACGCGAATCTGTTCCAAAACTACTCCCAGAAACAAAAGAATAGAAATAAACATTGTTTGGCTAGTTACCAAACATGCCCTAAATAGTCCATGTCCCACACTCTCTCATTTATTGTTTGTAGATGACTCAATATTCCTCCTTGACGGAAGATTAGTGAATGCTAGAACTTTTACCTATGATGTTCAATCAGTATTGCTATGCCTTGGGTCAGGTTAACTTGAATACACTAGGGATGCATTTTAGCAGAGATTGTCCTCAGGGACTAAGAAGAAATCTAACTAGAGAGCTTAGAGTTCTTGAAATTGAAAAAATGGGCAAGTATTTGGGGATATCTCTAGATTAGTGAATTTAAAAGACAGATGTATGCATGGATACTAGTGATGGCAAATATGAAGCTTGGAGGCTAGAATTTATGTCAAAAGCTAGAAAGGAAGTTCTAATCAAAGTGGTGACTATGTCAATTTTTTTAAAAAAAATTCTAAGTGTCTATTTGCCGAGCCATAGAATAAACTATTGGAAAAACATCCCCATGAAATGTTGATGATTTCAAAACTATTTTTGGTATTAAAATATATTATAATAAGTGTAAGTGTTAATACCAAGATAAATTGTGTTGATATCAATGATTACAATGAGATCAATGAAGGCGAGGACAAAGATCGTGACAATAGGAGAACAAGTTCCAATGACGAGTAGTTCATGGTGACCTGGAGATACTAGAGTCAATCTTTTGTCCATGAAAAGTCTTTGGATGTTGATATACTTCAAATAAAAATTGGATATGCAATCGCAAGTCACTTGATTCGAACAATCTTTGGAAAGCACCAATAGACTGGTGATACCGAGCACATGCCAATTATGAGTATTAATTAATGCTAAGATTGAGTCTCCTCTAATGCTATTCATTTCAAGATGACCATTGAATACAGAGGACATAGTCATTATGAACTGAGAATCCAAAGTGAGAAAATCGAGAAATATTCATAAACGTGTTCATAAACGTGATTGACAGCTTTTTGATGAGAAAGCCAGAAAGCCAATGAAGTGATAGCTGCAGCATGTCATTTTATAAAACCCACTAATGTCGAAAGTAACGATTGTATGGGCAATCCTGACTCCTAACAAAAATTTCCATCGAGTCTTAAATGGCTCTTCTGATCCTCATTAGAGTCTCCCAACGACAAGATTGAAGACTTCTATTTGAGAATGATCAAGGAAGCTTGAAAGGGTTGGACGAGGAAAAAATTGAGCCTATTGTCATTGTACTTGAACTATCTTGTTTAGTATTTCCAGTAGTATGCTCTACGCTGGCTATTATGTGAAATTTTTCATTTGATAGGTCCTATGAAAGATTTAAGTTTCTTTGTGACTGTGACAAGGTCAATTGAACAAGTGTAAGAGTAAGGGCTGCGTCTTGATTGTGTAATCTATTGGTTGATAGGAACAACACTTGTCGATTGTAACTTCTTGTGAAAATTGCTAGTGGAATTTGGCCTGCGTTGAGATTGTTATAGCGGACATAGGTTTGGGCATAGATTTGGGGATAAAGTCAAATTACTATAAATTTCCAAGTGCTTTACTTCTTTAGTTGATTATTATTGACAACTACTCATTAGTACCACCATCTATATCCTGCGCATATATCTATAATAATCTACTTTTGGTGCTAATGACTTATATTCTGCAAGAATTTTTCATAATCCACATTTAAACTATTTAACCCCTCCCTTCCAGGTTATATTGTTAGCCCCAATATAAAGGATTGTTAATTTGGTGGAAAAATAATGATAAACAGGCTAGAATGCTTCGGAGAAAATTGGATGCTTTAAAATCCAGGAAAGATAATGGCAGGTTGGCATTTAGGGACCTGATTATGTCAAAAAAGTTATGTTGGGGAAGGAAGCTTGAAAGATAGTGCAAAAGCCCACAGCTCTATGGGGTCAACTTTTGAAAGGTTTATATTATCTTCGTTGCGACTTCAAGCATGCATGAAAAGGTACCCAACCATCATGAGGTTGACAATGTTTATTTACGGGGCGAGAAGCAATACAGCCCTGGATCGTATGGGTTGTTGACGAATGAGGAGAGCATAAAAATAAGAGAGGATAGATAGCTCAAAAGGAGACCAATTGGAGGGCCTACTAATAGAGGAGAGCCTTACATGGTTGCTGAATCGATAAGACAAGGAGGCGATTAAATGGAATGAACATATTTTATAGTATATACTAGATGAGAGGACTACCAATGAAATTATTGCATTCTCAGATTTGGAGTTGGACCACACCAATTTCTCTTCTATAAAATAGAGAGAAACTTGGGCATGAGCAAGTTGTTAAAAAGCTCAAGGAATAAACCAAGGGAAGAACCCCCTACCTTCTATATTCCCTCCTACCTCAAAAGAAAGATAAGGGGTAGGAACTAGGATATGAGGCATCTAGGCACCAGGATATTAAAATAAGGAACGCGACCTAGCAGGGTAAAGAGGTGATTTATTGGAATGAACAAATTCTGCTGTATATGCTTGATGAAGAAACTATCAATGAAATTTTTGCGGTCCCAGAATTGGAGTGTCTCCTACAAGATAGAAACTTGAAAAATCAAAATGTTAACACAACTTCCTCCTCTTTTCAAGCATCACGAGCTCTTCGGACCAGAGTATGGCACACCTCAATACTACCCAAAATCAGGTTCTTTCTTTAGAATATTTGTCAAGATGCACCCTCTACCAAGGAAAATCTGTGACTTGATCCTTTTTGCAATTTATGCCATCAGCAACCTGAGACCATCGAGCACGTCCTTCTATTCTGCCAGGAGGCGAAGAAAATCCGGTTTAACCCGACCCTGACCACCAACATATCAAATCTTGGAACGTCAAGAATTGAGGATATGGCTAGTCGATTTTAAGCATACCTCGGTTCCTTCTAAACTTCTCTCGGTGATTCTATGGCATATCTGGAAGGCGCGAAACAATTGCATATCGAGAGCGCACGACCCAGAGCCAAATCAGCTGGTAGAATCGGGAATTGCCATGAATGAAAGCATCTCGCGATGGGCATCAACCGCAAAGCAAAAGGCAGAGTGTCAGACCAATTCATCGTTCATCTGCTAGAGCTGCAACCCTGAATGGCTCGGTTTTGTGTTTCGGGTCCTCTAGCTCAAGCTTAAATGTCAATCTTCTTCTGAAAATCATGGAGAAAGGGGGTAATTTAGCGAAAGATACAAATTTGTATATACAAACACATGAAAGGTAACATATATTAGGAGATGTCAGTGCAGGTAAACTCCTAGCCTTCATATTGAATCAACTCCTTCACCAAAAAGGAATAATGCCTCAACTCAAAATCTGCATTTTACTCACAAAAACCAAATATAAGCACCATAAATCTGAAAGAAGCTCCCAGATTCGCCAAAGATCGAAACAAACGTCACAATTGACATGCTCCCATGAACTCACTCATTAAGCAAATTGCACAAACAACTACAATGGACAAACGTGTTCAACGACATTGACAATTCACAACTACATGAACTCGATGTCCACAATTTACATTATTTCGAACTTAATTACAACCCGAATGGGCATGGTTCCCCGAGATACCATAGATAGATTCCCTTCAAACGTTTGAGGATTGAAACTCAAATTGTCCCACACTAAACTTTGGTTTTACAGATGCAATGTGAATCTGTATGCTTTTACTCCTCCATGTAAGGATTGTGTCACTGGAGTCCCATCATTTCATAAAAAAATTTCTCCGCCGGCGCCAGGTGTCGCCTTATGGAAGGGCCCCGCCCGGAGACCCTTAGAGTTGTGGTCGACCTTCTCACCTCCGATGTCCCAAAAGAAGCGTGTGAACGAACAGGAAAGAGTCTGCGCAGACCTCGGATCCTCCCATGATGTGAACGGGCGACTACGCCATGCATGTGTGCATGTGGGCTAATAATGGAAGACCCCATCATTGAAAATAGAGTCGCAAAGTGAGGACTCGCCTTTTTTTAAAGCGAAGAAAAGGGGCTTGCAACTCGGGAAGTCAGAAATTTCGTCTGAATTTCTCGACAGGCAGGACAAACCGCCTCCCCCACCCCAAAACATAGCTCGAGTTTGACTTCCCAACACCAGCTGTCCTTGCGTGTGTGGAATGTTGTCTACTTGCTTTCTATTGACTTCTTGTTGGGACCCAAATATGAATTCAGTATATAAATACAGAGGAAAATATTAGCGATTCCATCCAAAACTTATTATACGCATGCAGACCTAGTCCTGAACTTTCTAATTTTATCGATGTACTTTTCCAGATTTTTGCGCGAAATTTCTATATGATCCTTTTGGTCACTTATCGCCAGAAAATGCTGACATGGTGTTCCACGTAAGATGTCGTTTCGCATAGAGTTGCTCACATCAATGTGTTATGTGAAACGGTTGACAATGAATAGACGTCACATTGGCAATTTTTTAGCATAGATGAATAAGCACTCCACTTTTATTTGGTTTTCAATGACATAACACACCAGACTAAGAACAGGGTCTTCCCAACAAAGGGTAAGTGTGAAGTTGCAGAGATTATTTGTTATCGATTGTATGTACACCGGTCAATTTCTATAGTTCTTTTAGGCCAAACGAATTGCAATTTAAGAAGACAATTAGATACCCCGAAGTTGCAAATCACGTTATAACATCAATGAAACATGGAAGGGCGGCAACATTGTCCCGGAAGGTGTAATTGTGTCAGCTTGGCGACCCTCGTTTTACAATAAAATTAGCAACATTGTCGAGAGAATGGGAAATTGAATCTGTAAACTTCATGAAAGACCTGCACGATTGATGTAAGCATTGTCTTGTATGAAGATAACTCACACCCGCTAAGCAATCCGTTAAACTCTCTCGGGGATCACTTCTAGAGGGTCGTGACGATATCGTTCTTCCTTTCTAATAGGCAATTAACATCAAATTGGAGGAACAGGAGCAACGGCTCCCCACCTCTTCATTGCCATCACCTCACTAATAAGGTGCTTTTGTCACTTCGCAATGAGTATCTAGCACATTGATGATTATTGATTTCCTGAAATAGAGAGGTGATCCGGTAAATCCTTCAATTATGCGTACTCATTTGGAGGAAAACAATCGGTGGAGGCTCTTTGACGTGGAGTGAAAAAATAGTGCGAATGATCTTGTCTCAAGCTCAATAATTTCTATTGTCATTTTCACATTTCCAAATACTAACATGAAGCAAACCTCACATGTCCCTAATTAGATAAAATCTTGGTGGCCGACCTGAATTATCATGTGACAGTTGGTGGCGGTCCATCTCTACAAGGAAGTTTTAGTGTCTAAAACTCGACCCTCCTCATGTGGTCCTCAGTGGCGGACCCACTCGGGGGAGGGGTGCGTGGTTGCCCCCATTCCACACATAGGTCCAAATTATTTTTATTTTGTGATTAAGTAATTCGTTCAAGAAAAAGGGTCACATAATTCAAATATTAGTAAGATTTTTGTCTAGGTCCAATCCCACTCATCCGTTTGCGGTTGGCAAGCACATTGGTGTGAAACTATCTATTGATCATAGGCAGGCCGCCGCACGGGTGTATCAATTGGTTCTTGTTAATGATTGTCTTAAGGTGCAATGATAATGACCAATGATGTGTTTTGAAGAGAATGAGAACCCTTTCACATGTCTCTACCACGAATAAGCAAATCCAGTACAATGATTTCAACCTTAAACTTTTTGTGCTATCCGAAAATTTCTACAATAAAATTAATTAGGTCGCTCATATAGTTCTCTAACTTATTTCTCCTATTAAAAAAGAATGATAAGTATATTGAAAATTTTAAAATTTATCGCAAAAATGCATATCCTAAAAAAGTATAATAAGGTCCTAAAATTTATTAAATTTGTGCATTCAAAATATCTCTGTTAACTCTGTCCAATTTAGTAAATTGAAAATGTTGACACAATTTTTTTAATTATATCTAATTTATAGGTGGTGAATAAAATAGTAATCTAAAATGGTCATCAAGACAATTGTCCTGTAATCGCATTAGAAGCTGTGCACTTGCTCACGCGTTTGAGTGAATTTCTTTCAAATTTTCAATTTGACTACTTTCTTAATTCCAAGAATAAGTAATTAGTGGGAAATATTATTTTTAAATTATAATACGCATCTTTTTTGGGTAAACCGAGTAGAACCAGTGCAACTCCCTTAAGTGTTACTATAAGGGTCGCAAATCCTTTACAAAATATTTAGCTTAAGTCATAGCTATTCAGTCCAAACATAGGTGTTTGAACCTATCACTGTAGTCCCATCGGCATGTCAAAAGTTAAGAAGTCTCTCTACATGAGGTAAAGAATACCTAAGGTGCAAACTGGCCAAAAATATTTAGCTTAAGTCATAGCTATTCAGTCCAAACATAGGTGTTTGAACCTATCACTGTAGTCCCATCGGCATGTCAAAAGTTAAGAAGTCTCTCTACATGAGGTAAAGAATACCAAAGGTGCAAACCGGCCAAAAATAGCAATCTAATTTATGTCTTTATCAACAAAATTATCAATTTGTCATAAACCTATTGTATAAATTTCAATGTAAATCTAAAATTTTCAAATGTTTCAATACAGCAGTAAAATTTTAATATAGTCCTTCAGCCAATTGCCGCTTGAAATTGCTAATGTGGCAATTTAGTCATTGTTGGCTCTCTTACAGGTCATGGCCGATGATCTAATGTTGACAAATTTACTCAAAATGACATCATTTTAAGTAATTTTATGAATTTGCTGATTTTTTTTTGTTTTATTTTATTTTTTACATCTTCTCCATTTAAGCCAATTGTTGATAAATTTTCAAATCAAAGTTCTCTCACCATCAACCCCCTGCTCATTAGGATTAATTACTAAAAAAAGTCCTAAATTTATTATACATATGTCAATTCAATAATCAACTTCTTAATTTGGCTAATTTAGTCTTAAACATTTTGACGATTTGTCAAAGTACTCCTTCTAAGCAATTTTGGCTCACGATCATTGACATGAACTGCAATTGTCTTATGTGGTATGGCTAGTACTAATATGGAATTTTTGCATTTATTTTAAGTTTTTTGAACATCTCTATAAATTTTATGATCACTTTTCTTTTCTTTTCCAACTCCATAAGAAAAATAAATAAATAAAATTTAGAAAAATGTAAAAATTGTTTACATTAATGTTGGCCATGCCATATAGGATGAAATAATTATATTGAAAAATCTTAAAATATATATATGATTAAATTAGCCAAATTAAAAAGTTAAAAATTAAATTGACTACTTCACAATAGGTTTAACACTTTTTTGGTAATTTTCCTTGCTCATCATGACACACATGTTATCCACTACCCTTATCGGTTATTGCTACCTTGTTTACCATATCGCAGTAGTTGCTACCTCCCCAGGTCGCTTCGCGACGTTGTCGGCAACCCGAGGCTTGTCTTCACCAGCATCTAAACCCCCTTTAATATGGTGAACTTGAGCAAGGACTCTAATTTGGAGGTGGAGATAGCAATGGATTTGGCAAAAGTGGCAATGAAGGAAAAAAAAATTGAAGGGAGTTGAAAAGAGCAGGTTTAAGACGCTAGTAAGGGAGCTCATGCACTAAGATCTAGATATCGTGGAAGATTGCGCTGGGCAAGTAAAATTTTTTTTAGAAAAAAATTGTCTATTCTTGGATTGCACCAAATATTTTATGGGATTTTCTATGATCCGAAAGACATTTGGAGGATTTCAAATCTCACATTATCTTATCATATCCCAATCTATCCACTAAATGCCATTTTGGACTTAACATGAAATTGGATATTGACTGCGACAAAACCTACTCATCAAAGAAGTAGAGTAACCCTAATGTGAAGGTAACCATCATCATCCACTAAGCTCGAAAGATCACAATCCACTAGGGAATTTTGAAAATTCCTGAACCTCTCCCGATGACTAAAACTACACCAGAGACAACCAAAGAAGTGAACCAAGAAGAGGATGCTTCTCCAAGACATGTAGATTCAAGAACCTTAGACAGAAGAATTGTGGAATATACATAAATCAAAGTACTTGCCTATGAGGAAGAAGATACATGGTCGAGAGAGGGAAATGTCCGAATGATTAGTATAGGATCCAAAGAAAGGACATACACATTAAGATATACCCATGAAGGTGTCGAAATTTTTTGGAAAACATAACAAGACAACAGTTGATTGACGTAGAGGAAATCCAAAAAACAATAAGACCATCTCAAATGGTTTCTAAGACTATTGTGTTTTAATACAAGGGAAGTTAAGTTAAGCACCTATGTTGTCTTAACTTTGAAGTGTCCTAGATACCATCGTTAATCCTTTATGGTCAACTTTCAATTCCATAAACAAATCTCAAAACGACAAACTGAAAACTCGGTAAAACTGGAACTTTGGGTTGCTTTGGACGGAATATTCTCTCAACTGCCGTTAGGCCAGATTCTACCCAAAAATTCAAACGTTCATAATTTTTTTTTATAAGATGATTGAAGTGTTGGTGGTTCTTTAATGGAAGTTGGCCCTTTCTTTCAAATCACTTTGGTTGTTTCTGCCCAAATCGTATCGCTTTATTTACCTACTTTTGAAAAAGTTTTCGTGGACCGCAGCCAGTTCACTAAGACTGGCGATACAACATTGACACTAAAAAACACTCCAGAAAGAAAAGGGAGGAAAATAATAAAGAATTAAGGAATCAATGCGTGATGACTGCCCGTACTGCCCAAAAGGCAACTAATTTAGAAAAAGGAGTCATGAAAATAATATAACAAAGTGACCGAAAGCCTAAAGCGACGCTTCGAGAAAGGGCAACAGATCTTTTAATTACAATAAACGATTTCTTTTTTTGCTTTTTCTGCAATTTGCACAGACACACAAACGCCCCAAACCCATCATAGATATTCTCAAACTTTTTCAATGCGACGGATGCTTTTGGAATCCACATAGAAAAAGACAAGCCACGCCCATCCCGAAACCCTAATTGAGAGCCCTATCATTTTATATCGTACTTTTACCCAAACATCTCTTTTTCCAATTTATTCGTTTTCTCGTTCAATTGTCCGTTTTCGAATAACGAGGTGTCATTCTCATCCGTGGGATAGACTATCTACTACACTTATCTTTTTATGTTGCGTATCACTTGGCATTTCAAGAAACGTACATCAACCACAAAATTTGAATTCGAATGATGGGAGATTATGTTAATATAAAAAGCATAAATGAATTCAAATGGGATAGAACTTAGTTTCGAGAATCATCTAATTGAAAAACCTAAATATGTAGGTGAAACAACCAAACTGCATATAAAAAGACAATTTGTATAAAAACAACATGGATATTCTATTTCTTAGAAAATGAATGATTTGAAAAAATTTCTAAAATTGATTACTTGCAAAAATAGATAAAATTAAAATATTTGCATCATGCACGAAAAATGTTTATATTTAAATTTTCTTCAATAATGAAAAAATTCATCAGCTAATTATTTCAAGCGAAATAAGTGATTTAAAAAAAATATTTTTTAAATAATTTAATTTTTGCAAAACAAATACATCGTAAATTCTTATTGATTTTGCCACCTCCCATAATATCAGTAATTTTAACCCATGTGCATGAGGAGACTGGCACCAAGTGCGATATTTCTCTATACAAATATTACCTTTTTTCATGAATATAATTTTCCAAATATTACTTGGATTGGTACACATACTAAAAGAATATCCTTTCTAAGTTTGTCCGAGGTACCTTAAAAAAAACGATAAAATCTACATTTTTATAAAAAAATTTGAAAATAACAATATATTAACTTTCAAAATGATTAAAAGAGGTATGTAATAATACGTTTTGATATCTATATATTTGGAAAGGTTTCACATGGTCCACAGATTAAAAAGGGAAGAAAATTTTCATTTGTTTTTCACGAGGAAATATCCGATTGCGTGATGAAAAAAGAGAGCAAAACTTAACAGAAAGCGTTGCAAAACAATACAATTTGCCATTTAAAGCTTTTTTTGTCCCATTTCAGAAACATCAATCGCAGTTGAAACTAATTTGGATTCGTACAGTCTGTTGCGAAGTTAAATTACATGAGATCAGATGCAAATGAAAGAATACGGGACTTACAAATATGGGTGATTGGTTCTTAGGTGATCCGGTTGGGCCAATGGGAGTCTTGGAACCGGTCTGGTCCGGTTCCTAAGGGGTAATTGGAATCGGTGGTTCCCATCACACATTTCTTCTTCATTTTTCCCTATTCAAGATAGCTTCGGAACTCACCCTTGCATTGATCACGATCACCCTGTGGCAATGGAGCGGGGGTGTCACGGCTAGGGTTTTTGACAGCGAGCCTTCCCCTCCTCCCACTCCGCCACCTCCTCTATCTCAAGCTCGGGAGCTCACCGGGATATTCCCCTCCGCCTCGAGAGCTCGGTCAAATGATAAGTTAAATGGAGATTTGATTCCACAAAATTTGAAAAGAGAACAACAAACACGTCAAAGATTGAGTGGATGAAGGCCAAATATTTGGTGGGAGAAAGGAAAGAAGAGAAACTGACTGAAATGAGGGAAAGAATCGATGGGATTTGCCCATGATTCAGCATTGTAAAAAGAATATTCCATAGGCACAATTAACGTTCAATCAACTGAATTTGGCCTTTCTAGGTGCAGCCAAGAGTAAAGCAAAGGGAGATTTGGTGACTGCAAGTCACACCAAAATGAGGGGGCTAAAGTCTTGGAATCCTAGTGCATAAGGGGAATTTTTTACTCCATATAAAGGAAGGAAAATTCTCGCAATCAAAGGAGACTCCACAAGTCCAAACTTTTCAAGAGAGGAAGGTCAATATATTGATCACGGGGTCTCTTCTGACCAACATGTTGATCAACTCCATCCATCATCATCACCACCTTCATTAAAAAATAAAATAATAATAATTGGTCTGATTCAGGTGGATCGTCCCACCCCCGAGATTGGGAATCGGATGAATCCAATTTTAAAAAACCAGAAACCGAACCAATAACTATAGGAATTGCCCCAGAACCAATCCATCCAATCCACAATGATTCCTTTGACTCACCCCTACATATAAATGGCATGTGGTGGCTCAGCAATAAAAAGGCTTACACTGTCAACTATGAAATTACACTACTCTTAACTATGTTGTGATCGAATTGAGCATTTGTCGCCACTAACTTTGGATATGCTTGTATGTTATGAATAGATCGAACAGTGACTCAAATCGAACTTCTAATAATAGGTATAAGACCTCATCATAACATCTAGAGGATTAGCTATTCATCACATGTCTCACTTATAAAAAGGAAAAAAAAAAAAGGGATGGAATGCCCTAGGTTCCTCTTTATGTGTGTGAAATGCAAAATCTTCCCCCTACGTTTTTTTTTTCGAGAGCGTCCCACTACATTATAAAGTGTCATTGATCGTACTCGAATAATTCTGACGACGGAATTCGCTGGCTTAGCATTGAGGCCGTTAAAAATATGCTGGTCTTAAACCACAAAAGACACTAAAAGCGATGAACCCCACCAAAAACCAAAAAAGATTGAAGTTGAACCCTACGTCGCAACCTCCCTGGCCTCAGCCTAGAGCTCAAGCTTGAGTTGGCCATGATGGGCACGAGCACAACATTTGGAAGGAGAGGAGGCGGCCTGGGGCTCGCGGCCATGGCGGCCGTGAGACCAAAGCTCGAGCACCCATGGACTGCAAGCACAAGATTGGGTGAGCTCCAAGTCTCGCTGCCGAGGTGAAGCCTTAGGAGAGAGAGAGAATGAGCAGCACCATGAGAAGGTGACATAAATGTGGCATTGGTGGCGAAGCTCTGGGTCTCCGGCGAGGCTCGGAAGGAGTTAGGCAATTTCTTTTCTGCCCGTATTCAATTTGCTCTCAATTGGAAACCAAAATTCAATCAAATCACTCGCACTTCCTCTTTTCCTCAGCTTTCTTCAGCAAGATTGCACATCATCTTTCCGTGATCTCCTTTCTCTTTGGCCGACAAACATGTTTTATGAAGTGCCTAAACATCGCGTGTTTCCTTGGCAATGTCGAATCTTTTTCCTTTATAGTAATTTGGTGTTCGGTAGATTATCTCTCTCTCTCTCTCTCTCTCTCTCTCCCCATTTCTTTTTAAAAGAATTTTAGATTGATGTAAATAGATTTGTGACATGTGCGCTCCAATTCTCTGATAAGCCAACTTAGCAGTTAGCACTTTGATTGCCAATCAAGGATGCAAACAGCCAGATTTATTAATTGAGGGATTAATGTTGGGCATTTAAAAAAGGTAACGCTATCATTTTGAATTATGAAAAATAGAGCTCAATTTCCTTAAAAAACACCAATTTTAGCTTGAATTTCAATTTCGACCCAAACTAAAGCACAAACTCTAACTCAGGTCCTAATTCTGGTTGAAACCTGTTTTTTTTTCTTAATAAAATAGCATCAGCTTCAAATCAAGTCCTAATTCAAGTCCAAACTTATATTTTCGTCTCATAAAAAGGTACAAACTTTCATTTGATATTCAAATCTAACCCCTATCAAGTTTTTCCTGAATACATGTGGAATAACATGTTGAATCCATAACATCATCACCATTGAACGGAAACTCAACAAGAGGAAGTACCGATTGAAAGTTGGTGCCTTTTTACGAGACACAAAAGAAAGTTACAACGCAATTGAGACCCAACTTCAAATTGAGACAAAAAAAGTTTGAGCCAAAATCAGGACCAATGCTTTTTAAGAAAATTAGGCGAAACTAAAGAAGGACAATTTTGAATTTTAATCTCACCAAATTATTTTTTTATTGATATCACGAAAAACTTTAATTGGTATATTTATCATATATTTATCATAAACTAATTTTTTGACCACAAAAAATATTAAATTAATACACTATGATAAATTTACGCTTCGTTAGTTTTCTTCAAATCTTATTATCAAATTACTGAGTTGGATAATACGTGCCAATTAACATATATATCGGTTTATGATTTTACCTTTCATTTATCACAGATATATCTATTTATGATTTATCATGGTATTAATCAAATCTGATAGAAATTAATAAATGGTAAATTGATCATAAATTTACCAGTTTGGCTTTTTTATGGTAAAAAAATTAATTTGAGATGATAAATTTATTATAAGTATACCAACTTAGAGCTTTTAACAATAAAAAAATAAATTTGAGATAAATTTATTATAAATATATTAATTCGAGATCTTATCATGATAATAACTTTTTTTCTCCTCCTGGAGTTCTAGTTAGGGAAAGAGATATCATCTTAGAAAAACAAAACAAGGGAAGGTGCACTTATAATCATTATCACATAGAGAGAGAGAGAGAGAGAGAGAGAGTTTTCCTATATATTGCGAAGGGATTCGCACAGGGGGGAGTGTCAGTACAGTCGAGAGGCCTACAATTCAACGACCGCCGAACGCGTCTTTCCTAAGCAGATTCCTCCGTCCGTGCGGGCGTCCCTCCCTCCGTCCGTGGCATATAAAGGGCGCCCTGCAGCAAGAAAGCCGAGATCGTGCTGCCTCTTTCTCTCTCTCTCTCTCTCTCTCTCTTTCCTTCCTTCCGGTCGTCACCTGCCCGCTCTCCCGCCGCACCGCTCGACTAGGTTTTGCTCCTCCAAAGGGTTTTAGCGGAAAACCCGGACCCGTAATCTTCTTATGGCCGAAGAGGGTGTTGTTGGGTCCGCTGATTTGCCGGTGAAGAGGCCGAGGGAGGAGGAGGAGAACGGCGGGGCGGTGGCCGCGCCGGACGTGACCATGGAGGCGGCGGCGGACTCCGGCGGCGGCGGCGCCATGCCCTCCGTCATTCCCGGGTGGTTCTCTGAGATTAGCCCAATGTGGCCCGGTCGGTGCTGTTCTCTTCTCTCTCTGTTTGGTTTCTCTAATCTCTCTCGGTGCCATTGTCGTGCTTTGGAGTCGAGGAATCGTGGGCAGCCTTTGTTTTTCTTCTGAATTCGACTCTTTTTGCTGCTCGTTTGATTTCTGGGCAGGGCTCTGAATTCAACTCTGTTCTCTTTCGTTTTGATTGTAATTTGTTTTGGACTGGTTGTCCTTTTGCCGTAGATTTCTTTGCGAGTATCCGCTTGGAAATCTGGAGTCCCCCCACATCGCTCTCGCTGTTGAATTGTGCCTATCGCATGCGTACCAGAATGCCTTCTTCGACTGTTCTATTTCTCCCAATTGTTGGAGCTGTCGATGTTTTTACCAATTTTGCCTGATTTAAGGTGCAATAGCTTCGTTTGTTGGTAGAAAGTTTGCGTTTTTACTGAAATTTTTCTGAAAAGATCTTCAAGTTTTCACTTTTCTAGAAATATTTAAAGGCATTATTTTTCAATATGCATATGGTTGATTTTTTTATTCCCTCAATCAGTCAGCTTGTCTAACCTGTTTTCTTAATTAGTTTCTCATCTTCAAAGTCTACAAAGAGACTGGTAAATCTGTTTAATACCTCCCAGTGTGACGAACATGATTGGATGACTACCGCAGATAACCGTTGAAAGGCAATTATGTAGTGTTAACCTATGAAACTTGGTCATAGGGCATGGCCTGAGTTTCCTTATGCCCGTTTGAGCTTGGTGTATGCTGCCTGAAGTGCGTTTGTTGTTGATAACATGAAAAGGTGAAAACTGGAGGAGACAAGAGCAAATACTAAGCATTTTTATATTGGTTTTTTTTTTTTTTTTTTTTTGCCTTTTATGATGGTGATTCTTCTCTCTATTTCAAACATATTTCACTAATGGTTGCGTTTTTCGGACATGAAACGTGCTTTCACTGGCATTAAATGTAAAAGGTTGAGATTTCGGCACTTCTTCGTGGTGTTGGTTCTACTGGGCATTTCCTCTTCACTTGTATCTTCATCTATTTGTTAATGGGTGCAATGCTAAGTTGGTTGGTCACTTTATTGCTTCTTTATTCTGTTGTTGGTTTGCTTGACTCGAGTTTTTAACTAATGAAAAAGAATATGAAACTTTTAAAGATGGTTTGGAGGCGCATAGATAAATAATTTGTACAATAGTGAATCATATTTCATTGAGGGAACAATATTTTCTGAAAGTTTTCTAGGTATATATTTGAAGAGTTTTTCCTCATCTATGTTAACAGTGGGATTGTCCTTTGGGTATTATTTTCCTTAGAGCTACCTAAGGACCTGTGTTTGGCTCTTCTACCATTACCTTCGCCAAAGACTAGTGGGCCAGTTTTTTGCCCAATACTTGTTTTAGAGGCTAAGCTCTATTAGCAAGTTGGCTATTTTGGAAGAGAAACTTTACTTTTTAACAGTTCAGATTATGTAGCATTCATAGCTATGACCGAGTGTTTTGTGATACGGACATCAATGTCTTTGTGGAAGTAGTAGATACGAGATACGAGATACGACATTGTTGGCAAATCTAATCTTGAGGCTAGATAAGTGTTGGAACTCCAATATTCTTTTGCTTGTTTTTGTTGATTTTTGCTTAAAAGAGATTTCTGACATTATCCAGGGGAAGCACACTCGTTAAAGGTGGATAAGATACTATTCCAAGGAAAATCAGACTACCAGAATGTTATGGTTTTCCAGGTATTTTCTCTTCAGTGATACTTCAACTGTCATTTACAAATAACTTCTGTATGTCACCTTGACAATTGAACTTAATCATGATTGTCCTCCTGCAGTCGTCAACATATGGAAAAGTTCTTGTCTTGGATGGGGTGATTCAGCTTACTGAGAGAGATGAGTGTGCATATCAAGAAATGATCACTCATCTTCCCCTTTGCTCAATTCCGAATCCAAAGAAGGTACTCGTGTTATTGTTGGACACTGCCTTGCTTAGCAGATATTTATTGATATGAAAATTGATGATGATTTCTGAATATATTTTAACTGCAACATTTTATTGTCTAATTTTGCCTTGAAACATATGTGCATATAAACTCTTAGATTTTCTTTGTGTGTTTTTGAGAGCTTAAATACCTTCTTTTGAGGTTAGCTGCTTTCTTTCCTTGGTTATTGCAATTACTGTGAGGTTTTCCATATTTTTACTGAAGTAGGAGTACTATGGAACTTATTTAAAAGCCCTTTCTTGCAAACTGAGCTCTGTTCTTTTTTAATAATTATGCTTTCTGAAATGTGCTCATTTGTGAAGATATATTGATAATGGTAGATGCTTTAGGAAAGGAAAGGAAAATTATTTAATAAACCCTGATCTTTGAATTTTTTAAGGAAACAAATATGCTGAGTGCTGAGTTGGTATTTTTACCTTGAGTGGAATTGGATTTGCTTTTGAGCAATTATAAAGGTTTCTTTAGTAAACTACTCATGAGGAGTTACCTCACAAGTGGAAGACAATGAAAAGTTAAAGTTGAAAAAAATTATCAATTCTGTTGGTCAATTTGATTGAATGGATTTCTTTGGATTAAGAAGACTGACAGTGAAGACTTTCAAAGAGACTATATATGCTATGGAGTATGAGAATACTTCTGCAGCAGGTGCAGCTGCAGGTGCGGGGGTTGAACTTTGCAACCATGCAATGCTGACAACGCATGTATAAGTTTACAATTGAATGCTACTATGCTAGCTCTATCACAACAATATTATCTCCTTGCCATGAATTAGTGAACAGGACTTAGAAATAGGGAATAGCTCTGTTTTGGTTCTCACCTCTAATTCTTTAAATTCAATGCACATTTTTCAGGTACTTGTGATTGGTGGAGGGGATGGGGGAGTTCTTCGTGAAGTGTCTCGCCACTCTTCTGTCGAACACATTGACATATGTGAGATTGACAAGATGGTGGTTGATGTAAGTGAAGCTGCTGACATCTTAATTGTTGTTCTATCAGTCAGTTTGTAGGTTTTACTGAAAACCCACTAGATTAATTATTTATTTTCTCCTCAGTCCACCTTGACTATATCCTAAATGATAATATAATAGTTTGAGAATCTGCTGTATGAATTTTTTTCCCTAAATGATAGGGTGTACCTTGAGAATATTTAATGTACTTGCAGCACCTACTCCAGTTTTATCAGTCACATTTAGGATTCAAGTATATTTATTTGTTCATTCCACTTCTTCTTTGCAGGTTTCGAAACAATTCTTTCCTGATGTTGCAGTTGGTTATGATGATCCCCGTGTCAACCTCCACATTGGCGACGGTATATTTACTAATTTTTCTTCTGTTTCTTCTGTATCTTTTTCGTTCTTGTTCTCTTAACAACTCCAATGTCGGCTCTTGGGGCATTTCGTCTTCATTTTTCAGGAGTTGCATTCTTGAAAGCTGTACCAGAAGGAACTTATGATGCAGTCATAGTTGATTCTTCAGATCCTATTGGTAAGGATTTTTCTAACTTTCCTTAACATGTTTATTGTCAGCAGGCTGTTCTATCATTTCCTTTCCCAACTCCTTCAATCACACCGTTTGTGTTGTCCAGGTCCTGCACAAGAACTTTTTGAGAAGCCCTTTTTTCAGTCAGTTTCGAGGGCCCTCCGTCCGGGAGGAGTTGTGTGCACTCAGGCAGAAAGTATATGGCTTCACATGCACATTATCGAGGACATTGTTTCGAATTGCCGTCAGATTTTCAAGGGCTCAGTCAACTATGCATGGACCACTGTGCCTACGTACCCCAGGCACGTGCTTCTCTTGTTTTCTTTAAGTTTGGTACAAGGGAATGGCATTGTCAAGAGCTAAGGCAATTTCACTTTTAGCTTGAATCTTCCTAGTTCCTTGTCTAAATATCTTGTGAGCTAGGCAGTGCAGTTTCATTATATCCTTGGACGATGACTGTTCATTCCTGTGGATGATGTCAACGCCCTTCTCCTTTTTGGGTCTCTTTTATGGTTGTTCCTAAGAGATTTAGGTCATAAATTCAATAGCAGGGATTGACACGGACTCTGTTTTAAAAATATAGGCAGTTTCACTCAAATCTTTGTATTTTCAATAGAAGCACCATGTCAACTGTTCATTCCTGTGAACTTCATGGTTGCTTTCGTATTGATAAGATCTGGGAGTGGGGTGGTTTTAGATGCTAATGACTCCGTAAACTAAGACAGCTCTATAAATGATCTTTCAGTGGGGTGATTGGTTTCATGCTTTGCTCAACGGAGGGGCCACCTGTTGATTTCAAGCATCCAGTGAATCCCATAGATGCTGATGGAGCTCTTAGCAAGACTAGACGGCCACTGAAGTTCTACAACTCAGAGGTACAATTTGGTTATTTTGGTCTGCTGTTGGAAGAATTTCGTCATTCTTATGTATGCTGATATTGCAATAAAAACCTTCTCCAGATCCATACAGCGGCATTCTGTTTGCCCTCTTTTGCGAAGAAGGTAATCGATGCGAAGGCTGGTTGAGGAATTTCTTCTTTTCGGTGAAGCAGAGAAAGAGATATTACTCAGTGTTTGAGCTCCCCATCCTCAATGATGAAAGTGGTGCCTTCGGCTAAGTTCATGAAATAAGTTGAGATTTGGATATATGATCCCAGCATTGTTCACCCCAGGCTATATATTTTTGCTGGACACTTTGATAAATCCGATTTTATTCTTATATCCCTTCTGGGTACAGACTCATTGGCTAACCGGTTGCGTCTCTTTTCGATTCATAAGCAATTCTGCAACTCGATAGTGATAGTGTATTGCCATGCCGTACATGTCCGGAGTCGAATGTCACACCGATAGTATGTTTCTCGTAAGATGGCATTTCTCTCTTCTGCAGTCGGGATTGCATTGGGAACATGTTTCTATTGGGCAAGAAAGAGTTGATATTCACCTAACCGGCCCGGCCCTGCCCCTTAATTTTTGCTGGGTCATGCAGTCCACACTCTCAAGTTCTTTGTGAAGTCGAAAATATGTCCGAGGACATTCATAAATGGACACGATAAATCAACGTAAGTAGTCATTACATAATAGGAAAATTGGAATTAAAGATCAGTGCTGCTGCAACTTCATAGTGATACCCAGAGTAGGAGCAGTTAACCAGGGCAGTTTCAGTTGATAGGGCTTTCGACTTCTTTCAACTATAGTGAACTTAAGTAGTGGCTCCTCTTTCGGCCTTTTTCTGTTTTAACTATTCTTGTGTATTAAAAATTTACAGTCCTTAACAGAAAGAAAGTAATTTATGTGGACAAATACACTTGTGGTAGCGGCATGCGATGTTGATGTGAAGGCAGATTAAAAGCGATATGAAGGGCACATAGATGTTGATGTGAATGCGCATTAAAAGCGATATGAAAGGCACATAGAGTGGGACGTGCAGAATCAAGTAGGATGTGATTCATGATATGCAGACAAAAATTGTTGATCGGGTACATTACGCCATCATTGTTATGCGACATATGCATTACATAAGTTAACTTTCTCATGCGATGAAGCACGTGGTCTCTCTATTTTGTAGTTCTATTGTGATAATTTTTCCTCTCACAAACATTAGGCCACTTAAGTAATAAATGAGCACATAATTCCTGGACATTAATTTGAAGGCCCAATTTCCTTAAGGTATATCAAGTTGCAAAACTGGTTTTTACTTCTTTTTATCTAGTAAAAAACACCTACTTTCACTTTACGCTTAAATCTAGCCTCCATTATCTTTTCGATTAATAACGCCACTACACGTCAGATGAATCGGCGTTATTTGGTCCGATCTTTTTCCTTTGCTTTTCCTTTCTTCTTTTATCTTTCACTTCCGAGCAACATTCAGACCATCGTCCAATTCAGTTAATTAATATTAATATTTATATTAAAATTCAAATTCGAGGCAAAATGAAATCATTTTCGGCTTTATTTAGTCATGTCAGCTTTCAAAACGACATAATTTTTGGCTTATCTAGCCACATCAGTATTCAAAACGACGTCATTTTATACTTATCTCATCAAAAAAAATGTCACATCGGTATTTTAACTGGAATTTTTTGGCATTGACATTTAACTGATTCATTTAGTCCGATTTTGACATTTAAGTATGCTTTTTTGAATTTTTAGCATTTAAGTGTCCTCCTATACCTAGTTTTGACACTTGGTGTTTGGGACTCCTCAAAAGCTAGACCAACAAAAGAAAGTTCCCCTTTCCTTATGAAATAATCAGTCTCATTTCGACTTTGAAATCGCAAATTGAACTAATCATTACTGGATCTAATTTTGTAGAATTAGGAATCGAGCAAGTGTCCCTGAAAAGTGAGAATTGCCCAAAATTGTCCGATTTGATTCGCATTGCACATCCCTACATGATCATCTTCTCCTTCTCCATAGCCATGGCCGCCATCTCTCTCCCTCTCCTCTCCTCTCTATCTCCTTCTCTCTCTACATAGAGTCATGACAAGAGCAAGATGATATTTTGGTTTGGTCTTAATAATCAAAGTGGACGGCTTTCCAAATTTTAGAAAGTGGGAACCAAATTAATTCCTGCACAACCATCCAGAACCAGCCAGTTTGGTTTGGTTCCATTCAGTTGTTTTGCTCACCCTTACATTTGTTGTTCGTTTTAAACCAAACCAATTTAAAACTAAATTTTACTATCAAATACTTTTCTACTCTCCCGTGAAAATTTAAATATTATACAAATTTTAAAAAAAAAAAAGATTATGCAAATTTGTGTGTGTTTATATATATTTAAATTTTAGCATCAACATTTGTTAAACACGAAAAGTTTCAAATGCAAAAAGGCTATTAAAGAAAACACTCATCCGGCGGAGCTTAAGAGATCAGCAGGATGCGCCAGAGCCAAGTTTTCACATTCGAAGCTGTAACGCAAATTAAACCATACCATCACAATAAAGAACTTATCAACATAGAAACATATACCATTCGACTCAGGCGAACAGAAAGCCAAATTTTAAGGACGGAGAATGTTTCTGAGCAGCAATATTTTACTTTCGCCACATCTCTTCCATTTGATTTTCCTTCTCGTGGTAGATTTAGATGAAATCCGAAACGTCCCGGAAGTGCTCCAAGTCTGGGTGTGTCCCACCACCAGGTCTCCTCGGGTTTCTGTCGGTATGAAGTTTGGCAAATACGTAAAAGACTAAATCAAATTTCAAAAGAAAAGAAAAAATCTCAGCCCACATGGTATCGGCATTCCATCACGCAATCAGAATTGATACGAACATTGGATTAATTCAAAATGAGGATTCTCTCAGTCTAGGCAACAAAAATATTTAAGCTATCATTAAACCGAATTACCACTTCAAAATTGTTACTGTGTATTAGTTTGCTCCTTTCATTATTATTCCCCTCATAGGTTATTACCCAAAATGACCAAAAACATTATTTTCTTAACCCTGCAAAACCTCATATTACAAAGTCGAACATGCGTTTATACTCCATGGCCTCGTCTCTCTTTCTATTAAACCGACACAGACATTTCCCACAACAAACTCCAGTAACATGAGACATTAGAATGTCTATTGGTCACAAATGAAATGAGCATGCGAGGCCAGACTCCAGTTAAGAGAAGTCAATCATATGTCAAGGCAAGAAGATATAACTACCCAACAAATCGACTAGGCTCAAAACCAGGCACACCAGGTGGACCATATGGATCAAAACGAGCACCCGGAGGGATACCACTGTTTCAAATGATCAAGTGGAGGTCAACAGGCGTGTGCGCACACAAAGAGAGGGAGACGGAGACAGGGAGAGAAGACACTCACGGTTGGGCTCCGGCTCCGCCGAACCAACTGGGATCTCTGGGTCCTGCATGCTCAGATTGCTACACTTGTTAACCTCTCGAAAAACAGTGATTGAGAAAGAACTAGAAATACCTAATAGCTAATTTACAAAGAAACTACACAAACCTAAAAGCATACTCCCGCTGCTACCATAACCACCCCTGCATATAAAATTAAAGAAAAATAATCTCTAATCAATCAGGGAACATCAAACAATAAAAAAAATGTACGATAAGCAAAGATCAGGAGGAACCTGGTTGGGTACATTCCAGCCCCAGGCCCGATAATAAGGTCACTGCCACCAAGAGGATAAACAGGAGGACATACAACTCTGCGCGTGAGAGAGAGGGGGGCAGAAACGAAAAATGCATTCAATGCAAGAAGCAACAGTGGAACAGTAACCTTTTTGCCTTCAGGCAAAAAATATGGTACAACATATCGAAATAAGTGAGAAGATAGTCTTCTTGATAAACATTTTAATAGATAAGAATTCACGCAATCTACTTGCATATAATTGGAAGTGGCAAGTTATTTCCTATATGAACCAAACAAAAAGTCTCATAGACAAAGAGAATTATACTGCTTTAAGCTGGCTCTCCAACTGCTAATTCACACCTGGAACCAATTCATGAATATCATATTTAAACATGCAATACTCTCATCTTCCACACATCACAGAACAGAATATATGTTGATCCTTAAACTCTCATTATCCACGGTATAGAGAGCTCCTCCCACATTTTGTTATATCGATAGGAGACTGATACATATTCATTCTATGTTAATTGCTTTTTCTACATCTCTCCTGTTCAGTTATCCTAATTATATCCTGTTCTAGCAACATTGAATTCATCAGAACTGCCATATCACACTGTAGGCATTTCCCATCCCCTTATTGTGTTCCATAGCTGACAAGAGTAATGGAGAAGATAATTATTATCAAGAGTCTCATGGAGCAAAAAATATTAGACTTTCTGTAATTCGAAACAGCAACTCCAAGGGGCCAATGTTATATACTTCAGCGTGCAACATTCTAGATGCAATATATTTTCAAAATAGGACAACCTTAGGAACTTGCCAACATTAGCAGTTCAGCTTTAACGTCTCTCAAAACCACGTTTCTAGCAGTAATTAGATACTTTCATTGCCCTCAGTTTAAAAGACACTGGATAAGATTGTCAGGATCTTTGCGCACACGCACTCACGCGTGCACACAGAGAGAGAGAGAGAGAGAGAGAGAGAGAGAGAGAGAGAGAGAGAGACCCCGAAGGATGAAACTGTGGACCCCAAGGTTCACGAGCTGCAAGACCAGGCTCATTGATACGTTGTCTCGAGCCTTCACTATTTTCTCTTCTGAAAATGAAGAAGACATCCTTTAAAATATAAAGCATAGAGAAGATGAAAAAACTGACTCAAGGAAAAATCGAGCTATGCGTCTCCAAAAGGAACGCACATGTTAAAGCAGGCAATCATCTAAAACTTCATTTTACCCACCACTGTATCTTAAATCCCCATAGTGTCGTTGCCTTGTATGATAATAGCAGAACAGGTGAATGATCAACTTGATAGATTCCATCACTAGAAACCAACTCACATTGTAAACAATTGTTTGTTTTTATGTGGAACAAAGGATACTCTATAAGATTATCATCAAGCATCTCATTGGAGAATGGAGATATTATAATACACTACACAACTCATGCAAGTACATATGCATATAGATCATTATGCAGAGTAAACAAGGTCCTGTAAATCATAGAATGGAAAGGATTTGAAGACCTATCTCCCAGTTCACACAGAAAGCTTAATTACATCACTCATATAACTAGTCAAATAAATGAGATTCAAGTCAAATAACTATATAATATTTATTGTGCCCAGACAAGAAGTTCATAAAAGCTAAATAGAACATGATCATACCATGTCAATATCATCTTTCAACAAAAGATAAGAAGTAAATCCAATAGAATTGCAGAATGAACTTCTCTGGCCACGCATAGGAAGTATATTCAAAGACCAAAATAATCATTTACTTTTATAATTCAGTCGGCACCCCTTTTCCATGGAACATATTAAGCAAGCGAAAGATTATATATAGAACCACTCTAACTAAGACAAGATAGAGTCAGAAGCATAGCTAAAGTCAAAAGGCTAGAGCCACACCGATTCGGATGTTCTCGATTTGAGCCAAGGGAAAAAATCAAAAAGTACTTCCCCAAGAAATTTTCTTGATTTACAGCACTACGTTACCTTCCCCCTTGACAAGACTTCAGCAGACTTCTTAGTCATCAAATCACTCTCATACAACTTAGAAGAGCAGTTAAAACAAGCATCCCCAATGCACAAGCATTTATGGTCTTGAATGGAGTATGAATGCAGTGCACATGTCATCTAACTTCGTTGCAGAGATAAATTGTGAAAAGAAAGAAAAAATTATCGTTTTTAAGCAAAACACGAACACCATGATCCGGCTCAGTCAAGTATGGGACTGCATGTCAGTCATCCTCAAATGAATTCATACACGTTCAAACTTGGAAAATAACCAAAAATAAAAAGCAGAGATAGCTAGGTAATATAACATATAAAACAGGACCGAACTACCGGTCGGAAGCGAGGAACGACGCGTGGGCGTCAAAAGCGAGGCAGTCGTGGCGGCTCCGCAACGGAGGCCTGGAGGCTTGCACGACGCTGGGCACGGCTTTGGACTTCTTGAACTCCATCGTCGGTCGATCTTCGCCGGAAGAACTTGGATATTCTCGGGTGGGTTTAGTAACGGGACGTCGAAGAAGAAGAAGACGGAAGGAGGAAGAGAATTTTTTTTTATATTATTTTAAAATTTAGATTAGGATGAATAAATGGATTCTAACGCAACAGTTGCAAAATTGAAGGAAAAGTGGAAAGATGGGGACATGTTTTCCCTGTTTTTTGGGATTCTCAGGAAGCGTGAAGGAAAAGACGGCGGTCCGAGTAATGCAAGAAATTTCCCCTCTCCAGTGGTCGGAACAATCACAGAACCCGCCGACCAAGATTTGGCCGAATGGCGAGTTCAGGATCTTATTTAAGAGTGATTTGCCACTTTAAACTTTTATTTGAAATAAATTCTAACTTTAAATCATTATTTGAGAAAACGATTCAACTTCAGGTCCTCATTTGAATTTTTTCCTAAAGATTTTAAAAAGTCGTGAACTGGAGAGTTGTAGCAGACAGTGGAGACTTCAAGAGCTTTCCAATCGTGTAATTTTATATTATTTGAGTTGGTATACAGTTTTAGTTTAGGGATCAGTCTAATCAATCGGGCCTAATCTTTAATTTCGGAAAATTGTGGGCCTCACCTAAAAAAGTTGTCAATCGGAGAAACAAGGAATGTGCAATGATAGTTTTTTTTTTTTTTTTTTTTTTTGGTCAAAAACGGAAACATTTCATTAAGTAAGCAAAGATGAGAGGCCCGGTAAATGGGTTTCATTACATAAAAGATCCAACAAAGTTTGTGGAGGGGACAAGACCCAATTCAGAGATAAGTTATTTTTCTTGTGGGCTTTAGCTACCTAATCTGCAACAAGAGTGGCCTCTCTCGAATAATGGACTATATGAACATTTGAGAAGGCCTACATTTTTTCCTTGCACTTGCTGACAATAGGTTGAATTTCCCAACTTAACTGCTGTGAACTGGTCATGACTTCGACAAGTTGCGAACTATTTAACTCAAAAAGAAGTACTTTGTGTCTTTTAGGGAAGAAAAAGTTGAGGGCTTCCCATAAAGCTAGGGTTTCAGCCATCAAGGGAGAAGAGGCTCTAGTGCAGTGATAGTTTAAGTCTTAATTTTTTTTTTTTAAAAATGCAATGTAATTCTAAAACTTTCAAAAATTACAATGAAATCTTAAAATTTATTATGAAAGTATAATTTAATCCTAAAAATTTTAAAAGTACAACTGAAGAAAGGAC
Source organism: Eucalyptus curtisii (assembly GCA_017140595.1). Classification (NCBI taxonomy): domain Eukaryota; kingdom Viridiplantae; phylum Streptophyta; class Magnoliopsida; order Myrtales; family Myrtaceae; genus Eucalyptus; species Eucalyptus curtisii. The sequence continues at coordinate 15,856,054 of CM029501.1, read as the reverse complement.
TTGATTGGATCAAATTAACAAGTTTTAGAATTTGATTATATTTTTTGAAAGTTTTAATATTCAATTATACTTTGTAACAAGTTTTAGAGTTTTTAGACTTAATTGTTCTTTCGTGACAAGTTTTAGGACTTCCAATGCATCTATCCCGGAAACTAAAATAGACATCCTAAGCTTTTAAAGCCATATGTGGCCCATCAAACTTGAATCACATCAGACTGGCTTAGGACACTTAAAAACCGCCACCTACAGAAGGTTTAGGCCTAAATCAGGATTTTGTTTTTAAGTGTTGGTTGATGTGATGAGCCTGCTCCTTACTCTTGTTTTGTATTGTTTGGCCCATGCCTGGTGAAGTTCCTTTACCACGTGGCCGATGGATGTTCATTTAATTCGAGCCCAATTTGATCAATTGTGCGGGATGCATGTAATAACCTTTGAATCGTTAGAATTTGGAGTAAAGCATATCAATTGTAATTGCTGAACGGCTCGATGCGTTGCCACACAAGTTGTGCGCTGCGGTTATTGATCATTATTTTGTTAATTAATAAGTCATGGAGAATCCATCACATGTGATTTTCTCTTTAACACCAATCACTTGCCATGTTTAATTGGTAAGCCTCTTTAATCAATTGTTGTTGAGGCTAACAATACAACTTAGAAATGGAGTCGAATAGATTGAATGAGGATGCTGAAAGTCTTTCGTGGAATAACACAGCAATTAGCAAGCGACATTATGTAAGATGTTAATCAACGTATGTGATGATAGTGAGCACATTGAGTAGATGATCACAATAAAGATAGACCATTTCTAATAGGTTGATGGTGACTCTAAAGATGATAGAATATTATAGATCAAAACGAATCATATTTTCTTAATGTCACGTGAGATAAAGGTTCAGGAAAACTTGCATAAAACGAAGACTAGCACGTCAAGTATGAGGAACATTCGTTCTTGCTCGAAATTACCTCTAAACGCACTCACTCACTAATCCCGACTTTTAGGGAAGGTCACAACAACAATATAATCAAACAAATGTATATTTAAATGCGTAGAACAACTTCTATATAAACAAGCCAATATGGAGATAAGATTGTAAAGAGGATGTCTGAAAGCATGCAAAGTTCTGCTTCTATTGGGGGGGGGGGGGGGGGGTCTACGGCTATAATAACTTTTGGAGTAAACAAGCTGTAGAATAACAGTTAACTAACGCTTGGATAGACCAATGGAAGGTGAATAGTTTATAGAGCATGAGCACAACAATATGCTTATAACGACCATTGGATAGAAGGAGAACAAACAATTCAACAAGAAGCCATGAAAAGTCTAATTAGGCATATCATATTACGTATAAACATCGTCACGACATGTTTTTTTTTTTTTTCATTATCTAAATTTTGATTTCGCCATGTCATTGTCACGTCATGTCTTTTTCGATAAGTATGAATGGATTATGCATTCGAATTGACAACTTAATACACACTCTTCCGCACAAATGAAGTCCCACCACTATGCACAAGAAAATAACTTCATTAACCAACAACGACGTAAAATGATTGTTTTGGCAGCATTTGACGATTTTCAAAGAAAACATCACACGTGCTTAGAAAATTGATGACGTACCACTGAAGACTTACAAACAAAAATAGGGCTACAGTACGGAAAGGGCGTCGTGGGATGCTTGTCTCACCCATGTGTAACCAAACCGCCACACATAAGAGCTCTAGTTTTCACAGACCAATTCTCCACACGTGCACTTCACTAGCTGACTTTGTCACATTCTGAATTTTTTACATTAATAATACGTAAGATAAAAAGTTAATAAACAATTGACATGAATTTTTGGATAATGTTGAAAAAAAACTCAATCAAGTCACTAATTTTGTGACGTGCGGAATATTCGAAAGATATTTTCCATGTACATGGTTTCTCAAAAGGCGATTCTATAAGGGTTGTAAAACTGTGAGGAGTTATAATTCAAGGAAATAGATTAAAAATGTGTGTTTCCTAATTTCAATATGCTTAAAATGATAGATATTTATATATAGATTAATTATATGGAGTAACGATGTAAAACTTATCACCATAGTATTTTTTGGTGGGGACCTATATGCTCTGAAGAACGTGTAGAATAATTTTGGAGACAATGACATCACAATTGCCATGACTTTCTTACTGTGCTCACTTAAGTGTCATAACTCTTTGTTCATCTCTTTGAGTGTTGCAACTTATGTACAACGTTCACTTGAATATCATAACTTTTTTTTTTTCTATTATTTGAGTGTCATATAATTTTTCAATCGATCATTAGAATACCATAACTTTCTAAAAATGTTTATCATAAGTGCCATGCCAGTTGGACTTCCAACACTTAGGTGAAGTTTTTTTTTTTTTTTTTTAAGTTCTTGGCGTGATGGCACTCAAGTGTGTTAGGGCTAACATACAACCTAGAGGGGTGAGAATAGATTGAAAGAGAAACTATGAAGATATTTTACATAATATAACAAGTTAAAACTTCACTGGCAGTAGAAACAATTTAACACAATCAAGAGTGCTACTTATGAACAAATACCTAATCAAGAGTGGTGCTAATAAATAGATTAATGTAATCGTGTGCGGTGCTGTTGAACAAATAATGAAGATATAGAAAATAGCACATTGAACTTTATAGTGGTTTGGCTTTATCCTCAAACCTACATCCACTCTCAAGATTATAGTCACAATCAGGCCGAAATTCACTAGTAATTAGGTATTGCAAGTTACAACCTACAATTATTGTTCTTTTCACATGATAAATCACACTATTAGCACACAAGCACTACTCTTACACTTGTACAATTAACTACTTGCTATTACAACTCAATAGCACCTCACAAAGACAAAACCAGCATCACTGCTGCTATCGACAGATACAAAACAAAGAAAAAGACTGAAGAGCTAAGACTCGATTTGTTCGTTTCACTCCCCTAACCTCACTACTTCTCTTGAATTGCATGTACATAGCCATCCAAGGCTTAGATAAGTGTTTGCAACTCAGCTCCATGAAGTAGTTATGGGTATTAGCATTGTCATCAGCACAACGGCTCCTTCTCCTCATCAACGCCAGTGCAGTTTCCCAAACTAGTCAGACTGCTCATATCAGTTTTCGTCTTCTATCAAAGTTATCATAACTGCTCTAATCATCTCTAGTACACCTTATGCAAATTCTAAACCTTTGCAATTGCCTTATTAGTGTTGATTAACGTTCTAATCAACTGAACATGCAAACACAACTTTTCAAAGTTCGATATCTGCACCTCCCTTTACCCATATAATCAGCAGTATAGATTATAAGGAGTCTGTCCATGTAGAACGACTTTTGATCAGTCATCCAATTATCCTCTTGGCTTCATTAACTTTCAAAGACTTCTAAGGATATCAGCATCCCTGTTGATTCCTCATCTTTACTAATTAACTTAGTTAAAATCCAAAGACCTTCAAAGACACCAACATTGCTATTGAGTCCTCGGATCATCGCATTGATACTATCTTTCCACCTCAATCAAAGAGAACTACTCTAGCCAACAATCTATTGTCCTAATATTGATCTGCCATCTTCTATCTTTCGGTCCTTCCAAGGATCTATGATGATCGTGACTCAACCAAGCCGATCACCTTCACTAGTGAGATCCTTCAAAGCTTCAACCGACATTGTCATATGTAAAACGGACACCAATTTTCTTATTTATTTACTAAAATGCAAAATATCTTGACAAATTAACAAATATCTACTTTGGAATTAGGGGTGAGCATCGGTCCATATTAATAGCCTTTAATGGTGGTCAACAAAACCTAGACCGATGTTTTTTTTTTTTTTTTTCCTTGGACCGGCCCAAACCTATCCCGGTAACTATATTGAGTGTGATTTTCTAACATCTATAGCTTTTGTTGAAGACCGGGTCGGTCCTTGGTCCTAGAATTCCTGGACCAACATTGTGCCGGTCGGTCCTCGGTCCTGAGAGTTCCGGGTCGGTCCAACTCGGACCAACCCTAACTCCAATATATATATATATATATATATATTTATATATTTTTATATAGAGAAACTTAAAATAAACGGCGTCAATAATATTAAATAGCTCTTGAGTGATGAGTTCAAGTAATTTTACATTATTCTTTACTAACTTAGGTTTTTAATGTCTTTTACAGCATCAATAGTCATAATTTACGAAGAAGGAAAACGTTTTTGTGAGGAGTCCTCACGGCATCCAAAAAGACATCTTATGGCATCTTCCTCTAGTATTCATTCTCTTCAATCTTATTTGTTCTCTTAATCTTCAATTTGCTAAAATCGAAAAAAACAATTTCTCCGCGCGCCACTCGACACTCGTCTCGCTCGCTTTAGGTCACTTGTGCTGCTCCCCGCTCGATGCTCACTTGGCTTGTCGCTCCTCGCTCGACATTTGATGCTCATTCTGTCCGACGCTCACCCCACTTGACCCTCACCGCTTGTCTTTCTTAGCTGACATTGCTCATCATGAACCCATTGGGTCGGTACAATCCTCGGATGCCCTTTCAAGAAGTACAAAAAATGAAATAAAAATTATTGATTAGTCCTGGGTTGACCTTGAAACCGGACCGAACCCATTTGGGTCAGTCTGGTCCTCAATTTCTTTTTTTAAGGAGTACAAAAAATGAAATAAAAAATTATCAATTGGTCTCGGGTTGACCCTGGAACCGTACCGAACCCATTGGGTCGGTCCGGTCCTCAATCCCAAGCTTAATATGATCGGTTCTCGGTCCCAAAAATTGAGGACCAGCACTGTGCGGGTTGGTCCTAGGGTTAGGGGGTGAACCGGCCCAATCCGAACCATGCTCACCCCTATTTGGAATCACCTAAATTAAGTTATTGGCAATGGGGTAAATACACTAAATGTGCCAAAAGTTGTTTACGCCGCTCACTTTGGTGCTAAAAGCTTCCGCCAAATCACTTAAGTGCCAAATCGAAGAAAAAATGATTACATTGGTGCCATGGCAGGAGATTCCAGCCAAACTAGTTACATGGCTTTTATATTTAAAAAAAAAAAATTGACTTGACAAAATTTCAAGAAGGCCGTCCCTGTGGAATGGCATAAACGATGCCTTTTTTTTTTTTCCTTCTTCCTAAAAAATAACGTCATTTTGCCATCATACGTGGACTCCCTTACAAAAACGACGCTACATAGCTCATATGACCAAAACGATGTCGCTAAAGGGGGAGTGAAATAGGATTCGTCGATGGCACATACAAACTACGGTCCCCGCCCAACGCCGACCGTAGCTCACTCACCCACCGTTGCTTGCTCTCCCAGTGTTGCTTAATCGTTGTGGCTCGACCACCGTCATAGTTGCGCCATCCTTCACTGTCATTTGGTGGCCAAGTCCCCAATTCTCACTTACTCAAGTTTGTCATGTTCTCTCTGTAGGTTTATTGGGTGGAAAATTTAGGATTCCGACGGGCAAGTTAGGGTGCGGAGGACAAATTGAGAGCTCAGCTCAGAGGGAAAGTGGTGGGGAAAGTGGTGGGGACCTCAATTTTGTTTACTAACATGATATGCTTTCTTTTGTGGGGACCGAATAGAAAAATAAGGCGCGAAGGGGAAAATGAGGGCTTGGCTTGGATGGAAATAGTGGTGAGACCTCACTTTGTTGAATAAGTTGTAGTGCTTTTGTGGGGGACCAAATGTGATTGAATTGAAAAATGGGTGGTGGGGACCTCACTTTGTTTATTTAATTTAGCTTCCTTTGTTTTTGACCGGATTGAATAAATTGGTTGCCCTTATTTCTTTCGACAAAATGACAAGAACTTGCATGTGAAATTACTGATTTTGCTATGTGGTCCTAAAAACTAATGACTTTATTTTCCTTCTTGGGTGCAGCATTGACATGGACGAGAATCATGTAAGCATCATTGTTTGCTATAGTGGAGAGTTTGTTATTGGCATTGAGGATTGGAAATATGCCCATAGAAATGAAGATACTATCTATGTCAATATTGAGAAGTCATCATATATTTATTTTGTGAGGGATTTGGTTTATTTTTTAAGATGCAAAGTGCAAAAACTGCATTATTGTGTTCCTGAGAAGGAATTGAATGATGGTTTGATATATTTTAATGACGATAATGGTATTAAGGATATCATTTACCATTATCTTCACAACGACGAAGTTAGGGTATATGTTGAGTATTATAGTGATGATGAGCATGGTGATGATAAGCAAACCACTAAAAGATAAAAAGTGAGTGATCCTATTCAAATTAGTAATCAGGTCGAGGATAAGTTTACATTAAATTGATGGCAAAATAAGAGGCAAGTGAGGGAGGAGAGGGAGACAAGTCATATCGACAAAGATGAGTAAATAGGTAAATGAGTTTAGGTTAAATGGAGGGCAAAATAAGAGGCAAGTGAGGGAGGAGAGGGAGACAAGTCATATCGACAAAGATGAGTAAATAGGTAAATGAGTTTAGGTTAAATGGAGGGCAAAATAAGAGGCAAGTGAAGGAAGAGAGGGAGACAAGTCATATTGACAAAGATGAGCAAACAAGGAGATGTCTTGAAATCTCGGGTGAAGATGTGGGCTATGAATACTTCATTGGATTAGAATAGGGAGTTGCTCTATCTAGTGAATCGGAAGATGAATATTTGACAATAGTAAATTTCCTAAGTGACAAAGATGATGATGAACTCGCATAGTCAAGACAATTTCTCAAAAAAGTTTTTGCAGCTTTAGGAGAAATGCCTAAGCCAGTAAATAAGGATGTAGCTCAAACTGAAGATAACATAAGTAACGATGAAGAAAGTTGCGGCGATGAAATTGCTGATTTGGATAATGAGCTTAGCAATGATGATGAAGAACTTGTACGTAGAAGAAAAAGTAAGTATCATTGCTACGATCCAACTGTTGATAAACATGTTTTGTCTGTGGGCATGAAATTTGATGATGCCAAACAATTAAAAGAAGTTGTTGTCAAGAGCTCCATTACTTAACATAGGAGTGTTGAATTCATTAGAAATACGAAAGAATTTGTGAGAGTTAAGTGTTCACAACCCAATTATCCATGAAAGCTCTATGGTGCACTGAGTAGGAATGGGTTATTCCATATTATATTCTTCCAGGAGGAGCATACTTGTCCAATTATGTTTGACAATAGAAGAGTAACAAATATGTGATTGTAGAAGCATTTTTTTCAATACTATCAAAGCAATGCCCAAGATCAAGAGTCCTTAGTTTCAGCTGTTAATGAATGAGCAATTAAAGGTTAATGTGTCGAGGAATCAATGCAAAAGAGCTAAGCTAAGGGTGATGAAAATATTGATGGGTTGGTATAAGGAAGAATATGTGCAAGTATGAGATTATGCTGGTGAATGCATGCTTCAAAACCCATCTAATAAGGTATTTATAGAGGTTATGGAGAGGTCATTGCCTGATTTTGGGTCTTGATTTGATAGATTTTATGTCTATTTTGATGCATACAAATGTGGCTTCTTGGCTGGTTGTAGAAGAGTTGTAGGATTGAATTGATACTTTCTAGAGGGTTTATGTAAGGGGGAATTGTTGGCTGCTATGGGAAAAGATGCTAATAATCAAATGTTTCTGATAGCTTGGAGAGTGATAAAGATAGAGAGCAAGGATACTTGGTCTTGGTTCTATAAATATTTTAACGGCTGACCTTGAGATAACCGATAGGGGAGGATGGGCATTCATGAGTGACCACCAAAAGGTAATACCATTGTCAATTAATTCACTTTTAATATTAATTACTTGCATATTTTTTTCTAACTTGTATTTGTTGTTGGAATTTTTGTAGGGATTTGTTCCTGCATTGGTTAAGTTGATGACATATGTTGAGCATAGAATGTGCGTGAGGCACATATACGCAAACTGGTCAAAAAACTTCAAATGAGATAAGTTGCAAAAGCAATTCTAGTAGATAGCAGAGAGTACCAACATAGCTTATTTTAGATTAGCCAAACGGGGGTGTTGCAACTAGCAAAGGAAGGTTTTCATGTGCTTTTCTAGACATAAGCTAAGTACTGGTATCGGGTCTTCTTCAACGAAGAATTCAAATGTAATATCATTGACAACAACCTTAGTGAAACTTTCAATGTCAAAATTTTAGAGGTCGGGTGCAAACCAATCATCAGCGTGCTTGATGATATTTGAGTTATGGTCATGACTAGACTGCATAAGCAAAAAGTCAACTAGAGATTGTGGTCCTAGGATTGTGAGAAGATTGGATGCAAACGTTGTTGCTAGTAAGTTTTGGCATCTAGTTTGGAATGGAGATAATTGATATGAGATCATTGAAAATTATGATAAGTATGTTGTCAACTTAGATAGAAAAAAGTGTTCATGCCAAGCCTGGCAACTAAATGGAATTCTCTATGCCCATGCTATTTGTGCCATTTAGATGAAGTAACAAAATCCAAAGGATTACCTAGATGATTGGTAAAAAAAAAAAAAAAAAAACTAATACCTTATTTCGTACCAATTCATGATGCAACATATCATAAGTAGCAAATTTTGGGAGTCAACAAATAGTGAAGGCCCTCCTCTACCTTTACCATAGAAGAAGCAAATAGAAAAGCCAAAAAGGAGATGAAAAATGCAGCAAGAAGAGGCGTCAAGTTAGAGGATGAGTAGGACTAGAGCAAAGACAAAATGCTCATATTGCCATAAGAAATGGCACAATAAGAAAAGTTGTGAATTGAAAAAGCAACATCAATAACAAGATACAAGGATTGATTTAGGGCGAGGAACACGGTCTATTGAAGAGCTTGTTGTTGGGTCTACTGAAGGGAGGATAGAAGGCTCTACTATAATGCCTACTGAAGGTTAGACAGAAAGCCTCGCTATAAGGTAAGTATCATCTTTACTTTAGTAACTTTTCAATTCATATTCGATAGATTTTGATGGTTGACCATGTACTAGCTTCTCTTGTCCTTTTCCTTTATCATGCGCTTGTAATTAATTTGAGAAGTTCTCCATTTGTTTCCATCATAAAAATGAGTAAATGTCTAATTATTTATTCTAGTTGGCCATAGGCCTGATACAGTGCACTATTGTAAGGCCCTGTTGTAGGCTCAAGTGCAAGGACATGGACTAGTACAAGTAGTGTCACGCCCCGATCCTCCGAACGTGTGCCCATCCCTCGGTGGTCGATTAGATAACAACGTCTCAGGACGCGTCGCTAACCCATTCATTTTTAATGCGGATGCGAAAGTGAATAAATAAATTCCTAGACAACACGAAGATGGGATAGAAAAGCAGAGCCACAAATTTTCGAAAACCACCACATGTATATACATATCAAATTGAGTCATATATATACAAGATCTACAAAAAGGGGGGGTTTAGAGTGCTACAGATCCTCTAAGCATTCGAGTCTTCAATTGAATACTCCGGGGACCTTGGATCTGACAAACTCGAGTCCATCACTGAACCACCTGGAGGGTCTGCTGTGCCTTTTCCAAAAGCAACATCCAGCATCGACATAAGGACCTCGGATTCCGGTAGGGAACCTTCTCTTTGTCCATTTCGCTCACGACGATACCACGATCTGTATTGATGAGATACCTTATGGGATAGACCCTCATCAACCTAGACAATGGATCTCATGAGCTCATAGACCCATCCTCTTGGGTTCCCATAAAGCGGAATATAAGATACCTGCTCGGTGACCTTCTTCGGCTGGCCAAAACGCTAGGAGGTACAACCATCTAAGGACTTGTAAATATTATCCCACAACGGGGTGAGACGACGTCTTAGCAAGTTCATCCCTAAACTCCGATTAGGAAGGAAATATGTCTCAAGGGCTGCCTAAGCACAAGCACAAGTCAGAGGACTTACATTTGCCTCGGTTCCTTCCTCCAAGTTAGTACAATTTATAAAATCATCCAATCATTTCAATCCAGATCAAATATTGATCAGTCAACTCATTCGACTCCATACCATCGATACCACCCACACAATTCGATCAAATCAAACCTTGCTCACCCTAAGCTGACTACAGATGGTATAGCTCACCGAAGCTGATAATAGATATATAATAGTGCTCACCGGAGCTACTACATATCTATAATGCTCACCAAAGCTGCTAGAGTATACTGCTCACACTGAGTTAACATACCAAGGCCCGCAAGCTGATATAGTATACTAATAATGCTCACCGAAGCTGTGCGATCCTTAATGCTCACCGAAACTGTGCGATACTTAGGGTATACTGCTCACTCTAAGCTGATATATCAAAGCCCTCAAGCTGATATAGTATACCCACTTTTATCATACCCGATAAAAATAATCGTGTGTGAGTACACGGTCGGCCTTAGCCAAAATATAATATTTTCCTTTTTTTTAAATCCCACCATTTAATATAGTTCACAAGAATATTTTTGGCGTTGTAAACCGATGCCCGGTATTTCCCAATTAAATACTGAAAATACTCAATTTTGGGATAAATTCCCAAAATTACAAATCTCACTCAATTTGCATAAAATATCATTCAATTAAATAAACCAATCACACCATTGAAATCAACACGGAATTTCGGTCACCAGCTACGCCGGTCTAATTTCTGGAAAATAATTAATTAATTAAATAATTACCAAAATTAATTAAATAAATACCAAAAATGCAACTTAGGCCGGAAAAACTTAATTAAATACCGAAACGGGCCCGAAAATTTTTGAACATATCTAGATAAATACTATAGCTAATCTAGTCGCTAATTACACTACTCTTGCCACCTAACTTGCAATACCGAACAATTAAATTGCTAATCCGCTCTAACTAACCACCTAAACCAAGCTTAAATTAAACTAATCAACCCTTAAGCATAATTAACTTCCTAAGCGGAGATTAGTGAGTAAACTCACTGGTTTTGAAATCCGATGAGTCCACGAGGATGGCAAAGCGGAGATAAGCGACAAACTCCGAAGCGACGCTGCACTACGAGGTCCGGAAGGGCTTGGAAACGGGCCTCGAAGCCCACGGTGGGTTGCTAGGTTTTCGATTTCTGCTTTAGGATAAGCAAGGGTGGACCTGGCGGCTAGATTGGCGCGAAACAACAGGGACAGGACAATGGCGGCCAAACGGGTGGAGATGGCTTATAGACGGCGCAAGTTGAGCTCTGATGACCTCCACGATGGTTCAGGCGACCTATTGGATGGCGAGTAGGGGCGGACAGCGGCCAGGGATGCATGGACGAGTAGCTAGGCGTGATGGGCGACCAGCGGCTCGAGGGCGTGCAAGCACGACTCCAACGGGCGAACGGTTGTCGACGAGAAGCAGGGGGCATTGACGGCTGGCTGGCTGGCTTCCCTGGGCTTCTGTGGTTTTCTATCTCACAACACAACAAGAATGAGAGAGGAAAGGCTGAGGAAGAAGGGGGAACAATAGCTGAAGAGAGGGGCCACAACTCTTCATTTCTATCCCTTTGTCTCCTTGAAGAGGCCCCACATGGATGGGCTGTCTTCCTCAGCAATTTTCCAGCCACAAGGCTTCCTTAGGAAGTCATTGAAGGGGTCCAAAAGTTGAGGGACCATGGGGCTATGAATTTTGCATAATTACACATTCATTCCATTAAATTCCCATTCAATTGAAGCCAATTTCGGTCCTATAAATTCCACCATCAAGTCCTCTATCAAATAAACATTTTTTTCTCACCAATATAATCAACTTGCATTCTAAAAATGCGATAAAAAATGATTCTCTGAATTTTCCGGAAAAAAACAGTCATATTCTGACTTTTCACCAAAAATCTTGGTTTGCAGAAAAATCTTTGGAGAATGAGTTGACATTCCTAGAATGACTCATGACATGGCAAAACTTTCGATTTCTGAAATCGGATTCAAATTCGCGGTTAATTTCAATCTGGCGCGATTTTAGTGTGACTTAGCCTACTGAGCAGCTTTCAGAAATTTTTAGTGCAATTGATCCATGATCGATTTATTTCGAGTCATAATGTATATCTTCGATACATTGGCGACCTTCAATTGTCATGAAAATTATGAGGTTTCAAATATGGACACATGGTACCAAAATGACAGAAAAATAATGGTCTAGTGCCGATCAACGAGAATTTTGCGATCTGGTGGCATCACCGACACTTTGATCACATATTTCAGTCGAAACGACATATCTCTTATCCCTAATCGATTTTTAACTGTGCCGTAATGATCTCTGTAGATGAGCATGGTCGAGTAGTCGATTCCTGGTCGAATTCTCAAGTCTTTTGCATTAAAATCCTTTAATGGCTTCCTCGATAATCTAGTTATCTCGTGAGTGATCAGCTTAGAGAATAACATTATAAGCGCATCGATGAAAGGCTCGATTTATTTAATTGAAAACAGTACTGAAATTTCAGGATGTCACAAGTAGGATAACAATAGTAATAACTAAGTCAACTTTTAAAGAAATGAGGAAAAATTATCTTGTAAGTTTTACATCGCTGTGTTTATCTTTTATGGGTTAAATTTAATTTTGTTATGTATTTCTCAGGTAAGAAGACAATCAATTGCACAAGTTACATAGGTTGCTCCCCCAGTGGTTACTATCAAAAGTGATGCACCACATCAAACAAGCGGGGCTATTGGAAAAAGATTAAAACAATATGTTTATGGGATTTACACAAATGAGCGTACTATAATGACTATTTTGAATGTAAGATTTGTAGGACTCATGTATTTCTCACTGGTATCGGAGCCATGGTTTCGTTTGTAATATATCTGTTCCATGCGCTTTGTAGGTGAATCTAGTGCTAAGAAGATCTCTTCTCATCATGGCAGATCCAAAAATAATTGAAGCACCTGTTTCTCTCGTTCCATCTCCATCTTCTTCAACCCCTTTAGATTTTCGTATTTCAAATGCTTCTAAGATAGACTATCTCTATGAAGTCTCTCTTAGTGACGAAACCAAGATCTCTAAAACTCAACTTCCTCTTATGAACCCGTATTTTGCTTTTGCTAAACCCACCTCGTCATTTTCACCCATCCGCTCGATTCGCCAACTCATTCGTCAAACTCCGAAGGAGGTAAAGGAGTACGTCCAGTCCTCCAAGTTTGACCAACATCCTATTCCTGCTACTGAAAAGGAGTACTTTGTTACTCTTCAAATTTCTCCAGAGTTCCTTAGACAGTGGATTCAGCAAAGATATTCTCATGTCCATTATGGCGCTGTTCGTCTTGCCCTCACATTTCATGGTCGAACGGGTTTGCCAGTTGTGGCAAAAATAGCTCTTTTGGATACTCGGTTCCTCGAATACCAGCATGCTTGTATTGGTACTATCCAAACCACTTTGAATGCTGGAACAGTCTTTGTGACTTTGTATCCAAACTTCAACATTGCTTTGTCAGATCCATAGCTACTTTCCTTTTTGAAAGTCCAAATCTAGCTCATTGGAGCACATCAGACTACTGATTTTGTTGCTGCAACACTGCACTACTAGATGGTTTACCGCATACAGAACCATGCTCTTGACTTGAATTTCCACAATGGAATGAAGATACTTTATTCATTTCCATGCAAAATGACCAAGCATCCTGCATCCATGTTCCCAGACAAATCCCAAAAGAAAAGTTGGCCAAGCTTCTTCCAGAGACTTGGATCACCAACTATGAAAAGTTGCACCAAAATAACAAGCCTTTCCAGTCATTAGATTGTGAGTTCGTTCGAAAGAAAGATGGAACTGTTTCCATCAAATTTGGCAAGGAAAATGAAGAAAGTCCTTCCATCTTCCAGACTCTCTTCATGATTAAACCATGTGTTCCTGAGTCAATTTCTGAGTCAAATCCAAAAAAGCTTGTCCGACATTTTAATAGTGATGGACATCCTGTCCATTACTACAAAGACAAGTATGGTCACTGATCTTGGGATCCTTTTTGTCAATGTTCCTACTGCACAAATTCTCCCGATGAAGTAGATCCAATTGCCAGACCACGATGGAAGCATAAAAAGCCAAAGGACCCTATGTACCAAAGGTACCTAAACGGAGATCCCTTTGTTGATACCCTTGGCGAGTGTGACAAATTTCAGTTTATGGTTTCATATGCCCCAACTCCACCACTAGAGTTCACTGCTCCTCCCTCAGTTTCACCAACTCCACCTCCGTCACCTCCTCCATCTCCTCCTTAGAAAAAACCAGTCATTTCCCCGTTTTACAAGCTAATTCTAAAGTGGGCAAAGAAACATTCTACCCACTTGAGGTTCCAGCAGAAACACCACCCAGCTCTTCCATCGCTATGTTCCAAGAAACAGACTTTCCTCCTCTTGTTCGGGAAAAGTTCCAAACTTTCGTTTCCCGCTCTAGAAGAGTTTATAGATCCACAAGGCAGATATATGCATATTCCTAAGATACCTGCCCCCACTAATGTGGATGAGCATGGAAGATAGAAAAGAACTCCTGTAGCTGAAGCAGTCCTAAATTGGCAATCGAAGACTTTGTTAGCACACAACAATGCTTTTAAAGCAATTGATTCCAAGATTGGAAATGTGCAACAAGATCTTCGAAGATATGATGAGACCACACAAAAAAATGCTTTCAGATTTCCAGAAGCGGCTTCATGCCTTGGAATCTGGACAACATTTAGGGTATCATTATCTCAAAAGTCCTCAGGCGGAGATCGAGAAGCTCAAAAGGCAAATTCAGATCCTTGAAGAAGGAAGACTCAATCCATTTCCGACTACTTTGCGAACAGAACCTCTCCCTCCTCCACCACCACCTCAGACAGACGTCTATCTTTGCTTCTATCACAGGTATTCCTGTTAGACAAGATAGGACAGATGTAGTTGAGATGAGAAATCATCTTAAGGAACTAGATCGAATAAGCAAAGAAAAGGGAAAGGAGAAAAAGCTCGAAGCATCTGTCATAAGAGAAAGGCCGGATCAATTGATGCTATCAAATCCATTAGAATCCTTTCTCAGAGATTTGGGTAATCAGAAACCACAGCCTGATCTTGTTACTTCACAACCTCCACTACAGTTTGATCCTGTCATTCCGATAGACCAGGTTCAATTTCCAACAAAGTCAGCCTTTCCAAACATCTTTGATACTGAATCAAATTCGATATCTCTTTCATCATCATCAACTTTTTCAATCCCTACCATTGATTCCTTTCCCATAGCACCGGTAATTTCATCAATATTCATGACCAATCCTCCAGACTATGATATGGAATCAAACCCTTCTGAACCATAAATTGTCCAGCCAAACAATTCCTCTCGAAATGTGTCAACTTCATCAAAACAGTTTTTCACCATTGATGACATTCCTTATCACAAATGGCCAGAAAGATTTGAAGAATTCCATACTTGGCTGAATACCCAAGCCATTACCAACTAGAACAAGTATAATGTTCTTTTCAACTTTGTTACAAGGTTCACAGGTAGTCTCAAACTTTGGTGGCAATCTGTGTTAGAACAAGATCAACTTCACTTTTACTCTCACCAAACTTTCAACATGCCATTACTCTTCTATATTATTTTTTTGTGGGGAAACTTGTTGATCTCATAGAGCTCAAAAGAAGAGAAATTTTTTGAAAGAAAATGCTGCTCTCTTCAGAAAAGACATCTTGATAAGCATTATCGAGAAATGCTTAAGCTCTTCTATCAAATTGGAGCTGATGCAAATCTGAAGCATGTCTTCTTGACCTCTATCCCCAAAGAATTATCTCAGACGGTAGAGAGAACTTTTCTGTCTAAATAGAGAAGGATCCAGGATGTTCCATTGGGAGAACTCGAACAAGAAATTCATTTGTGCCTTGAAGAATTTTGTATCAAAAGGCAAATGATCTAGACTTATGTTAACGACAACAAAGAACTTGACACAGCCTATTCTCGCCAGAGGCTAAAGATCAAATGCTCCAAGAAAGACTGTGACGGTTCTTGTGGAAGATCTTCCAGGAAAAAGAAACACTTCAAAAAGCTCTGGATAAACAAATCCAAGCATGGCTCTTAGCATTTTCGAAGAAAGAAGAAATGGTGATACCTACGCAAAAGGAAAGATCGCTTAGGCCACAAGAAGTCAAATAAATGTTTCATCTGCAACCAAAAAGGACATTTTGCCAAAAATTGTCCTCAGGCAAAAATATGTCAGAATCATTTGATACATCATATAGATAATGAAATTGGTTTTTCTCTTGAAAATGATGATATCAAATCCCTATTTTCTGCGAATGAAGAACCATGTGAACAAACTCTTTGTGTCATTCCTTGTTACCAAACTCCTAGCGAAACCGATTAGATTCAGATCCTAAAGATATTTTTCACATCTCTCTGACTCCTTCAGAAGAAAGCACTGACATATTTTCAAGTCAAACTCATTGTCCCCATTTTCCTGTGAAAATTTTCACTTCAAAGTTTGCCAAGCTAATCACTATCATTGCTCTTATAGACACTTGAGCAACTTCTTCAATCTTGGACACTAAAGTTCTTCCTGAAAAATATTAGACTTCCTGTGTCCGATATCTCAACTCTATTTCGAGAGATACTTTCTCTACAAATGTGAGAACCACTCTGATAACTGTCCAGTTTTTTCCACAGTGTTCCATAACCACAAAAATCTTTGGCTCAAGTCTTCCCAATAAAGATTTGATCATCGATTAGGATATTATGACTCAGATTTCTCAACTTCGAATCATTCATGGAAAAGGTCTTAAGTATAAAGACCAATTTTCTAAATTCATCAATAGTCAAAGACTTTTTTCCATTCAAATGAGTCCATTAGACTCGATCATGCAAAAATTGTTGGAATCCTGTTTGGAATCTCATTCTGAGTTTGCTCAAAAATGTTTTCACCCTTTATGGAAAAACCCCGAGTTCTTTGTTTACCTTCCTTTCAAAAAGAATAAAGATATTAATCCAACCAAGGCGAGTCATATGGGAATGAATCCAGAACACTTGGTTCTAGCTCAAAGGGAAGAACTACTGCAACAAGGCTTTATTAAGATCTCACATTCTCAATGGGCTTGTGAAGTCTTCTATGTTAACAAACATGCTGAGCAAAATCGAGGAAAGATGAGATTGGTAATCAATTACTAGCCCCTTAACCTTTTCCTCCAAGATGATAAATTCCATTTACAATCCAAAAACTCTCTTTTTGCCGGATTATCTAAAGCCAAATCTATTCCAAATTTGATCTCAAAGCTGGATTTTGGCAATTGGGCATTCATCCTGAAGACAGACCCAAGACAGGGTTCTATATCCCAAATCAACACTTTTAGTGGAAAGTTCTTCCTTTTGGCCTAAAGGTTGCACCATCCCTCTTTCAAAAGGCAATGTGTTGAATTTTCCAACTAATCCTGTCAAGTGCAGGGGTCTATATTGATGATATTCTGCTCAACAGCCCTGATGAGCAGTCACACTACCAACTTCTTGAGCAGTTTGCCGAGATTGTGAAAATGCATAGAATCATGCTTTCCCAAAGAAAGATAAACATTACCCAGACAGAAATTGAATTTATTGGTATGCATCTTAATAAAGGGACATACTACACAGGGCCACATATTGCTCAGGAATTGCTAAAATTTCCTAAAGAAAACTTCACCGCAAAGCAAGTTTAACAATTTCTTGGGATAATTTAATTATCTCAGAGACTTTGTCCCAAATCTTGCAAAGCTGCTGATTCCGTTACAGACAATGCTGAAAAAGAATCCCCCACCTTGGGGAAAATCTCAGACTAATGCAGTTGTTGAACTCAAGGAGATCATGCAGACTCTTTCTTTGTTATAAATCCCACCAACAGGAAAGAGAATTCTCCATATCGACGCCAGTGATGAATACTGGGCTGCCATCCTGTTTGAAGAAATTGATAGTAAGAGACATTTGTGTGCTTACAAAAGTGGAAAGTTTTCCCAAGAAGAAATGCATTATCACTCCACTTTCAAGGAAATCTTGGCGGTTAAAAATGGAATAAATAAGTTCGAATTCCATCTCATTGGCCATCACTTTCTGGTAGAATTGGATATGGCATCATTCCCTCAGATGACTAAATTCAAACATAAGCATGTTCCAAATTCTCAACTCCTTCGATGGGCTGAATGTTCTCAAAATACTCTTTTGAAACTAAACACATTGCTGGAAATAAAAATGTACTTGCTGAATTCTTATCAAGACCAAAACACCATCAGAAATCAACATTTATATCATGAGGCATGCTTTTCATACTCATCATCACAATGAGAAGTACAAGCTTAAGAAAATAAAAGATTGGCCAAGCTGGAGATACCCTCAGGAGATTTTCGAACAAATCCAAAATGACCTCACTGAAAATCTAGAAAAACTCATGTGGCAATGCCACACAGATCTGTTCAGACTCAATGGAGGTTCGATTCCTTATTCTTTTAGATTAAATGTAGATTATCCGTTCATACATCCTTTAATCTGGAAGGAAGATAATTTTCATGATCAACTCAAATGGTTATTATTATATTTAACCAATAAGTACTTAATAGCTATTGAAGTTCCAACCAGAAGGTTCATTGTTAACCTCACCAAGATATTCAAACCCTGAAGTCCACACCATTTTGTTTTTTCGACATCCATGGGCTTTTGTCACTAATAATGGCAACATCATCAATGCCCTCATGAGTATCGGTACCTCATCATATAAACATGTTCCACACAATGCAGAAGCTCGAGTTCACAAGTCCTATCCAGAACCTGTTGGTTGTTGTGAGCACCGGTATCAAGAACTCTAGAGAATCTTGTGCAAGAAAATAAAACCATTCCTAAATATGCATGCAACTATAATGTACCCACTGCATGGGATCATTATAGCCTAGGTAGCACGGACACGGCGACACGGACACGCGACACGACACGACACGACACGCGACACGTCATTTCTAAAAAATTAGAGAATTTCAACATGTTTCGAGACATTAAATATTAAATAATATTTTTATTTTTAATTAATTTGATTCAAATTTATAAATATATAAATAATTTCAAAAAAAAAACCTAAAATGAATTTACACACATCATTCAACATTTGGTACTTTATTATTCGAAATTACTTTTTAATTTTACCACCCTTACCCCCCCCAAATTGAAAATAAAAAGTATCCGAAAGTTCCCCCAAAAAAAACTCCTCCCATATCTTTCCCCCACCCCCCAAATCTTTCCCCCAAATCTTTTTGCCTTTTCTTTCCCCGACAAGCCATCAATCGGTCACTTCCCCCTCCTTTTAGTTCCCTTCTCAAAAGAGTCAAAACCCTAGCGCGCCCTCTTCTTCTCCTCCACCTTGCCGCACAACCCTCCTTCCTTCCTCTCCTCTTCTTCTCCTCCTCCGATTGAAGGGAGTTTTGACGTCCGCAAGGACGCGGACATAGACCCACACACGACACAAGCACTCAGAGGCTTTCTCTCACTACTTTCTCTCTCTAATTCGGCCGGGCCGTGGGTTTGGGGGTGAGGCAAGAAGAAGGAGCGCCACACCACCGCCACCGCCACCACCACAGTGACCGAGAAGGAGAAGCACCGCCGCCTAGAAGATGAGTTGAAGAAGTGGAAGCCGGAAGAAGTGGTGGGGATATACTTTCGCCTTGAGGGACTTTTGCTTGAGGAGGACTGGGTCTACTTGCCGTCGCGGGCTCGCCATTGCTCGCGACCTCATCTCTGTTCCCTCGCCCTCGCCTCCACCGTCTTCCGAACATGCGAGTCCAAACGTGTTGAACAAAAGTTGACCGCGTGTCGAAAAATCCGAGACACGTTGACCATGTGTCCGACCATGTCCGAGCGTGTCGACGTGTCCGACACGCTCTGACACATGTCGAACACGACACGGAAGCACGGACAACGAGCAATACAGACAAGCTGCATTATCACAAGATTATAGCCTCGCACCAGAAGCCAAGGAAGCACTTGAGCAATACAAACAAGCTGCATCATCACAAGAGCACGAAATGGCAGACACAGATAACTTTGCTTAGTCCTCTCAGGATGCACGGTCCTCTCAAGACCCCTATGCTAAATGGGGAGGCCCTCTTTCCCAATACCCCTATGATCAAGGACCTTTGTCCTTATCTCAAGGCATAAACACATCCTTCTATGCACACCCATCTAATTGGCCTCAGCCAAGCATTCCTGCAGATACTACAAAAGCCGACAATACAGACTAGGCACAAGAAGAAGCATCCGCATCCACATCATATCAGCTGAACCAGATCCTCTCACCAGAAGACCTCGAAGCACTCGAACAAAAATATGATGAACATCTTCTAGCAACAGTACACAACTCAGATGACTCGGACTACGACTATAATGCTCGCGAAGAACGCTGAACAAGACCACTGTCCGTACAATTTCACTAAAGCAAGTACTGTTCACTTTTACTGTAGCAGTAGGCTAGGGAAATCACTGTTCACTATCACTGTTCATACCGTGCGAATAATTCCCTACCAAGATTTTCGGAAGCCTTTGTTTGTTTCAAGACCTATGAGCTTGGTCCTTATTTGTGTGTGATCTCTTATTGCCTATAAAAGGCGAGGATGATGTAATGTGTTGGGCAGAGTCCCTTGAAGTAAAGTGAGTGTTTTGTGAAAACTCTCTTATGGCTTTCTAAACTCCTATTCTTCTCCAACCTAGTAGGATCCTCTGAGAAATGCAGCTCGGATAGTTAGAAATGTTACCATCATGGTCCTATTTGAGTGTCTCTAGGCTCGAACTAAAGATCAAAGTGGTTTTTTGCTAAAAGGTTGTCCCCGAGAGGCTTGAACGAGTTGTTCGCCAATGTGGGAAGGCATACCGGCAGGAAATTAACTCCGTCCTCCCTGGTTCTAAGTCTAGGTCCATTCACTGGACAATATGACTATGTTACTATAGCCTTTGAGAACTTTGGAATTGCTTATTTCTCAAGGTAAGCCAACTCAAGAATCAAAGCCGCAGTCAAAGAAGAGTGCTCCAAAGAAGAAGATAGCAGGTACAGCTCCAAAATAGCCACCAAAAAAAAAAAAAAAAAAGCATCGATTCCATCTCAACCGATTGATCATAGGAGCAATAGTGATCCTACAGACCAACACATGACACGTGCTAGAAAAAATATAGCCGCTACCAAGAATAAGGAAAATGAGGTGATAGAAAGGCCAATTAAAGAATATGCACGTCTAGTTCGAAAGAGTACTCGGATTATGAATCAATTCAAAACTCCAAAAGGAAAATGAGGTTAGAGTGTTGTGCATATTGATTAATGGGAGGGTCCTAGTTATGGTTTTTTTTTTTTTTTTTTTATGTTTTCATTTCTTAAGAGGGTGCTAGATATTGTATCTTTATTAATAAGAGTTGCTGTCATTGTTTTTCTGAGGAGGGTGTTGAACTTTCAATGATTGAAAGTAAAGTTAGACATGTTTTTTCTTTGTAAAGAATAAATCAATGTCAATGGTAATGGTTGTTTTTGTTATTTTCTTTTGTTTTGGTTTTGGCTAGTAATGCTGGCAAGTCAAACAGTTATGTTGTATAATTTTTTTGCTATTAGTGCAATGTATGAGGCCGATATTGTTTTTAGAAGTAATGTGTGCATATATTGTTGTTGGTTAAAGTTATGGGTGCTAATGAATTTATCGGTTCTGATTGTATGTGATGGTGCAAGAACAAAATGCACCAATACACCTTGGTGCAATTGTGGGTGCTGCATTTTCTTGCATAAGCAATTCTCGATGTGGGTGCATCTTGTTGCATCAACACTTGTATGCGCTAGTGTAAGAACAAGATGCACTAGTAATCCAACTGGTGCAAGTCAAGTGACATTTGAAATTAACATGTTCTTTTAGAAAAAAAAAAACTTGTGCAACACAAGTGATCACTTTTTAATCGCGATTGGTATTTAAATGATCATTTTTATAAAAATTTGACACTCAAACAATCATTATTTACAACTTATGATACTGAAATAGTCAATCTTGAATTTGCTAGCATTCTCTAATTTCACCATGGTTTGCAATAATAGTTGCAGCAAACTAGCAAACCACTACCAAACAAACAATGCAGCAAACCATTACATCCAAAGCAAAAACTTAGCAAAACAAACATTGATAATACACAACCAAGCAAGAAAACTTTTAAATGTTATAACCAATGAATTCCAACTCCAACCTTTCATTTTTACCATAAACTGCAACAAAACTTTTTATTCCATATAAAAATTGTAGCAAATCAAGAACACACTTTACTCACAAATAACCTAATACAAGTACATATTCCACATCTTTGACTATGGTAGGCATACAAACTCATTCTCATTACTCACTTCACATTTGAATAGACTACACAAGAAAATAATAACACAATCAATGCTTGATATAAAAGTTTCTTTCAATTTTCAACCTTGAAACATCCCTCTTCAAATGGTTGATCACAAATGTTAAACTCTTCATTTGAGGTTGCATTAAGTCGACATCCTTTAACTCGTCCATTAATGTAGGCGAAGGTTAATATTGGCCTTCAAGTAGCTCCAAAATCACCTATGTCACTCGACCAGAGAATTTCGCATAAATCCATTTGAAATATTTGCACTTTGAGCCTTCTTTATATCTACCGCACCCATGGAATATTCTCCTAGAATTCAATTAAGTCAATGATGTTCTTCTCGGACTTAGTAACCCGTAATAATAACAACACTCACTATCTAATTCACTTTTTTGGCATGAATGTAAGCTGCTATTGAAACTTATGCATTCCATTTGCAAGAGCGAGCTTATAATTTCCTCGGTTAAGTATGTTGGATTTTGTGATTTAGTCACTATCCTACAACCTCTCTTCAAACATTTGTCACGATTTACAATAGTTAAAAATTACACGAACCTTTGTGAAAAAAGGAGCTTAAAAACTTACTTTGGTAAATTAATTCTAGGATCACACTCATGATTTATATATAGAGTTACATTCAAAATTTGAACTATGTATATTTCACTGCACATTTTACTGATGAAGACTAGAAGTTACACAAAAGAATTATCAATTTTGTGGTGATGCATAACCATAAGGGTAAGAAGATCGGGAAAATTGTTGAGAAACGATCTAAGAGTGGAGAATAGAGAAAAATGTGTCCACTATCAACGCATATAATGCTAGTTCGAATAGTGTTGCCATTGATTATTTGAAAGAAAAAATTTCAGGAGAAATGTTATTGATTTCAGATGTTGATATTTTACACATGAGGTGCATAACTTGACCAAGGTATGTAATTCTATGGCACATACTCAAAAAGTGATTATGGATGTGAGTAGTTCTCACATGAGAACTAAAACATCAATCTTGTATTGAGAGTGAAGTAACATTTATAAGGGTTTGGTCCATCTTAATATCGCCACCGAATGAGTTCCACTTACCTCATGTTAGTAATCGCCATAAAGCTAAAAAAAAACTTTTGAAATGATAGAAGAAGAAGATCTTTCTTTCTCATGTGAGCTTAACATTGATACTCCTAAAAACAAAGATTGTGAAAATGCCAATAATATTTCCAAGTGTTTGAAAAAGTTCTATGATGTCACCAATAAGATGTCATAGATTTTGTATATCACTTCAAATGATTATTTTGAGGGATTAGCTTGTCTATATAGATTTTTGAAAGAAGTGGCAAGGCTTTGGATCCTAGGGTTTGATCTATGAATGCAAAAATGAAATATAAGTTTGACGATTGTTATGGGGATTGCTAAATTAAAAATAACAGTGTTGATTGTGATAATGTTGGATCCTAGAAAAAATTGAATTTATGAGATATTGTCATAAACTAATTCATGATAATAGTGTGAAAGTTGATGAGATATATGATAAGGTGAAAAACAACTAGGAGCATTCATTCAACTTGTGAGTGCTATTGATCGTAGCTAAAATCCCGATAGCAATGAAAGTTACAAAAATGGTGATTTCGATTTCCATTTCGAAAAGCCATTTGAAGGCTTATTAACGATGAGAAATGAGTGTCCATAGACACTGAGCTCAATTGGTGTCTTTAAGTTGAATACGAAGCTGTTAGTAATCTTAATATTTTGAAGTGGTGGAAGATTATTGGCCAAAAGTTTAAAATCCTTGATGGCTTGGGATATTTTGTTTATTCTTATAACTACCATTACTTCATAATCAACTTTCAGGACATTGAGTCAGCGCTTGAAGGTTTTCAAAGTTCTTGGACTTCTAGAAATGTGGAAGCTTTCATTTGCACTCAAGATTGGTTGAGAGCCATTTCCCTACAAACTAATGTTGATAAGTGTATCGAGAATGTAAAAAAGTCTTATTGGGTAAGTCATGAATATATCTTTCCATCTTATAATTCTTTTGTCTATTTAATGTAGAGATTATTAACGATAGATAGAGTTTTCAAGTTGAAGTGGAAGGAATATATATATATGGTGAGGTTTTCCATTGATTCTTTGAGTTCTGTTTTTAGTAATTCTAATCTAAAGCAAATGTTGAGCGATAATATCCATTTGTTATTTGTTTTGTTTTCAAGTAGTTAGAACCAAAAGTGGTCTTTTTCTAATGAATGTTATGGTCAAGTTCTAAATTGGAGATGACATGTGGATCCTTTGTAAACTTAGTTTGTGACATCCAGGAATTCCTACATTAGTTAATATGTAGAAAATGAAGCAATAAATGTCACAAGTAAAAATTTTTATTTGGATTGATAATGTCGTAGTAAGCGGGGGATTTCACATTGTATCTTTCATGTTTATAGATTTTGAAAAGTGATTCAATAATCGCTAAATTATTAAAAATTTGGCCTTAGATTAATTATTTCAAGTGATGGTGAAATGTGTAATGCCACGTTGGTTGTCAACAGAGATTGCTATACATCTAGTTTACGTATTGGTTGAGTGGTAGGTTGGAAATTTACCGAGTCAATTCATTCTTAGCATTCGGTGATTTTTACTACACATTTTAGTGGGTTTAAAATAATTTTTTTTTTTACTTATAAACGTTTAACACAAATATTGATTTTCTTATTTACATACTAATTTTCTAGATATCGTGGCATGTAATCAAGATATCTACTCTAGAACTGTATAGTTGAGCCATTTTCAATTTCTGATTTTAACACCTCTCATTCAATTTCAACCTAGTATTTTTAACTTAATATTATCATTGCTTTTAACCTTAGTTAAACATTCTTAGTCCTTTGAAACAACCCATGATAGTCTTCCAAATACATCCCCCCTCTTGATCGTATGAAGCAAAATAGAGAGATCTAACTCATTCTTACAAGGAAAGAGAGAGAGGTCCATGTTATTTTCCTTTCTCTTTATCTCACTCTTTTGAAGCAAAATTGAAGGTTTTACATTTGTATTTCAACAGTTTCCAAATTGATATTTCAAGCATTCATAAGGAGGATTGTTGTATTCCCCCCTTATCTTATCAAACTAGTTTTACTGGTCACAAATATTCGAGAGTTATTAATTTATGTTCTTGATTATTTTGATTTGAAGGTATTTAAAACTTTAGTTTGTTCAAGTCATTTTCAAGGTAAGTAAAAACTCTATGGACCAAGCTAGAATAATTTACTTAATACTCTTGACTTGGTTGTTTGATGGTTGTTAATTTTAATTTGAACTTTGATGTTAAGTGTGAGAAAGCTATAATGATTAAGAGTTAAATCGTTGTGTTCATTTGACTTAGTTCAACAAGTTTCTACATGGCGGGTGTTGTGATTAACCAACCTCAATGAGATTCAATAGTATAAAAGTGGAAATGGTGAAATTAAATTAGAAAGTGGCATTTTTGTCATTTTTGTAATTTGACTAAGTTACCAATTTGCTAGCTAAGTATTGTTGATTAATCATGTTGTCAATTATTTGGGTTGTCGACATTCACGTGATCGATTCTTTAAGCTATCAATATCCGCGTTGTGCACGTTGTCGATTCATTGAAATGATCCATTTTTTAGTTGACTTGTCAATCGAGACCAAGTTGTCGATGTACAAGACGATGATTGATAGGTTGTGTATTCTTTGAGTTATCAATTTATAACTTATTAACTTTTTGATGCATTTATCCATCTTTGATTATGTTATCATGGTTTACATGGGAAATAGAAAGAGGTAAGAGTGTTATTACTATTTATGTAAGTAATGTATGGACAAACATGAGGATTATATTTCGGTAATGTTGTACAAGATGATGATTGATAGGTTGTGTATTCTTTATGTTATCAATTTATAACTTATCAACTTTTTGACGCATCTATCAATATTTGATTATGTTATCATGGTTCACATGGGAAATAGAAAGAGATAAGGGTGTTATTACTATTTATGTAAGTGATGTATGGAAAGACATGAGGATTGTATTTTGGTAATGTTTTGCATATGATGATATCATGTACCCAATATTGAATTTGAGAATGGCTATGTTAGAAATAATACATCGGTGTTGAATTCATTATTGATGTAAGGAAGATAACAAGAATTGAGTGTTGTTATATGCACTATTGTTATGTGATTATATACAAAAAGTATCATACTATGTTTCTATCCCTCATGTCTTAGTAGCAACAATGCATCAAAGTTGAGATGCCTCGAGAGTCAAGATGTCTTGTGAATTGGGATGCCTTGAAGTGGAGATACCTTATTCGATGAGACAATATGCAAAAAGAAGAAGAATAATAAGAAGAGCATATGAAATAGGAAGAATAGTACATTTATTCTTTCAATTGCCTTCTATAGTTATTCGGTACTCGTCTTGATATAACATTGATTTTTGGATACCATAATGAGTAGTGAGATGATCTCTTACCTTAAACTTAGAGATATCCTTTATTTGGCTCCCCCCCCCCCCTTTATTTTTCAAATTTGTTGGAGGGATCACTCTCCACTATTGCATTTTGGAGTTCCCCTATATTTTGACTGAAAATATCAAAACGTGTTAATACCTTAATTAGCGGTAATCTATACTAAGTGTAGCTCGGTGACATGGATTGACGTTGGTGTACCAAGGTGGATCCCTCATCAAGTTGTTGCCCAGTACTTCAACAATGTTGTGGAAGTTAAGGGCTTCGGTCCTCATGGTTTCAACGACGATGACACATCGATAGTGAAGTTGTCGATTCGTGGTATGGTAGCACATGATTTTGTGTAGGCAAGTTTTGGGCATAGGAACATGGGGAAGTATTATCTTCTTCCCAGAGTTATTGCATTGTAATTTTTTTTTTTTGGGTACTTGTATCAATAATTGGAAGAGGTAAGATAATTGGAAAGATGCATATGTAAATTATCCACACTCGCCACATTGTCTTTCTCGTGTGTAATGAAATTTTGTGCTTTTGCATATTTATAATAATTATGAGTAATAATAATAAAAGACATATGTCGTGTGTAATGTTTTGGGGTGCCCCACAGTTGGTTATGGATTCATAGCTTGGGTTTCAAGCCATTTGCTTGCTCTTGTGAACTCATTGCGAACTCTTTTTCCCATGTGTAGACTACGAATGCATTTGAAATTGACTCAGCTTATTTTGTCTAGCACTTTACTTGATATTGTAGTTTTGCATTCGCGAAGTATTGATTTTTTGTTCATGTTAGCCAGTATATAGCCTGGAGAGGATGCTGAACATGTCATGTTGTTGCCGATTGATTTCATTATTGTGAGAATGCGCTTGTTTTCAAGTGTGCTTGACAAGTTCCTAGAAATACCCGAGTCAGATATGCTTGCTCTAAAATTGTTAGAAAGTGTGAGTTCAATATGCATTGTGATACTAATTCATATCCCCCGAATCCCAAATGCTAGGTGGAAGACGATCCTCAATAAATTCAAATATGATATAATGCCTTTTTTTGAATTTTCTAAGTAAGTCATTTGTTTTAGTCTAAGAAGAGCATATAAGTTGGCCATTATGTCAATTGTTAATTATAAGGGATAAGTGGTGTAGAAGTCTTAAAACTTGTCATGAAAATGCAATTGAGTCATAAAACTTGCAAAAAGTGCAATCAAGTTCTAAAACTTGTCAAAATGATTTAATTAAGTCCTAAAGTTAACACTGTCTGTTTTATTGATGGAAAATGTTGACGTGGTGTTTTAAATGATTTTTTATTTTCCATCTGGCTTTTTAAAATAATTTTTTATTCAATTTTAAAAAA
This sequence comes from Eucalyptus curtisii, assembly GCA_017140595.1. Lineage (NCBI taxonomy): Eukaryota > Viridiplantae > Streptophyta > Magnoliopsida > Myrtales > Myrtaceae > Eucalyptus > Eucalyptus curtisii. The sequence continues at coordinate 15,827,979 of CM029501.1, read as the reverse complement.
ATTATATTTAAAAACTAAAATTTATTTTTTTAAAACGGTTAAAAAAAAAAAAAAAAAAAGGGCACTCCTCTATCGCCGCCGCCGCCCATCGCCGGAGGGGTCGGCGATGGTCGCCGATCGTCACCGGACCAGGGCGAGGGCCGCGGCCCTCACTTGGGACCGGCAAGGCCTCGCCCTAGTCGGGCGGCGGCCGGCGACCATCGCCGGCCCCTTCGGCGATGGGCGGCGGCGGCGGAGGAGCTGCCCTTTTCTTTTTTTCTTTTTACAGTTTTTTAAAAAATGAATTTTAGTTTTTAAATATAATTTTTAAAAAAATTGAATTAAAAATTATTTTAAAAAGCCAGGTGGAAAAATAAAAAATAATTTAAAATGCTACGTCGGCACCACGTCAGCATTTTTCGTCAATAAGACTAACGGTGTTAACTTTAGGACTCAATTGAACAATTTTGACAAGTTTTAGGACTTGATTGCACTTTTTGCAAGTTTTAGGACACAATTGTATTTTCGCGACAAGTTTTAGGACTTCTACAACACTTATCCCTAATTATAATGGCAATGTTTAGATTTTCATCACAACGACCTATGGTGTACTTAAACATCCATTTATCGCATACACCATCGTAGTGCACTGTTCATATACTATATTTATGAAATAAACCCCCCTAAAAAAAAAGAAGGATTCCATCGGTTTCCGGGTCGATATGATCAGTTTTCCCATCACAAATTGGGAACAAACCCTAATTGATCTAGCATTTCCATTCCCGAGTAATTACTAACCCACCTTGAACTAATCACCCCTAACTCTTTTAATAGTGATATTTTCTGGTGTTAAGTCTTAATCAGTGGGTTAATAAGTTAGATTAATTAAGTGAAATCAAACGGGTTCAAAATAACTATTTTTGAAGTTGTAGGGGCAATATGTATTCTCTCCAAGTTAGGGGACTAATCTACAAAAATTGGAAATTCAAGGGGCTGTTCATGGCAGTAGAAATCTCACGATAATAGGTAATTAAGTTATTTTAAAAAAATTATTCATTAATCTAGACAATTTATCTCATGATAATAGATGGTGAAGTTATTTTTTTGAAATTTTTCCTCAATCTGTATACTCACTTGTGTATATTGATGAACTACAATATGGTATTTGCATATCTGAGATTTCCACGTTCATCCGCGTGTATTTGGTTGTGAAGTGTATCTAAATCCTTGACATTTACTTTATGGCACACGTGATTACAATCATATATATAGGATGCATGATTTACGTCTTTAATGATTTGAAATAGTAAATTTGAAAAAAAAAAATTAAGAGACTGCTTGTAGTTATGAAAAATTTGAATAGATAGTTGGTTTTTTTTTTTTTTTTTTTTTTTTGGGTCTAACCTATCCTATACTATATTTATTTTACAAACCACTCTGTATGCTCTTTGCTGTATAAAGGTTGTGTATATTAATGTGTTCAATGAAATTAGAGGTGTGTATATTTTCTACTGGGAGTTTTGATTATATATATAATTGTGTACATCATTTGAGACTGAGCTATCGCTCGTTGGAGGCTACTATTGACATTAAAAAATGAATTAGTATGAGTTAAATAGGTCGATTTTGATTATAATCGCGTATAACACATGTTAATGCATCATGAAAGCATATTCCCGCAGGTTAATATCATGAAAACCCTAAATTAATATACTTGTGACAAATTTACCTTATGTTTATTTCTAATAAATTGGATTAATATTACAAAAAATCATACATTAATATATCTATGATGAACGGGTGGTACAACCCCAAATTGACACAACTGTTAATTGTCATAAGTCATCAAACTTAGCAAGTTGACAATAAAATTTAATGAAAATTAACGGAGTAACTCTATCAAAGATGTACCAACCGGTTTAGATTATGGTTAATACCTTGAAAAACCCCAAACTGATATACTTGTGATAAATTTACCTCAAACTATTTTTTTAACCACAAAAAACCCCAAACTGGTAAACATTTGACAAATTTATCCTAAACTAGTATATTTGTGACAAATTTGCCATCTATTAGCTTTTGTTAAATTTTACTGTTAAATTATTAAGTTAAATGACATGTGACAGTTGACTGATATATCAATTTGGGATTTTACGCTCCGTTTGTCATAGTTTACAATTTTTGTGATTTTTTTTTTTTTTGTAGTATTCATCCAATTTAGTGGAGGGTATATTTGTTACAAATTTATTAGTTTGGGGTTTTTTGTGGTCGAATAAATTAATTTGGGTATATTTGTCATAAATATATCAGTTTAGAATTTTTTATGGTCAGTCGAGATAAATTTGTTACAAGTGTACTAGTTTGGAGTTTTCGGGAGTATTGTGCGTTTGGTTCAACTTTGAAGCCAGCTTTCAACTTTCAATTTGCCTTCAAAATGCTAAAATTATTTTTTTCCTTCCCAAACTACCATCACTAATTCTTCATATTTCTAATTTTGCCCTTGATTATTTTTTTTTTAATTGAAAAATGAGGCAGCTCTTTGCCGGATCGGCGAAGGGCTACGACCGCCAACAAGCGGATCTAGCGGCGGGCGTCGGCCGAGGTCGCCCGAGGTCGGGGGACCTCTCGCCGCCCTCGGCTAGGTCGTGCGACCCTCGCGGAGGTCGCCCGCTCGAGGGACCTCGGCCGACGACTACCGGCACTAGATTTGGCTCGCGGCGGCCGTAGCCCTTCGCCGGTTCGGCGAAGGGTTTAGATGAATTTTCAAAAAAAGAAGAAGATATATATATATATATATATATATATATATCTATATCTATATCTATTATACCCATCAAAGCCTATTGCGAAAGTATTTTTTACCAAACACACATTCAACTCAAAGTCCATTTGTAAAAATTTTTTACCAAACATAATTGCATTTCCTCAAGTAGGTTTGGGCTTTCAGCATTTGCATTGGACTCAAAGCCATTTGCAAATGTTGAACCAAACGCAGCCTAACCCTTTAGGCTATGTTTGGTCGTCCGAATTTCTAATCGGAATAGGACTGGATATGATATGATATGAAATCATTGGACTTTTTTATATCATGTCAATTGTTTGGTGAATCGCAGTATTAAAGTCGGATATATTCATATCATATCATGTATAATTTTTTGATATAAATGGCATGTCATTATAAATGAACCTAAATGTTCATAAACGGAGATGGTGAAAATATCTCGTAATACTATTCCTTAATTTATTTTTATTTTATTTTTCCTCTTTTTTTATATTATTTTCTTTATTATTTATTTTTCCCTTTTATCATTCTTTAATAAAATTTTATCAAATAGTAAACTGTACTAACATACCTAAAATATATAATAGATATAAATATTTAATTTATAGATTGAATGTTTATTATAAGATAGAATTAAATTTGAATATATAAATTAAAATAAGATTAATTAAAAATAAATTTCTATTTTTTTTTTTAATTTCTTAAATAAGAATTCAAATATTATTTATATTGAAATATAATTTCAATTTTGTTAACTTAATAAGTTTGTTATTCGAGAAAAATAACTTTCCTATTATGGACATTAAATCATATCCACCTTTATCCCACCTCCCTCATGGGATAATTTTATCCTACCTATATCCCCTTATATCCGACTTTATCCTGTCCTGAGCGAGCATCAAACGTAAGATAAGATAAATCATATCATATCCTGAATTTTATCCCGACTGCCAAATGCAACCTTAGATTATTTTGTCACAAATCTATGGAGTTATTCTCGCATGGCACTTTGTGTAAACGACGCCGTACTGCCGAAACCAAGCTGTGGGGTGGACTAAATCCCAGGAAAGGGGAAAGAAGCTCCTGCGGGGAGGGAAGAAGCTCGATGTAAGAGAAGCAAGAGCTGAGAAACGTGCAATAAAATACGCACGGTTTAGTTAAACAACCGTAAACCCTAACGATTTAAATACCCTCTCTCTCTCTCCTCCTCCTCCTCATCCTCCTAGTCCTTCCCCGTCTCTCTCTCTCCTCTGCACACTCTAGCTGTCTCCCTCTCTCTCTCTCTCTTCTCTCCCCTCCTCCGACCGTCGCAGACGCAAGAGCGGAGGCGGCCGCGCTCTCTCTCTCTCTCTCCGCCGCCGCCGCCGCCGTTCAGCTCCGGCGACCGGAGGCGCGGAATCGGAGCGGCGATCAGCCGGTCGATCGGGGAAGCGAATCGGCTCCCGGCCCGCAGCTCGATTCGGAGCGCCTCCCCCCCTCTCGATCGCCGATTCCTCGCGGTAGTCGTCGGGCATGGATCTCCCGGGGCTCACCGTGATATTCCAGGCCGCTCTGAGTCCGAACCCCGATGAGCGCAAGGCCGCCGAGCAAAGCCTCAACCAGGTTCGGTCTAAATTGAGTTTCGGACCATTTGACTGGCTCTAGTCATCGCTCTTCCAATCGTAATTGGGTTCCCGTCGTCGTCGTCGTTGTCGTCGTTCGCCGGATGCTTCTTTTTTTCGTTTATGCTTTGGCGAGCTACTGTTTCGAGGCGGTGATGTGGATCGGTTTTGCTAGCGGATTGAGTGTATTTAGTTCCTTTCTTTTGCGAGCTTCCGATGATTTGAGGGCTTTGTTAGATATTGCCCTCCGTTCTGATGAATTGCTTTTCCTCTGGGTGTTATCCTCTGGCAGTTCCAATACGCGCCTCAGCATCTTGTGAGGTCGTTGCAGATCATCGTTGACAATAATTGCGACATGGCTGTGCGGCAGGTCGCTAGTATTCATTTCAAGAATTTCATTGCTAAGCACTGGTCCCCTCATGAGCCTGGTACCTTTTTCATTCCTTGGTTTGCTTTGATTGATATTTGATTGAGTTCTTTGCTGCTACGTAGTTAGATTTGTGTCCCTTTTGCTTATGGTGGTGAAATTGAAATGTAGATGAGCACCAACCGATCTTGAAGGCTGATAAAGATATGGTTCGAGATCACATTCTAGTATTTGTTGCTCAAGTTCCCCCTTTGCTGAGGTATTGTTCCTTTTCTGTATGATGAGTAAGAAGTTTTTATTCATTTAGTGAGGAAGAAGTTTTTGGTATGCTTCATCTGTTTTCTGATGTAACCTCTCGTATGAACATAATAATTATGAAAAGTAAAGGTCATTACAGATTCTCTTCTGTTAATATATTAGTTCAATTCCAAATCCAGTGTTCAAATGCTAATTTATACTTGGATGCGCAGGGTGCAGCTTGGCGAGTGCTTAAAGACAGTAGTTCATGCCGATTATCCAGAGCAGTGGCCCCACCTACTTGACTGGATTAAGCACAACTTGCAAGATCAGCAAGTATATGGAGCTTTATTTGTGTTGAGGATTCTTGCTAGAAAATATGAGTACGTACACATTCAAATTATTTAGAAAATTAATCTTCTGATGTGGACATTTTCTCACCTAATTCTTTTGGCATATTTTGTGTTAATAACACTAATCAACGCACAGATACCATCAGACTCTGAATTCTTCCCGGAAGGGGTATCAGGATTATGAGTTAGGGTATGAGTTTCACCATTCTCTCTAGAATAAGCGTAGTCGAATGTTCCGGCTAGTTGAAAACAAGGGAAGCTTTGTTTACATTCTTACATGGTGCCAGCTTATGCTTCCTATAGATATGCATATTTTACCAGAGTGAGCTGTGGAGTTGTAGTGGCGGCATCTTACCGTTTGTAATTTTCTTATACAGTGGGAAGGGTAGTTATAGGTTGGAAATGTGGATACCTCACTGCAGAATGATATTTATGTGTGTGCCCAGGCACTCTTCACTCATGGTTCAACCATGAGTATATGTGGATTTTGTTGTTCCGATGATAGTCAATTTTTTGCAATGGTAAAGTGCAACATGAACTTGCATAATGTGGTGGATTGGGATCTCATGTGTTAATTTATCAACTAAGCTTTTTAGGAACTTCCAAATTCCTGTTAAAAGATTATAATAACTGAGTGGGTTTGATTTGCTGTAATTGTTATTCATCCTAATTCCTAATGAAAACAGTTCCTCATTTTGGAATTACTCTAATAAGAAACGTCTAGCAAAATATCAATTCGTTAAAGATTTTTTTACGTCCAATCGTTTGTAGTTGTCCAACTTCACTCATTACTTCTGATAGCTTGTTGGACTTGATTGAAAGTAAAATCGAAGTTGATGACTTGATTGAGAGGTTTAGAAGTTCAGTGAAGTGCATGGTTGTAGAAGAAAAGCTGGATGACTTTGAAAGTGATTTACTTGAACTTTTAGCTCTTAAAATGAGTTCCTTCAAGATGAGTTTAGTTTTTGGTGGTTTCTTTAACTTAAGAGAATGCTACTTGGCCGACTGTACATGTGGCAATTGAAAGATGGTGCTAGCATTGTTGGTACATGCAGATGATGGTTGTGGATAGTTGAATGATGTGGAAATGCTGCTGCACAATGGCAGCAATAGCTAGCATGGTGCTGGTGGTGGAACAAGTAATAAAATTTTAATTTTGGGGCCCAGACTGTACTGGTCTAAATCCAGACTGTATACTTTTGAAAGAATGTGTTCATACTCATCTAGAGTCACGGGAAATTTGTCATTTAGCATTGTTGTTTTGATGGGAAACTCTAAAGTACCTGTTTTGTCCAAAGTAGGATAATTAGGATGCTACTAAACCATAATAGATTGTCATGTGCAGAGTAGGAAATGCTTACATTATCTAGTGTTTAAGGTTGAGAGTGAAGCACTAGACGTAGGATAATTAGGATGCTACTAAACCATAATAGATGATTGTACTATCATTACTAGGCCTGACTTTGTCTAGGAAATGCTTACATTATCTAGTGTTCGTACTCATCTAGTGGTTCACTCTCAACCTTATTTTGCCTTAACATAAGTCCAAATAAATCTGATCTCTTGCACAAATAAGTCATGCTGAATTGATTGTCAACTCTGTTTTCACTAAAGAACATAGTTTTGCGCGGAAATACAGAAGGGACCTCACTTGACCAATCGAAATCATCTCTTGATGATTGTATATCCACGCAGAACTATGTTCTTTAGTGAAAACAGAGTTGACAATCAATTCAGCATGACTTATTTGTGCAAGAGATCAGATTTGTTTGGACTTACGTTAAGGCAAAATAAGGTTGAGAGTGAAGCACTAGACGCAGAAACCAAAGAATTTTTCAAGTAGAAATGATTGATAGTACTAGGTGGACATTGAGAGCAGAAGGTTGTGGACATCGGTTAATAGTTTCCAGAATTTCATGGAGAGGGTAGATATGCTGATTTGGCAGTTACATTTCGAAAATGGATGCATTAGAAAAGGATAGTTTGAAACGTATTTTGTACCTCATGATAGATCGAATAGCTTTTCTGAACAAAAACCATAGGCAGATAAAATTGACCTTTAGATTCTCCTTGTCATAGTTTCTTTTTGAGAATATATCACATCCTCAGTTGCGTCTTCAAGGAATTTTCGTGACCTTCATGGAAAATCCTTTGGAGGAATATGCATTAGACTTTCAGTTTGGTGTGATGACAAGTGAGATGAATCAATATTCGACAAGGTGATGGAAGGATGACATGTTAGATTATTCAGTGATATATTCAGTGGTCAGATGATACATCTTCCGTTGTAAGTGATGTGTGAGCAAAACAGTCAATTCTATAATGTATGGGCAAAGGTTTCCCTCTTTAAATTCCATTTACTTAAGAAACCAAAGCAAGTCAAGTTGGTGTTGGAAATATTGCTCTTAAAAAATACTTTTTGATTATTTTGTAGTATCTTCATGCTTCCTTTTCTTTTGTTGACATTCTAAATTGTTTCAGTGTACATTTCTTTTTTAATTTAATCCTTTTGTGGTTGTCACCTCTACTCATTTCTTTAACGGAGATGTTTTGATGGTCTTGGTTTTGTCGGTAACATTGAAGACATCATAGCTATTTATCCTAAGTCATGTTACAATAATTATTCATGAGTCCCATCTGCCTGAAATGTTTGATTTATTATTTGTATATTTTCTGAGATATTGTTTGTCAGGTTCAAGTCTGATGAGGAAAGGACACCCGTTTATCGCATTGTTGAAGAGACATTCCCTCATCTGCTCAATATCTTTAATAGACTCATCCAGATTGTCAATCCATCACTGGAAGTGGCGGATCTGATTAAGCTCATCTGCAAAATATTCTGGTCCTCTATTTATGTATGTCCTTGAACCTTCATTTCTTAGATTTGGCAAAATCCTGTATTAGTGACTTTGATCGTATCTAATACTTTAACTGCTATAAATGATATTGACTCTTGGCTGACCTTATATAATCTTCTTGCATCTTTTTGTCAAATGCAGTTGGAAATTCCGAAGCAGTTATTTGATCCAAATGTGTTCAATGCTTGGATGATTCTTTTCTTAAATGTGTTGGAAAGACCTGTTCCCATTGAAGGCCAGCCAGTAGATCCTGAGACTAGGAAATCTTGGGGTTGGTGGAAGGTGAAGAAATGGACAGTACATATTTTGAACAGGCTGTACACAAGGTGAGTATTCCATCTGAAGTAAGTTTATAGGCGATTTGTATTCCAGTTAAAATTTTACCTCTCTTATTACAGGTTTGGAGATCTTAAGCTTCAGAATCCTGAAAATAAGGCCTTTGCTCAAGTGTTTCAGAAGAACTATGCAGGAAAAATATTGGAGTGCCATTTAAATTTGTTGAATGTTATTCGTACTGGGGGTTATCTACCTGACAGAGTTACTAATCTCATTCTTCAATATCTCAGCAACAGGTGGGACCTATAGTATCTTGCATATTCATGTTACATTGCCAGATCTTTGTTCTAATGTGTTTATTTTTTAAGTAATATTGTTGTGAAACTAAAAGAGTTTTAAATATATGATTTGTTCAATATGACTGCGGAGCGCAAGATGAGTCTGCTGTGGTGAAGTAATGGCTACTGGTTGTTGATATGTTGAAATCTATCATGGTTAATTGTTATCTGAATAGCTGGTACTTCTCCCACTTTGGATTAAGTTTGTATGATTAGATGTGGGAATGACTACATAGGTAGGTGTTGCCCAAATCGAAGATAAGATGAGAAAGGTTGTGAGACGGTTTGGTCATCTTTAATGAAACCTTTGGATGCTCCAGTAAGGAGATGTGAGCAAGGGATGGAAATACCAGTCAGAAGGTACCAAGGAAGACCTAGGAACTTGGAGTGAGACGATAAGGAAAGATATGTGGCTTCTAGAGCATATAAAGGGTCTTACAGAAGATAAAACAAAATGCATGCAATGGGATTGATATGGCCGACCTGTCTTAGTGAATTAAGACTTAATTTTTGATGTTGCTGTTTTACTTATGGGAAGAGCTCTTGAACTGAATTTTATGAGCTTGCATGGTTATTGGGTTGATGTGCATAATTTAGTTACGGGTGATAACTTAGTGTCGAGAAGCCTTTTTCAATTGCGCACTTTCATTAATGTGTCGTATTTGTCCCAAAACCTTGTAAAAGCTTATGATTTCAAAATGCTTGTTGCATGAGGAGTAGAGACAGTTACTCTGTTCTGATCAGGCACTGATTTTCCGCTATACTCTTATTTTTTTATTGCAGTATCTCCAAGAACAGCATGTACCAGTTGTTGCAACCAAAACTTGAAGTTCTTCTATTTGAGATTGTTTTTCCCCTCATGTGCTTCAATGACAATGATCAGAAGCTTTGGGACGAGGACCCTCATGAGTATGTGCGGAAGGGTTATGGTAAGTCTTTTAAATTGTTCAATTGATGGATTTGTTATGTGTGTTTGACCTGTTGCATTTTCATTAGATATTATCGAAGATCTTTACAGTCCAAGAACAGCATCCATGGATTTTGTCAGTGAGTTGGTTAGAAAACGTGGAAAAGATAATCTGCAAAAGTTCATCCAATTCATTGTGGAGATTTTTAAGAGGTAATTTCTAATTTAATAAATTTCCATGTGTACTTTGGCACCAATAGGGGTGGTTTTGTATGTCTGACCATTAGCACTGCATTACAGCAAGCTTGTCAAGTTTGACATATTGTTGATTATTGCCAGATATGATGAATCACCTGTGGAATACAAACCCTATCGACAAAAAGATGGCGCTCTTCTTGCTATTGGAGCACTCTGTGATAAATTGAAGCAAACTGAACCATACAAGGCTGAACTTGAAAGAATGTTGGTGCAGCATGTATTCCCTGAATTTAGCAGTCCTGTTGGGCACCTGAGAGCTAAGGTTTGTTTCATTGGATTCATGTACTTTCCCTTCAAGGAAAGATTTTTCTCATTTTCATTAGGAGTTAAGAGTATTTTGTTCCCAGGCCCATGGTTTTGCATTCGTCATAATAAATCGGAAAGATACTTGAAATCTTTTTATTTGATAAATGCTCTTCGTAACAAATAGCGAGTTGATGAAGTTTGGAATAGTTCTTCGTTTTTCAATATGATGCCTGGCTGGTGAGATAACCTCTGCTAAACATTGTTTTCGCTGTCATTAATTAGTACCTGGAGCCACTCTTTTCTAGTTATGTTGCAAGTTTTTAGTTTGTTTTTGCAGCTCCTCATTAAGGCTAGAAGTATTTTTCCTGGGAGCTTTTGGCCCAATCAATTGGAAAAGTTTGTTAAAAGAAAATAGAAAGAACTCGTGATAATTCTCTTTGCTTTTGTACCTCAAGAATGTGTATGTGTTGGTATTGATGTAGTGAAGTTCTTGCCAGAGATCCTTTCTGATTTTCCAGGTGAAAGAAAATTTGGGGTTTACTAAATATCATGTTTTATTCGAGTGCATGCTTAATTTTTCAAGAGACTCTAGAACTTTGTTTACCCCTGTGGTTTTCTTAATGACTTTCCTTGGTCTCATTGGTATTTTAGGCTGCATGGGTTGCTGGACAGTATGCTCATATCAATTTTTCTGATCCTAATAACTTCCGGAAAGCTTTGCAAAGCGTTGTTTCTGGGCTACGGGATCCTGAGCTCCCTGTCCGTGTTGACTCAGTTTTTGCGTTGCGTTCTTTTGTTGAAGCTTGCAGAGGTATATGGCTTGCATATTTACCTCTCCATTGTCTTTTCATTTTCTTTTTCACAGTTTTTTCCTTGTGTCTTTCGGTTTCTCTTTGCTTTTCCGTTTTAATGCAAAACTTGCTTATGAGAATTACATTTTTCCTGGAAATCAGACTTGAATGAAATCCGTCCAATCCTTCCGCAGCTCCTTGACGGTATGTGGTATTGACAAACTTTCTGTGTTGCCTGAATTCAATATGGAGTTCTATTAATTGCCTCTAATGCTTGGATATGCAGAGTTTTTTAAGCTTATGAATGAGGTTGAAAATGAGGACCTTGTTTTCACATTGGAGACAATTGTTGACAAATTTGGCGAGGAGATGGCACCATATGCCCTTGGATTATGCCAGAATTTGGTAACGAGCCTGGTTTAGTTTTTTTCACTGCTGTTTTTCTTGTTTGCTTGAAAAACCGATCACACGGTTCATGACAGGCTTCTGCATTCTGGAGGTGTATGAACTCTGCTGAAGCTGATGATGAAGGTGATGATCCTGGTGCTCTGGCTGCTGTTGGTTGTTTGCGTGCCATAAGCACGATCCTTGAGTCAGTGAGCAGGCTTCCTCACCTCTTCATCCAAATTGAACCAACTTTGCTGCCCATAATGCGTAAAATGTTGACTACTGATGGACAAGGTGGATATGCTGATTCTTGCTGACATTTCTGGTTGCCATGTTACCTAAGTTGTTTTTTTCAGTCTTTTCTTGCCTATAATTTTTGGCTTGAGCCTATGGATCTGTCCATTTGGTTTCCCAACTACAAGTGCATATTTCTATCAATGATCGTTTTTATATTGGGGCTTTGATTATCTGGAAGGAACTTATTTTATAAATTATCAAGAGATTATTGTTTATGCAATTGCAACACCTGAGCTAGTTATTTACAGTGCTGCTGAGGCATACCTGCAAGATATTATGATTATAATTTTGAGATTGAATTGGAAAAAAAAAAAAACAGACTGCAGCACTATGACAATATGTTGAATACTACAAGACTTGCTCAGGCACTGTAAGATAAATATTTTGCCACTTTGTGAGTAATACATTTTTGTGATAAGCAGTTTTGCAAAATGTCTTTCTTGCTTGCCTTTTGATTGCTGGTGGGGATTTGGCTGCTTTACCATTGCCTATTTTCTTCATATGCATCATGCATTCTAAAAGTCGGACTTGTCCATGCATTGGGGACAGTGTGGGGAGGATGTTGTTTGATCCATCATATATGTCAAAAAGTTAGAAGTATGGAATTCATAATAGGTGAAAAATAGAATAACCATAAATACTTATCTATATCCCGGTGCAATAGTCCTTTGATTAGCTTTTCTTGATGACAAGCAAAAAGGGCAGGAATCACTTAGCACCTTTTTGGCCTTCACATTTGTGCCTTTTCCCTTTTGTGGGGAACCTCCTCCCTCTCTAAAAAACTTAGGGTGGAGAATGTTTGAACGAAAAGAAAAGTAGGCCTAGGATTCCACTTCAGAGAATAAAATTGACTTTTGTTGATTGTGACACTTTTGAAATCATCTCTCCCTCTCCTCAATTGCTTCCAAACCCCCCCCCCAAAAAAAAAAAAAAAAAAAAAGAAAAAAATCCCTCAACCAAAAAAATCAAAATTTCATGTATGTTATAGAAAGAAGTATGAGAGTTAACTTTTAGAGAGGCTACAATGAGTCCAGCATTGCTCATGATACTGAGCTTCTTTTTTATGGTGTGGAGAGTGGAGATCTTTTTGAAGACTAACCCTGACTTTCCTCATTTATACAAGGTTCAACCTGTGGACTTGTTGCCAGTGGATGTAGTTGATTGGTTGGTGCTCTTGAAAAGTTCGCACTAGTCTATGCATTTGTGAAACATCAGGTCTTCTTTTTTCCTCACAATGTGGTGCCTAAGGGTCTCATGTCCATCTTGCTGGATTCATTGTGGGTAACTCTTGAAATATGGACCACTGTGTTTAGAACAGATGCCTTCAATTTGGCGATCACATTGAGCAGTTTCCTTGGATGATTCATACATTTACTGTAAATGTTTGTTTAGTACCAGATCGCTTCACACTTATAGAATTCATTAATATCCGAGCTCATTAGCTGTTTGTCCTTTTCTGCCTTGAGAATGCTCTTAGTGGATTTATTTTCCTTTAGTTGTAAGCAATGAGCTACTCAGTGATGACATTATTGTATAACGTCCATGATACTGGATACTTACAATTACCGATGGTGTCTCGTCCTGTACTTCAACAGAGGTTTTTGAAGAAGTTTTGGAGATTGTATCTTACATGACCTTCTACTCACCTACAATATCAATGGATATGTGGACTCTCTGGCCATTGATGATGGAGGCACTCGCAGATTGGGCAATCGATTTCTTTCCTAGTAAGTAATTTAGCATTTGTTCTTGATATTGTGTGTCATTGAGTTGCCTGATGTGATTTGGCATTTCCAGTATTCTCCGTTTGATCTTGTATGAAATTCCTTTTCTTATGTCTCGCACCTTAATTCAATAAATACTTGTATTTTTGGGTTAAGCAGTGTCTTGTCTGTTCATCTTGAGAGGCAAATGAAGAACTCAATAGTACATCTAGTTTTGCATTTTAGAAGTGCCTTGGTATGAGTTCATTTAGTGGTAAGAAAATAGTCTCATTGGATTTGATTAGGATGTGGGAGATGACTATCTCAAGGTCCATTATCAAGATCCACTTTACGCTGTCTCAAGGGAATTCATTATAGAGGCATAAGAAGGCATTAGAAGCAAATGGGCTAATGGTCTAGGGGAATTAAAACTGACTTGTTAGTGAAAAAAGAAGATTTAGTCATCATTGTGGTCCTGACATATTTTTCGTCAGAGGCTGCATAAATTGTATGTCAGCTTGTGCTTCGGTGTTAAAAAGCTGTCAAACCTCTTGGAATGAACTTCCATATTTTCATTTCTTACTACATTTGTATGGAGCAGATATACTAGTTCCTTTGGACAACTACATCTCGAGAGGAACTGGACATTTCTTGACTTGCAAGGAGCCCGATTATCAGCAAAGTCTGTGGAATATGATTTCATCGGTCAGCACCTTTTAAATGCTAAGCTGTCTCTGCTGTATAATTACTTTTCCCTTGCTAATAATTCTAGGTGTTCTTTATTTTCTTGAGTAGATTATGGCTGACAAAAATCTAGAAGACGGTGACATTGAGCCAGCTCCAAAGCTCATTGAAGTAGTGTTCCAGAACTGCAAAGGTCAGGTGGATCAGTGGGTTGAGCCATATCTCAGAATCACTGTTGAGCGGTTGCGGCGTACTGATAAATCCTACTTAAAATGTCTTCTCATGCAAGTGGTGAGGATAAATATCTTTTCTTTGATTGGATGGATCTTCTTTTTGCTGCCATCTGTCTGTTATCATGCCATCTCTCACATTATTTCCTTTCTTATCTTTACGGAAAAAATGGGTTTCTGTATGTTTTTTTATAGATTGCCAATGCTCTTTATTACAATGTGGGCTTGACACTCAGCATATTGCAAAAGCTGGGTATTGCCACGGAAATCTTCAGTCTGTGGTTCCAGATGATGCAACAAGTTAAAAAAAGTGGCCTTCTTGCTAATTTCAAAAGGTATCATCGGTGAACGTCTTTTCTTGGAATATATCTTAATTTATGTCGCATGGATCAATAAATTTACTGATTTGTATATACAGAGAACATGACAAGAAAGTCTGCTGCTTGGGCCTAACATCTCTACTGGCTCTTCCTGCTGATCAATTACCAGAGGATGCTTTGGGGCGTGTTTTTAAGGCCACACTTGATCTGTTAGTCAAATACAAAGATCAAATTGCAGGTCTCACATCCTCTATAATTGTCCGATCCTCCTTTTTCTTATATAGTTTATTACAATTGTCAATACAATCTGGTTTTCTTTTATCGGCATTTATGTTGGTTCTGCATGTTTTACCTTTCTTATTTTGTATCCCCAGAAGCTGAAAAAGAGGACGAGGTTGAAGATGATGATGAAATGGATGGTTTTCAAACGGATGATGAAGACGATGAAGTTGATGCTGAAGAGATGGGTGTTGATGCCGAGGATGGGGATGAAGCTGATAGCATCAGATTCCAGAAATTGGCAGCACAGGTAAATTTGCACTTTCAGCTCAATCTCTCCTTGCTGGGCCTGATTGTGCTCCATTTCTGGGTCAGAATTCCGAATCTTCAGATGTTTATATATTCATGTCTGGATAATTGCGGTGCCATTTTGTTTTTTGCTTTTATTTGGAATTTCATGGAGTTCCTTTGAATGGTTACTGAATTCTGGAATCATTCAACTGGAGAAGATCTAGGGGTGAGGGTCTAAGTTATAGGGGAATACAGTTGCTGCTAGACATTTGAAAGTAGGATGGAACCGTTTTGAAGTTTATAGGATCCTGCCATGCAGCTATACCACAGATATGGAGGAATTTAGTGGTGTTTGTTCGTTTTCTTTCTGGTAATCAGTCACTGCATTGTTTGTGTGTGGGGGGGCATGTGCGTGTGTGCTTAATGTGGATCCAAGAATTTGGTGCAATCAGGGACAATGTTTTAGAAAATTGACAATCAACTAACTGCCGATATATGCCCTTTGCCAAAAAAGATTATATTGGCTTGTTTGTTTCCACCTAGAGATATGGGAGTATATTTTTCTTTCCTGCTAAAATTTAGATTATTAGCTGAACTCCAAGTAATTATGAGATACGTGTCAAGATTTATATGTTGTGCAAGTTTGATGTGTTTTGGCTTATAAAAAGACTCAAAAGTGCATACACCACAAGATTTAAATTAATCATTAAGTAAAAAGTAAAAATCATAATGGACTGAACGTTCTTTTAGAGTGATCTTTAGATTTTCTTAGGAGATCAATGTTGATCATGCAGGCAAAGGCATTCCGTCCACATGACGATGACGACGACGACTCTGATGATGACTATAGCGATGATGAAGAATTGCAGTCACCAATAGATGAGGTTGATCCCTTCATATTCTTCGTTGACATGGTCAAAGGTAGGTGAAAGAGTGGTCTTTGGGAATTGGACACACCATTTTTATTTTTTCACAGAAGACACTGTTGTTAACTTTTCCTTCCTTTTTTTAGCCATGCAAGTGTCAAACCCAATGAGGTTCCAGAACCTCATGCAGACACTGGACTTTCATTATCAAGCACTTGCCAATGGGATTGCACAACATGCAGAGCAGAGGAGAGCAGCAATTGAAAAAGAGAAGGCAGAGAAAGCATCCGCCACCCCTGCTTCATGACTTGAGGATGCTCCTTCGTCTCAAGTTTTTCTTTGGTTTGATCTCTCATTTGTGGGAAGAGCGGAGAGTTCTCGCAAGTCCCTATGAAGTGATTGTTCCAATTGGATGGTTCTCAGTCATTGAGGTCAGTGAGAGTGCTCCCTAGAGGTTCAAGTTTTGAAGCGCTTAACACCTCTCTAAGTCGTAGGGAATTCGGCAGCTGCCGTTTTTCTCAGTGTATGTGTCTGGGAGTCGGGTGGGTTTTGCCATCACGTAATAAGAGTGACTCATCTCAGCAACGTCAAAGAAATTGTTGTGTCATAATATGGGGACAGAGAGTCCCTCTCTCTTGTGAGGCATGGCAAACTACTCTCCCAGGGTGAGTCGAGGAGTTCGTCTTTGTTCTTTCGTATACAGGGGATGGTCTGGTGGCCTCATTGTCATTTCCGGGTGCTGAGTTAGCCCCGCTCATTTTTTATTTCCCTTGAGAAAAATTTTTTTGTGGGTATAGTCATTAGCAAGCAATCATGCGTCATCGGTTTATTTTTGGTCTTGGATCTTTTTGCATTTCATCTTTGCAGAGGGCTTTCGAGGGTAAGCTTCCTGCTTATTGTAAAACAGCTGTATTCTTTGTTACCTGTCAGTTGATGGAGAAATGGATTTTGTACCTGTTGGGAGCTTTCTCCTCTCTATATTATTTGGTCTTCTGGAAACCGCGTTTCTGGTGACCAGACTTCTGAGATTTCTTTGGATTCACGGTAAAAATAGTCAGATAGTAAGATTTGTGGAGGATAAGAGGTTATGGCTTTGTTCTTGGCCCTGGGAAATAAAAACCAGTTGATTTCGTTTCTTGGTAACCACCCAGATGATTGAAAGCAGTTAATTTCTTTGGAAAGCAACCTTGGCACTGCTTGCTGTTTTCTTGGTTTTCTTCTCTGAGCTCCTTCGTTTTTTCCCCTGATGTTTTAAGCCAAGTCGAACCAGTGATGGCTACTTGAGTATGGAATTTATCTGTATGAGATTGTCAATACTGAATGGTGGTTCGTTGCGGTTGGCTTTGATGCGCATAGTCTCTGTCGAGACATTTAGCTGCATTTTATAGCTATAACTATTTGGTTCTGGTGATAATATCTTTTCGTTGCTAATTTGGTCCTCAGCTTAAACCCCATTCCTGTCTTCACTTTGGGACCGATTCGTATTTCCGTCCAAAAGTCGACGGAAAATGCTGACTAAAGGTAAACGAGTGGCGTTAGACATTAGAATAGAAATATGGACATAATAAGGGGAAATTGCAAAAATGATGCTTGTACTATTGGTTAATGTTCAATTTTGAAAACGTGTACTTTGCTTTTGCGACAGATTTAGCCAGACTAGGTATTGGCGACCAACATGGAGTTGCAATTCTCGAGTCCATCGTACTTGCCCAAAGAACCCCAAAACAATACTCAAAGATCCTCAATGCTTGCACTTATTGTCACACGTCGATGCCACATAAATAATCAGCGATCGGCTTTTTTTTTTTGACCTTTTGAATTTGGATGAATACATGGAATTTCTCCTTAAAATAGAATCGAGGATCAGTTCGGAGACCAGATCAATGAAAAAATAAACAAAATTGGACAAAGACCGTAACTGAGGGACCACTATTGTAATTTTCGCTCAAGTTCTTTGTTTGTTCACTCAGCGTTGGGGCGTGATCTCCGGTGTTCGTTTTGCATTTTTCGTGGACTTTA
Organism: Eucalyptus curtisii; assembly: GCA_017140595.1. Taxonomy (NCBI): domain Eukaryota; kingdom Viridiplantae; phylum Streptophyta; class Magnoliopsida; order Myrtales; family Myrtaceae; genus Eucalyptus; species Eucalyptus curtisii. The sequence continues at coordinate 15,809,970 of CM029501.1, read as the reverse complement.
AATGGGACCGTTCAATCTCGATATGACAATTCCGGGGCCAAATTTGTCCCAACATAGAATATGAGGATCAAAAGTAAAGGATAATAATCCGAAGACCATTTTTATAATTCTCTTTACTTAATCTATCAAACACGAAAAAAGAACATATAAATCTCACATATTTGACTTCTAATTTTTAAGAGGAAAAAAGTGATTTCTCAATGCAATGCTAAGACATTGTCATGAGTGCAACTGAGATTTTATTAGCGGACAGATTGAATTTCATTTCAACAGTAACAAGGCATATTAGTGGTGACCAACAGGCAAGCTTATGCCAAGCTGGGCCCTTCAATCGGTCAAAAATATTAGGGATAATCATATAAATGATTCCTAAATTTTGGCTCAATAAGTAATATGGTTTTTGAATTTTTTATTTGTTCAACACGATCCCTGAATTTTTAATTTGTTTAATGTAGTCCATGAAGACACGTTTGATGTAGTCCTTGAACTATATAAAAATATTTAATTCGGTACCTAATCCTGAATTAATGGAGGGATTACAATTAATATTTTCATATTATTTAAGGACTACATTAAATAAATTTAAAGTTCAGGACCACATTGCATATTAAGTTAAAGTTCAAGGATTATTCGTGTCATTTTCCCAAATTATTATCCAGGTGTGCCAATTATGATATGATAAGTTTATGGACTGAGCGAGCTTGGCTTGGGCCACTTCTGTAGTCTTCCTTCACCTCGATTCTGCAACTCTGATCCGTCTTCGTCGATGAGCCCATCGTCGTGCCCTATCGTCGTACACTCTCTCGCTTTGGCTCATTTCTGCATTAGCAACCTAGAAAGCCTCATCAAGTAAGTTGAAGGTGTGGAAGACCCCGAATTCTAGAGACGAAGTTGAAGGTGCGTCTTGCTTCTTGGTTCACTGATAGTGATTGATGGATTGACTTATATTTTGGTGCCATTTCGATGGAATCTGGGTGTTTTTGAGTTTGTCTTCCTTTTGGGTCGTTGTCAATGGTGGTGACTCTTTTGTGCAATTCATTACGTGGGGACCCTGCTCGCTTTGGACCAAGTTCGATTCTGGCCGCGAGCGTGGGATATCATTCAAATTCAAGCTCGGTCGTGGTCCTCTCTTCTTTATCATTTTACTCTACTTGAATGGATGATTGCCAAAAAAAGAAGACGAAGAAGAGAAAACCAAAAACCCAAACTGTGTTCTTGGTTTGGGTCACAGCAACACATACGGTTCGGTTCGGGTATCACGGAAACTTGACCTGAATTAAATCATTGACAACCCTAATTGCAGTGCACAATAATTATTGGGAAGTTGGAACATATATAGCCAATGTAAATAAAATTTTAATTGATTCTATTCACCTTTGGTTGGAGATTAAATCAAAGGTAGACAAGATCGGTTGACTTAAATTGATGTTATATTGACGGCCTATTGTATGATTACTTGTAAAGTTTTCTTCTTTAAAGAAAACCATGTGTTGACAATCCATTTAAGTATTTTTTGCAAAGAAAAATAGGGATTAACCCCGGTCCCTAGAAAAAAAAAATTATCAAATTGCGTATAATCACTAGGAGCATATTCCATTAATAAATAAAAGCATTTAACTAGACTGACGGTGGATTAAGAATTAAGATTCTGAGCTTAATTGAATTATATAAACTGAACCCGTGAAGGAGGGAAAATTTTGGCCAAGCCATGGGGAGTAGATTGGTCGAAATACTCATAGGTAAAGGACAGGATTCTGAGCTTTAATTTTCATGAGTAAAGATTACGATAAAATTTAAATTAAGTCATGGGACGACGGATTATTTTTATTATTATCTTGATCCTTTTCTTTTCTTTTTTTTTTGGCGTAAATCTCGATGAATATTTCGAGGTGGGTTGAATATATTGCTTTTCTTTAATTAAGACAAATTTCCTATTTTGAAAATGCACAAAATATTGCATCTCATAATAGATTAGGATAGATTTTTACATAGGATAGCATGCTTAGATGTTAGCTAGAGATTCTATATAGGTTTCCTAGTTAGAATAGGATTTAATTCAAATTATTTCCTAGTTTTGATAGGATATTTTTTGTTCTTGATTATTTCTTTCCATTAATTTTTAATTACAACTTTGATAAAAGTCCAAAAAATAAACATGGGCATGTCATGTAGGATTAAACGCCTAATTTACTTGTCATCATGTCACATTATCATCTATGACATGTCATCCTCTATGCCACATCACCGTATATGCCAAGTCACATGCCATATCATACGTAATGTCATCAATTCCATGTCATTTAGTGATTCCATATAGGGTTATTTAATTTAGAATGCATGTCATATTAGTATAGATTGCATGTTTAACTTTATTAGAATTGCAAATCGTAAGCTTTCATAAATGAAAAGAAAAAAAAAATCAAACACAAGATAATATATGAGAATTGTTGATTAGTTAGTAGAGATCATGTTATGTTAGATTAGCATTTCCTTGCAATAAATATTTTGCAGATGTTTGGGAAATTAATTAATGTGCTTTGTCTACAACAAGGTATCTAAATTCTTTTCATATTCTAGCAATTTATCTCTACTTTTGATTATTAAGTTTTATTTTCATTATTTGAGTATCCGCATGATCATTTACATGTTAATGGCTAGGTTTAAAATCAATTTAAGTTGCTTGCTAAAATATTTTTGAAATAAAAAATGAATTGTAAACAAGTTACAAATCCATTTAACCTTTAGCTCGTAAAAAAAAAGTACTCTTTCACACTTTATTTGGATTTCTAACCAATTTATTAAAAATAGATTAGTGGTAACTCCAAAGTGAATTTAATTTACTTTTTAAGAACTAGAATTAAAGTTGCAAATTAGTTATAATTTGGGAGAACTTGAGTTAAATTTAAGTTTAATAATCCATTAGGGCAGATCACGACATTATGCGACACCTAAAATGGTCCCTTTTTGTAATCTGCAGTTGGAGCCCCCAACTTTTGGGGCTTGTCTTGTCTGTCTGACTCTCAAAGCTCTTCTTACATAAAGACGTTCAAACGACATATTCATTTTCTGACCAAAAAAAAAAAAAACGACCTATTCATTTCAAGCGTTCCTTAGCCGCTCTTCCTCGTGAACCGAGGAACGCGTTTGATTGGAAAACAGACTTACAGCAACATGTCCTTTATCCTTAAAAAGTACTGCCCAAACATCTAGAGATTCCATGACACACAAAAAGGTCTGCATCGATATCATGTGCAGATAGATAATACATAAAGCATTCCAAGATAGCAATACATACTATGAGCCACCGGCTGTGCTAGGTGAAAGGCTTGTACTCCTCCCAGTCGATGAAGTAGTTATAGCTCAGATACCATATTTTGTAACGGTTGGACATGATCTTTATAGTGACACTTAGAAGAAATAGCCTCCAGTTTTTTTTTTTTTTTTTTTTTTTTGACGTCGTTCTTATTGAAGAAAACCAACATAGAATTTGCCATTTATGAGAATATGCTCATATTCTTGCATTAATTGATCTACCATGGAACGTCCTCGATAAACGATGCAATTAGTACCTTGTTTACATGTAATTAGTTTATTTGTGAACTATTCTTAATGCCATCTTCACATCCATCTGATATAATTCCATATCAAAATGGGCAACCAATGCCAAAACAATACGAAGAGAATCTTTCTTAGATACAGAGAAAAGGTCTCCGTGTAATCGATTCCTTCCTTTTGAGTGAATCCTTTGGCAACGAGTCTAGCTTTATATCTTTCAATGTTACCTAATGAATCCTTCTTAGTTTTGAAGACCCATTTACAACCAATGGCCTTCGCACCATCAGGTAACTCAACCAAATCCCAGACTTCATTAGATGCCATAGAACTCATCTCTTCCTTCATGGCATTGTACCAGAAATTAGATTTATCACTATCCATGGCTTGTAAAAACGTTTCGGGATCATTCTCAGCTCCAATATTGTAGTCAGACTCTTGTAAATACATAATATAATCACTAGGAATAGCCGATTTCTTTATTCTAGCAGATCTTCTCAATGTTGCATCAACATTCTCTTGAGGAGCGTGTTGCTCGGTTGTTCAACGGTTTCGGTAATTGCTGAACAACTTGGATCTACTATATCAATATCAGCAGGTTGTGGAACTTCAACGATTGGTTGTTCAATAGCCGGCTGAACTGAAGGGGCATTATAAGCAACAACTAACCTTAAACTTGAGGTGGAAGGTTGAGTGTCTGAATGATCTTCCTTAGGAACAAGGTCCTTCGATTGATCGCTCCCACTAATCAAGTCATTTTCAAGAAATTTTGCATTTCTTGATTCCACAACTAGTGGTATGAGATGGACAATAAAACCTGTATCCCTTAGACCTTTCGGCATATCCAATGAAATACCCACTTATGGTCCTTGGGTCCAACTTCTTTTCTTGTGGATTATAAACTCTCACTTCAGACGGGCATCCCCAAACGCGCACATGATGCAAACTCGGTTTCCAACCCTTAAATAACTCAAAAGGTGTCTTTGGGACAGCCTTGGTCGGAACTCGGTTTAATATGTACTTTGCCGTCTTAAGTGCTTCGGTCCACAAGGATTTAGGAAGTTTGGAGCTACTAAGCATACTACGCACCATGTCCAATAAGGTCCGGTTTCTTCTTTCCGCTACGTCGTTTTGGTCAGGAGAACCAGGCATAGTATATTGGGCAACTATCCCATGCTCTTGAAGAAATCTTGCAAATGGACCAGGTGCTTGTCCATCTTATCTTAGCTCTTATAAACATGGCACAAACGCGGTTAGACCGCTCCCATTGGTTATAAAGAGCTATCTCGGAGTGCTCGAATCGGTAGGAGTAGGTGGTTCGTCTTTCCTTATAGCATAGTCAATGTCCATCCACCCCAATTGAAGAAGAACTGACTCATTCCAAATTTTATAGTTCTCACCATTCAGTATGGGAACATCAAACTTAAATTCAGAGAAATTCACGTTGCGAAACCGCGCATATCAAATAATCATGCTTATGTCACAAAATTTGAGGCAAATATACATAAATCATGTTTTACCAATGTAAACATGTCACAATATGAATCACATAACTTAATTTGATCCCTAAACTCTCAATTTGTTTAACCCTCAATTTTCCAACATAGTCAAATAAGTTATTCCACGCTATTCACAAGTATTCATAATTACATTTTCACCCATATTTTGGAATGTCTTTTCGTTTCAATCCTTTTCCTAAGTTGTTATTTTTTTACTACCTTTTACATTTTTAGTATTGATAAATATTACTATTGTTGCCTTTAAGTAATTTCTATTTCATAATCTCTATAGTAGTAAAACTACAACCTCATTTAGAGCTACATGGGTTGATATTCCTGTTATTTTATGTCTAAGAGTTTTCATAAGGACTTATTTTATGTCTAAGAGTTTTCATAAGGATATCCAGAAATTATATTAACTTATCTATAAATACTCGTTCGTATGTTAATCTAAGTCTTTTTCATTATTTAAAAAAAATTGAAAATTTTCATTCTAAAATATTAGGAACAAGACTTGGATTATAAAAAAAATAAAAAATCGATCTATATATTAAGGAATAAGATTTAGATTAATATAAGTGCTAGAATCTATAGATAAATTAATATCGTCTTTAGATGTCCTTACAAAAAAAAAATTAGACTTAAAATAGCATGAATATCAATTTGATATAACTGTAAATGAGGTTTTACTTTTACTATTATATATTCATAATTAAAATTTATTTAAATAGAACTACCATAATATTTAAAAAAAAAACAAAAAAGATAAATAAAAAGATTCACACTTTTTGTTGATTTAGAAAACCATCGTAATGTAAAGATATTTTAAAATCTGGGCGATAGGTCATTATGAAAGCTTGTGAATAGTATAGAACGGTTGATAGACTTTGCCATGGAAAGTTGAGGAAATAAATTAAACAAATTAAAAGTTTAGAGGCAACATTGAACATACGTGAATAATTCAAAAAACCACATTGAAAGAACTAAAAATTTAATAATGACATAACACATGTAGAGATTGTTAGTATCAATTTCCCCAACTTTTTTTTTTTTTACCTGGATCATCCTACTCTTGAGGCTTTCATATTTTAGCTTTAGGTTCGACAACAATCGGGCCGGAAGAAGAAGGGCCCATATAAAAAAATTCAGATTGTGATTCTAATCTCTAGTTTTCCCTTCTCTATTCTTCACTTGCCATGTTCCATATAACAATTTTTTTTCTTCTTTCCTATTACTGGAATCTATGTGGACTATTAGAGAAAAATCATCAATAAGTTGTGATATATGTTGGCACACTAATTACAACTCTAAGAAAAGTTGTCTACTTAATATTAGTTGTTTAACATATGTTGGCGTACTATAGTATGATATAATGAGACGATTCCTCACATAAATTATTAATTGAATTATGTTAACTTATTATATTACAATTTTTTCTTAATTCAGCACATTATTGCAAAATGATGAAAGAATAATAGATATTGTTACGTCGTTTTCAAAATTGTATGGTGGTCATTTCAATAAAGCTAGATTCCTTTTTTATGCTTTTCTATGCTAAACAATATATTTTAGGATTAATATTATGAAAAATTATAAACCGGTACACATGTGATATATTTACTTAAAACTATTTTTTTATTACCAAAAACCCTTAATTGGTATACCTATGAAAAATTTACCACAAATTAATTTTTTAACTATCAAAAACTCTAAACCGGTACATCTATAACAAATTTACTCAAAACTAAACTTTTGATTACCAAAACTTCAAACTGGTATACTTATAATAAATTTACCATATGTCAAATTTAATCTTTAAATTTTCTGACCTAGTGGCACATGGTGACGTAGTATGGTGACATGACAAGTTCACGTAGAAATCCATAGAGTGAATATTATGAAAACCTCGAATTGGTACACCTGTGACAAATTTAATGGTACTCTTGTGATAAATTTAACGATACACTTATAAAACATTTGAGATTTTTTGTGGCTTAACTCTATGGATTTCCACATAGATTTATCATGTTACCATGTCTCATTCACGTCAACAAATTTAATAGTAAAATTTGACGGAAGTTAACTGTAAGTAAATTTCTCACATATGTACTAGTTTTGAGTTTTTGATGGTCAAAAAATTAGTTCAGAGTAAATTAATCATAAATGTATCAATTTAAGATTTTTCATGGTATTAACCCTATATTTTATTGACAATAACCTATTTTTAACAAATTTTGGAAAGATAAAGAGAGAAAAATTAAAGTAATGTGAGATGGAGTGACACCGTATCTGCACTCATTGACTTCTCAAAGTGCCCCGAAGGATATAAATATATTGAAATTTATTCTTAGAACACTGTTTTATTTATCAGGAAATTAATCATAGAAAGTGTAATTTAATAAATTACAGAAAAATTATTTGAAGGGAAAAATTGGAAAAAACAAATGGTGTAATTGGAAGAGTCACGTGTAGGCATTGAAGGGACATGTGGACACAGCCATATATCAACCTCTTGTTGAAAGGTCGGTGGATCACCACTATATTTACATAACTAGAATAGCGCTCATGTGATGCAGCAGAAAAAATTACATTCCTCGTGTAACACGTTGTCCAGATAATAAATTATTTCAAGATCATAGTTCTTTTAACAAAAGGATGTTTTTGTTGAAATTTAATCAATGCATCATCACAATTAGGATCAATTGTACCATCTGGTAATAGTGTCATCATATTCCAGCTTCTCATCCTAAATTTGATTTTCATATAATAAGCTCATTTACGGCGCATTAACCGATTGGTATTGAAAAAAAAAAAAAAAAAAAAAGGAATCAAAGTACATCTCTATGCTTAAAAGACAAGTCCAAAATCTTTTATTTTCTTTCAGTGATTGATTTAATAAATTATGAAATAAAGAGGAAAACAAGAGAAAAAGTAAGCTACACAGAATCTTATATTTGTTTGACAAAAAAAAAAAGACAGTGGAGCATGCTAAATACTTTAGCGCGCCGTATTTCGTGCCAAAATCATTGGACCAGCAATGCCTAATTTTTTAATCATAACCAGCGTCTATGTATATATTTTGCGAGTTAAAAAATATTAGATAGTAGTCATCATTGAATATGATCTTCGTAAGAAATTGAATTCGATAAACTTAGTCACTTTTCAAGTGATGTATTTCTACAAACCAATTTAAGAAAAATGACATTAGAAGTGTTACAACTTTCATACGGTAGTCACCTTAGTATAAAAAAATTTTGAGCAAACACTTCAGTGCCACTTTGGTAAAAGAAAAAATAATCACTTAAATGCCATCATTGTTTTAGGTTTCTAGAAAAAATCCAATGTGGCTATATTCTACATTTTTCTGACTGACGTGGCTCATTGGCAAAGTGAAGTCAACAAATATAGTGTGAAACGACGTCATTTCAGCCATTAGTTTTCCCCCAATTAACAAATGGGTGATAAATCCCAATTGTTCTTCAAACCGTAACCCTAAAGTGTCAAATTGGGGCAAAATTAAAGTCGTTTCTAGTGTTTTAATTATAAGTGCCCCTTGCTTATTTTGACACTAATGACTGTGGAGCTCGTCTCTTTCTAACGAAGCCGTTCACTCAATGGCCAAAATTCATCTGCTGGAGCCTGTGGTCGTCCTAGTTTTAGCATGGATATGGTGAAGAAAACAAGAGGTTGAAGAAGAACAGAGAAAGGATAGGGGAGGAATTTTGGGAAGAGAGAGAGAGAATCGATTTTTTCAAATATCATCGTTTTGGATTTTTCAATCGCAGCATCATTTTATCCACTTTCCATTCTAGATTTGATTTTTTTTCCAAAAAAGGTGACATAGGACTCTTTGTTGGAATAGGTTGTTGGATGCACTTAAGTGATTTTTTTAACTAATGTGGCACTTAAATGTTCAATCGAAAATTTTTAGCATTAAGTAACGCCATACAGTAGTTATAATATTCCTAGTCTTCTTTTTTTAGTCAATCGTTTTTCTCTATATATGTGGACTCAATCAAATTGTTTATTGAACACTCATGATAGTAAAGCAAATACACTTGCGTTTCCTCATTTGTCTTTTTTTTTCTGCAACGTGACATGTTATCATTATAAAGGATGTTGCTCTCCCATTTGTGAAAAAAGCCTTGTGGCAGTCCTTTCCTCGAGATTTACCTGAGGCACTCGCAATTTACATGGGACCTATAGATTCCGTACATGGAAAACTTTTTTAATCATCGACAAAAATGTAATTGTTGCATGTAAAAATCATCCTGGAAGATATGTCGTGGTGGGGGGGGGAGTGGGTGGGGCAATTATATTAGAAACATTCTAGAAAGAAAGGGTAACCATTGTGACAAAAAAATTCAGATCGAGACAAAGTTGAGAGAGCAAATCTATACTAAGGCATTGTAAGAGATAAAAGGCAAACCCGACTCAACGAAAAAGGCAAAACGAGGTGGGAATAAAGCTCGAGAAGTTACAAGCCAAAGGCTACGAGACAGAAAGCGGAGTTACCCTTTCGTGCTGTTGTTTTAAACTTCAAAAGAGATAAAAAGGCCTCCGTTTCTGAAAGTATCTTGACTCTCGTTAGAAACGACTCCAAGAGGGGAAAATGCTTCACTGCCGTCGCCAAATTTCGTGCCCTTGTACTGTTTCGTCACGGGGTGGGGTTTTGTATTCTTCTGTCGGATTCGAAGACTATGCATCAGTTTTGTTTGGATGAAATGTGTGTTTTTCTTTGAATTGTGAATTCAAATAATTATGGAAATATGTAATGGAGGAGGTTTTTGGCTTGAGTATATATTATCTTGCTTTTACTCAAGAACTAGCAAAATGTTAAATTTGAGGGTTTGATAACTCTATAAATAAATAAATAAATAAAGAGTTATTTTACCTATTTTAGGTAACAAATAATGCAATATCTATGAGAAAATATTTGGAATTCCTTCTAATTATTTGAATTTTCCTTGTTTATGTTGCATGAGATATGAAGAGGATCAAGAAAAAAGGGCAAAAATCAAGGATCCCGTAATTTGTTCTCTAATTTTATCATTAAGCGTTGGAAGATAAATATCAAATAAGAGATTCTCTAATTTACTCCCTAATTTTATGCGAAAAATAAGCAATTGTTTGGGGATGGGAGTCTTGGATGTATCCTATAAATATGGAAACATTGGGAGCTTGGAAAGATAGCTAGGTTTTTATTTTTAGATTGTTTTTCATTATTCTAAAAGTTTTTCAAGCTTTTGGGGGAAAAGATAAAAGTGCTAACAGAATTCTTGTTCTTTGATTCAAGATGTTAGGTTTGATTTATATTTTCATTTCTTCTTCTACTATATTCTAATTTTCTTTTGTTGAGGCTACGATATAACCTAAACATGATGATGTGAATTTCATGATTTTTATGTTTCGTAAGTGATTTTATTCATGTGAGTAATATATTATTACACTTAATGCTTTTAAATGATTGGCCACCATTTGAATGCTTTAATGTGTATGTTTAAGACTAAGAAGTGATAATATGCAATTGCTTTTATAATATATAACCATAAGATAATGTGGATAGAGATATACCATATAATTTGTGTGTTTTTAGTGATAAGTTGATCCAAAAGATTCATTATAAACCGGAAATGTTCACAGAATTTAATGCATTATGTTTATTTAAATTCACATAAAGATATGGTGGATTGACATACTGAGTAGATTTGTTATACCTAGGGATATGATAGTAAATAGATTAGAAATTTTTCCATGACATATTTGATATGTTTCTTGTATGCATAATAATTTGAAATTTATATCTAGTAGTTGTGGTGAAATCAGATGCTCTAACATATTTATTTGATTGATTTACTACATTTAATTTGAAATTTTGTTTCTACATTTGTCAATTTTAATTTATTATCGATTTTATTTTGATTTGTTAAATATATTTTAGAATTAGTCCTTTTTTAATATTTAATTGGTTTATTAATCATCAATCTCTGTTGGACAATATCTTTTCTCATCATTATATTACTTGTTGAACTGTTCATCGCATTTAGAATTTCACGAACAATGGTTCATTGCCAAAATAATGGAGAAGAAGGAGAATAAAAAATTGGAACCAATTCGAACCGTGTTTTATGTTTAGGTCAAATGCAGTTCGAGTCACAGCAAACACAAACCTAATCTTTTTGGTTGGGTTCAGGTATCACAAAAACCTCACCAGAATCGAATAATTGACAATCCTATTATTAGAAAGATGAAACATATATCGCTAGTGTAAATAAAATTTTAATCGATTTTATTCACCTTTTGTTCTAGATTAAATCAATAGTAGATAAGATAGGTTGGCTAATATTTTTGTTATGTTGATTGCCTATGCGATGATTACCTGTAACTATTTTTTGTTTAAAGAAAATCATGTGTTGACACATAAATTTTGGCTACCCATTTAGATATTTATTACATAGAAAATTAGGGATCAACTTCGGTCCCTAGCAAAAAATAATTATTTTTAAATTGCATATAATCACTAGGAGTATATTTCATTAATAAATAAAAGGATTTAACTGGACCGACGGTGGATTAATGATCTGAGTTTAGTTGAATTATATAAATCAAGCCCATGAAGGAGGACAAAATTCAGCCAAGCCATGGGGAGCAGACTAGTCGAAATTTTCATGAGTAAAGGACAGGGTTCCAAGCTTAAATTATCATGAGTAAAGATTATGATGATCTTTAATTTAAGTCATGAGATAACGGATTATTTTTATTATTATCTTAATATTTTTTTTTTTAAATCTTGATGAATATCTTGAGGTGGGTTGGATATATTGCTTATCATTAATTAAGATAACTTTCCTATTTTGAAAATACAAAAATAATGCATCCTATGATAGATTATGATAGATAGATTTTACATAGGATTGCACTTTGATGTTATCTAGAGTACTAGATAATTTCTTTCCATTGATTTTTAATTTCAAATTTAATAAAAATCCAAAAAATAAATATGTGCTTGTCCTTTAGGATTAAATGCATTATTTACTTGTCATCATGCCATGTCATCATCTGTACCATGTCATCCTCTATTCCACATCATCGCATATGCCATGTCACATGTCATATCATATGCCATGTCATCAATTTCATCTTATTTAGTGATTGCATGTTTATGGTCATTTAATTTAGAATGCATATCATATTAAAATAGATTGTATGTTTAACTTATGTTAGAATTGCATATAGTTAGCTTTCATAAATGAAAGAAAAATGATCAAACAAAAGAGAATTAATTAGAGTTGTAACTTAGTTAGGTGAAATCATGTTATGTTAAGTTAGCTTTTCCTTTCAATAAACACTTTGCAGATATTTGGGAAATTAATTACTGTACTTTGCCAGGTATTTGAATTCTATCCATATTCTAGCAATTTAGCATTCCTTTCACAAAATACTTTGCAGATATTTAAGAAATTAATTAATGTGCTTTGCTTGCAATGAGGTATTTAAATTCTTTTCTAATTCTAGCAATTTATTTATTACTTTTAATTATTGAGTAGAGGTGAGCATGGTCCCGGGTGGGGGGCTCCCACCTTGGAACCAAAAACCCCCTACTAAGGACTGGTTCCAAAAAATTGGAATTAGAAACCACCCGTTGATTCCATAAATCCACTTGGGAATTAAACTGCTGGTTTGGTCTGGTTTTTGGGTGGATCCATAGAACCGGTCCCCATTACCTCGGACTTCATACACCAACGCAAGATGGGCACAGTCCATGTAGTTTCAAAGGCCACAAACGGGATCAGTGTCCTCCATGAGACATTACCGCAAGCCTCTCCCAAGAAACACTAGAAATTGTGAGTTTCATTTGGAATTGATACGAGACTTGTTAGTTTCATTTGGACTGCAATATCAATGATAAGTGACCGTTCATTCTACTGTTTGGCTTGTTCTTCGCCAAGACTCACCCGACAACTAGGGGATGTATTGATTCTTGCCGAGGTTGACATCATAAGGGCTAAAGTAGGTTCGACAACGAGGCATTGTGCAAGAGGCATTATGTGAGAGCAATTATATCTACTTCTAATTACTCGAAAGGTGAACATGAATCCATCGCCTTTTTAGATGAAGAGTGTACTTGAAAAAATTAATTTGAATACATTAAATAAATGTGTTGATCCAACTAAACTATGTTGGGATCTTTCAATAAGCATTACAACTTCATAGCATCTACACACACATGCCCAGATAGCGACCTACCCCCTATCCAGTATGGGTGGGTGGATGGACGGTTCCATGCTTGGAATTGGGAACCAAACAAGTACTCACTGATTCCAATTTATTGGAATCGAAAACCAGACTAGTCCCCATGGGAGCTGCCGGTTTTGAGTCGATCCAATCCGATTCTGAGTAGTTCGGGTGGTTTCTTATTCATTTGCACATCCTATTATTGAGTGTTATTTTTATTGTTTATGCACCCACATAATCATTTCACACGTTAGTTGCTAGGTTTAAAATCAATCCAAGTTGTTCGCTAAAATATCTTTGAAAACAAAAGAAAAAAGATACTTTCAAGGCATTAGAGTCATCTAGTATATATAAGTCCTTGAATTTATTTGATCTCCCGCACTTTACTTGAGTTTTTAATCGATCCACAAAAAACAGATTAGTGATAACTGCAACATAAAATTGACTTGCATGTTAAGAACAATAACCAAAACTGTGAATTGGTAAGGATTTGGAAAAATCTGAGTTAAGTTTAGGTTTAATAATCCATTATTCTGTATCTCAACATTACACAACACCTAAAATGGGCCCCCTTTAGGAATTTGCAGTTGGACCCGCCAACTTTTGGGGCAAATCTTGTCCATCTGACTGTCAAGCTCTTCGTACATCAAAACTTTCAGGCAACATATTCCTTTCAAGCATTCCTTGGCCGCGTTCCTCGGTTCGCCGCTGTTCCTCGTGAACCGAGTAACGCGTTTGACAGGAAAACAGACTTACAGCAACAAGTCCGTTGTCCTTGAAAAGTACTGCCCAAACATATAGAGATTCCATGACACACAAAAAGGTTTGCATGGATATCATGTGCAGATAGATAATACATAGAGCAGTCTGAGAAAGTTATTCATACTATGAACCACCGGCTATGCTAGGCGAAAGGCTTGTATGCCTTATGGTTGATGAAGTAGTTATCACCCAAATGTCATATTTTGTAATGGTTGGACGTGATCTTTATAGTAACACTTAGAAGAGCTCACTCACTGATTGTCCCTCTCCAACATTTTTTGACGTCGTTCACATTGAAAAAAAAAAAAAAAAACCAACATAGATTTGCCAATTACGAGAACATGCTCATATTCATGCATCTAGTCTACTGTGGAACGTCCTTGATAAATGATGGAACTAGTACTTTGTTTGCTCCTCGAAATGAGTGACATTCTGAGATTTTGTAATTCATTTATCCTTAAATTAGTCTTAGGTGTTTAATTCAATCCCTAAACTCTCAATTTGTTTAACCCCAACTTTCCAACAAAGTCAAATCAGTCCTTCCATACTATTCACAAGTTTTAATAATTACGTTTTTATCCATATTTTGGAATATCTTTTTATTTCAATCCTTTTCCTAAATCATTAAAATAATATGTTAGCTTTTTACTACTTTTTTACATTTTTAGTATTGATAGATATTACGATAGTTGCATTTAAGTAATTTCTATTTCATGATCTCTATAATAGTAAAAGTACAACCTCATTTAGAGTTGTATGGGTTATGTCTAAGATTTTTATAATGATATCTACAAATTTTATTAATTTATCTATAGGTACTCGTTCTTATATTAATCTAAATCTTGTTCATTGTTTAAAAAAACATAAAAATTGAAAACATTTCAATCTAAAATATTAGGAACAAGGTTTGGATTATATGATTTTTTTTCAATCTATATTAAGGAACAAGATTTAGATTAATATAAGTACCAGAATCTATAGATTAATTAATATTGTCTTAAAATGTCCTTATGGAAAAACTTAGACTTAAAATTGCATGAATATCAACCCTATATAATTCTAAATGAGGTTTTACTTTTACTATTCTATTTCATAGTTAAAATTTAGTTAAATGGAACTACCATAAAGATTAAAAAAATATAGATAAGAAAATATGACATAAAAAAACAAAAAGATAGATAAGAATATATCAACAAAAGATATTTTAAAATTTGGGTTGTGAATAATACTGAAGGGTTGATAGACTTTGTCATGGAAAGTTGAGAAAAAATAAATTAAACAAATTAAAAGTTTAAAGACTACATTGAACATATGTGAATAATTCAAAAACAACATTGAAAGAATTAAAAATTCAATAATGATATTACACATTGAGCCAAAGTTTAGAGATTACTAATGTACTTTCCCCAACTTTCTTCTACATGGATCATCCTACTCTTGAAGCTTTCATATTTTAGCTTTAGATTTGACAACAATCAGGGTGGAGGAAGAGGGGACCATATAAAAAAGAAAAATGCTTGCATAATCGTTCACAATGTAACAACCATACTTTAACCACAAGTGTTATGAATAGCAATATATATATCATGGGAAAACCCACCTTTGGTCTTGTGGCTAGCATTCCACCGTGACACTATTACACGGTCATGCTAGTAGTGCTCTATAAAAAAATCCAAATTGTGATTCTAATCTCTGGTTTCTACTTCTCTATTCTTCACTTGCCATGTTTAAACAATCATTTTTTTATTTTTTCCTATCACTGAAATCTATGTGGACTATTAGAGAAAGATCATCAATATGTTGTTATGATATATGTTGGCATACTAATTACAACTCTAAGAAAAGTTGCCTACTTAGTTAGCTGTTATAACATATGTTGGCGTACTATATTATGATATCAAGATGACTCTTCGCCATACATTATTAATAGAGTTATGCTAATTAATTATATTACAATTGTTATTAATTCAACACATCAATGCAAAAAGATGAAAGAATAATAGATATTACTCCGTTGTTTTCAAAATTGCATGGTCGTCATTTCAATAAAGCTAGATGCTTTTTTATGCTTTTCTATGTTGAACAATATATTTTATCGACAATAACCTATTTTGGAAAGATAAAGAGATAAAAATTAATGTGACATGGAGTGACACCGTATCTGCATTCACTGACTTCTCAAAGTGCCCCGAAGGAGATAAATATATTGAAATTTATTCTTAAAATACTATTTTACTTATCAGGAAATTAATCATGGAAACTGTAATTTAATAAATTACAGAAAAATGATTTGAAGGGAAAAATTGTAAAAAGCAAATGGTGTAATTGGAAATGTCACATGTAGACATTAAAGGGACATGTGGACACAACCATATATCAACCTCTTGTTGAAAGGTCAGTGGACCACCACTATATGTACATAACTAGAATAGGGCTCACATGATGCGGCAGAAAAAACTACATTCTTCTTGTAACACGTTTTTCAGATAATAAATTATTTCAAAATCATTCATTCTTTTAACAAAAGATTATTAAACTTTAATCAATATATCATCACAATAAGGATCAATTGTACCATCCGGTATTTATCTCATCATATTTCAGCTTCTCATCCTTTGATTTTCATATATTAAGCTCATTTACCGATGGATATGAAAAAAGAAATGGAATCAAAGTACATATCCATGCTTAAAAGATAAGTCCGAAATAATTGATTTAAAAAGTAATAAAATAAAGAATAAAACAAGGGAAAAAGTAAGCTATATAGAATTTTATATTTGTTTGACAATAAAAGGAGAGACAAAATTGAAAAAAAAAAAAAAAAAAACAGTGGAGCGTGCTAAATGCTTTGGCGCCCGGACTTTCGTGTCAAAACCATTGGAACAGCAATGCCTAATTTGTCATTATAAGCAAAGTCCATCTATATATTTTGCGAGTTAAAGATATTAGATGGTAGTCATGATTGATGACCCTTTTTCTACTTGGATATGATCTTCGTAAGAAATTGAATCTGATAAATTTAGTCACTTTTTAAGTGATTTATTTCTACAAACCAATTTAGGGAAAATGACTATTATAACTTTTGTATGGCGATCACTTTAGTATTAAAAACTTCCCAATAATCACTACAATGCCACTAGTAAAAAAAATAACAATAATCACTTAAATGCCATCGCTGTTTTAGATTGCTAGAGAATTCAACTTGGCTATATTCTACTTTTTTACCATTGACGTGGTTTGTTAGTAAAGTAAAGTCAACAAATATAGTGTGATACGACGTCACTTCAGCATTTGTTTTCCCCAAATTAACGAATGGGTGCTGAATCCCAATTGTTCTTCAAAACGTAATCCTAAAGTATGGAATTGGGCAAAATTAAAGTCGTTTCTAGTGTTTTGAATGGCTCGAATAGGTCTTCCACACCATGCCCCTTGCTTATTTTGACATTAATGATTGTGGAACTCGTCAGTGGCCAAATCCATCTGTTGGAGGCTTGAGGTTGTCCTAGTTTTAGCATGGCTATGGCGACGAAAACTATAGGTTGAAGAAGAACCGAGTAAAGATATGAGAGAAAATTTTGGGAAAGGAGAGAGAATTGATTTCTTCAAACATCAAGATTTTGGATTCTCAATCGCCACGTCATTTCACCCATTTTACATTCTATATTTGATTTTTTTTTTTAAAAAGCCATGTAGGACTCTTACTGGAATATGTCATCAAAAGCACTTAAGTGATATTTTTTCACTGATATAGTACTTAAGTGATTAATTGAAAAGTTTTAACACTTTAAGTAAATTCTGTACGGAAGTTATGACACTTATAATCTCGTTTTCATAATCAATTGACATATTCGTTTTTCTCAATATATGCGAACTCAATCGAATTGTTTATTGAACACTCATGATAGTAAAGATAATTAATGTGTTTCCTCATTTGTGTTTTTTCTGCAACGTGATATGTTAATATTTTATAGGATGTTGCCCTCTGATTTGTTAAAAAAGCCTTGTGGCAGTCCTTTCCGCGAGATTTACGCAAAGCAGTAGCAATTTACGTGGGACCTATAGATTGCGTACAAAAATGTAAATGTTGCATGTAAAATTCGTTGATTTTTTACCGGAAGATATCTCGGGTTGGCCAAATTAGATTAGAAACATTCTCCATTGTGACGAAAAAATTCAAATCAAGACAAAGTTTGTCCACCAAATCTATGCTAAGGCATTGTAAGAGATAGAAGGCAAGCCGACTTAACGAAAAAGGGAAAACGAGGTGGGAATAAAGCTCAAGAAGTTACAAGCCAAAGACTACGAGACAGAAAGTGGAGTTACCCTTTCATGCTGTTCTTTTGAACTTCAAAAAGAGATCAAAAGGCCTCCGTTTCCGAAAGCATCTTTACTCTCGTCAGAAACGACTCCAAGAGGGGAAAATGCTTCGCTGCCGTCGCCAAGTATTTCATGCCCTTGTACTGTTTCGTCACGGGGGTGGCTCAGAGCGTTTTGTATTCTTCTGTCGGATTCGAACTATATGGGAAGATGCAGAGAGAGAGAGAGAGAGAGAGAGAGAGAGGGAGAGGCTGATATTTAATTGATGATGAGGCGGAAAGTGAAGGGACGAGACAAGTAGTGGCTGGAGCAAGCGACAAAGCAAGTCCCAGCGAGGCTGCATCAGCTCCAGGACAAGGGATAGGCCTCTTTGATATACGCGGTTGGCAATGGCATCCCTGTCAGGAAACCCATGTTGGACCAATTTGTTCGGTATCTGCCTCTCTCTCTCTCTCTCTCTCTCTCTCTCTCTCTCTCTCCCTTCACGGATTCACTCAACATTCGACTTGGGTTTCCGTGTGTACTAGATAGAACCTCGGCATGTTTACATATATAATAAGGACTCGAATTTTCGTTCTGGGTACTTGGTTTATCTCTCAAGCTAACATGAAACCATCCCCATCTTTCTGATTCTTGTCAATGATTTTAAACCTTTCCATTGTTTTGATTAATGTTCTGATTTTTTTTTCAAAAAGTGCAATTGAGTGCTTTCAATGAGCGATACCTGAAATATCTATGCATCACTTAAAATATCAGTTATAGTATATCCTTGAATTGCACACGATTTGATCATGTTCTTAAGTAGAAGTCAAGGCTTAATGTTGAACTGATCAACAAATTTAGAATAGTTGCATTCTGGATTTAAGATCGATGGTGCAACTTTCTTCGTTAATTGGGTTTTTTAAACGCAGTAAAGTAATTTTGCAAACCGATCGTGCTAACTTTGGCATTGCCTTTTTTTTTTTCCCTATAGTGTAGGGTTAGATAGCTATGATGAAAAGTGTAAATAATTTGATATTTGAATGACTCAGTACGGGTTCTGGCTCGGAATTTATTCGGTCCGCGAGAAAGAGAAAATTATGCATCAGTTGCATCAGTCCTGTCTGTTGCTTGATTGATGAAACTGCTCATTCCTTCCAAACTTGGACTTTTCCCACCTCATATTATACTCTCTCTCTCTCTCTCTCTCTCTCTCTCTCTCTCGTGAGCACAGTAATATCGTTTTTCCATCCTCAACACTTGGTTCTCCAGTGCTGCATCACATGAGCTATGCTTTTTCTGTCGAGCTGAGGCCAGCTTGATAACCAAAGAAGAGAGACGAAGAGAGGGAGAGAGATGGTGATCCGGACGATGGGTTTTCTCCATCTTGCGCTCTATGTGCTGATCTCGTTAATGGCAACGGTATACTTTGGAGGCCGCATGGCCAATGGCGACGACGTCTCTGCCCAGCTGAACGACGACGTGCTGGGCTTGATCGTCTTCAAGTCAGACCTCTCCGACTCCTCCTCGTCCCTCGTCTCGTGGAGCGAAGATGATGCCTCGCCATGCTCCTGGAGGTACGTGCACTGTGACCCGGTCACCGGTCGAGTCACTGAGGTCTCGCTCGACGGCTTAGGCCTGTCGGGCAAGATCGGGAGAGGACTTGAGAAGTTGGACCGCCTCAAGGTGCTCTCGCTGTCGCGCAACAAATTCACCGGCAGCATCAGCCCGCAGCTTTCCCTCCCAAGTGACCTCCAAAGGCTCAACCTCAGCCGCAATGGCCTTTCAGGTCCGTTCCCCACTTCCCTTGTGAACGTGAGCTCGATCAGATTCCTTGATCTCTCCGAGAACTCGTTCTCGGGGCCGCTTCCCGACGGCCTCTTCGGCAGCTGCTCCTCGCTCCACTTCATTTCTTTTGCTGGGAACAGGCTCGAAGGGCCGATTCCCAGTAGTTTGGCCAAATGCACTCTCCTCAACAGCCTCAACCTATCCGGCAACAAATTCTCCGGCGACCCAAATTTTGCCTCTGGAATCTGGACTCTGCAAAGACTCCGAGTATTGGATCTCTCCAATAACATGCTCTCTGGACCAATCCCGGCCGGTGTATCGGCCGTACACAACCTGAAAGAGCTCCGCTTGGGAGGGAACCGTTTCACAGGTCAGCTACCGGCGGATGTAGGACTGTGCCCGCACTTGACCGCATTGGATTTCCGCCACAATCTCCTCACAGGGGCACTGCCCGCGTCGCTCCAGAATCTATACTCCCTCGTTTCTCTCAGCTTGGCGAATAACATGCTGACTGGTGATTTCCCCAATTGGATCGGTAAAATAACTAGCCTTCAATACTTGGACTTCTCAGGCAATAAGTTCACTGGAAGCATCCAGACGTCGGTAGGTAACCTGCAATCTTTGAGGTACCTTAGCTTGTCCGGCAATGAGCTATCTGGAAGCATTCCCTTGTCTCTTGCCTACTGTTCCAAGCTAACGGTCATAAGGCTGAGGGATAATAGCATGACAGGTAGTGTACCAGGGGGCTTGTTCGATCTTGGATTGCAGGAAGTCGATTTATCGAAAAACAAGCTGGTCGGCCCTATCCCGCCGGGTTCAAGTAAGCTCTTCCAATCTCTCCACACTCTGGATTTGTCGAGAAACAATCTGAGCGGAGTTATTCCTGCCGAGATGGGTCTTCTATCCAACCTGAGGTACTTGAACCTGTCGTGGAATGGCCTGAGTTCGAGAATGCCCCCTGAGCTCGGGTACTTCCAGAACCTCACGGTGCTGGATTTCCGCAACAACGATTTGTATGGCTCGATTCCTGGAGATATATGTGATTCGGGTAGTTTGGCTATTCTTCAATTAGACAGCAACGCATTAACTGGGCCAATTCCGGAGGAAATTAAGAACTGTTCATCTCTGTACTTGCTGTAAGTACGGTTACTTTCCGCTGAACATGCACTGTGTTATTTAGGTTTTGCGTTTCGTCTTATTATCGTTATTTTCCTGTCGGTGTGATGCTATAATTGGCCTTGCTGCAGAAGCTTGTCCCATAATAATTTGAGCGGTCCCATTCCCAAATCGGTCTCCATGTTGAGTAATCTCAAGATTCTAAAGCTGGAGTTCAACGAGCTGAGTGGGGAAATACCGCAAGAGCTCGGCAAGTTAGAAGATCTCCTAGCAGTGAATATATCCCACAATAGGCTCATAGGAAGGCTTCCTGCTGGGGGCATATTCCCCAGTTTGGATCAAAGTGCTATTCAAGGGAACTTAGGGATTTGCTCGCCGATATTGAAAGGTCCATGCGTGATGAACGTCCCGAAGCCCCTAGTCCTCGACCCATATGCTTACGGCAATGGCCAACGGGATGGCCATAAGCATAGAAATGAAGGTTCCGGTCACAACCACATGTTCCTCTCTGTATCGGCTATTGTCGCGATCTCGGCAGCCTTTCTCATTGCGTGCGGTGTGATAGTCGTTAGTCTGCTGAACGTTTCTGCCCGAAGAAGGCTTGCATTCATTGATACCCCCTTGGAAAGCAAGTGCTCGAGCTCTTCAAGATCAGGGAACCTGGCTACGGGAACGCTCATCCTGTTCGACTCGAAGGTATCCCCAGACATTAACTTGAGCAACCCCCATTCCTTGCTCAACAAAGCTTCCGAGATTGGTGAGGGAGTGTTCGGGACTGTGTTCAAGGTTCCGTTTGGCGTCCAAGGAAAGATGGTGGCAGTAAAAAGGCTTGTCACATCCAACATCGTCCAAAATCAAGAAGATTTTGATCGGGAAGTTCGTTTCCTAGGAAGAGCGAGGCATCCCAACTTGATTGCGCTGATCGGATATTGGTGGACTCCGCAGCTGCAACTTATCGTGACAGAATACGCGCCGAATGGCAGTCTGCACTCCAAACTCCACGAGAGGCTTCCTTCTTCGCCCCCGCTTTCTTGGGCAACCCGATTCAAAATTGCGCTTGGCGTTGGAAAGGGACTCGCGCACTTGCACCAATCTTTCCACTCGCCAATCATCCACTACAACATTAAGCCCAGCAACATCTTGCTCGACGAAAACGATAATCCCAAGATATCGGATTTCGGGCTGGCGAGACTCCTCACCAAGCTGGACAGGCACGTTATGAGCAACAGGTTCCAGAGTGCGCCAGGGTACGTGGCCCCGGAACTAGCATGCCAAAGCTTGAGGGTCAATGAGAAGTGTGATGTCTACGGCTTCGGGATCCTGCTACTTGAGCTCGTGACCGGGAGGAGACCAGTGGAGTACGGCGAAGACAACGTGGTGATCCTGAGCGACCATGTCAGGGTCTTGCTCGAGCAGGGCAATGCATTGGATTGCGTGGATCTGAGCATCACCGAGTACCCAGAGGACGAGGTCCTGCCGGTACTGAAGCTGGCACTGGTGTGCACCTCTCAGGTGCCATCAAGCAGGCCTTCCATGGCCGAAGTTGTGCAGATACTGCAGGTGATCAAGACCCCGGTACCACATCGAATGGAACCGTATTGACAACAGCCTGAACATCCTTCCTTGTGGAATTTCTTTGTAATCGGTGATCCATTCTCTCAGGGGTAATGCGTTTTAACATTTCATTTGTTTTCCTACCTACTGAATCATCTCAATAGATGAAAGATTGTTCTTTGTTACTTTTCTTGTCTCCTTCTACTTCTGTTGCTGCTCTGCACATGTATCACATAGCTGTCCCAATCTTCTATTTGTCCAAAAGCGAATCCTACGGGCTCCAATCAATGGGTGGTGCCGGTCGTGTTTCTTTCTGTCCCGCATATAAAGTGGTCTCTATAGTTCATGCATGTGAACCCGAGACCACACGGGCCAAATGCAAGGTTCTGACGTAAGTTCATGTGATAAAACTGGTCATATGGATTGGATACACATGTAATCCGGGATCAAATGATTAAGTTGTCGAGTTTCATTTCAAGTGAGGACGGAGCAGGGAATGCCTCCATTATGTTTGGTAGAGATGATTTGAAAGGAAGAGACAGGATTTCAAAGGGGTTGTCGTGTTTGGAAGGAAGCAGATGAAGAGAAATGATTAGGAATGACTTGGAGGGATTTGGAATAACCTTAATTTATGTCTTCTTTAAAACCTCCAAATCTGTCTGTATATGGAAGAATTCATAGAAACAGAATCTTCTTCTATCTTGCTTATACCCATAGTTTTATTTTTAAAGGTGGGAAAATCGTTGATGAATTCTAAATCTATTTTATGGATGATAATTCAATCATAAAATTTTTAATTATGACAATTTAATCACAAAATTCTAAGGGAAAATTTCACATAAGGGCTCAAAGTAGAGCCATTTTTTCAAATAAGTGCCCAAGGTGAATTTTGTATCAAACAAGGGTTTGAAGTTGCCAACTATGTCTCAAATGAAGGCCCCAACTCCCTAATCGGCCAAATTTTTGCTAGTGGACTTATTCCGGCAATTGGAGCATGGGCATTTTTGTCCAAAAATTGTAATGGTAAAAAAAAAAAGGAAAATTAAAGATTCCAAATTGAATTCTAGGGCTTTTTGCATATTTTCTTTCATTCCCATGTCAATCTTCAATTTTTTTAGTGTAGATTTTTCTTCCAATCAAATCAGAGAGAATCCTCTCCGCTCTTGAATTCTCTTGATAGATTCTCTCCCAATTAAATCAAAAAGATCCCAAATTGATTTTGTCCAAAAAAAAAAAATCTATTTTGATCCAAATTAAAGAATTCTAAATTGAATCCTCTACACCTTGTGTCCCAAGCTTCTCATGGAGCCTCTCCTTGGCCTCTCTTACCACTCCTCCAAGCTTCTCAGCTTGATAGCAATATCAATTTCTCCAGAAAATAGGTTCACAATGAAATCTTTGAAGGAAAGAGAAGTGTGTCTTAATACTTGGCTTTTATAAGACAACTACAACCGAGGTCAAATTAATTTTGATAATTGCTTTGAACCAATTCAGTTTATAACTTGAATTGAAGAATTCGTATGCTTTTCAAAGCAAACCAAAACCAACTATTTTTGGCGAAGCCTCTTGTTGAAGAGTTTTTTGCTGATCGAAGCATCATAAAAAGAAGAATTTTTTTTGTGCAGCTAGTTTCACTCAAAGAAACATGGTGTGCCACTTTGAACTTGCTGGTCGAAGCATCACAAATAGAAGAATTTTTTTGTGCAGTTAATTCCACTCAAACACACATGGTGTGCCACTTTGAACAAGCGTCGGAGGAGTGTCAATTTCATTAAATTTCAACCAAGGTTAGTTTATTAAATCGGTGCATCCGATTCTTCATTCATCCAGGAATAGCCATTGCAGCTTGTTCAAGCAGCATGTCGACAAGCTACAAGCATATCATGGAATACCACACTATGGCAAGGAGACATGAAGCTGAAGAGTTCCACTCAGCCACTATTTGAAACAAGTTAGTAACTTTAGACCTTTTTTTGAAACAAGTTAGTAACTTTAGACCTTTTTTTGAAACAAGGTCCACTCTAAACCCTTATTTGAGAAAACGCTTTCACTTTGAACCCTTATTTAAATTTTTCCCAAATTCTAATATAGTTTCCCAGCCAATTTAGTCCTATACTACAGCCACATCAATAATTTCTTATGGAAATTGATTGAAAAAATTGCATTATAATTTTGCGCAAAAATTTAAGACTGAATTAGCATTAGTACACTCATTGGGTAATTGAAGTCATATTGCAATTATCTCCATTTTGTCTCTCATTAGCATCCAAACAACATTATAATTTAAATCCCTCTTATCTCCCCTTCTCTTATTTTCTCTCTTAGTTATTTAAATCCCTTCATATAATTATAATCATTGACCCCAAAAAAAAAAATTATAACCACCTTTCTACCGAATATATTGTTCATGATTGAGGAACGACTTCACATAACTAAGACCTTGTGTTTTCCAACTGGATAATCACAATAATAAGGTGGATTTCCTTACCTCTAGGATCCAATTAACTTTTTAGGTTGCTTTAAATGCTATCTTAGAGTGTGTTTTTTTCATGAAAATTTTCATGAAAAAATTATCTTTATTTGGTTTTGAGCATGGAAAAAAAAAAAAAAAAGGAAGCTAGGTGCTCACGGGTGTTGCATTGGCAACAACACAATGGCGTCTCTTTGGGAAAATGATTTCTTTCATCGGAGGGGATTTCATTTTCCAAAATCTTGGAAGACATTTTTTGTAAACCGATTCATTTCCTAGTATCTAAGCAAATGAAAAATCTAAAAGTTCTTTTTGTGCAAATAATTTTACTCCAAACAAACGCGTTATTTTCTTTTCATGAGTTATCTTGTTTCTTAATTTATATTCAAAATATCTAGGGCTTAAAAACTATACATTTGTTATATTTTACTTGTAAGGCAATTGGCTCTTTATAAATAAAATAGAGTTGAGAGTTTTCACAGTTATGCTTCAGGCGTGTGGCGTCTACTTACATGTTTACGAGATTAACTGTTTAGAAATTTCCACTTTATCACTGCGATTGTAAGTCTAAACAGCCAATTGCAAATGGAAACTGGATAATATTAGTTGAAGGCCCATGTGTAGCACGAATTTAAAATCATCTTGTTGGAAAAAAAAAATTGGTGATATAATATGACAAAACGACGAAAAGCATATAAATGAGTGTGAGTCAATCAACCAAATAACAAAATTTAAGCGTCATGTTGACAGTTAAGTGCCCCAAAAATCCAAATATTTGTCATGAAAATAAAATCGAATTATTTAAAACTGTCAAAACGGTACAATTAAGTCCAAAAAAAAAATTGTTTAAACAATGTAATAAATACTGTCATTCTGTTTTGAATAACGAAAACACGTACTAGACACTCAGCACTAATGTGGCGCCAAAATAGGCGTCGCTTGTGAGAGAAAAGCTATAAATTTTAGAAAAGTAAAGCGTGAGAGAGCACCTGCATTTGTGGGGAAAGGGGGCTCGGAGCAGGGGCGGCGCCACTGCTCTGCTCTGTAAGCGAAGGCGGGCGGCCCTCTCCGCAAGCGGGCAAAGGAAAGCGTCCTCATTTAGTCGTGGAATACTTCTCACTTTAGTGGCAATGAACGAACCTGGTCTAATTCAAACTTAGCTCAATAAAACAGCAAACAGGCCTTAGTTTGCCCAACTCAGATTTTGTTGAAGATCGGTGAGGCCCTTGTGACAAGCTAGCATGGCAAGAGCAGCCTCTCGAGCCCATCAAGCCCATGATCAGGTCGGCCTCACCTAACCCCCATAGCCACTCGTTCTTAGACAGTAAGTCGTTGTTGAAGCAACAACTATTCAAAGAAGAGAAAATTGTCTTTCCCATTCATTTTGCAAAGAGAAACCCTAATTGCGTGGTACCATTGCCAATTTTGATGCGCTTGCAAGGGATGAAGAACGATTCACCTGGCTCCATGTCCCTGAGCAGATCCATCACCATGGACCAAATCTAGAAATTGCCGACGTCAGATCCGTAAGAAGCTAAGGACATTTAGTGAAAAGGGACATGAAAGATTAGTTTGAAGACTAGATTGCCGGTCATCTTGTAATTCACAAGGTCCAACATATTCCCTGGCGAAATGTTTGCGAGATTGATAGGAAAAGTACCAAAAAAGTCCTAAACCTATTGTATTGGTACTAATTCAGTCATAAACTTTTCAATTGGACAAATTTAGTCATAAACCTTTTGATATTGGTACCAATTCAGTCTATCCGGCCAATTTTGGCTGGCCGGCGCTGATGTGGACATCGGCCGGTGGTCGGACGGACGACGACGTGGCAATTTTTATGATTTTATTATTATTTTTCGAATTTTTTATTAATTTTTTTTTTTTTTTTCCTTTTCTTTTTCGGCGGTGGCCCGCAAGCCTTCGGTGAGGCTCGCCGGCCACTGGGCGAGGGCCGCGAAGCCCTCGCTAGCCGCCGGCGAGGGTCGCGGCCCTCGCCTCCGCCCTAGCGATGGCCCCCATGGCCTCGCCGGCCGGAGGGCGAGGCCGCCGCCGCCCGCGGCAAGGCCGGGCGAGGCCGGCCTCGCCCAAATCCACGGGCGAAGGCAACCTCGCCGCGGGCAAAGGCAGCCTCGCCCGCCGCCGGCGAGGCCATGGCAACCATCGCCGGGCCGAGGCGAGGGCCGCGAGGGCCGCGAGGGCCCCCCTCGCCGCCGACGGCCGGCAAGGGCTTCGCGGCCCTCGTCTCCTCCCTGGTGATGGCCGCCATGGCCTCGCCGGCGGCCTTGGGAGAGGCCGAGCGAGGGCCGCGACCCTCGTCGACGGCGGGCGAGGGCTTCGCAGCCCTCACCCAGAGGCTCATCGGCCACCGCCGGAAAAGAAAAGGAAAAAGGAAAAATAATAATAAAAATAATAAAAAATCATAAAAATTGCCACATCAGCGTCCGGCCACCGGCCGACGTCCACGTTAGCTTCAGCCAACCAAAATTGGCCGAATGGACTGAATTGGTACCAATATCAAAAGGTTTAGGACTAAATTGGTCCAATTGAAAAGTTTAGGACTGAATTGGTACCAATGCAATAGGTTTAGGACTTTTTTGGTACTTTTCCCCGAGATTGACTATTGAAATTAACAAGTAGCACATAAAAGTAACATAAAGGTATGTTACTAAAGGAGAAAAATTATCCAAGAAGTCCTAAACCTATTACACTTTACAAAGTCAGTCCTAAACTTTCAATTTTACCAATTGAGTTCTAAGCATTCTCGCTTTTTTTACAAATTAAGTACATTTGGCAAATTTTTATTAAAATTCGTTAATATGGACGCCGATTACCAATTGGTACAGTCAACGTTAACACGGACAATTTTTTAATAAGTTGCCGATCCTATGTGCCTATTGAAATTAATGAGTAGCTCATACAAGTGACGGAAAAATATGTTATGAAAGGAAGAATCTTCAACATTTGGGATAATTACCAAAAAAGACCCAAACTTATTGCAATTGTGTCAATTCAATCCTAAACTTTTTTTTGCCAATTCAATAATAAACATTTTACAATTGTACTAATTCAATCCACCCAGCCGGCTATGACGTGGATGCCTAGATTCAAAGAAATACTGACGTGGACAATTTTTTTTTTTCGAATTTTTTTTGTTAATTTTTTTCTTTTCTTCTTTCTTTTTTTTTTTTCCCCTTTTCCTCTGGTTCCCCAGTGATCGGTGGGGGCGGCCCTCACCATGGCTAGGCAAGCCTCGTTAGGCGAGGATCGCCATCACCAATGGTCGGCATGGGGGTGAGCCTCGCCATTGGTCAGCAAGGTTCAACTAGAGGAAGAAGGAAGAGTAAGAAAAAAAAAAAGAGAAAGAAAATAATAAATAAATAAATCGAAAAAATAAATAAAATTATTAAAAATTGTCAACATCAACGTTCTCCGCATGACAAAAGTGTCCATGTCAGCGTCGGATGGCCAAATTTGACCGAATGGACTAAATTGTCAAGATTATAAAATGTTTAAAACTGAATTGACTAGAAAAAATTAGAACTAAATTGACATTAGGATTTTTTTGGTAATTCTCCCTTCACATTGCCCGTGAACTATCAAATTCTATGATCCTTCTCTTCACTGGTTCTTCTTGAAAGCACCACAATCAAGCAAAGAAATCCCCATGTTCAATATGAGCAACTATCCACTCTAAAAAGGGAAGACCTCTTGCTTGGTCTCTGCTCTTACTTCGTGGTTACTTATGACCCGTCTCTTCATTTATAAGAATAATGTTCTGAAATTACACGACAAACACCTGAGGCGACCCTCCCAAGATGCATTTGTCAAATTCCCCACGATAGTTTAATGGATTGCCAAGTGGACACAAATGGTCCCTCTTGCGAGGTAGCACTTATGACACGGGCCCTCTCAAACTCTACCGAGCACAAATCGATTTTCTCAAATGCTTATGAAAATTTGCTTTTATCTGACCTATTTCCACTAACCTGTTGGAGGGCATTAGAAGTAAAGTAAAATGTAGAAGGACATTTTACTCTTGTGAACTAAAAATTAGGACCCGAGGAGTTGATTACACTTGAGATTTATCTAATGCCCACAATTGGTACATTTTCTCTTTTTGTTCAAAAACATTTCATATGATATTTTCAATTTTAGCATTCCTAACCACGCACATCTTGGTGGCCACGCATTGACAACTCACACAGCAGGATTCAAATATATCACCAACCACAAGAATAGTTATAACATCATAATAAATAAGCCACCATCATAATAAAGTGATAAAAGTGCGGAAAATAAAACCCGATACAACGGACAAAGAGTGCATATAATTTGCTAGTGAGCATGAGCAACGGTTAGGCATGAATTAAACTAGGCCTAAACATGCAGATTACCACTAAGTGCAAGTTCGATTTTTTGGCATTTGTAGTTATCAATCTGTTTTGTAATTTTATTTTATATTTGAGATCATATGATCAAATATCTAGACTATACCCACGAATTATAAAACAACCTCGATAGTGCTAATTTGATAACGGCATGGCTTAAAAAGGAAGTTTGACTCAGAAGTGACGCATTGATGTAAAATGGATGCCCCAATACCTTAGAAAAAAAGCCAAATAAGGACTCAAAGCCCACTGTCCAGCTGACGAAACGTGCTGGATATCTAGTTAAGGAGGGTCGTTTGTCTACCAAACGGTCCCAAGCAACACCCCAACACGATAACGGCCCTCGCCCCAATATGACATGAGGCTAGACAACGTGCATGACTAAATGCATTCTCTATGACCGGTTCACACCTGACCCAATCTGTAATAAATGGCCCATTAAACTTAGCCCATGTCTCTTATAAGCCCACGCCCCACCATTTTTTTCCTCTTTCTCCTTTATTAGCTAGTGCAAGTGAGCGTCAAAGGAAGAGAAGAGAGGACTCTGTGACCAAAAACAAAAGGAAAATAAAGAAGCGTCCGTGAAGAAGGGAAAGGGCAAAGGAAGAAGAGAGAGAAATTCCGGCATGTGCACGATCTGGGCATCCTGATTAGCCGAATCAACTACAAATCGCAATGCCCGGTAAGTATTCAAACTGATCATTTGTCTAATTGGAGTAATTTTCCGAATTAGGGCATGAGTTCGAAGCTATGTTGATTTTGAACTCCAAGGTCGATTGAGGAGTTATTAGAGTGTGGTTTTTGTGGAAAGGATAGTTTAAGACATTATGAAGCTGTAGGGTTTGACAAAAATCAGATTTAAAGTATGGGTTGATTGGAATGAATTCTGAAGTTTGCATGTGGGTTATTCATAATAGATAGTAGGTGTAAGGAAAATGATGAACGTTTGCTTTAAACGAGCTTACTCATTTGTGCATAGAAGTTGTTTTATCAAGGATTAAGCGTGGTTTAGTCAAGTCGGTCATTGGAATAGTGTTTTTACTTGGATTATGCTTCGTTAATTAATAAGAATACGAGTGCTTGGGCTTGAGTAACCTTCATAGGTTGGCTTTGACTTTTCCCAAGTGGTAATATCTCTTTTTTGAGTTTGTAAACTCATATTTCAAAAGTGATATAGATTATGAATAGTATGAGTTACGAAATGGTATTTTTATTGCATGAAATTTGAATCAGGCATTTACTATGATTCATTTATGTGAATGGTTTTAAAAATATTCTAGGAAAAGTGTTGCAAAACGTCACACATGCTCGCAAGCGCGCGCGCGCATGCACACAATGATTTATTTATTGATTTGTGAATTTGGTTTATAAAATGAGTTATAAAATGTTATGTGGAATGTATTGTATTTTAAGAAACGAGTTCTAACAAAAATTTGAGAAATGCTTTTCGAAAGTATATCTAATGAATGAGCTGAGTTACGAAAGATTATATGTTTCGTTTGTGAAACTTTCTTGTGATTTGATTCCAGATTGGCTTGTGAATAGGGGGAGATGTTGTTGTAAGTTTGTGTTGGTGCTCAATATCATTGTGAGCTCATTGAGAGGCTTATGAGTATGCATATTAGTTCAGGATATCGTTTTGGACTAAGCCACTAACTTTGTAGGTCGACCTTGTCAAGGGGGGAATCTCCATTTGTCACCAAGTGTTGTGTCGTAATCATGGTAGGATATGAAGCAATAAATTGGCCGATGAATTGGACCATCGACGTATAATTTGATGAAATTAATCAATGAAATAGACAATTGATATGTGAGTTATTGAAATTGATCAATGAATTGGATCATTAATATTATTGTGTTAATATTACTGAGGAAATAAGTATTTTTCACTTGTACAAAGCTTTGTTGGAATGAAACAACTCACATGTGATTTGATATGCAGTTATAACTTGAGTTTGGATGACAAGTTTCTAGTTTCACATTATATACATGCAAGGTAGTTTCTCGATCTACTTTATAGTTTTTCACCTCTCTATTTCCAAATCTTTTTAGGTCTCTTGATTAGCGACTAATAGAGTGAGAGCGATATTGATAGACTTTTAGGAGTTAGATTTTTTATATGGTTCGAGTCTACATCCTTCCAATGGAAGGATGACCCTATCACTTCCCTGTTCTTGTAGAGTTGGGGGTGTGACACAATTAACTTAGAGTTAAATATATGCAACTTATAACTTGAAAAACACTACAACACATCCTAATAATCTATCACGAAATAGGACAAGATCAAGAAAAAATAAGGAGGAAATGAACTCAAGCAATGTAATGGAGACCTCGGCAAACCATAAATCGACGGACTTACACAAGGTTTCAAGACAAAAGTGAATAAAAAGGGCGAGGTGAGTCACTAGAGGTCACGTTCTTAGTTGGAAAAATCGGCCCTAAGGCATGCTCGGAATCAACGCTACTAGGCATGAAACTTTAAAAACCATGCAATGTGCTATAACCAAGCTAAAGGACTGGTAAACCAAGGTAATGAGCTTGCAACACCCATGAGGGCAAGGTGAGCCGCTGTACTTTGGCTTTCAACTATAATTGCAAGCACAATACCCTTGGTGAAGAGCCACAAGATGAAATGAGATAGACAGACAAATGGGTCTATACCACGAATGTGGCACCCCAAAACCAAACAGAATGGGGATGACACGGCCATTTTTCCACTTAAAAAGCGCAATTTCAAATAGAAAACATCTTATCAAAAAATATATATATATAATGTGTGTATATATAATCTCCATCCATATATAATATATATCGATGATAAATCACATCATCAAAATTTCTATAATTCATAAAAAAAAAAAAAAAAGAATATGTACATGTCCAACTAATAACTAAACCCAGTAAGCTCATCTCAGTCATATTCAACTTAAGAATATACAACTAACTAGTTCATACCCAAAAATCCCCTTATCAAAAAGCCCCGGCGATAAAACGAACACTCTCATTCTATCTGCCGTTAGTCAAGGAATCTAAAAACGTGTAAAACAAATGGAATGAATAACTACAATCTAGTGAGTAGTATATCTCTTCTAACCAGATAGAGTGTCCATTATACAAGTTTAAGATATGAAAATGTAATTCATTTACACCTAATCTAGTATATAACAAACCTCAAGATCAAAATAAGTTATATATTTTTTCAACATAACCATATTATAGTAGAAATGCCCATTTCAACAATAATATCAAACCAAGTATCAACAGTTTAGTCCACTAATTAATCTTATCAAATCATACGTTAATGGTCATTTCATTAACCAATCTCGCGCTCAAATAAATAATCATAATCACGCATAATGCTTCTTTGATTAGGTCTCCACCTATGTTACATGTGACACACAAGGATATTTTTAAAACTAGTATGCATATCCACAAATCCCTCAATAGATTCACATAGTCACTGAGCATCAACACAAATTCACAACAGCATTCTTTGAAACCTACAAACCCAATCAAGAATCCATATCATAAATTGATTCACAAACCAAAATATATAATCTTTCGCAACTCAAATCATTAATCAGAATCCCCTTTCGTGAAGCATTTTTCAAATTATTTTAGAAGTTATCTTATTAATCAAATCCACAAAGTAGTACACATAACATTTAAAGAAAGGTTTATCAAACCTTCTCATTATAGGGTTAATACCCTGAAAAACCCCAAACGGGTACACCTGTTACAAATTTATCCCAAACCGGTACACTTGTAACAAATTTACCCTCTGTTAGTTTTCGTTAAATTTTACTGTCAAGTTATTAAGTTAAATGACACGTGACAGTTGACTGGTATACCAATTTGGAACTTTACGCTCCGTTTGTCACAGTTTAAAATTTTTTTGATTTTTTTTGTGGTATTAATCCAATTTAGCGGAGGGTATATTTGTCACAAATTTACCAGTTTGGGGTTTTTTGCGGCCAAATAAATTAGTTTGGGATAAAATTGTCATAAATGTACCAGTTTATGATTTTTTATGGTCGGTCGGGGTAAATTTGTCACAAGTGTACCAGTTTGGGGTTTTTCAAGGTCAAAAAAATAGTTTGGGGTAAATTTGTCACAGATGTACCAGTTTAGGGTTTTTAAGGGTATTAACCCCTCATTATAACCAAAATAGAGCAAATACTTGCTCTAGTTTCATGCAACAAGTATGCTCTTCTTAGTTCAATATACATATAGAATCACTATTCCTTCGAGACATGAATTTTACAAAGTCAAAAAAGAGATCAACACCATTCACTTGGAAATGCCTAAAAACAAACAATTAGCTATATAAGCCAACGATCTCATAATCCTATTAATTAAACAAAAATTGATGTTAAAAAAAAAAACTATCTCAATTATGAATAGGCACTGAGCTTTATCGATAACAAAATAACTTTCATGTGTTAACAAATCGCTCGGCCAAAACGATTGTTCAAAGCATCCCATAACATAGAGCTCACACACAAAACTCTAAAATTTCGCTTTGACTAAATCGTTATTTTGAGTTGACTCCCATCAAATCTCATAGCTCTAGAATGTCCTAATTCATGATTTTCATAAAATTCCACAAGTAAACAACTCCAAAAACGGATCTTGTAGTTCAAATTTGAAATAATTTCGAATTTGTGTCATAAGATCAAAAATTACTCCAATTAAATGACCAAAAGGCTTAATTTTCACACCTCAAAGCCAACAAAAAAGGAGGAGAACACGATCATCCTTTCACACGAAGGACGCAACCTCAAACATAATCAATAACCTAATATCGACATATATATCTTTATATATATATATAAATGTGTGTATTTTAGATAAAAACAATAAGTTGGTTACTACATCAGAATTTTTATGATCTACCAAAAAGAACATATACAACTAGAACTCATCCAACCCAATAAATTATCGATAACTACATATACAACTCCCTTAAGCCATACTCAAAATACAACTCTTAAAAGTTTCCCACTAATAGCACTCTATGTGGCACCCCTCGACGGCCCCCAAACCGTTAGGGTCGCCACAGTTCGCTTACCTTTCACTTTCCCTAATAACATGTCACTATGATACCATTTCAATTGCAGCGGGTCCATACAATCTGGGGGTTTACATTTTTTTTTTTTTTATCGGTCCCTTGCGCAATTCATATAACGGAAGTATATCCAACAACTCCCTTCCCTATATTCAGAAAACGATGCACACCAACTAAACATTTATAGGTAAAAGCCAAACACTTTTATTTACTTAAACCAGATGGACATCATTCATCGGTACATCAAAATGCCATAGTTTTCTATACTTGGCTACACTTCAAAAGATGACCGACATCTCCTCCAACAGTCGTATACTTAATGTCCATCGATCAGTGTCAGCGTCCAAAAGTTTCTTCCTTTGCTATCCTCCTCCTCGCGGTCATATCCAACCACTTGATCCATCTACTGGTGGCAGTGGCGGCAGAGGTATCTTATCTATTCTGAAATGTTAATCCCCAAAAAGGGTGAGTACAACCACTCAGCAGTAAAGATCCACCAAACTACTCAATGCATCAAACAGAACAATCAAGGCATCATACAAAGCACATATCGTCCATGCATTCAAGCATAACTTACCTTGCAACCATGCTTATATCATCATGCCATATGTGCATATACCACCATGCACTCATCATCAAGCATTCATGCATATATCACCATGCCATATGTGCATATACCACTACGCACTCATCATCAAGCATTCATGCATATCCATGCCATATGTGCATATACCACCATGCACTCATTATCAAGCACTCATTATCAAGCATTCATGCATACATCACCATGCCATATGTGCATATACCACTACGCACTCATCATCAAGTATTCATGCATATCCATGCCATATGTGCATATACCACCATGATTCATATCATCCATGCTATCAAGCATACATCACCATGAGATCCATTCATGCCTTCATGATCGCATTTTCAATATCAAATAGCATCAATTTATTTTCATAAGCCGATCATGCATCATGCCATATGCATACACCCATGCACATGCTTCATTTTCAATTCTTATCTTTCACAAGGATCTCATTAGTTTTTCTTTCCAGGGACCAATGTTTGCATCCCACAATTCATCGCTCGCACCCAATCAGGCATCCCGAGGAACCTCCGGAATTACGCCACTAGGCCACCGGGCATCCGTTCCCCCACATTCCAGGCATCTCGCATCCCAACTAGTATCACAAGGCATCCCCCCGAGCACAAACCTCCGGGGCTTCCGGAATTACGTACCGACATACCACCAGGATTCCCCCCCCTCTGGAATTACGTACCGTATACCACCGGGCATCTCGAAACTCCCGAGGACCCTCCGGAATTACGCCACTAGGCCACCGGGCATCCGGCACCCCCACATTCCGGGCATCCCGACACCCCGGGGCATCGTCGGCTCACACCTCCGACGGCCTTCTCATCACCACAATGCATATTCCCATACATCTCATTTTCAATTTCACATTTGATGCAACAATGCCAATGATTTGACAACGGCCCTTTTTAAAATCATATAATGTGCATTGGAAAAAATATTATTTGATGCAATGGTTTTTGAGAAACTTCATTGAATTCATGAAAATTCATAAATCTTTTGATGTCATATGATATGCATGAATGTCACCACATCATTGCACGAATGAGAATCCAAGGTATCACAATTTATATAGCAAATCAATAACCTGTAAATAGAACAGTTTTTCAGCTTAAACAGAATGCGTGCTGTTTATGAACAATTCTGGAAAATTAGTAAACGATGGAAATTAATTCTGAAAATTTAACACATTGTAGATAAGATCTAAGAAAACACATTTCGTGAAGAACACCATATCAAAAAGGCTTCACAGAATACGTACAGATCCGTATATATCACCAAAAAGGGTTTTTAACATGACCCATGCACAGTTTCGAAAACAACTTCAATTGAACCCTCAAATGGGCTCAGAAAATTCTGAAATTTGGACACGTTGTAGTTAAGATCTATAGCTACAAGTTTCATAAAGAAGCCGAAGTCAAATTCGTTCCGGATTAAAAGTTAAAACCAGTTTACTTTCCTGTTTTTGAGTTTATCTTTTCCAGACTATCATCATTCAAAGAAACTCGATTCTTCGACTTATATACGTTCATTTCTTCTAATTTTTCAGTATGTTATTACTCAGAATATTAACTACAAATTTCGTTGAGAACATATGATCAAATTTTGACCAGATGATTTTATAAAAATCACGGAGTCTTACTGGGTCGAAGTAATATTTTCCAGATCCGGTTTTCTCAAAGAAAAACGAAATCAGATTACGTAGTTCTTGAAATATTTTGATTAAAATACCCGAATGACCTCCAAAACTTATGAAATTTTTTCCAGGTTATAGTCGAGACCCTAAGGTAGATTTTTCATGAAGACATCTAGGCCAGATTTGTCCTAGATAATTTACTATGGTCGGACGAAGCTACTGTTCCTAGTACCGAACAGTCCAGTATAGCTGTCTCCGAAAAATCGAGGTTTCGCCTACTTATCTCTCTTCATTTCTTCTGAAATTTTGATATGTTTTGCTTCAAGAGGTCCACTACAACTTTCATTAAGAGATCCAGGTGATATTCTCAAAGGATAGTCACCATTTAGTCCACGAAGTCTCGGGAGTCCAGTACCAAACTTCCAGATCTACCGTCTTCAAAAGAAAATCATTTCACCAGGCTACACTTACTCGTTTTACCTCAAATTTGAGTATGTAAATCATCAGGATGTTCTCTACAACTTTCGTGCAGAAGTCGAAGTGAAATTATTAATAAAAGTGACATGCAACACACAAAACCACCAAGAGGTCGACGAAACAGTTTCAGATCTAGCCCTTTCGTAGAGGGAGGGTTTCACCCCCTCAAAACTCAACCATTTTATCTCAAATTTTAGTATGTTATACTTTGAGATGTTCTCTATAACTTTCATGAAGAGGTCGAAGTGAAATTTCAAGTAAAAAGTGACATGTAAAACACGAAATCACCAAGAGGTCAACAAAACAGTTTCCAGATCTAACATTTTCGTACAAAAAGGGTTTCACCCTTCAGTACTTGTCCATTTTGTCTCAAATTTTAGTATGTTATACTTCAAGATGTTATCTACAACTTTCATGAAGAAATAGAAGCAATATTCCGACTAAAAAGTCACATGCAACACACAAACTCGCGGACGGTCGGACTGGTCTTTCCGAAATCAGCATGCATGACCAACGAATCTCTCTTCAAAGCTCCGAAATCTCATCCCATCTACCACAACCAAGACTTACCATCTACTACACCTACACACAGCAATGCAAAGATTAGGTTTTAGGACTTCACTTGCCTCAAACTTAAGCACAAACAGCAACAAAGATGGCGGGCAAAGCGGTGAACGAACGGCAGCGAGCTAGGCGGACGATCCTCCTCCTTCCTCTCGCACGCCCGCTTCCTCTCTTTCCCTCTTCCTCTCTCTCGGTTTCCCTTTCTCTCTTGGACGACACTCTCTCTCTCTCTCTCCCTTTTTTCCTTTTTGGTTGAATAAAATCCTTGCATGCTTCCATTTTTGCATGCTAGGACACTTGGCTCCAAGAGGGAAACAAGTGTCTTCTTGTTGAAGACACATGGAGGAACCTTCATGCCACTTGTCATTCTTCATGCAAGACTTATGGGCTTCAAGGCTGGGCCGGCCTTGGGCCTTCATGGGCCGATCGAATAGGGGGCTGGCGTGGGCTGGTTGGATGGTCTTTTGGGCCTAAAGATCAGCCCACCCTCTCCTATTCCTATTCCATTTAACCCTTATTTTAATAAACACCTAATTTCAACTTATAAGCCCACAAAACTTTACAATTTAAATCAATAAAATTATACTTATAAAGCGCACCACCAAGAATAAGATTTCTATTATCAATTGCACCTTAATAAAATCCTTGGATCACTTGAAGACACATCTCCATCCAAACAATTGTCCACTATAATGCTTGGCCTTAAATTAATTGAAATTCATTAATTCAATGGCTAATACAAAATCCAATGGCACTTCCATTACCTAATCCTGGACTTTAATTCTTCTAGAGATTGCCATGAATTTTGGGATGCCACACTCTCACCTTACTTGTTGCTAACCGAGGGACATAAAACACATTTGACGAGTGGAACGAACAACTATGGCCCAACAAGTAATACATCTCTTATAAGCAAATCGGGTAATTATTATGCATATTTAAAAGCACACACGTAGCTCATTTACAACAAATCCTGAATATATATAAAAAATACTCAAAAATTAAAATGAGTTATATACATTACTTCAACACAACATTTTCATAGCATATAAATACTCTTTTAAATCCACTATCAAAATACAAATAACAATAGTCAAGTCCACTGATCAATCTCAATACACACGTCATTGGTCCATTCCAATTATCAATCTCAAGCTCAAATATCAACCATGATCACACATAACACCCCGTACTTGGTAAGGTCTTCACCTATATTACCAGTGGTTGGCCCACAAGATCATCCTAAACTAATATGTGTAGCCACAAGCCCATCATTTGGCTCACATCTCTTTTGAGCACCAATACAAATTGACAACAACATCCTCCACAATTCACAAAACCAAACTAAAATATATTTTAAAAAAAAAAATTGGCTTCACAAACTAAAACATAAAATTTTTCTACAACCCAACTTAACTCATCCACCAAAATTCCATTTTTGCAACTCATTTCATTAACACTTTCTTAAATCATTTCAGCTAACAAATAGGGTAGTAAATGCTCGATTCAAAGTTATGCAACAATAAAGCTTTAAAAATTACTTTCCATTTTCAAAGAAATATCAAACATGTGATGCCTCTTTAACTCATATTATATATATTTCTATTATTTCAGGATATGAGTTTTATAAAACCGAAGAAGAGAAGTATCACTCACCACGGAACACCTATAATCAAACAACAAACGTTACTAGAATTATCGAACTTAGTTTTGAAGTAGGTATTCACACAGAATTTGCTACTGGATCGATTACAACTAGTTCCCGAACCTTTTTTTCAAGCGGTCTACTTTGGTTCTCGAGTAGAACCTGTTTGGTTGCATATCCCTAGCATGAGCCAACTACTTCTCCTTCTTCGCTTAATTCTTTCGCTCGACAATACCAATGGATCATTGCTTCCTCAAAGTCATCAGAGGAAATGGCTCTTGGGACTCTGCATTGGGTTCACACAAGTCAAGACTTCTATCAAATCAATCCTCCAATCTCCTCCTTGGAGTTGCACCTGGAGAAGCTTAAGGCATATCTTTGGTGTCGGGGGTAGCAACATGCTGGCCTTTCCTACTTTTACAAAGCGAGGAAAGCGTCTTTGAGTCAGAATGCATGATAACCTGTATCCAAAGCAAAACATAACCTTAGCACCTAAATGAGTAGCACGCTAAAACCATCACACCATCTCAAGTCCCAAAAAAATCTATACCCCAAATTCATAGCCTAAGCTCTGATGATAAAATAAAAAATAAAAAAGTCTCACCCCAAAACCAACAAGAAATGGAGATGACGCGACTCTCCTTTCATACAAAGAATGCAACCTTAAACATAACCAACAGTCTAATATTAACATCTCTCAATCTATATATATCAGAAAAAACAACGTGTTGGTTACTATATCAAAGTTTCTATAATCTACTGAAAAGAACATCTACAAGTAGAACTCGTTCAACCTAACAAACTATCAACAACTACATACAACTCTCTTAAGCCATACCCAAAATACAACACCCAAAAGCTTCCCACCGATAGCACTCTCGTCCTACTTGTCACTAACTAAGAACTTGAAAACACAAATGACGAGTGGAATGAGCAACTACAGCCCAATGAGTAATACATATCTTCTAAGCAGATCAAGTAAGCATTAAAAACACACATGTAACTTGTTTATACCCATTCCGAAATACAAAAAAGAACACTAATATTAAAATCAATCATATATATTACTTCAATATAAAGTTTTCATGGCATAAATACTCATTTAAATCCACCATCATAATACAAATAAAAACAGTCAACTCCATTAATCAATCTCAACATACACACGTCATTAGTCCATTCCAATGACCAATCTCAAGCTCAAATATCAAACATGATGCATAACACCCTATGACAAAGCGACCAAGTTCCCCCTTAGTAAAGTCTCCACCTATATTATTGATGGCTAACCCACAAGAATATCTTAAACTTGTATGCATACCCACAATCCCCTCATTAGGCTCACGATGATATTGTACACCAACACAAATTCACAACAACATTCTCCACAATTCACAAAGCCAAATCAAATGTATATCAAAATCCGGCTTCACATACGAAAACACATAATATTTCCACAACACAGCTTAACTCAACCACCAAAATTCCATTTTTGCAACTCATTTCACAAACACTTCTCAAATCATTTCAGATAATAAATAGGGTAGTAAATGCTCGATCCAAAGTTATGCAATAATAATGCTTTAAACATTATTTTCCCTTTTCAAAAAAATATCAAACATGTAATGCCTCTTTAAATCATAGTATGTATATTTCTATCATTTCACGATATAGTTTTAAAAACCAAAGAAGAATAGTACCACTCACCTCAGAATGCCTACGACGAAACAACAAATGTTACTTGAATTGTCAAACCCGTAAACCTAACAAATAAGCAATAAACAACGTTAAAATTGAGTAAAACTCTACCTCGACTACGAAACGACTAAATTACGTCTAAACGCTAAGAAAATGACTTATGCGCACTAACAAATCGCTCACTTAAAGCAAACAATATTAACCTAAACGCGACGTGAAACTTGGCCTCGACACCCCAAAATCTTGCTCTAACAAAATCATTTCTTCAAAAAGACTCTTGTCAAAGCCCACGACTCTACAACAACATAAACTACCATTTTCATGAAATTCCAAAGCTCAACAACTCAATAATCGAACTTCGCAACTCAAATTTAAACCCTAAATCCAAAAACTACTTTGATTGAATGAAAGAGGGGCGCGAGTACTTACCTAGCGTTGTGATACGTAGTTGAGTGAGCTTAGCAAAGTGTCCATGATGAACACACATAAAAACATTATCCTTTTCTTTCCCTTTCTTTCTCTCTTCTTCTTCTTTCCTGTCTTTGTCCTTTCCTTTTTCTCGCGTAAGCTCTCCAATGTGCTTTATAAACTAAGCGCCCACGCCTTTGCTTTATTGACTTTTCAATCTGTTTTTTTTTTTTTCGGTGGCTTCTTCACCTTTAACTTTTTGAATTTTCAAAAGAAACCATATTTTACATTTACTCCTTATCGGGTATTATGAATTGAAGTAAATCCTGTTTGGCGAGGTCTCTGTGATGTGTATGCACAAAAACCATCTTTCTCTTTCTCCTTCTTCTTCTTCTTCTTCTTTCCTCTTCCTTTCTCTTTTTTCTTTTGTGCACCCTTAGCGTGCTTTCTGTGTTATAAATGAGTTGAACATCCCTTTTCTTCTTTTCTTTTTACTAGTCAAAGTTTTTCATTTTATACCCCACACTTTGACCTAAGTCAAAGTCCACATTTTACATTGAATAAATGAAGCGAAATCGCCACAGCACGATTCAAATTAATCAAAGTTATGCATTTGTGTGTGTTGTGTGTGTGTGTGTGTGTGTGAGTTAAGCAATGATTCATCCATTAAGGTGATCGGTTTGAATGGACCAGGGAGGTAAAGATCTTGAAAGTGTCAGTTTGTGACTAGAATTCCCATCAAGCGAGAACATCCAATAATCATATTGAAAAGTACATAAAAATATCTAAAAATTATACTTCAATAAAACCGACTTCATCTTTTTAAAAACTTTCGTA
The DNA here is from genome assembly GCA_017140595.1 of Eucalyptus curtisii. Lineage (NCBI taxonomy): Eukaryota > Viridiplantae > Streptophyta > Magnoliopsida > Myrtales > Myrtaceae > Eucalyptus > Eucalyptus curtisii. The sequence goes on along the minus strand of CM029501.1, from coordinate 15,767,370 downwards.
TTTGTGCAATTAATATTGTTATTTGAGTTCTTGAAGTGTTGATTGACAATGTCTATCATAGAGAATTCAAGGTATAAGACTAGATAATTGCAATTCATTGCATTATGAATAGAACATTGCATCTAGATCGAACATGCATGATTATACAAATCAATGGTAAATTATATTGACATGTAAATGCATGAAATTGCCACAGTGACGAAAATTGTCCTTAAGAAATTGCACGATACTTTAAAATAGCACATTGCATGTGGAAATTGCAAACAATGTTGAAATTGCACGATGTTTTGAAATCAAACACTAATTAAAATAGAATGATGAATGCAATTTGCTTCACAATTAGATAGAATGACTTGCTTTTCACATTGTTATAATAGAATTGCATAGAAGTGAATGTTAATACTAGGTTTTATACAAATATGATGAAACTAAGCATTGACTTTGAATTGCACGCTAGCCAATTTAAAAGCTAATTTGAATTGCATGATGATATTTGTATCAAACACTCTTTTTGAAATAGAACAAAATGACAAGCTAAATGAAATCACCTGTTGTTTTGCTTGGATTCGACTCGTCTTTGTTAATAAATCAAACGTTGTTTTTGAAATAATAAAAAAAATCACAGGCTAATTGATTTCGCTAGCAATTGTTAATCAATTACAGAAATCAGCATTCTTACAAAATTATCTTTATCTTTCTCTTCCTTAATTAAGGATAAGTGAACTGGAAATTCTAAAACTTGTCACGAAAGTACAATTGAATGCTAAAACTTTCAAACAATGCAATTAAGTCAAAAAAATTGCTATAAAAGTGTAATTGAGTCCTAATATTTTCAAAAAATGTAATCGAGTTCTATAACTTGTGAAATTGATCCAATTAAGTCCTCCATCAATTGCATTTTTTGAAAGTTTTAGGACTCAATTACACTTTTACGACAAGTTTTAAAACTCAATTACACTTTCGTGACAAGTTTTAGGATGTGATTGCACTTTTTAAAAGTTATATGACTTAATTATACTTTTGTGACAAGTTTTAAAACTCCATTGTATTTTTTAAAAGTTTTAAAATTTAATTGCACTTTCATAACAAGTTTTACGACTTCCATGCACTTGTCCCTTAAATATATTTCAAATCCTATATTTTGGTCGTTGTTTCAGTTATGTCATTATCGATTAAATTATGGCATGTATCTTAAATGTTGTTTTCGGAATTTCATTGTTGATTAAATTCTAACGTTAAATCTTTATCATTGCACTTTGTCATCAATTAGATTTCAATGAAGTTTTTTATATCATCGGGCTTCATCATGGATTAAATTCTGTTGAAGATTATACTTTCCTTATGTTCCACTTATTCAACTATGTCCCAAATCGCCAAAGAACCCGACTCGATCTCAAAAAAAAAAAAAAGCCAAAGAACGAATTTTAGTCAAAGATACTTCATCAATGATCCAAATTTCGACAAAACATCTTTTTGGCATATCTGGTGGGACAACCTATGGTTCAATTTGAGGAAATCTGATGCCAAGAATATAATATTGACTAAGTCAAAAGAACAAAAGGAAGAAAAAAAAATACCACCAAGAGGTAAAAGGGAAGAAAGGGAGAGTGCACTCAATGTATGCAAAAGAACCATGAACCGTCTAGACTGCCCAGAACTAGACTGAACGGAACCAGAACCTGTTGTTTCCATGGGAGCCAATCCAGCTCTCAGTTCCAATTTTAGACGTGGAACCACCCGCCCACCTAGCCAAACTAGACCGATACATATGTATATTTAATAAAAAAAAAATTACATTTCAATTATTTAATTATTTTGTAGTTTTTCGATCAAATATATATGTACATATATGTGTCATGCCCTGAACCTCAAGTGCACGCACCTCCCTCGGTGGTCAATAGAATTGCAACGTTCCCAGGACGCGGGGACAAGTACACTATCAGTGCCATAAGTTGTGTATAGCGCTCACTTTGGTGCCAAAAGTTTCCATCGGATCACTTAAGTGCCAAATCGGAGGAAAAACGATCACTTTGGTGCCACCGGCGAAAGATTCCGGCCAAAATGATTACGTGACTTTATATATATATTTTTTTTTAAAAATCGACAATGCCTTTAAACGACGTCATTTTCCGTCCTCCTTAAGAAAACGACGTCGTTTTGCCGTCCTAAGTGGATGGCCTCGAGAAAACGATGTCACACAACTCATTTGGGTTTTTTTTTTTTATTTGGGGATTGAAATTAGGGTTTTTTTGTCCAATCCTCGCCCAACGCCAGCCACCGTCGCTTGGCCTCCGTTACTCAGCTGCCATCGCTCGGCCTCCGTCGCTCGCCGCCGTCACTCGGCCTTCGTCGTAATAGCACCGTGTCCCAATCTCGGTAACATTTCACCAGCTTCAACGTCCTAAAATTCTTTGAGCCAAGACCGCATCCAGAAGCTTCAAGTGGGCATGGAGGGCGAGCCTCTGGCGGCTCTGGCCTTCGATCGTGAGCTAGTAGAGGCAAACGAAGGAACATCGGCCCCGGTTGCCGGAGCCTAGGTACTGGAAGACGCAGGCCGGGCACTCGTCGGGGAGATCGGAGATGGAGAGGGAGAGATCGAGGGCGGCGAACTCGTCGGCGGCCTCCCCGAGCATCGGACCGGATCACGACCTTCGACTTGGCCACCGAGTGGCCGTCGTCGTGGTCTGGGTCGGGGTCGGAGCCGCGGCCGTGGCCGCCAAGCGTGGGGGCCATTGAGGACAACTACTGGCCCATCGCTGGTGGCTTCCGTTGTCGGGGTCGGGGTCGAGGTCGGAGCCGCAGCCATGGCCGCCAAGTGTGGGGGCCGTTGAGGACGACGACTGGCCCATCGTTGGTGGCTTATCTTCTCTCTCTCTCTCTCTCTCTCTCTCTATCTCTCAATTTGGGGATTTAGGGTTTTGAATTGGGGGAGAGACACCAAACGGCGTCGTTTTGTTGTTTAAATGCCGATTGTACTGTTCGGCGAGCCACATCAACTTCAAAAATTAATAAAAAAGTGTCACATCAGATTTCCAGCCAACCATATCGAAGTTGGCACCAAAGTGAGCGTTTTTCAAACTTTTTGGCACTTAAGTGATCCGACAGAAACTTTTGGCACCAAAGTGAGCGCCGTACACAACTTATGGCACTGATAGTGTACTTATCTCCCAGGACGCGTCACCGACCCATTCATTTTATGCACATACGAAAGCCAACTAATAAACTCTAGACAACAATCAAACACAAGGATAGTAAAAGCAGGACAACTAATTAACACAAACCATACTTTATAAACACCTCAGGTTTATAAACAGAAGTCTATAACCAAAAAGAGGCTACTAAGCCATCCAAGTTTCGAACTCTCCAGTCTCGGGCTCCGGGTCCACCACGACACAATCTGGGGTGTCGATATCCATAGAATGCCCTATTTCCCACTCCTCGGTCCCGACGGGAGGCTTGTCAAAACCCTCCATAGGACCCTCCCGAACCCCATTGGGCTTGTTAAGGTACCAAGCTTTGAAACGATGAGGTACCAAATGAGGTAGGCCCTCATCGACCCAAACGGTGGACTCAACTAACTCACGGGTCAGGTTGGTCCCGGGAATAGGGAAATAGGAGTGCTGAAAGTCTACCTCCTACGGAACCCCATAACGTACATGTCGAACTTCCATCTAAAGACCTGTAAAATTTTAAACCACAACGAATTGAGATAAATCTCAGCAAGTCTACACCCTAAACCCCAATTAGGATGAGAATTCACCTAGAGGCAACCTAAACATACACCATATAAGACTTACCTCACCTAAGCACCTCCCTGCACATTATTATACCTCATATATCATATAGCAATCAATCACAAGGGTCCCAAATATAAGGCAAAATCGTTATGACAAGTCTCATTTCGTGCCACACAATTTCGTCCCATAATCAGGTGCGGCTACTTCAATCACTCAAGCGTGTCCCAATTATTTACGACCCAATGGCCACAGCCAACTCAATAGTCGACAGTCATCCGTCATAACCAGGCGTCGTCCCGTTTCGTCGGGCACAACAACGTCTACATCTTGACAGCATTCCCGAAGAAGCATCGGCCCAACCTCCACTGCGACCGACATCCGTTGATGTGGGGGCATCCAAACTTAATCAGGCATCGCCCCCTACTTTCATTGGGTGACGGGTTCCGATAGCGATCACACGCATATCCTTTCTCGGACAAGAACACTGTGCTTTGCACCCAAATACTTCCATTTCAAATAATGGACTTGGCTTATTTTCTTCATATTAAAAATACCCGATGAAATAATTGTGCATGGTCACACGATCAAATCAAACCATAAAACGTGATACTCTCCCATTTTAAAATTCTACGATTTTATATAGTACTAAAATATTTTTGTGTCAAAACCCGACACCCGGTATTTTTCTAATTAAATACCAAAATTTCACATTTTTGAAATAATAATTAAAAAATCATCACCAATCACTCAATTGCATAATTTAACACTCAATCTCACAAATCAACGCAACCATGATGATCAGCATAAAATTATGATAACCAGCTATCCCGGTATAATTTACGCTAATTAATAATTAATTAATTAAATTGCAAATTATTTAAATTAAACCACTTACTTAATTTGAATGCGCTAATCTAACCAACCTAATTGAACTAATTAACCCCTAACTAAATTAATCTAACCACCTAGTCATCTAACTAAACTAACTAACTAAATAATTACACTAACTAACTAACATTAATCCTAAGTAGGCCTAACTAATCCACTAATCCCTAATTAGCCTAACTAATCCCTCTTAAATGCAATTAACCCCCTAATTAGAGGTTAGGATTTTTTTTTTTTTTTTTTTTTTTTTGCATCGGTGGCGCGACGATGACCAAAACCCGAGCCTATGGCGACTCTCAAGGAGGCTCGAAAGAGGCTGAAAAATCCTTGCTAGGCTCACAGCCCAACTGGAACTTCCGTTCTGAGGTAGCTGAATCGAGGTGCTGCCGAGGGACGAACAGGCTGGCTGGGATGGCAAATGTGGAGCGATGGCGATGATGGTGGCCAAGCGGGAGCTGGCGAGTCGAAGGACGGTCGTAGGCGATGTCAGAGCCGGATTGGACGCACGCTGGACTCGGTAGACGGTAGAACGGCGTGAAGTGGAGAGGCAGAAGGAGCTAGCGTCACAGGCTATCGAGCTTGCGGGCAATCAACCAGGGCGGTGGGGCAGCTCGGACGGTGCAAAGGCATGAATGGTGTTGGGGTATGTGGTCAGCAGCAGCAACATAGAAAGACAAAGGAGAATGAAGAAAAATAAGGGCTGAGGAAGAAGATAAAGCAAATGGTTTTAGCTAAGGGGGGGACAAGGGAGAAGAATGGAGGGAACAAGGGGGACAAGAGGCTTGAAAGTCCAACAAGCAACCAATGGCCTTCCACACACAAATATCTTACACTCAAGTGTTATTGGCACCAAAGTCTTCTGCCCTTGCTGTCAAGGCTTGATCCACAAGCTAATTTCCCTTCAAAACTTCACAAAGACAACTCAAATTGAAGGCCAAAAAGCCTTCCTTCAACAGCCATACGAATTTCCAGCCAAATCCTTCTCAATTTAAATCAATCTGGTGACCAAAGTTTCTCCAATTCAGCCCAAGGAAGTCAATATGCCACCCAATGGCTAATTTTCTCTCAATTCTCTCGCAAACAAAGCAATTGGCAACCTAAAAATGCTCCCCTTACCGCCCATACGAATTTCCTCCCAATTTCTTTCCAAATCCTCAATTAAACCAAATTGGCCTTCTTTACGAATTTCCAAATTTCCTTCACAAACTAATTCATTTTGAAAGCCAAAAATCCACTTAAAAATGCCCCTCCGAATTTCTTTAATTTAATTTTGCCAAATTCCATTTTTCTACTAAAATTCTGGACTTGCCGAAAATTCTTCAAAGGATGATACAATGTCTTAAAAATAAATCGTGACACACTCGAACTTTCGATCCCCGAAACCGAGTTCAATTTCGTGGTTTAAATTGACCGGGCATGATTTTGGCTGTGTTTGGGAACTGCCTTCCCAAGGAGCTTTAGGGGGCTAAATGCCTTTGGGCCAAATATTTAGTGTTTGGCAATGTTTTTTTAACTTGCCTTTGCCCAAGGCAAGCCTTCCCAAGGCTAAAAGCCCAAGGCAAGTTGGGGGCTGCCTTGGGCATTTGGCATTTTCGGAAGGCTAAGGGGAGGGTAAGACAAAAAAATTTCTTCCACAAATGTCCTCACCTTCTTCTTTGTTGAGGTTGGCCGGCGAAGTTGCACGGAGCTACGAGGGGCCAGCGACGAGCTAGACAGAGGTCGGCATGAGGCCGGTGTGTCATGGTGATCGTCGGCGGCCAAATGCGTGACCTCAACGACCCCCTACGAGTCACGTCGCCGCGACCGCTGCAACCCCGGCGATGTTGCCACCCCCGGCAGATCTGGGTCACCGGAGGTCGCCGTGACCTGAATTTGGGCCGCGTGACCTCCGGCAACCCAAATCGAGCGATCGGGATCACGCAATCTGGTTGCGGTGACCCCGATTGCGGCGACCCTCGACGCCGCGTCCTCTGCACGGCGACCCTCGCCAGACGCTTGCCCCTCGCTAGACCACCTGCCCCTCGCCGGCAGTAACCAGCCAATTCTCATTTTTTTCCTTTTTTTTAATGACAAAATTCTTTTGCAAAGTTAATTTGTCCAAACACTAGTTTGCTCAAAATACTTCACAATGGACTTTCACAAATACGATTTACCAAACACAATTTGTATTTCGAAAAACTCCTTTAGCTCAAAGGCCTTCACATTTTTTCAAGGACTTTCCCCAAAAGTCTTCCCAAACTCACCCCATGTATCGTGTTTGACCCGTGGTCGATAATTCTCGATCCATGTTCATGCATCTTCGACTCATCAGCAACTCTCGGTTGTCGTAAAAATCTCAAGGTTTCAATTACGAGTACCGGGTACAGAATTGACAAAAAAATCGATTTAGTGCCGTTCGACACGAATTTTGCAATCAGGCGGAACCATCCACAATTTAATTACGTGCTTTTGTCAAATCGACCTATCTCTACTCTCTAATCGAATTTAACGGTGCCGTATTGACCTTGCCGATTAGCACGATCGAGCAGTCAATTTCTGATCGAATTCTCAAATCTGTCACGTTTATATCCCTTAACGGCTTCACCTAATAGATTAGTTATCTCGTAAGTGATCAGTTCATAAAAAAGGACCATAGGCGCGTCGGTGAAAAGCCCAATTCATAAAGGTTGGACAGGGTCGAAAATTCAGGATGTCACAGTATGTTCATTTGTAGTTTTGACATTATTAACTAGTTTTATCTCTTGGGTGTGTAATAGGATTAACCTCCTACTTTTCTTTTTCATTCTTATAATACATTTACTTGATTTTCAACCAAAACAAAAGAAACAAAATGTAGAGGAATGAGAGAATCAATCGGAAATGTCCATAAGAGCCAATGACTCATTTTAAGCGTATAATTAAGTCTTTCCTTAGCCATCTAATGATTAAAGTAGGTTGACATTAAAAAAAGATGAATCAAGCAATTAATGTTTTAACTTTTGTTAGGTTAGAACTTTTAACGTGGAGTCTAATTCTCCACTTGCTTCTAGTGTCGGGAAACTTTAAGAGGACCGCATCATGATCTTTAAAAAAATGAAGTTTTTAGCTAACAAGTATTGTCTATTCATTTTGCCTTATAGTTCTCAATTGGCTCGCAATTCAACCTAAATATAAGGCCGAATAAGCTTTGTAGGGATTGGGGACTGGTTCTATGGACCCAACTAGGAATCGGACGGACCGGCAGTCCGGTTTTCGAGTGGATCCTTGGAACCAACGGTTGGATCTCAATTCTAATTTTTCAGAATTAATCATTAGTGGGCGGTTCCCAATTCCAAGGTGGGAATCGCCCTGTCACGCCCCGATCCTCCGAGCGCATGCCCATCCCTCTGTGGTTGATTAAATAGCGACGTCCCAGGACACACCACTGACTCATTCATTTTTAATGCACATACGGAAGCGAATAAATAATCCACAAACAACAACAAGATATGATAGAAAAGTAGGGCCACAATTTTCTCAAAAACCAAACTACACTTACATATATACACACATAACAAACCAGGTCATATACAATACAAGCCGATGTATAGATACAAGTCTGCAAAGCAGGGGGGGCTCATGGAACTACAGATCCTACTCCTCATCCTCATTGGAGCCTTTAGCTGAATATTCCGAAGACTCAGGTTCCAACAGACTCGGATCCACTACTGAACTACCGGGTGGATCTGCCATGCCTTTTCTAAAAGCAACCTCCAGCACATACAGAGGTATCTCAGATTCCGATATGGGGTCCTCTCTTTGTCCATTCCGATCCTAACGGTACTATGATTTGTATTGATGGGATACCTTTTAGGTAGACCCGCATCAACCCAGACCACGGACCTCACAAGTTCATACTCCCATCCTATAGGGTCCCCATAAAGCAGAATATAACACCTCTGCTCGGTGACCTTCTTCGGTTGACCGAAATGCTCGGGAGGAGCTACCATTTATAGACTTGAAATGTTGTCCCACAACGGGGTGAGACAACGTCTCAGCGAGTTCACCCCCTAAGTCCCAACTAGGAAGAAAATACGCCCCGAGGGCTGCCTAAGCCCAAACACAAATCGGAGGACTTACCTTGGCCTCAATCCATTCCTACAAGTCAAAACAATTAAACCACTCGATCAATCACTTCACAAATCAATTCATCCAATCAGATCGAATCATCGATCAATCAACTCAATCGATTCCATGTCATCAAGACCATCTCCCGATCATCTCAATCAATACTATCTATAAAGTCCGGTCATATCAAGGACTACTCACTCTAAGCTGAATATAAATAGTATAGCTCACTCTAAGCTGATAAATAGTATATTGCTCGCGCTAAGCTGACGTATCAGAGCCCTTAGGCCGATATAGTATACTAATGATGCTTACCAGAAGCTGCTAAGATATATTACTCGCGTTAAGCTAACATATCAAGCCCTTAGGCTGATATAGTATACCGGTATATTACTCGCGCTAAGCTGACATATCAAAACCCGCAGGCTGATATAGTATATCATCCTGATCATCTAACGATCTCACCATTTTTATCATACCCGATAAAAATAATCGTGTGTGGGAACACGGTCGGCCTTAGCCAAAATACAATATTTTCCCTTTTGAAAATCCCACTAATTTCAACAGTCCACAAATTCATTTTTGGCGTTGTAAATCGACGTCTGAAAATTTTCTAATTAATTATTGAAATTATTAAATTTTGGGACAAATTTCCAAAATTACAAATCACATTCAATTTGTACAATCTAGCACTCAATTAATTAAACAAATCACACCATTGCAATCAACATAAAATTTCGATCACCAACTATCCCGATCTAATTTTCGAAAAAAAAATAATTAATTAAATAATTTCGAAAATTAATTATTAATTACCAATAAATAGAAAAAATGTATATTTAGGCAGGAAAAGCCTAATTAAAAACCAAGACGGACCCGGAAAAATTTTGAACCTCGCTAGATAAATACTATGACTTATCTAGGTTCTAATTCTGCTACTCTAACCACTTAACATGCAATAACAATTAATTAAATCACTAATCTATTCTAATTATCCACATAATCCATACTTAACTTAAATTAATCAACCCTTAAGCATAATTAACTCCCTAAGCGATAATTAGTGAGTAAACTCACTTGATTAACAATCCAACGGGACCACGACAACAAGGATGCGGAGAGGATCAATAAACTCCAAAGCAAGTGCGCCTTTCGAGGTCCGGAAGGGCACCAAGGCAAGCCAAACAGTGGCTGCAAACCCAGGGACTTTGGTTTCTATTCGGTGGGCGAAGGAGCTGCTCCGCTCGGCTGAAACAGCAAGGCTGGACCGGCGAAGCTGCTGCGGCTTGGACGGGCAACTCCGGTGGCTGAACGACGGCAAGTTGAGCTCTGGTGACCTCCACACGGGCTCAAGCAACCTACTGGACAGCGAACAAGAGGGAATGATGCAGTTTGGATGGCGGAATGGGCGCAGCTTGCGCGGGACTCGCGGATGGTGCGACGGCGAGCGGTGGCGACACTAGGGTCCGACGAGCGTGTGGCTTGCTTGGACTGCTGCTGGTCGGTTTCTGGGTTTTTGGAGCTTCGAATAGCAAGGGGAAAGGAGGGGGGTGTTGACCGAATGAGGAAGAGGAAGAAGGGGGACAGCTTTAGGCATGAGGGTCCCTCCATTGCTCCATCCTCACCATTTTGTCTCCTTGGCTTGGTAACACCATGGCCAGCTGGTTCCTCAGCAAATTTTCCAACCTCAATCTTCCTCTAGAAGCTTTGGAGATGGTCCAAAGGTTGTGTCCAAGGGGGGGATACGAATTTGCACAAGATTTCCCTCAATTCCATTTCAATTCCAACTTGAATCAACTCAGTTCGACTCTCATAAATTCCATTATTGATTCCATGATCAAAGGTATTTTTCCTCGCCAATAGAAACCTACTTGCATCCTAAAAACACGATAAAAAACGGTCCCCTGAATTCTCCGGTCGAAAACGGCCCTATTTTGATTTTTCGCCGAAAATCTCGAATTGCAGAAAAATTTTTAGAGGATGAGTTGACGTTCCTAAAATGATTTGTGACATGACAGAACTTTCAATTTCTGAAATCGGATTCAAATTCGCAATTAATTTCAATCTGGCGCGATTTTAACGTGACCTAGTCTACCGAGTAGCTTTTAGAAATTTTTAGTGCAAATGACTCGTGATCAATTTTCTTCAAGCCACAATGAACCTCTTCGACACATTGGCAATTCTCGGTAGTCGTGAAAATCTCGAAATTTCAAATACGGACATAGGGTACCAAAACGACAGAAAAATTAGTCTAGTGCCGATTGACAAGAATTTTATAATTTAGTGGAATCACCCATGTTTAGTCATACATCTCTGTCAAACCAACCTATCTCTGATCTCTAATCGATATTTACTGTGCCGTAATGATCTCTACAGATGAGCACGGTCGAGTAGTCAATTCCTCGTCAAATTCTCAAGTGTAATGTGTTAAAATTCCTTAATGACTTTCCCAGATAGTCTAATTATCTCAGGAGTGATCAGCTCTGAGAATAACACTATAGGCACGTCGATGAAATGCCCGATTAATTTAATTGAAAGCATAACTCAAAATTTCAGGATGTCACAAGCCCACCCAGACCATGCTTGCCCATATAGTGCACTTCATCCCAGTGAACATAAAATGAGAAGAGAAAAGAAAGAAGGGGAAAGAAGAAGAGCAAAGGAAACAAGGAAAGAGGGGTTTTGCGCGTACAAATCTCAAATGCCTCGCCAAGCCAGATTTATATCAATTCGCAATGCTCAGTAAGGATTTAATCCCTTTTTCTTCTAATCATAGTGGTTTTTCAAATTAGGGCACAAATTGGAATTAAGAGAAATTTGAACTATAAGGTCCAACTAAAGAGTTGTTAAATTGTAAAATTATAAGGGGCTTATAGTAGGTGTTGTGGAGCTATAGAATTTTACAAAACTCAATTTGGACTTGCGGTTTGCCTGAAACGAATTTTCAAAGTTACAATGATGAATAAGAATGATTAAAAAATTTCTATACCAATTTTTGGTCAATTTTCAGCCTGATTTTGGGTCAGCCAAGCTATAAATCTTCTAGTACTTTGAAAGGGTTTTCTTTTTATTATAAGTTAGCTTAAAACAGAGTTTGTTGGAGAGAGTTATGACACAACCAAGTTTAACGTGCAAGCCTAGTGTTGCAAATAGCTTCAAATAATCAGTTTAGGCAAGCGATTTGTTGACACGTGGGAGATATATTGTTAGTCATTAAGCTTAGTTTAGCCGATTCATAGTTAAAATAGCATTTTACTCAATTTTGACGATATTTCTTGCTTATTTAATAGAACCGCGAGTTCAATGGTTCAAGTAACCTTCGTGGTTGGGTTTTAGGCTTTTGCAAGTTATCAAAGAGTATGTTTATTACATAAAACTCTGGATCGGACATTTACTACTTTTCGGTAATTTGTGAATGGTTTGAGAAATGTTTTATGAAAAGCGTTTTGAAAGGGTGCACTTATTTATTTATGAATCTAGTTTATGAAATGAATTCTGAAAGATTGTGAAATGTCTTGTAGACATATATTTGTTTGATGAATGGAGCTATGGAATAATATATAGTTTGGTTTGCAAATTACATTCTAATTTTTGAAATGAATCTGGATTTGGTAATGTGGTTCATCGAAGGATGATCATATTATACTTTATATTACGGTGAACCCGACTAGGGATTTCTAGGTATATATACTGATTTAAGGATATCTTTCTAGGTCGAGCCATTTGCTGATAATAAATAGAAACCTTGCCAAGTGAGCAATGGTTGTCGCCTTATCACTGGGCATGTGTTGTGACCATAGCTTGATAGTGAGTAATAGATTAGTCAATGGAATGAAACATTGACATATGATTTCATATGAGATGGATCAATGGAATAGACTATTGATACGTAGGATTAGATTGTTCAATAAAATAGACCATCAATATATAAATTGATGAGAATGATCAATAGACTAGACCATTGATATTTGCTTTGATATTACTAATAAAATGAATATTTTTTATATGTATAAAGGTTTGTTGAAAAGGTAAAACTCGTTTTTGATCTCTTACATATGCTATACTATGGATTTGAAGTAAATGAGTTTCGATGTGGTATATTATAAACATGTATAGTGGATGCTCAATTTGCTTAAAAAAGATATTACTACTCATTGAGCTGTAATTGCTTGCCCCTTTACTCCAATATTTTCCAAGTTCTTCAAATAGTGGCTCGTAGAATGAAAGCAATATCAACAGGAAATTTTGGTAGTTGAATTTTGGATATAAGTTGAGATAGTCTAATACTGTCTGAAATGATATTTGTTGGATTTAGTTGAGTTGGAACTGTATATTAACATTGATGGATTGTAGAAGCTGTGATCCTTTAACCAGCTTAATGGGTTATTGTGTGTGTGTTGATATATATTTTTTGGTAACAAATTATTGTTGGTCTTGTTTGAGGTTAAATTTTTCAAGTAGAAGGACAATCATGTCATTTCCCCTATTTTTATAGGACTCTAGAGCTTGACAATGCCGCATGGCAATGACAGGATTGTGCATGACGTTGGCTAATAGTATCACCTAGACAGAGTAAGTAGGTGATATGAAGAAACTTGACGAAGTATTGCGGAATTTATAGCATTAAGTTTGATATAAGCATAATATCGAATATAGTAGACTGTTGATATACGTAAGAATAAGTTATATTAAGTGGTGCAATGCACTTCTATCAAGCAGTAATGAATATAAGCAGAAAGATAAATAACAATACACTTAGAGCTTTAGAGTGTTTTAGCTTAGTTAAGCCTGCTTCCACCATCTCATACTGTTGGATTCCACTAACAATCTTTATTTACATTGAATGTGTTGCTTATACCCAAGCACTTTTTCTTGAAGATGCATCTCAATATTACACACATAAGCACATATTATAACATTGATAACTTTTTTCAAGAGATTACAAATTCAATATGCTCGAAAAGATAATATAAGAATGTAAAGCTTTCTTTGTATTTGGATTGTTGTACTATGTATTTCCCTCTCTTTGGCATCTTGTTGATCTCCTTCTATACTCCTCCACATTCAATCTTCCCATTGGACAATCTTCACAAAGATTAGGGGTGAGCACGGTTCCCGGGTAGAACCGGGAACCGGAGAAGGGTTCGGTTCAGTTCCCGGTTCCGGTTCTCGGTTCCCCTTTTATGGGAACCGGAACCGGTCATAATTCAAAAAAAAAAAAAAAAAAAAAAAACCCTGGCTTCTTCCCCTCCGCCCACATGATTTCCCCCTCCGCGGATTCTTCCCCCTTCCCCTTTTCTTTTTCTCTCTCTCTTTCTTTTCTCCCCTTTTCCCTCCTCACGTCACTTCTTGGCCCCCCCCTAACTTTTTTCTTTTCTTCTCTCTCCCTCTCTTCTCTTTCCGGTTCCAGTTCCGAATCGCCTAGGGTTTCTTGGATTGCTCTCTCTCTCTCTAGAATCCTCCGTTTCTTTCTCAACGAGCGCCTCCTCCGGCGCCGTCTCCGATCTCTTGCTTTCGGGACCTGATCCGCGTGACGCCCTCCGTTCCGCGGCCACTCCGATTCGGAGCTTCGATCGAGCGCTCGTCGCCGTCGATCAGTTCCCGCTCTTCTTCTTCTTCTTCTTCTTCCGATCTCTTTCTTGTTTTTTGTGGCTTGAGAGAGCAAGACAGAGAGAGGGAGGGGGGAAATGGTGAGGGGGAAGACGCAAATGAAGAGGATAGAGAACGACACGAGCGGGCGGTGACGTTCTCGAAGCGCGAGAACGGGCTGCTGAAGAAGGCCTTTGAGCTCTCCGTCCTCTGCGACGCCGAGGTTGCACTCATCATCGTCTCCCCGAGGGGCAAGCTTCTACGAGTTCTCGAGCTGGGACGAGACGGTAGGTTTTCCTCCGCATTTTTGCTCAAGTGACGATTGCTCCTTTGCCTAACTAAGATGAGCAACACGACAGTTGCTCAACCTTCATTTCAAAATTTGGAAAAAATGAAGATTGCAGAAAGATGCACTTGTTACTCGATTCTGTTGGGGTTTTCTTGGTTCCATTGGGTTGAATAGTTGATTGGCACGCTGTTTCTTTTGCAAGGCCTCCTGAAGGTAGCGTGAGAATCTTATGCTTCGAGTGCACGAACTGCAGGTACTTGGCCTTGGCGAACCTGGCCAACGGCGAGCCCAGGTTCCGCGCGATGAAGCTCGGGGGCTGACGGACTTGAGCTTCTTGAACTGGTCGAAGAAGGCTTGGGGAGTGCGCTCCTCGATGGACGACGACTTGTTCGCGAGCGTGAAGTTGGGGAAGTTGAAGCCCTCGAAGATCGATCTGGCCACGAACGATTCGATGGCAAAATGCCGGTGGCCAGGCTTCGCGAACCTCGGTCGCGGCTCGATGAATCGGATGGCCTCGTCGAGGTTCCGGTTCGCCGCCTCCATCTCGCGAGCCATGGCTTTCGCGAAGTGCCTCACGATCGTAAGGCATAGTGGAGGACTTGGGGAAGTGGGTCGGGCTCAATGACGCGAGCTTGAAGCCGTCGAACAGGGGCAAGACGCCGCTCAGAGACGAACTGGAACTGAAAATTATGAATTTAGTTGTCTATTTGGATGTAAAAGATTCACGTTGCTGTGTATTGGCAGGAACAGAAAATGGATGGCCAACTATTGAATTATTTCGGTTTCCGAATATTCGCGCCCATTACGAAAATGAAACCAAAAGAAAAAGAACCTGTTGGAACCTGGAACCGACTCCGGAACCTGTGACGGGTAGGTTCCAGGTTCCCGATTCTGACGGGTAGGTTCCAGGTTCCAAAAATTGAGGAACCTGTACCCGAGGGTAGGTTCCAGGTTCCGGACGGAACCGAACCGGAACCGGGAACCGCTCACCCCTAACAAAGATCAATCTCCAAACTATCTATTGGACAATTATTGAGAAGATCAATTTAGCCGAGTTCTCATAAATTTGGTCACACATAATTAAATCTTTGGTTTCCAAAAATAGATTAGCTCTGTGCCTTTGGGATGATTGTCAATCAACCAAGATATCACACGTAATTGATATCTTCCACATAAATAATCTTAGGATTGACGATCAATCACATTCTTTTAAATTAGGAATCTACACTAGATCACTAGCTATCAAAAGATAACGTATCTCAAGATATTATCCTTGGAGCTCATAACAAGATTGTTGTCCTAAGCAGTGAAGTCACTCCGCTTATATTAGCAGTCCCCGGTTATATATGGCTTCTCAGTGATATCAAATTCTGATTATATTATATTTCCGGTGTTATCAAACTTTGGTTATATCAGGTTTCTCGATTATATCCAATTGCATCGCACAAGGTACTTTGAGTACAGTGATGATGTAGATCTTTTAGACTATTCAAATTAGTACCTCCAAATCTTTTAAGTACTCTTTATTCTTCTAGATTTGTTCACATAGGTTCTTCCAACTATTCCAAATATTTTTACTTCACATATATAAGTTCCTTTTAATTATATGAGGCATAAACACCACTTGCACATATCAAGCTCGTAAGGACTTATGAATTCTTTTGTTAACTTCAAAATATCTTAGAAGGTTCTTCAATAGCGCATTGCAGATCTTTGGCTGTAAACTGAACGGCAAAAGCAGGCCAACGCGATGGGGCAGACCTTTCCTGACATTTCACTGAGAATCTGTTGTGAAAAGTTTCACCAAATCCTCATATGTTGGCCACTTCGGAGAGATTGCTCGAAGAGTTATGAAATGATAGTCGATTACATTGTGAGTCACATGTCCAACGTAATCAAGCCGATCGTCATCAATGCCATGAATGATGTTTTTTAAGGGCAAGATCATCCAATCAACGACCACTATCCAATCCAGTGGTAACAAGGTATGATCATAATCCCCCTTCATTTATTGATGCCAATAGTATTGGTCAAAGTAGTCAACCCCCTACAAGAATTATGCAAAGGCCCGAAACTTCTAATCAAGGTCACAATAATGATAATGATCAGGAGGCTATAGGTCAAAATAACCAAATTAATGACAATAAATTAAAAAATCAAATTGGTCAATAGGCCAATCAATTGCCAAATGTTGAAGATGTAAGGCCAGTTGCACCCAATGTGAGTATTCCAATTAGGCCTAACTTGCTAATTAAAGTTGATAATCTGGCAAGACTAGTGTAACCGCCTTAGGAGCAAAATGGTCAACCAAATCTACAATTGAACCTAACATAGTTTTTGTCGAATAGGTTCAACATCGATTGGAGGTAGACAAGGATGTTATTATACTTGTTTGCAGGAAACCACATCCTATATAGGTCAACAATGAGGCTTTTCCAAGAGGTTTTTAAATCCTTAAATTCGTTTTTATTTACTAGCAAAAATGAACAATCGACTATTGAATATTTGGTCAATTTATAAACCCAAAGTGGAAAAGCATAGACAAGTGAATTTTTATTTCCTTTTTCTTTGTTCAAAAATATTTTTACCTGATACACTAATTTACCACCTATCCGATGTGTAATTGCCCAAATATGGAGAGATAATTCCATTCTCAATTTTATAGAACAATACGTGAGGAATCGATTGCTAATTTGGCTGACACTATATCAACAAAATAACAAGTTGGCCAATTAGTTTGCTGCTCGATTCAAAAAGGCTAGAAATAGATGCCTTCCTTCCCTCTTACAAGAAAAATTGACAAATTGGTTTTCAATAGATTGAAATTCAATTTAAGAGAAAAATTTGAAGGCCAAAACTTTTTTGATTTATTTTAGTTGGCAACACAAGTGCCTAAGTATGAGCTTTGGTTGAGAGGTTTTAGATTTTTTCTAACTTCCACCTAGATCCTAGAACCTACCAGTTAGAATAGGTTCCTAAGTTTTGAAACCTGAACCTATCATGCAAACCTAAAAATCAAGAACCTACCCAATCACAGGTTCTAAGATCAATTCCAAGATCTATCAAAGTTTCATATGTACTCTTAATTGATCACCACTTGCTATAATCTATTAATACAACTCATATTTAGATAAATAGAAATTATGAAATATTAACATAGTAAAAGTCCTAGTCATGGATTTCACTGAAAATAGAAACACAAACTAATGGTTTTAGATTACACACTTATCATTAGACGTCATGAAATATTGCAGTATTATGCGAAAACATAGAACAAGAAAAGTACAAAGACTTGTACGATTCTTAGGTGCCTAGTTCTACCCTAGAACCATGCTCACCTCCAATTTGAGCAATTACTTAAGAATAGAGATAGGGGGTGGCATGAAGACATTACAAAATGTGTGGCTTTCATGGAAAAATATGTCTAAGGATGAATCTGACCATGATGAAATTCGGTAAAAAAAAATCAAATTTGCCAATGACAAGGGCATACTCGATGGCTCCTAATAATCTAATTCAAAAGATTCAAATCATCCATAATTTATTCAATTCTTTTAAAGGGGCCATATGTTTACACCAAAAAATGACAAACTTTTGGTAATTACCAATAAATGATAGACTTAGTCGATCAAAATAGAATTTGGTGAACAGCAAAATTCATCAATGAACTGAACAATTGACAACTTGAAGCGCACCAACGACTCTCTAATAAAGTCATCAACAACACAACGTGAATGTTAGACTCTTAATCGGCCTAAGAAATGATGGCGGCTAAATCCTATAACAGTTCACCCTAATCTTGAGAAGAGAAGACTCCATAGTAAAGACTAGACATGTTAAACAAGTAGGTCAAGTCAAGTTTGAGTTGAGTCATAAATAATCTGACATAAATTGACCCATTTATCATCATGCAAATTTTTCGACCATATCCAACCCAACCTAACCCATTTAAAAAAAAATTTATATTGCTAAAGTATGGCTTTAATTTAAAAAATTGAGTTGGGTCAAATCTAGGAAAGCTTATTTTTTATTTTTTTTTAAAGATTATAACACTTTCATGCACTAAATTTTTATAAATTTTTAAAAAATTTTGAGGTTTTATTAGTTTCTTCAAAAATGTTTTTCAAGAAGTTATTTTCCAAAAAAAATAACAATATTTTCTAGCATTAGCCTCAATTCTAAAAAAAAAAAATTAAAAAATATTTTCTATCGTTAGGTTTGGAAAATCTAATTTGATTTTCCTCCATGCACTCCTTTTAGCATTTTATCTTCACACTAGCCACCAGCCACAAGCCTCTCACCTAGCCAACCACGAGCCGAGGAAGATGGAAGAAGGAAAATGGAAGAAAAGGAAAGGAAAGAATTAAAGAATAAAAAGAAAATAAATATAAATATAAATATAATTTTTCAATTTTTTAAAATATTCTTATAAGGCTAAAGAGGAAAGAGGAAAGAGGAAGAGTGTGTGAACGTGAGCCTAGAGAGCTAGAAATAGATTTTAAACTCAACCTATTTAGATCAATTTATTTTTTTAATTCAAAACCCATTTGGAATAGGCTCTTCGAAATTAAAGTGAGCCATATATGACCCATTTAAAAAATAAATGGGTCATATATGGATTTTAGACACATATTGACAGGTCTAAGTAGAGATTACACTGGATTGAAGCAGGCACGTGATTTGATTGTTCAACATAGTTTAGTTAAAACTATCAACAGGGAAAGCAATCACATATAAATTGCAACTCCTGAATGGCACTTCTTGTGATAGGCAAAGATGATGGCAAAGACGCTTAAAAGCAAATCAACGGAACAGGAGTGAGTTTGACTCACCTTATTTCATTACTCTGCATTATATAACTGAATCTCGAGCCTAACAGATGCATTAAAAATGCTTGTCAACGTGAGGAAAACAACTGAGGAAGGAGAAACCTAGCAAAAGGCCAGTTCATATGTGGCAGAAAAACATCGAAACAGTCGATCCGTCGTCATGATTACGCAGCATAATACACGAACGGAGAAAAAAACAAGATTGAGACCCACACAGATCAATAATTGATGTGTTAATAAAATGAAGGCTCACAGAATAAGATAACATGGAACTAAGATATAATCATATACCAATCTCAGTTCTCTCAGTATGATTTCAGCATAGTGGATTCTTAGGATGAGATTTCAGGGCTACACATGACTAATGCAAAGATCTGAGAAAATGAAAAAGAGAGAGAGAGAGAGAGAGAGACAAATATCACTCTGATAACAATGGCGTCGTGATTGATACATCCAGATAGAAATTACAATGGGATCTTACAGTAATTTGCATATTTACGACCAATGTTCAGCTTTGTCCTGGCACTCTTTTCCCTTATTAGTAAATATTTACGTCATAATATATCCATAAGGGAAAAAAGTCATCGTCTTTACCCAATAAACTTACAAATGTATCAGCCTTCATCACTCCTCGTTCTCGCAGGTGCTTCTACAGGTACAAATATTCAAGCTTCCCCAGCACGATCATCTGAGGACGATGGCTCGTTACCATAGTTCAAGAGGTGTTTCAATTCTCTTCTTGTCAAAGCCAAAACTATAGAGAGCCCTGGACCCAAAAAAAAGCATGTTAATCAACAGAAAGCCATCATGAGTCGAGCAAATCACGCATTTGGGTACCTAATGTACAAGGAACAAGGTAAAGAAGAGCGGGTTGGCCATGACCATTCATAAGGTACAAGCCTAGGTATGTAAGACAGAGGCCTGCAAAAAGAAAAGAAAACTCCATCAGAGATGGTAAATGGTACATGCCAGTGTCCAAACAACCACCAAATAGTAACAATTAGTCAGGTGAACGTAACAAAGAGATAGAAACTTTTAAATAAACCAAACTGCAGGAA
Source organism: Eucalyptus curtisii (assembly GCA_017140595.1). Taxonomy (NCBI): domain Eukaryota; kingdom Viridiplantae; phylum Streptophyta; class Magnoliopsida; order Myrtales; family Myrtaceae; genus Eucalyptus; species Eucalyptus curtisii. The sequence goes on along the minus strand of CM029501.1, from coordinate 15,746,897 downwards.
AACTATCAGGAGTCATACAAGTAGATGGACTTTGATCATAAAACCCAAATGACCATGGAAAGGAGAGAATATGTCAGACAAGAGCATAATCTTGAATTTTAAGCAGTTTCTTGCAAGCCAGGTGTAAAATCTGGTACAGGAAGCAGCTCATGTGTCAATCTAATGATCAAAAGGCTGGCTCAAAATTCAGCATTAGAAACATATAAGAATATATAATTCTTCTCCATGCAGAACCAGAGCTCTCCAGCACAAATTGCCATGGAGCTTATTTTTAAGGCTGAGAGAAGCTAAATTACATCTTGGACCTCTGTTCATTTGTAACAATATAACTTCGCATATTTTGTTAAAATACTAAAGTAGCTTCGGCAGAATGAAGCATTTTCACGACTTTGAGGGCAGAGAAATGCAGCTACCATGCTAACATTCCAGTGAACGTAGCTACCACATTCAGAATTCGGGACAGCAATATAACAATGTTGAACACCAATTTAATCTGATTTTGAGAGCCACCAATCCAACCTAGCCAGATTGGACTAAGGCTAAAGGCCAATTAACAGGCCAGTCCCAGCTGTTTCTAGAGCTATAGTTTCAAATGCTAGCACTATACCATTTCTTCGGGTAACATTATTTAACTAGAGACTACTCTAGAGTTGAACCCACTAGGGTGAGAGTAAATCAGATGATCCTGATCAAAAGTAGTTCAAATACTAGTAGTGTAAACTAATCCCTGACGCATGTCCATATTGCTCCAAGGATGAACTCACTGGTTTGATGGTATATCAGATGGTCCTGATCAAAAGTAGTTCAAATACCAGTAGTGTAAATCAACCCCTGATGCATGTCCATATTTGATGTCATCATATGATCGTATTTTAGCAAGAATAACCTCCGCCTACCTTTCTCATAAAAGCCACTTGAATAAAGAATTGCATCTTTTGGATAGAAGCTCACAAAAAAGGAAAAAAGAAAAACTGAATTTACTATATGGGAGCTATTTCACAATCTAACATCCTAAAAGCCAATAGTTCTGACTGAAAAAGTCAGGTAACAGTAAAGCCGTTGTTATCTAGTTTGGCCTCCTTGGAAGTTCAGCATGATCTCAGGACAAGCCAAAATTTTTGGTTTGGTCTGAAAACAGCTATAAACTGAGAAAAGCGAATCGTGCCACTAACAACCACTTAAAACATGGATGAAATGGATGAAACAGAGGGAAAAAGCCACAGGAACTAAAAAGGTCACTGAGAGGACAAAACCAAACCAACACTGACTTGAGAAGGCATTTGAACCCAATTAATTTCATGATACATGTTCTTCACAAAGAACAGTAACTAGAAATTCATTCAGCTAAGACAGACAATACAACCAACTATCATTATACATGAGAAGGAAATAAAATATCTTTAGAGCATAATAAAAGCAATGAGAGAGAAGACAGCAAAAATGAGACCAAGAAAATTGTAAATACTTACCAACTCCATATCCAACTGTACTCCAGAGAAAATATCCATTTAGTAAACCTCTCTTATTATCTTTGTCAAATCTGAGACAACCAACTCAATAATAATCAGAAAGATTGCATTATCAATAAGATAGAGATAACAGAGAGATAATTCACTAAGATCATGTGAGTATCTCTCGCAAGAGCCTCTTATATATGAAGATTATCTCCTTGAATCTTTGAATGGAAAACTACAGCCTAATACGTGACATTGACACAAGATTTGTAAAAAATCAGCTAACTTAACACATCTGTTCTTAAAATTTGTAATACCATGTATGGACAGGTTTCAGATAATAATTATTTAAGCATCACAGGCAAATATATCCACAAGTTTTTTTGAATATCAATCTTAAACACTACAGATTCCTTAAGCTGTTTAAGGTTTTTTTTTTTTTTTTTTTTTTTTTTTTTTTTTTGGGGGGGGGGGGGGGGGGGGGTGCGAAATCAGGAGCGAACTTTATAGTACATATACAGAACATCGTATCCACAGTGAAAGCTACAAGAGGATTACAGGAAAAACAAAGCAAGAGGAGCAAAAATAGTTCATCAAAGCTAGAGCAATGCATTCAACAACAAATCCGTTGATAGCAGAATCCAAATTTTTTCAACTTTTCTTGTTGTTCCAATAGTCACCTAGATTTCTGAAGTCATAGGATCCCCATGATGCATCAAGGCAAAGATCACAAACTTGAACCATCTCCAGGAAAGAACTTCTTTTTCACAGCATATTGAATATGATATGCCTATTGCAAGGGGGCAACCAAGTTTTTTAACCCAATTCACATTTACTTGAGAGTAAGACCACACATTCCCAGTCTTTTCTGGCAAAAACAGCTCAAATTAACACTAATTAAAAATGCTTCCCAAGGAAAGGAAGCTGTCTTGGTTGGAATGGAGAAGGTTAACATTAACACGCAGTCCTAAACCACCACTCTGCTTCTTGACAACCATCAACATCACCACCTTTTGATTTTGTCCACTTTACACAACTTTTTTCCATCCATACATTTGACATTCAATTGTATGGGTCGTATAAAGTCATAACCATTGTACTCTACCTAGATAGCTCCTAGGTATCAGTATCATTTACAAAAGTAAAAAATATGAGGGTAGTAAATTCCTATTATGTTGATTTCACAGTTGCAATGGTTAGAAATACGTGACATACATATCTATAGAACTCAACCCAATCACCAATTTAAGGACACACCGACCATATAAAAGTTGCAGGACCAATAAGAGCATCCACTAACCAATCATCTAACCATCATTAATCCTCTAAAAAAGAAAACCAATAGATTATTTTGGCAGAAAAAGCTGATGAGAACCCCTAGAAATAAGATGAAACACTGAGTAAAGATTCAATGATGCATTGTCACATACATATACGCACGGCTCAAGCACAGAGAGAGAGAGAGAGAGAGAGAGAGAGAGAGGAGGAATCCAAGAGACCAAACAATCACAGTTGGTGTTTGAAATTGTCTTAAAATGCATTGGCATATCAAATGATAATTCACAATTTTGTAGGTTACAATCCCACTCCAATGACAATCTTTTACACCAGAACCCATCTACTTTGAACAAGTAAGAGTCTAAGTACTCAAGTGGCAAATAAGCAAGATGGACATGCAGAAAAGCTATGCTTAAGTCTTAACTGTCAGAGAGGCAAAGACAAAAAAGGAGAGTACAAAACATTGAAACAAGAGAAAAGATTTTGCAGATTGTTTTGATCTTCAATGACGAGTTTATGTGAAGGCATCTTCCACAAGAGCAATTAATCCAATTACTACAACCAAAAGAATGCCCAAAGACTGATTTTGTTTTTTGGGTCAAACCAACAGAAAGTCTTTTAAACAGTTTATTGGACGATACAGCTATATGCAGGGCAGAGAGAGAGAGAGAGAGAGAGAGAGAAGAAGGAAGGAGAAGGGGGGAGGGAGGATAGTATTGGAATAACTTCCGATACAAGTCAAAAGAAAACAACTGAATGAGCCCAATTGGAAAAGAAATGAACAATCCAAGGATTCAGACAACCTCCAACAGTTTGTTGTTTGATTCCATCCGGGTGATGGAAAAAGCAATGAGTTCAACATGTTATTAAATGACACATTCTTTAAAGCAGTTGTGAGTAGATTCTTTATATCTCAGCAACTTGGACCTTTTCCCATAATCTAGAGTCTACTTAGACACAAGATATGAGTATTATTTTAACATAAATTGGACTTCTTTTTTACATACGCAGTTCACATTAGCAAGTTCTCAGGCATATAACTAGCATAATGACCAACATTAAGTTACTGATATGTGAATGCGGAAAGAAATGAAGTAACATGCTATTTGTTCACTAACTTGATGATACAAAGGCATATATATGTATATAGTAGCAGTATGGAAAGGTTATGATGAGTGTCCCTGATGAAATTAATAAGATGGAAGGCCTAATTACGTTAACTTGTAAATGAATGAAAAAGAAAAGAGAGTGGTAAATAAAATTAGTTCATCGTCCATATGATTTTTCAAAGTCATTTATAGTCCAAGAAAATGCTCCTGACTGTTTTAAATTTCATATTAATGAAAATGCTTGTACTCTTTTTTCTAACTCTTTATTCTCTAAACAGTATCTCTTTATCAAATGACGAATCCACTTAAGCAAACATTCTTGTGTTTATGAGAGCTCCATTTGTTATCCTTGATGATGGAGTACTGTCACGGGCCAAATATTTAAGTTGAAGTGACTAGTTCTTGGTTTACAGGAAATGCCTAGTGTCCTTGACATAAGTTCCAACCTATTTTCTTCATTACATAAAAAAGTTAGGAGAACTACTTTTTATCTATTTAGTATCTAATACTAAGGGGTAATTAAGCACATTTTAAATCTGTACCTGCAAAGAAGTGAAACAAGAAGACCAGGAAAAAGAATGTCCCCAAACCCAATCATATCATAACCACCCCAGGGGTCAAAGACCCGAGGGACTCTCAACAGCATAGGAATGGAAGCTCCACCACTATTGTCACCTCGAGCAACCTACAAAAAGGGGAATAGACTCATTCAAGAAAATAAAACTCATAAGAACAGAAGTAACTTCCAAAATGAATATTAAAAACTATTCCCTTAATGCAGTACCAAGGAAGTAAACTTCAGAAAACATTCAGCAGTCATATTTTGATGTTATTCCCCATAATTGATTAAAAATTTCGTTCCAGAGTCAGGAAGACCATTGAAAACACAACAAGATGTTTATCACTCATCCAAATGCAAGATACAGAAAATTTTCCATCTTCTTTCTACAGGATATGTAGCTCCACTGGAATGGAAAAGGAGGCTTTTGGTTAGGGTTGGTATGGTGGGAAAAGAATGGAGGCAAGGCATGGAGTATAAGGGGACAAATTGCAAGATTTACTGTAGCAGCACAAATATGTCCCACTTCCTATATTGCACAAGTACATCTCTTTTGCCGCCAAGAGCCAAGAGAGCTTAAATCCCTAATCCTAAATAAGACTGAATCTAATCGTCCCTAATCACATTGATCATCTCCACCAGTGTAGTCAATTCATTATATTCTTCATCATGTTGCTTGTCCTGCTCCGCTATCATCTGAGAGAAGTGCTTTCGTCCATTGTCCTGCTCCACCAATGTCTGAGGGCAATATTGTGGCCATCAACTTCACTCCATTCTTCATCGCTGTCAGACTTCGACCAATGATGACCATGTGTCTCCTCCTCAGAATCAATCTCCAGCAAATTGTCATGGTTTGTTATTGTTCGCTGCTCAGCATTCTCATCATTAACTCATCCTTGTTAAACTGAGAACTTCAATGCGGTCACTGTAGTTTCTGGTCTCCTTTCCTGAGACCTCAAAGTCATTCCCAAAGCTTCAATCCACCGTTTCTCAAGTTTCTACTCCATCACAGAGAAATTTGGCAACCATTGCTCTTTGACGCAACTTGATGTAATCTGCCGTCTATTTTTTGGGGATCTATCTGTTAAGGTAGAGCTCCCTCTGAATCCAAAAAAAAAATGATCAAACAAAGTTGTCACCTCCTGCTACTGATGCATTAACTCTGTCATCTACCACCTCATCCACATCTTCCCGTGTGGTTATTCCCATTCTTCCTGGAAGTACCACTATTGCTACCAAAAAATTAAATGGGAAAAAATTATTCAGCTTGGCTTGCTGCAGTTGAAATATAGTTCCTCAGTCAAAGCCTTGAGGATCATCTTACCAAAATTGTTTCCAATATTCTCAAGACTGATCGGGCAATTTGGCCCAAAGTGAATGCTCAATTTTGCTCAACCTACTGCGGCTATCATTTCAACTAGCCCAATGACTATGTTTCAGCATCATTGAACATTCATGAGCACTTATCTTGGTACGATATAGGCATTAATGACCTTAGGCCTTTTACCAGTAATTTAAGATATCAGTAGGAGCAACAAGTTATGATGTCCCAGTACTTTGTCTTCATGGTTTTTGACCACAACTTCAGCCTGTTTGAATGCAGATTGTAAGCAATTCCTGCATATCACAATTGGCAATTTCTTTTCTAAGGATGTGTGTCCGTATCCTCTACATTTGCAGACATCATTGGTGATTCTATATTGAGCAATTAATATGCTGTTGCTACAATATACAGGTTCTCTTGGTAGTCATGGGGCTGGAGTTGTTACCACCACAAATGAATGTGGAGGTCCTGGTAGTTCTGGTAACCCTCCACGTTGCACTCATTGCAACTGCCTTAGTCACAGTTGAGATACTTGTAACTATTTCCATAGCCGTTCTCCTCGGATATGTGATACTTGCTTTGGATAAGAAAACTAATCTCAGTGTCTCACAGATCAGAGTTCTTTCTGGTGTTCTTGCTTCTACCACTATCTCTTAGGATGAGCATAATTTGAGCTACTTAACAAGAGAGCTCCTCCATAGTTTCCATAGCAGAGAGCACCACAGTCCTGCCACTTGAGCCATTGATTTTCACTTATGGTCCCAGTGACCATTATCCTATTACAGATATTTTTGTCCTAGATCTTTACCTACTATCACTTAGAACAACTGAACCATTTCCTTGCGTTTCTGATCTACTACACCTCCCACAATACTCCTTTAACTAAATCTCATTAGTCAACTTAATAAGACCTAAATTGTTCAGTAACCTTTCTTCTAATCCAGTTGTTGCCCATGATCATAGGACTCTACTTCATATTTTCTCAAAAGGTATGCCACAGGTCCATGTGATTGATAATGATCTAGTGGATTGCATGAGTTCAATTGTTTCTTCTCCTTAGCAGTGATGGATCATTAGCCGTTAGATCAACCCAATGTGAAAAGAACACCTCTCTCCATGATGATTTGCAGGAAGAACTTTAAACAGAGCAACCATCTGGAATCGTTGCCCTCAGGGAGTACAGTAGGATTGTGAGAAAACTGAAAAAGGGTTTGTATGGATTAAATCAGTCTCCCATGGGATGGTTCAGAAAATTTTGTGAAGTTTCTTTGAGTTACAAATGCTTTGGATTGCCACAGACCATTTGGTTTTCCATCATGTTCCCCACCCAGCCATGTTGATAATATTGTCATTACTCCTTTTCTCAGAATGCATCTCCACAACATTTTCAAACCAAGGATATGGGAAAGTTACAGTATCTCCTTCCTAAACTCTCAATCAGGTTTTTAAATTTTCCAGAAAAATTTGCCCGGGTTACTATAGACATGACACTTATGCTTGGATCAAAAGCAGTTGATACTCCTGTAGGCCCTAATGCAAGATTAGTACCAGACCAGGGAGATCTTATCCCAGATCCTAGAATTTAACAGATTGGTTGGTAAACTACCTTATTGTCAGTTGTCCTTCTATTGCATATGTAGGCAGTTTCTAAATTTGCCAGTAAACTACCTCATTGTTGATCGTATCTATATTGCATTTGCACTGTGTAATTAGGCAGTTTCTTGATTCACCATGACAAAATCATTTAGATTGTGCTGGTTTGCATCATTCGATATATCAAAGGTGATCCGCATAAAGCATGGTTTTTCCAGAAACATGGACATAGTTGTCTATTGAGCTATGCAAATACAAATTAGGCAACCTCCCCATCAAACAGACAATCACATGAATAGTTATAGAGCTATGGCTCCTACTACGTCTAAGCTGATGTGGCCTAAGCATTTTGTTGAGGAACTGGGATTTACGCTGACAGAGTCCATGCTGTTATTATGTAATAATCAGGCTGCACCACATTGAAGCCTATAATCCAGTGTTTCTGTAGAGACCTAAACATGTTATGATTGACCTCACTTTATAAGGGAAAGTTAATCTCTAGAGAAATTCAACAGCCTTTTTGTGGTCCAATGGTTAGCTTTCTGACATATCTACATAGCCTCTTCATGATTCTTAAGTGAATTACATTAGTAACAAGCTTGAAAATAAGACATATATATTCATGTTGAGGGGGAAGTTGAGAGATCTTGTGATGGCAGAGGTGTAATTGTAAATTGCTTTACAATATTCACTATAATACAGGTACATTACAGTAAACCCCAATCTTTCAGTCTCAACATACCTTCTGTTTTTATATTCATGACGTCAACAATGCCATTATCAATTATTAAACAGGATTCCTACACTTTAAGGTGTAAAAAAGTTAAAATGCGTTTAGAAGAGTGGTATAGGCCTTACCACAACCATAACGCTTTCTTTGAAAAAAAGAGGCGAGAGGAAGACCCAGAAGATATCATAAAGAAATGCGCAACATAGTAGTACCGATGCCACCTGATTGGAACACAATTGTCAGTATGGCAACAGAAATCACGTGTGCAAAACATGAGTATAGCTAGAGCTACCTTAATATTTGGAAGGCGAGCAATCTGCAATACCGTTATCATCATGCAAATTCCCTGAAGAAAACAGGTCAATTAAGTGGAAAGAAACACTTTGAGGACATATATCACTAACAAATCGCAACTAGCATTACAGGGAAAGCAGAATCCAGCTACTGCAATACAATGAAGAAACAAAGGTAAAAAGGCAAAAGAAAAGCACATGCATTATGATTATCTTTATTTGCATGTCCCCACTGCCTCCAAGTGTATACCAAAATGGTGGAGCAAAATGAGAAAAAAAAAAAAAAAAAAAAAAAGGCGTTGCTCTGATTAGACTAATAACACAGGCAATGCAACCTGTCGAGCAACTGCTTCAAAAAATCTAGGTTTAAAAGAACTCCATGTCATAGCAGTAAAATCATTGAATTCTACCATTGTTTTACACAAATGCAAGATGCTCCTTGTTAGGAATAAAGGAAGCTGCATATATATCATATGTAGTGATCCTGATATTCTATATTTTCATGTTTTCTAGTTTGCAATCGATGAATTTGTTTAAATACTTAAGCACGGTCTCAATTATACACACAGATCTCTCTGGTCTTTGTTTCCACCGTAAAAAGGTATCAGAGAACAGTGTAAGATAAACCCTAACCATCTGCCACCCATGCAATGCAGATTACAGTGTGAAAGACTAAGCCCATTACACATTCAATGATCACCCATCATGTAAACTGATCAATCTCATCCCACGCCATCACCCAATGTCATCCACCAATGCCGTCACCATCGAGATGCATGGTCAATTTGTCAATCCTTCCCTGACCGTCCATTCTCAATCTGTCAACTAGGAGAGGGACATGATGGTATCATGTTGTGAGGTGCTTTTGCAATGATAAGGGGGTACTATCCCTTATCAACAATAACTAAAACCTCAAACCTGAGGTTGTTCTACTTCATGCAAATAGACCAGACCTAGGTGATAAACTACATTTATATTGCCTTGGATTTCTATGTTCAGGATTAACCAAAGAAAGTAGATCATGATTGCTGATCAATTTGGGCGATGGCCTAAAACTCTATGATAGGTAAAAATATAGAAACCTAGGGAAGGATTTGAAAAACATTTAGACGAAACATCATCCTTTCCAATACGCATGATAAAGTCAGTTGAGATAGCAGACCAATGAGAAGCATTCACAGGATGGGGTGTACCACAGAAGAGTTAATATCTATGCAGGGAATCCACTACAATATCAAGATTGATAGAGGTAAAAAATCTTCCAGAACAATATAAGTATCAATAAGTAAAAAAAAGGGTAATTATAAAAAGCCTCCTGAGATTTGCACCCACATATCAAATACCAACCCCACTTTCAAAACCTAACACTTAGATCCCTTTTTTCTTTTTTCTTTTTTTCACTTACAACTCAGATCTAAGCTTTGTTGTTTTCATATTAACTTGAATCCTCACAACTTCACTTCTTTACAAAAATTGCCATTTTCCTTCCCAACTTACCCTACCCAAAAAAAAAAAAAAAAATGCAATCCTAACACGAAGCTCTTTCCTCCACCATCTCCCTCCTACCAGTCCAGATCAGAGCCCACTGCCATGGAGATGTGCAAGCTTTGTGACAGAGTTCACATTGCCCCCCCGAGCTCTATCACGAAGCTCGCCAGGCTTGCACAATCCCTTGGGGGCAGATCTCACAGCTCACGCAAGCCCACCCCAGTCTAGCACACGGCTCACACAACCTCGACTTCCCATGAACACAAAGTGGACCTCTGTGAGATAAAGAGAGGGGGTGGCTTGTCAGGATGAGGGGCTCAGCGGCAAGGGGCATATGAGCAGGCGGCGTCAAGTGACCAAGGTAGCAGCGGCAAGGGGTGGAGAGAGAGCCTACTGTTTGTGACTAAGCAAGGAGGGTGGAGCCAAAAGAGGGAAGGCAAAGAGACCGGTGTAGAGTTTGGGAAATAAATGTCTCTTTTCAATTTGGAGGAGATGCAAATTTCATGTTTTAAAAAGAGAGAATGGTTTTTGATATGTATATGTACAGTTCAAGAAACTTTTGGCAAGCTTCCAAAGAAAATCACCACTTGCTACCAAAACATTGAATGAACATGAATTGCTTCTTAAGTCTCGCTGCTCTACAGGAATTTCTGAATCTACACATAATACGATTAACACACGTATCCATTTATTGGCACAAGTCCAACACTTTCTCATTTGGAACTAGCTATGATCATACATTCCCAAAAGGATTTCTGGGAGAAATTATTTATATATCTGCTTAGTAACTTGCTTGCCATGACATTCCAGATTTGTGCAAAGATAATTTTTACCTGGACCCAGGGCAAATAAGCAACCTCGAATTGCCTAAGCACACTTACAATTCTAGACTAACACGATAAACAAATAATATGAAGCATCAAAGATGACAAGTCACATTTATCTCCAGCCCATGCCACGCAAAACAGATAAATAAACAAACAAATAGATAAAGTTTAATGTAGTGAACTTACAAGAATATCTTGTCCAATCCAAGCCCAGGAAGCCTCCTGATTTACAGCCCAGAAAATGGCAAATGCCATGCAAAGAAGTAGCACGATAACAGAGATCAACGACACCTCTCCTATCAGAGGTATGCTCACCATCTTCTGGCTACGGTTTCTGGATTTTCTGCTTTCATAAGACTTGACAAAGTAAGCATGTCTGACAAAGAGAAATTTAACATCTTTCAATAATGAAACTAAAGGATTAAGAGGATACCTTGTGATTAAACCTAATATAATAGAATGCATGCCCTGTAAAATGAATCATGTAAGTGCCAAAAAAAAAAAATGATAAGAAACTACTATTACCAATTTCCCACTAATACTAAGAAAAACTAATGGACTGATGAACAAGATAGATATACCACTAAACCGGCATACAAAGGACTAGTCTATAGAACAGTAACATCGCACATTGCAGTGAGTGCAGACTGGAAGTGAAATATTGGTAATTATTTGTGAGCGTACAGAGCTGTAACTCTATCTCCTCTCTGCAGCGATTGAAGCTGTATATGGTTCCTTCTCCACATTACTCAACAAAGTAAGAACAATCTACAGTCCTCCACATTCTCTGACAAAGGCTATCTAAACATTCATGCGAGGGACTGAGAAAAATGTTCTCAATTTGTTTTTTACATGTGATGAGTGCCAAGCAAGTTGTGATTACTAAAAGAAACTGTAGCAGCACAGACAGAATCATCTTTATTGATAACCTAGTATAGAAATGGCACGGATCTTCTTCAATACTATTGTGGGTTAACGTTAGATTGTAGAACAACCTTTGGTGGTTTCTCTATAAATATTTTCACATTCATTAGCTTGAATAGTAGCTTAGAGGATCTTGATATAAAATACCTATGAAAAAAGGCCTAAAAGGAAGACAACTGACTTCCATGGAAGATGAAACTCCATATTATATTCACTGATAGTATTATACCTGCTCAAATTTACTTCTCCTTATCCATGTAATGTATTCCTCATTCTCACTGATTCAAACTTAATGAACAACTTCGGAGACATCAGAATATCTGAATTTTTTTTGTTGGTCAAATATTGTATTAGTTTTTCTTTCTGTAAAATCAAAATATCTTTCGGGGACTACAAACATTTGTTCCCCAACTTCCTCACATCTTGCCTTCACAACTCGAGAATTAACACCCCACCCCCCGTCCCCCCAAAAAGAGAGAAAATCCCCAAAATATAAAAGCAGAGAAAAATGGATGAAGAACAAAATCAAGACTGAGGACTATGGGTACACAGAAAGCATCTAATACACATTGTCAGCTGCTACTAGGAACTTTGCGCAGGCTGGTGAGGGATCATGCTAAGCATTGATCATACCTTTCAAAAGTTCTTTACAGCAAAAATGAATAGCTAAAGGACTCTACTAACAATAAATGAGCAATTACCTCAATACCACCAATGCAGAAGAGAACTATCAGCACCCATAAGACCCATGATGACATGAAGAAATAGAGTAGCACGAGAAATATCGATGCCGTAATGACAAAACAAACAGCACCCTTTACACTTATATCCAAGACTTCCTTCTCAGAATCATCTTTGGCTATTCCAGCATCTGTAGGCACCTATCCATCAAAAGATAAACAAAATTCAAATAGTCTATCTGTCGAATTGAAAGTTGCCAGGATGGAATATATTTGACATTGTCCACATGCATAAAAAGGACAAATATGCTGACTGAAAAGAAACAGCTGTAACATTCAATATCCATTAAAACCATATTAATGCACTTCGTCCGGAGACGATAAGCTTCAAAATAAGAAGAGGAATAACCTTTGGTGATAGTTCATTATAGCGCTCATCGGTCTGCTCAGCAGCCGTGAAATCAGACCAAAGTGAAGCACAGACAATCGTTCCGACAGCCATCATCCATAGAAAGACAACAGAGAAGTCAACTAGCGGGCGATCTGGGGAGTGTAATAGTATCTCCACTGCAAAGAAAAATGTGATTAAAAAAACCAGCAGCATCCAAACAAAGATATCTAAAGTCCGAGCTGAAGTAATTTTGCTTAGATAGTGAAAGTGGATAGGAAAAATTGTCAAGAAACATTGGGTAAGAGCACTACGAAGCACAATCTTTCTCTCACTTCAAAATTGCAGAAAAAATTAGAAAGGTACGCACAGTTGATGTTATGGCCTGGGGCTCTTCTTTTGTAACACTTCAAACTTTAATTAGGCTCTTCTTTTCAATCATCTAATATTAGAGATGAAATCCTCGAGAAGATTGAAAGATATAGACTTAGTAATTCTAAAAAGGATTAACTCTCCAGTCTTCCAACTAATTTTCTGTCTCCATTGCCAATTCTCGCTTAAGTTCAAAAAGAATAGAACAGCTACAAAGGTACAGCCCTTGGAGTGGTATGAAAGACATCATAACTCTTTTTCTCCCTTTACTGCCAATTCCTGCTTTGGTCTTAAGAGAATTGAACAGCTCCAAAGGTACAGCCCTTGGGATGGTATGGTTGACATCACAAAAAGACCATTCACACTCCTTATCAAGATCCAAAAACTTATTTATCTTTAAGCAAAGCCCTCTTGAGTCAATCGCTATGGAGATTCACTTCATAATGTGATTCTGTTTGGTGAAAGTTGTCAGAGCTAAGTATGCTGTTAATCTCAAATTGTTGGAGTCTCTGCACCTTATGGCGTTTGTGTTGGGAAACATTTATTAAAGAGATGTAACTCTTATATTCATTGGATTGTGTTTGAAAGTGGAGAGGGCAGAAGAAATTCATTTTGGCTCTCGAGCAGTCAACAAGCATATGATGGTTTCAGAGCATATGTTTCCAGAAGGTGGTTCAATTTGTTGGATTCCAGCTTTCATACATAGTTTTCATTATTGTATGCTTTTCTTGATCGTCTCCTTCCTAGCTCTTCTATATTTAGTTAAAGCCCATGGTTTTGGGGATGACCAAATGATGTGGTCCAGTGTTGTCAAAAGTGCTCTAGGTTTTTCTCTGGTTTGTAACGTCTCCAAGTTTCCTCATGTAAGCAACCCCATGCAGGCATGGTTGTCAGGATCACCAATTGGATTGTAAGTGATCGCAAGATCAAAAATTCCATTATTGATCCAAATTACTAAAAAGATACCAGGTAGTAGGAAGCGAAGCAGAATTGCAATCCAGGACCATGGGATGATGAAGAGTTGCAGGCCACACATGATCCCGAGGATCCTGTTATACCCAGGAAATAGGCCAATTTGGCTTAAGAATAAGAGAAAATGGGCCCATCTTTTGCAAGCCCAAGACCCAATTATAAATATGTTTTCTTTTATGGCCAAAAAGCCCCAAAAGAAGGGTTATTTGGCAGATTTAGTAATTAGAAGATAGCTTGTAAGACGACCCAAAAAAAAAAAATCAGATGGGTGACCCAGTCATCTCTTTCATTTCTTCCCTGTTTGTGCAAGAGAAGGGTTGAAAGCCAAAGTCCAGAGCTCAAGCAGTAGTGAAGAAAAGATTTGTGCGATTTGGAAGCTCAAGCAGGAGAGCTCCCATTTGAAGGTAAAGGTCTTCTCCATCCTCAATTCTGAAATTTTGCTGGTCATATTTATTATTGTTAAGTTCTTTCTGCTCTTCGCTGAATTGATTCACCAATCCATGCTTTAGGAGTTGTTGATGTGTTAGGTTTGGCGTTAAGAAAACTATGGAGAATACTGTACTAGGACTGACCCTGGATAGCCAGCATGAAATTGTAATTGATGATGCCAGTAGAAATGTCAAATATGTATATTGCGAGGTTGCCCAAGCTAGTGGAACTTACTGGTTAAAACATCATTTAATTAGAACTAAGTCAAAATGTCAAACCATGTTCTAAGGCTCCTGAAGATGTTAGAACAGAAATTTTTTGGCATTCTCCAAAGTCAAACAGAACAAGCTGAAAGGAAGAGAGATCAAATTTATGATTTAAATGACAAAAATAAGGTAAAGAAATTGACGAAGCAAAAGGGACAGGAAAGGATGTGAAACCATTAGTCGTCTTTTTAAGAAGGGTTGACATGATAGAGAATGCCAACGTATTGCTCATTTTTCATAATAGTGCAATCCTTTTAATCATGTCAAAAATCTGGAACTAGCAAAGATGAGTGAACTGATAGCATAACATGCCTGATCTGAAACCACCAACCTGCAATAATACCAGGGAAATACCTAAGGAGGTAGAAAGGGCAACAGAGTGCTTGACGAGTTTAAACAAGAGTGGAGAAAAAGGGAATCTACGATTGTGTCCAATGGTTGGTCTGATAGAAAAAAGGAGATCAATTTGCAGCTCTGCCATGAATAAACCAAAAGGCACTGTGTTCTTAGCATCCATAGATACATCTGACATTTCAACATCAGCTGCTAAAGGTTTTCATATACTAGACAACATTGCAGCAAACGTCATTCAAGTTGTACGGACAATGCTTCAAACTAAGAGTTGGCCAAAAAATGTTAATGAAGAAGAGGAAAAAGTTGTGTTGGACACCTTGTGCGGCTCATTGTATTGATTTGATGTCTGAAAATTTTAAGGAAAAAAAAAAATGTTCATAAAGAGACCATTGCTAAGGGTAGGAGGATCACAACTTAATACTGAACAACTTTATTCTTTACATGGTTACGATATTTTACCAAAGGAAAGGAATTCATTGAACGTTACACTTTTTGCAATTGCTTACTTCACCTTGGGATACCTTTCTGAAAAATGCATCGATATCAACGTTTATGTCTAACAAATGGAGGTTAAGTAGATTTACTAGTGCAAAGAAGGGTAACAACATTTAGGCAGCTATGTCTAATGTGTTGACATTGATTGAGGGATGCAATTCCACTTATCAAGGTGTTAAGGATGACCAATTCTGATGCAAGTCATGTTATGGGATTAATTTAAGAGTGCAGATTAATCGAGCAAAGGACAAAATTTAGCTTACTTTTAATAATGTTGAAAAGAGGTAAACAGGGTTACAGCTTTAGTAGGTGTAATGTCACCAGTGATCCCTATACTTTTGCTCCTACATCAAAATCGTTCATCCCTCTATTTCTTTTCTTTTTCAGTTTAAAATGATCCCTCGACTTTTCAAATAGTGCCATCAGTCATCCCTAGGATAGTCCAATGCCAAAATTTGTTGACTTAGTGTTAATGTTACATATTTGCTGACATAGATTTGTTTTTCATCTTTCAAATGTTGAGTCAAAATGTTTTTATTAAATTTTATGTGAAAGCCTCAGTCGTGGCCGCAAACTCAGAATTTGGCAAGCCCCAGATATAGCCATGGCAGCCGCAAACTCAAACTCGAGCGGCCATGGTGATCGCAAGCAGCCATGGCCACCACTAAGGACAACAAGCGGCTCAAAAACTTGATCTGCATCCACTCTATCTGTCTCTCTCAATTTTATTTAATTTTAAATTGTTAGTGGGTTTTTCTGGTACCATATAATATCTTTGAGCGGACCGTAACACAACATGTGCACTCTGACAGTCCGTGTCAGGAAAAATCAACCGACAAGAGAGCATAAACAAAGGGACCAACGTGGAAAATTATATAAAATAAAGTGATGCTTTTGAACCAAAAAATAAATAAATAAATAAATAACTGGGATGGTTTTGATGTTAGGGCAAAAGTATGGGGACTACCAGTGACATTGTTCTGAACAACAGGGAACCACCAGCTTCACAGGCCCTTACATGTTGCGGTTTACTATTTAAATCCTCAATATCATTGTAATCCAACTTCTAAAGCCAGTGCAGAAGTTAAAATTGGTTTTTACAATTGCCTACGTAGAATGGTTCTCAATTCAGACAAGAAAGTTAAGACTAATATGCAAATTGATGAATTCAAAAATTGCAACAGGTATGTTGGGCTATATTCCACAAAGCTGACAATAGACAAAACAATCAGGTTTGTCCGTCAATATTGAATATCCATTTACTTTACGACAATCTTATCCTCGTACCTTATACATTTTAATATGATTATAGCTGAGTGGTGGTATTCTTATTAAGATCAATGTCCAAGATTGAAGATGTTCGTAATATTATGAATTTGACTTGTAGCTCCACTGGATGTGAACAAATTGGAGCACATTTGAGATGGTGAGGCATTAAGTCACTTACGTCACCTCACCTAGTTTTATCATTTTCTGTGAGGGAAATCTATTACTGTTTGCTTCTTTTCAAATTAGGTGGAATCGAAAAGAAGTTGTTGGCAAACAAAAGAAATGTTCCGGCTTTTGTGATGCATGACTTGAGGTTGAAGTTACGGCAAGAAGAGAGATACCAATATGAAAGAGAGAATCCATAACTTTGAATATATCCTATCAAATGATGAGTGGATAACAAAGGAGGAGCTAGTTCTTCCATATGGAACAAAGTGGTAGATATTCTTGATGGGACCACTCAACAAGAGTCTGTAGTGACAATAGTGAGGACAATGAAGTGGAAGACATAGCATCAACCTTAGACCGAGCGTCTGAATTATATGAACATTTCTACTTACTAAAGTCTACATAGTGAATCTCACTTTTATCGAAAAGCAACTTATTGATTTCTGTGTTCTTTTTTTCAACTATGATTGGAGGATTTGACAGATTAAACGAGAGATATTGAATAAGCCATTACAAATGAGATGATGACCAGTATCATTTCCAGCTAGAGATGGAGATGAAGATGATTTAACTGAAGAGTGAGATGAGGAAGCTTTCATGGATAAGGCCATAGTGGATGTGCCCGTAAAGATTATTTATGAGAGGATTTTAAAAATGCAAGTTCTTGTAGCTTGTTTATATTGCAAACTATTATGTTGTTTGTTGATTTACTTGTGTGAAATTCATTTGTTGTGCAATTGTCATGCTTAAAATGAACTGTGAAATCTTAACAATACCAATACCACTTTTAAGGTTCTTATGTTGAATATTAGGAATATACAGTGGCACAAATTCGAACATTGACCTCCTCTTATGAGGCCTACTTTAGGGCTTTATTCCCTCCTTTTAATTTTAATAGGTATATAATTCTATCAAACAAAGTTAAAAAAATCATGTGTAGGCCTCAATTGTTGAGCTTTCCAGATCTCGTTATCCTTATTCAACCAAATCCCCAAAGACCTCCCAATCCTGACAACCTTGGGAAAAGATTGTCGTTACTCTATTTTGAGGCAATGATATTATTTTGCACCATGGTTAATCCCTTTGACAAGTAATATGTCTTGGTTTGTCAAAAAACAATGCTCCAGGCGAAATCTTAGGTAGCCAGGCCAGGCAACCATCCCCTTGCCTAGTTTTAAGCAACACAAATTTACCAGCGCACCGCTAAGATGAGTGGCTCAGCCAAGGCGTGCCTCCGCCCAAGGCATTGCTTCAATGAAAATGATTGTTGTTGGCCAGCTTTAGGGAAGTTGATTGGGTCAAAGTATTTTGACCATTTTATCCCCATTTTAATAGAAGCCATTAGAAGAACAGAGAGGCATTTCAGTAGAAGGAAGTACTCAAAACTTTTCGTCCGCCTTTCATTCAAGCAGTTGTTGGCTTTTTGTCTTCTCCAGCATGACTTCTAATTAGTAAAAGATGCAAAGGGGGGAAAAAAGGAAACTACAGTCTCCTATACTTCCTGAGTCAACACTTCTGCACAGTATGTTCTTCAATTTTTCTGATGGTGTTGTGCCCAATCTTCCCCAAGCCTCCCAACACCCCCCCCAGCCCCCCATTTTCTCTCTCTTACACTCATTAACAGCAACCTCCCTTCTGTTATATTGCTACAATAGTGCCATAGCAGAAAAAGATAATAAATGAATAATGTTATAGTCATAACTAACTTATGAATGGCAGTTAATATTAAATTTTTAAACCATTGAATCTGCAAATATAGATGTTTTGAAGGGCACAATAGGAGCACATAATGTGAAATTTAAGCATGTTCTAACATGCTTAAGAGGAGCACATAATGTCAGGAAATAACATGCGCAGAATGAAAATTTAAGCATGTTCTAAACAGTAGAAAGCTCACCTCGTCCATCAACTAGCATAGATTTCAGAGTACTTCCAGCAGACTTCGTTACCATTATGACAGGAATTGATATGTTGATAGCAGTACCATTTTTAGGGCAAACCATCTCAAAAAGTTCTGCAATGTTTTGGTAGATGAATATCAGGCAATACAGATCCAAGTGTAACTCCTAGCTTCTACTTTTGCTGCTATTGCAATAGACTTAGAAGAATCAAGGAACTAAAGCAGAAAAAGGACCAAATAAATCCAAATTCCTCATCATGATGCATTTGTTACACTACCGTCATCATCATTTATCACCAAAAGGCCTGCAGCACTTTCTAGTTGTGCAATTTCTGCCTTGGTTGTGAAGTCACAATCTCCACGTGTGGCTAGAGCAATAGATCCCTTTAGCTGCCAAAAAAATAAAGAAATCAAAACAAAGATAACAACAACAACAACAACAGGTTGATCATAATCCTGTCCAATGAATAGCAAATTGATGATCACAATAAGACACTTCTATGAGAAAGGTAATACCTCTGTGGAGGAATTTGAGCAGCAGTTTGCCGGATTTGACAAGACAAGAGGTAGTTTGACACCTTTTTCAGCATCAGAAGGCAGCAAGGCCCCAAATCTTGCACTTAGACCATTTAAAGTTTTACCTTTGCTGCCATTAACCCAACTTTTAACTTTTACCTGAAGGTTTGTACCCAGTATATCAGAGAGTCAGCCTCCCAAAAAAAATAATCAGATCATCCATCATGAGAATTTCAAACATAAGTAAGTCTAGATCTCAAGCTGACAAATGCTGCAGCAAGTGTCACAAAGCTTGTTTAATTCTTTCATACCAAAGGGAGAAAAAGAATAAATTCTGCTGGCTAACTACCAAAATCAGTATATTCAAAGTTAGGCAGATAAAACAACTGGTCAGCCTAGGGATTCACAATTACAGACGGAATTGGCACATGGCGATGTCATGTGGTTAGTTGCATATGAGTATTAAGAACACAAGTAACACAAACAAACGATAGTGTCCCGCCTTAATGGAGGGCATCCACATAATATAAAGCCCGTATGTCTATGTTACGAATCATCTTTGACATAGCATTTAGAGAACTGAAGCCTGCCCAAGTCATAGAGCTTCTGCAGCCTCATTAATGAAGCAAGGTTTCTACTCGCATCCCTAAATTTCTTTTTTATCTTTCTATTGCTAACACACTTCAGGTGTCAAAAATCCCTTTTGAAAACAAACATGCTACAACTTTTCATATACAACGATGGAGATGTCATCATTCAATTTTTCAAAAGCAAAGCTTGGTACATCACTCCAATCCTCAAATAACAATAGCATGAACCGCAAGCCATAATTATTGACATATCTTGAAAGAGACCTCAAATGTCCTCAAAAAGTATTACCTCAAAATAATCATTGTTATACTCTCACCAACACCTTGCGGCATGTCCCATATGGCATTGAGAGAACTTTCATTTCATCTTTAAGTAATTGTTCCAGAAAATTCTTGCTGAGCAACAGCCAAATCAAGATTTACTTTGACATGATGACCAAAATTCGATATGTAAATAATCTAACTATATAATTATGGGTAATTCATGTTGACTCCACTGAAAAGACAATTGGAGTAGTCACCAGTGTTAACTTCATAGACATATGCTAGAAAAATTTTTGAAAGAACTGTATAGAAGTATCTAAGGAAGAATAAACCAGTTCTTTTCTCAGCGGACCTTTATACATTGCTATTGTAAAGTACACCTTCTGCTACCTTCCTAACCTTGGAAATTTAAGGAAGACCATGTTCTATAAGATGCAAACCCCGTTTCAACCTAAAAAAACGACAAAACTAAAAATATTTTCTTCAGTGAAAAGAATCAACCGAGTCCAGGACTGCCAAATATCTGCCTGAAACTTTAACTCCAAAAGCGAACAAACACATGGCCACATTACTGATGCTAGGTCTCCTAAAGCTTCCGCCAAGACTATTCCCATTTTCACATGCTCCTTCCAACTCTCTCAACCTTAATGAGGAAAGCTTACATCATCAACGCAACATCTCGTCATTCGAGATCCTAATCATTATTTTCCTCCATGCAAACAGCAAGCATCTCTCACTCTATTCGGTCCAATTCCATCTTATCTCTCAGCAATCGCAACTAACTATTGGCAATGAATGCCCCAAGCCACAACTACCAGAACAGCTATACAGCAGCTCTAGGAATCGAACTCGGAGTGATTCAACAGCAAACGAACATACAATCAATGCAATCCACTTCGACAGCCCCCAAAATTTTTAAGAATAAGCATTACCAATGCTAGATATCCTAAAGCTTCCACCGAGACTAGTCCCATTTTCACGTGCTCTTTCCAACTCTCTCGACCTCAATGAGGAAAGCTTACATCATCGACACAACATCACATCATCCTAGATCCTAATCATTATCTTCCTCAACGCAAACGGCAAGCATCTCTCACTCTACCCGGTCCAATTCCATCTTATTTCTCAGCAATCGCAACTAACTATCGGCAATAAATGCACCAAGCCACAACTACCGGAACAGCTATAAGGCAGCTTTGGGAATCGAACTCGGAGTAATCCGACGGCAAACAAACGCGCGATCAATGCGATAGGAGCCGAAATCGGACGAAGCTCAGCCCCTACGACGAAGGGGGCGAACAGCTGGAAATCAACTCCTCCGATCGAGCTCTTTCGATTAAGAGAATCTATCGGGAAAAGAGGAGAGGAGAAGGAGGGAGGGAGGAGGGGGAATCACCAATTGGAAAGCGTTGCGGCAGGAGGAGGAGGACGGGGCGTCCTTGTCGTCGTACGAGGTGTCCGACGCGGCGGCGAGCAGAGCTGCTCCGGCGAGGAGGAGGAGGAGGAGGAGGGGGAGGAGGATCGGAGGCGGGGACGCCATTGTTGCTCGGGAAGGGAAGGAGAGAATCGAAGCAAAATTGAGAATTGGGGAAGAAAGAGAGAGCGGGCGTGGATTTTTCGATCTCCCTTTCAATCCAACTCGCGCAAGAAATTAGGAAAAATAAATGAATAAA
Source organism: Eucalyptus curtisii (assembly GCA_017140595.1). Lineage (NCBI taxonomy): Eukaryota > Viridiplantae > Streptophyta > Magnoliopsida > Myrtales > Myrtaceae > Eucalyptus > Eucalyptus curtisii. The sequence continues at coordinate 15,724,982 of CM029501.1, read as the reverse complement.
TAAATAAATAATAGAAGAAGATTAGGTGAGGGCGCGGTTGCTATAATTGAACTTGACTAAAACGGTCGCGCATTGGTTGGGGATGTAGCCCAGCCGATCTGTTTAAGGAATCAATAAACGAAAAAAATTTTTTGTTTGATCAAATAATGAATAAAGATATAATTACGCTTCATTTAAGTTTTTTTTACTATGATCTAAATAATTTTTAAATATTTAATTATATAAATTTGAGTCGGCATTAAATATTAACTAAAAAATAATAAAAATCACAACCTATTTAGAGCTCAGCTTCTTTACGCTTCATTTTCTTAAATGCACCTATTCTAAATATAGCTTTCAACTATCCAATAAATCCACTTAATCCGCGAAAATAGCTAAAAGTAACTAAAATATCCATTTTGAAAATTCATTTGTCAAAACTGGGACATTCCAAGTAAATAAACAATAAAATCTAAAATGGAGTAAATAAATTCATTTTCTGATTTTCTGCTCCTCCTTCCTCGATGCAATTTTTGCACAGGTATGCATCTAATAATAGGACAAACGAAAAAAAAGAAAACAAATTTTTTAATATATAAGTAATGTGGTATTAGGTTTCTTTTGGTTTGATCAAATAATGAATAAAGATGGAAAATATTTAATTATATAAATTTTGCTTTTAGTTTGTACTACCAAGGTATGTTACTACCGATTTAAAAAAAAAAAAAAGACTCAACATCGGTTTCGTCGTTGAATATTCTGCTATTATACGTTCTTTAGAATGCCCCATTGAATGATTTTTCTCATTTATTCAGTATATCTTCTCAACCACTCCAAGTTCGATATCCCCCACCAACTCATTATCTCTCTCTCTTCCCATCCTTTCGGGCGGCCATGTAAAGAGATAGTGCATTACATTTTTATACGAATTCACAACTCTATATGTCATTCCATCCATCATGGAAAGGACACAAATCAGATGGTTCCATGTTTGAGTCATGCCCTGAGCTTCTAGATCGCGTCTAACATGGTCTATCATGTCAGCAAGGTATTTCGTTGGCCTCGGACTTACCTACATAAGGTTTACTTCGTTGTCTTAATAAAAGAAACACGTATTAAAGTATGCCAAAAATTACATCATCTAGTATGTAAAATGTATTAAAAATTACGAACACATTGTATAGTTAGATACGTACCCAGTCATACATTGACCAGTAAACCAATATATTCACTTATTGCAAATTTGTCAAATGGTTACGTACCACTTACGCATCGAATCAAATTTCATCAACTCATATGATATGAATTGCATATCAAACGATTTTGAAAATCCTGACGCGACTTTATAACCCATCCATTGAAAACCAAGTATGATCTACAGGTCGAAAAAGCTAAAGAGAAGTAATATTTGCATGAACCACTGAACCGACCCACTACCTAAACCGAAGGAAAAAAACACAATTTAGCAGAAAACGCAACTTGAACTGATGTGGACACCAGGTGATCGCAGCCATGAAGGTTGGATCTCTGTCAATGGACGAAAGATGGTAGATCAAGCAACCCTGATGTGATGAAACTGAAGCATAATTGCTCAGAGTAAATTTCAGTCCTTACTCCTTATAGTTGAGTTTGGTCTCCACTCAGATACAAGAAGACGTAATTCTCAAGTCCTCTTTATCTTTGAAAACGTTCCCGTCTCGGAGAAGTATGTACTTTGAGTTCCACTGCCAAGCTGGTTTGCATGAGCCTGTGGATTTGAAAGCTCGATCCCCTGCAGGTGAAAAACACCATTTTTTTTTTAAATCATGCCGAAAAATTATTCCAAAATAACAATGAAGAATATGAGGGAAAAAACGATGTGTTGTCAGAAATCACCCCTAAAATTTCCAGTTGCAATTATAATGTTTAAAAGACTGAGATATGATAATAAAAGCTCAAAAGAAAGAAACGGATAGGCATATGCCATGTAAGGAGATCATAGGAAACTACTATTCAAGGCCCAGTTTCGGCCTAAAAATGGAAAAGATAATTCCTGCTTCTGCTCTTGAATCTGTCAGTGCTAAAATGATGTGTAAAGCATAGACAAAGCAACAGTTTTGTCACTAAATCGGAACCAAGTTTCATATTAATGATTCAAAGTGTGAACTACATTAACTCAAATGTTTCTCCAAAATCTAAAGTTGGTACTGATTCTTCCTTCCTAGGATTAAATTTCACCTAAAGAGAAACTATTTTCATACTGACTTTCGTTGTGTTTCTTCCTCCTTAGCATTTGTCTATAAGTAGACAAACAATTCTCTTTTATGCGAAAGATTAGCTTTAATTAAATCAAGCAAGTGCAAGAAGGGTAGAGCATTCCATGTTGAATTTGTTTGAAAATCCATGCTTTGGAATGATAAGATGGACCATCCCCACTTAATCCTTTCATTCTTTTTTGTTTACCCCAGAATATCACCAGATACATAGAGGCCATAGCCATATAAATTTTCAACCCAACCCCACAGATGATCAATCAATTAGACTTGAACAATGAAGAATGAATTCCAGGAAAGAATAAGAACAAGCAATGAAAAAAGTTGCATCTCCTCTGGTGCAATAAGGAAGACTAGCAAGGACCACAGGGAGAAGGGATGTTTAGTGCCCAGAAGGCGACGCTTGCCCATCAAGAGATTTTCTTAAGTTGTCCAATTTGACGGTCCTTATGCAAATAATAACTCTATGCTTTGGGAGAAAAAAGTGGGCGAATAAACCTATTACTCATAAAGGGTATAAAGTTTTTCCCGCTTTCCTCCTCCACCTCTCATTTTCTTCCCCTCTCCACCTTTCCAACAAAGTATTAACTACACTGACAAGATCAGCATGTCTGACCCCAGAATATAACATGGAAGACTGTCTCACCACTACTTGAAATGGAAAAGATGGAACAACGCAATTGATTCTGCTCAATAATCCAAAAAACTGTAAAACCCAAGTGAAAATATCCAGCATACAGGAATCCAAACCAAGGCGTATAATTGTCATGAAGTCTGACACGCTCCACACTAAGACATTATGTAATTGTATGGGGGGACAAGGAAGAATGCACAGTCAACTTTTCATTTAGCCCAGTTTTCTTTTGGTTCACCTAGGTTTGTATATTTACTACAGCATGTCCACTGCAATACAACTAACAAGTCACGCCACAGACTTGCGCAGTACATATCAAATTACAAAACCATTGCTCCTTCCGACAACAACCCATCATAAGGATGTCCCTCTCAGAGAATACATGAATTGACCGGTTCTACACCCAGACAAGATCAACACTAGACCTCCACATACAGTTGCCAAGCTGAGAACAAGGAGGCTACTGAGCAGATCTTTTCTTTACTTTTATTTCACATTGATGATGGAAATGATTATGCACTCAGTTTTGGCATCAAACTGGAATTGGATGTCAAGGTAGTAATTATCATTTCCTGCTTAAAGAAAAAAAATCCAAGGCACTGATACCAGAAGATAAGATATAAATTACGGGCCATAAATAACAGCACAGACCTGCACGGGCGTAAATGCCAGACTTGATGTAAGGCCAGAGGTGGCACCACTGCTTCCAAATTGTTTTTCCTTGAACCTGAAAATAATGTAGATTCTTAGGAAAAGCTGACTTAAGGCAAAAATTAGCAATCTAGATCTGCAATATTTCGAATGTAAATCTTTTCCTGGAGGACTAAAGAAACATACTTTTTGGCAACTTTTGCAGCAAGTTTACTCTGACCAATAGACACTCGCAGCTTTCCATTCCCTGCCTGACCAAGCATTCCATAGCCTTCCCCCAGTCCATCACCTAACAAAGAGAAAATATATGTAACCTTGAGAGCTTTTTTCCCACACAAATAGGTCAATGGTAGACAAGTGAAGTATTACTCAAACTCATTCAAAGGCAACTTTACCTAAAGAACTCTCTTCAGGTATACCAAATTGCATTCTGTTGGCCATTTTTCTCATATCCGTTATTGCATACCTGAAAAAAAAATGAAAAAAGAAAAAAAAATAAGTCTACATATCAAACCACGTGCATGAAAAAGAGCTACTTTTTGAGAGAGCAAGAGAGACCTCTCCTTCATCTTCCTTAGCCGACGACCACCTCTTTTCTTCTTGGGCTCAGAGTCAGGAACTGGAAGTGGTTTTGGCTGCTTTGCAGGAGGGGGCTCCTGCCATTTTTCAATTTTCTTTCGAATCTCCTCTCTAAATGCCCTCCCTGTATTTCCTGATGGATCTCCCCTAGTAGAATCTACACGTGCAGCGAGAGTTGACTTTGCAGCCAAAAGTCGGCAAGCACGCATTCTTAGAGTAGGTGGAGTAGTCTGGAATACCTCTGTTTGCTCAATGTAACCTACACGAAACTGAGATGTTGCAGTTGAAAAACCAGCTAAAGTTTTCTTCTTGGCACCAAGAAGCTGGACATTACAAGCTGGCATCTTAGCCAAGGCTGAGAGCCCACCAGCAGTTCCCATCAGCTTTGCAGCAACCGCACTCCCAACAATGGCAGAAAGATTTGGTGCAATGTATCCCATTCTACTTTCTACAAAATCAAGAACCTTCTTTTTTGCTGTATCGAGAGCAAGAGCTCGATCACATGCATCGATTGTTTTATTAAGGTCCTCTTCTGGAAGTGGCTTGCCACTCGTAGTTGATGCTGTAACTGAGACAACCATGATAACAGCCGAAGGTAAAAGTCCTTCCAAATCAACAAGGGTCAAATCCACCTCATTTCCAATTTTCTTAACCACCCTAGCATAATCTATTGGATGATGGACGAGCGATTCAAGCTCTGGAAATTTCACATGGTACTTGCCACGAATAAAATTGTGGATAATCATTATTTCATTCTCAATGTCAACTGAGAGGGCATTACAGTCCACAATGAGCTGATATTCCGGATCATCTTCCAACACCATCCCCTGATTTGAGATATCAGAACCTTTTTGAAGAGCATCTTCCACTTTCTGCCATTCCCACGGATAAATCAAATTATTTCCAAGCAAATTTGGAATATCGACATCAAGACCATGATTTAATAAATTCCTCAGTATAGCTTAAGCATACTCATGTTCATATCAACATGCTTTAAAGGAAACATGGAGCAGTACAGTACCAAAACCAACTTTCAGTTGAAATCATCGAGTCACCAGTGACATAAAAATGAAGCCATTAATTCCATCTCCGTCTACCAAAACAATCAGAAATGTTTCAAAAAAAAGTAGCCATACGACATGCAAAAAGTTCACGCCCTTCTTTATCTCGAAAGATAGGATGTCCTAACCACCCAACAGCTATTCCATCCGCGTTGTCCATTGAACCCACTCTGAATAATCCCCCCTTTGCCGGATTATTACTGATATAATCATAAAAGGCTAATTTTTCAGGAATTTTAGACCACGCTTCTGATAAACTTTGATTTTTGGCTAGCCCAGCACCAACTCTTCGATATCGGTCAGAGAACACTACTAACAACAATGATACAGAATATTTGTAAGAGCAATAGAGTTCAGATCCATTCCTTGCAGCAAAGTTATAGGTAAATGCATCATTAAGATTCCTGTTTCAAGATTAAAGCCATTTTGCCATATCTTGTTAGCTCGAATCAAAGTGCAATCAATGAAGGGAGGAAAATTGAGGATAATACAATGATTGCACATGACTCGTGCAGGATTATCATCGTAAAGTTATCTCCACTATCTAAAATATAAATGCAGATATGACAAAGGCATTTGATTCAATTAGTTAAACAAGGTGTTAGCTTAAGATTTTGTTGTATGAAAATAAGAAGAAAGATTTGTGTCAGCCAACCATTGGGTTTTGTGTGAAAATTGGGGAATTAGTGACTAAATTTGGCATGCAGCTGCAGGATTTGTCACCCCGCATTCAGTTCGTGCAATACAAGACTACTTACAGGCATAACCCAACCCCCCCCCGGCGGCCCCCAAAGAAAAAAACAACAGGAAAAAGAAAAAAACGAATTGAAAAGGAACAAAAGAAAATAAAAGAAAAAGAAACACTTAGCACTGAGGTTTTCAATACCAAAGAGCAGGCTATTCTAATATATTAGAAAACAGTGCTTGTGGACTAACCTGCATTATGTCCTTGTATCTCTGTGACTTCTGTAATTTGGAAACATTATCAAGATCTTCATAATTGAGGGCCTCTATGTCAGCTAGTTCCCCATCAACATCTTCTTCCATGTTTGCAGCATCATTTTCATCTTCTTCCTAAAAGTATAAACATCTCAGAGTTCAATGTATGAGAAGGAACATAACTGGCTAAGCCTATAATCTGGAAATTAGAAATGAAGGCTTGACTGATGTTCTACAAAAAAAGGTCAGGCCTTGATCTAATGAACATATAAATAATTCAAGATATTGAAACAGCCAGATGAGAATCCTCATAGAAAAACTTAAAGAAAGCATGTAACCATGTCAATGCAAGATGCCTATAGTAAGGAAACCAAGAAGTATAATTCAGTCACTCACAATTATATCAGCCTCATTGTCAGATAACTCATCCAGGTCTGCAAGGAAAGAATCAGCCAGAGCAGCCTGAAACCACCAGACGACACAATGTCATGCAAGATACCATCATAAGTTAAATAACTAGCATAACATGCATAAAACCTGCACAGTGAGCAGTCAACTGAAATGTCTCTGGTCCAAAATAACCAGTTCTATAGGAGCTAGGCAATGACAGAAGCTTCACTTTCAAGGCACCAACAAGCATTTAGATAGCAGCGTAACTCAAAATTCATTCCTTTTCCATGATATCCTTGGCATCAGCTCCACTAACACAATGCGCATCAACCGATACAAGTCCACAACACTCGAAACTCCAAAATTCATAACAGAAACGATTCCAGGGTCACCATACAGAACCCGAACGCTCCACTAAAGGCCAAACATCCCTATTTACCTACGCTGCTAGGTTTAATCCACGGACCAATTCACCTATGAACAGCCGGACACATCAAGTACCTAACAGGTTCAACCGACTTGGGGGCCGAACTCCCAGTCAACCAAAACATGCCGGCAACACTTAAACCTACGCACACCTACAATAGGAATCCATCTTTTGGCGCTACGAATACCAAAAGAACAAGGATGCACGGTTCGCAAGTTCGTCATCATCACCCCCAACGAAAATTGGAAAAAAAAAAACCGAGCACGCGGCGGCGGGAACAGCCGCCGTCCAATGGCCGCGACGGTGCTAGAGAAACTCACCATGATTCCGGAACCCGACGCGCTCGGAGCTTAAGCGGCGGCGGCGGCGACTCCCGATTCTTCCACCCTGGCCACGGAGAGCGAACGGTCAGGAGCGACGGAATCGGAATTCGAAACCCTAGCGGAACGGGAAAAAGGGAGGAAACGAGAGGGGAATCCGAATCCGCCGCGAGCTGATGATTCTCCAGCAGCGAGAGAGCGATATGGAGAGAGAAGGCAAACCGACCTTCGCGAAGGAAGAGATGAATTCGCAGTTCAGCTGCCAGCTGGATAACCGAGATGAGGGGCCCGTGGCGAGCCCGGCCCAGGTACAAGTTGATGCAAAGTCCACGTTGGAAAAACAGTTCTTCTCATCTAATTTAATTTAATCTAGTCTAGTCTAGTCTATGTCTCGAAAGCTCGTTTGAAGATGCTTTGTTTCGTGGCGAGCCAACGATTTGAAAAAGATGAATGAGCAAAAAATATCTTCATTATTAATGCGAAAATTTTAAGCATAATTTGTTATTGGTAATAAAATATTTACTGTTTGTTAGTTTTGCGAAGTGATATAGTCTATCATTCTATGAAAAAATGTTTTTAAAAGAATCTCGAGTTACCCCCAACAAAAATGAGACCAAAAAAAAAAAAAAAGCGTAGCTAATTGGTGATGTTATGATTGTAACTTGACGTTTTTGTTATTACACTCAACAACCTATCAAGTAACTACCCATTTCCATCGATTCAATACCCACGCTTCCTATTTCCAATGCGATGACAAACTTTTTATTTTATTTTATCTCAAAATTTATGAAAGATCATCAATTGTGTCAATCTCCTTATTAGTGTTAAAACTAAAGCTCCTCTAGGATAATCAAAAGGTGAATGAAAGAGCTTTAATTACCAATTGCAGCCTACTCATTTGATTATATCTTTCATTGTTTAAGCTGTAACAAAGTTAAATTTTTTAAGGCACGGGTATTGGCAAAGTTAAATTTTTTAAGGCACGGGTATTGGCCTCAAATTTAAAGTACAAACTAGTAATTTCTAAAGATATCACATAAATGACCGACATGTAAATTAACAAAATTAATGCACTTGAATGTAATAATACTTGCCTCGATTTGTGTATTCAAGGCTCGTAAGAGCTCCAATCGATGGGAAGCTATGTAATTAATTATCTTCAATGATAAGCAATGTGAAGCATTTTGAGATCCTTCAATGCTTGATATTCAGGGATTTTTGTATCATGTGCAATTAATGAGGAGTCCCTTTAAAGATTCCAATTTTCCAAGCTCGTCCAATAGGTTGCAAAGTTTCCTACAGTGCTTCACATTTAAGGAAGCTATATTGAGAAAGATTTTCTTTTTCCCATCGTGAAATGCTTCCTAACTTATTTCAACTTGCATAAAGAACTCTTTCGAACTTCTTCAAAGTGACAATTCCACATCTACATGGCAAGTTTCTAAAAATTTAAAGAGATTGGTTGAAATCCATAACATTAAGTTCCTACTTCCAATCAATTTCATCAACATTGAAAACATTTTTGTTTCTGGTGGTAAATACAAGCCTGCTTCCCCATCAAACCAATTACAATTACCCATGAGTGCATTCTATTGATTCTTCTTATCAACATCATACAAAAAAGTGAGAACTTTTTTACTAGACATCCTTTCTTTCCTTGTCTTGATCCCTTCATTAACATTACTTATTTCTTTCTTTTTCCTTTTGGGGGCATGCGGAATGAGTTGATTGTGGAAGTACTCAATGCCCTTGAGCTCTAAAGTTTCACATGTGTTAGAAAGACAGCAACGGTTTTCAAAATCATGTGAAAGCTTATTGTAAATGATTTTGATGAGAGCGGTCTTTCTAACACTATCCATTATATGAATTCCGACAATTTGTGTTTCCTATGAGTGCTTATCATACTCATGACTAAGACCACATTGAACACCATTTTCCCATTGAAAGGTCCATTAAATGGTTTTGGCAGGTGCAACTAAGACTACCTTGAACTCCACTTTAAGCGCACCCAATTTGTCTCCATGTCTAGACAAGCCCTTCAAGGGTTTCCTCGTAAAAGAACATCTGGGTAGTCATAAGCAAGTTCTATTGCATATCAAT